>CM076577.1:182782125-183382125 GCA_034641835.2 Pinus albicaulis
AATGCTCGAGGAGAAAAATAATAGTAGTGCAAGCATACAATAGCATATATATATAGAACATGTAACAGATACTCAAGGAATGCAGAGAGAATGCTGAGCCATTTTATTATACTGGGAAATATAAGTGATTACAATAGGTGATCAGAGTGATGGCACCTAAACCTGCACAAGGCAAGTTAAGAAATACTCTCAAAATGCTGCTCGACTGGCTGTTCTCTGATCTGCGTACAAGCTGCTAGAAACTGCCGTGTAGCTACTGCTGCTAGAACAAGATGAGTTTATGGGGTTTCTCCCCTACTCGAAATAAGTTGAAACTCTGGAATCAACCTCTACTCACAAAACCCAGAAAAGCCCAGAGAGCGTTTCTGGAATGGACAACCTCCGAAAATACCACCCTTGAGGATCTACGCTATCCTCTCAAGGGCCACGTTGAGACTGATTGGAATCCTAAAAAATATGACCTCCCGCTCAAACAAAAGTCTCTAGTAGGCAAGGGCTGTCCCCCTGCTCGATCTCCTGACCAAAATCCTCCAAAAGGATACCCCACCATAGCTCCCCAAATATGGACTGCGTCCTCCCTCTCAGGACTGCGCAATTAATAGATGCAATGCTCCTCCAAAAATGCCGCAACTCGATCCTCCTGCAAAATACTGATGGGAATGCCTCACCCGAGAAAGCACTTGAATTCTCTCGGGGCTGAGGCTGAGATCTCTGAACGGAGACACTCAATGCACTAAACAGTGCTGCAGATAGGCTAAACAGCCAGCATGCTCAAAGCCATAATGATCAGCTCCAAATGCATAAAATCGAATGAATCCAAAATGAGGAGGCTCTGCCTCTCTCAAACCCTAAGGCCCACCTCTTCCAACGTAGCCTCCCTTTGCTACACACTCAACTTGGTCTACGTAGCCCCTCCATATGGTCTATGTGGGCCCCCTCTCTACGTGGTCTCTTGGCCCCCTTGGCTCACTTTTATTTATAATCTAACTACATAAGGCAAAATTGACCAAATCGAATATTCCAATTAGCCATTGCTAATTGGGAATATTACAGTCTCCCCCAGAAAATGTTTCTTGACCCTAAGCAACTGTAGTGATGGATGCTGCAAGATCTTCTCACTCTCCCAAGTAGCATTCTCATCTGGAAAATTCTTCCACCTCACTAAGAACTCCTGGATTGTCCAGTTTCGCAGCTGCCTCTCCCTAGTATCAATAATGGCCTCAGGCTGTAACACCAAATGCCCCTCATCATCTGTAGGCGGTAGCTCCTCTATCACTGTCACCTGCTGCCCCAATGCCTTCTTCAGGCATGATACATGGAAAATGTTATGAATCTTGCTGCCTTGGGGCAGCTCCAACTCATAAGCAACCTGTCCAACCCTGCATATCACCCTGTATGGCCCATAAAAATGGGGCTTGAGCTTCTCAGCTCCCTTCTGCTTCAGTGACGACTGTCGGTATGGCTGTAAATGTAGGTAGACAAAGTCTCCTACCTCAAACTTTCTCTCCATCTGCCCCCTGTCGGCATACAGCTTCTGCTGGTTCTGCGCTGTAGCCATGTTATCATTGAGAGCTCGGAGAATGTCCTAACTCTCTTGGATCCAATATTTGCCTCTTGGAGCCTTGCTAACACCAAAAATCACATCAGTAAAAGATAAAGAATGGTATCCATACAAAGCATATAACGGAGACATACCGATGGACATGTGATGTGTGTTGTTGTAGCAGTACTCCCCTAGATGCAGCCACTTCAGCCACGCTCTCTGTTGCCCACTAACATAGTTACGCAAGTAGCCCTCCAGCCACTTGTTAACTATCTATGTCTACCCATCTGTCTGTGGGTGGTAGTTGGTGCTTGGTGTCAACTCCGTCCCCACCAGCCGGAAAAGCTCCTTCCAGAATCTGCCCATAAAGCGGCTGTCCCTATCACTGATGATGGTCTTGGGAAGACCATGTAACTTGAAGATCTCTCTGAAGAACAGCGCTGCCACATGTGGTTTTGAATAGTGTGTGGATATGGTGAAAAAGTGTGCGTACTTCATCAGCCGATCAACGACGACGTATATACAATCCTTTCCCTGCACCATGGGCAACCCTGTGATGAAATCCATCGAAATTCTCTCCCATTTCCCCTCCGAAATGGGAAGAGGCTGCAACAAGCCCGCGGGATGGTTCATCTCCCCCTTGTTTCTCTGGAAAACCTCGCACTCTCTGATATGCTGGAGCACATCCTCCTTGAGGCCCTTCCATGAGAACCTCTCTCTGATGGCCCAGTAGGTTTTGGTAAACCCCTGATGGCCAGACAATGGTGAGTCATGTGACGCCTGAAGTATCTTCTTCTTGAGTTGGGAGCCCTCATTCAAGAATATCCTATCTCTATAGTGTATGATCTCATCTATCACCCTATATCTGTCATCTATCACCTGACCATCCAGAACCTCACAGGCAAATTTGTCCTTGGAGTACTCCACCAAGAGTTGAGCCCTCCAATCTGTATCCAAGCTCATCAGAGACAACGTGGCTGGCCTACGTGAAAGTGCATCGGCTACCACGTTGTTCTTCCCCTTGACATACTCAATGTCAAAGTCATAAGCTTGGATCTTGCTGATCCACTTCTGCTGCCTCTCCTGTAGCTGTTTCTGCTCCAAAAAGAACCTGAGGCTCTTGTGATCAGTCCTCACCTTGAACCTGTTACCCACTAAGTACTGCCAAAATTTGGCCAATGCATGCATAATGGCCAGCATCTCCTTGTCGTATATAGGATACAACCGCTCATGAGGAAGGAGCTTCCGACTCTCATAGTCTATAGGGTGGCCTCCCTACATCAAAACTGCGTCGATCCCCTCTCCCGACGCATCACACTCCAAAAGAAAAGGCTGCATGAAATCTAGAAATGCAAGCACTGGGTAGCTGCTCATAACCTCCTTGAGCCTGTCAAAGGCCCGCTGCGCTGTATCTGACCAACTGAATGCCCCCTTTTTCGTCAAATCTGTAAGGGGTGTAGCAAGCTGAGAGAAAATCTTAACGAACTTCCTGTAATATGTGCAGATGCCAACAAATCCTCGAAGTTCCATCACGTTTCTCAGCTCTGGCCAATCTCTGATGGCCTTGATCTTCTCCTCGTGGACCCTCACTTCGTCCACTCCTATGATATGTCCCAAATACAACATCTCCGTCAACCCAAACTCACACTTGGAGAGCTTAGCATTAAACTGTTGCTCCTCCAAGATATGCAACACTGCCTCGATGTGTTGGAGATGCTCCTCCCAAGTCCTGCTATATATCAGTATATCATCGAAAAATACCAACACAAATTTCCTCAGATGATTGCGGAAGATATGGTTCATGCAAGACTAGAAAGTAGTTGTGGCATTGGTTATCCCAAAAGGCATAACCAAGAACTCAAAGTGGCCGTAATGGCACCTGAAAGCGGTCTTGGGAATGTCCTGTTCCCTCACGCGAATCTGGTGGTACCCAGATCTCAAATCGATCTTTGAGAAGAACTGTGCTCCTCTCAACTCATCCATCAGCTCATCAATCCGCGGTATGGGGTATCTGTTCTTCATGGTCTTCTTATTCAGGGCTCTGTAATCAATGCACGTTCTCAATGTGTCATCCTTCTTCTTCACCAGCACCACCATAGAAGCAAAAGGACTGGTGCTAGGCTGAATATGTCCAAGAGCCAACAACTCCTGGATGGCCCGCTCAATCTCATCCCGATAGGCCTTGAGGTGCCTATAGGGTGTGGTAATAATGGCCTGGATGCCCTTCTCAAGCTCAATAGTGTGCTCAAACCCCCGATCTGGTGGCTATCCTAGTGGTATCTCTCCAAATACCGTATCATACCTGTCAAGGATGGCCTGTATATCCGGATGAACTGTCTTCCTGATAGTCCTTGCCTCTGATACCCGAAACTCAACTGCCCACTCTATGTCTCCCTTTCGGAAGTCTGCCTCCATCCGGTGAGATGAAACAGTCTGAGGTGGGTAAGTGTGCATCCCATGTATCTTCTCATGCTTCCCGGTCTTCTTATCATCCCACTCCATCTCCAAGGCCTCCCAATCTGTGGTGACTTTCCCCAAAGTAATCAGCCACTGTACACCCAATAGCACATTGGTATCTGGTATGTTGACCATGAAAAAGTGGTCGGTCACTGTGTAGGTACCCATCGTCACAGCCAGCTCTAGAACATACCTGGCACACTGCATCATCTAGTCTCCTGGGACCAACACTAAAAATCCATCGAAGCTCTCTGTTGGTATGCCCCTCTGCTCAACCATATGGGCATCAATGAAGTTGTGGGTTGCCCCACTGTCTACTAAAACTGAAACTTGCTGCCCCCTCACTGTCCCTCGGACACACATCATCAAATAATTTGGTACTCCTCGCAATCCTGCAAGGGTCCCTCCTGTGGGTGCAAAAACTACACCTCCTGATCCTAGAGGTGGAGGTAGCAAATGGTCCTGTTCTATCTGACTGTCTCCTGCCTCCCCATCCTCATACTCATCCTCTTCCCCGCTGCTCTCGGAGAAGACCTCGATAAAATGTGCTTTTCCAACAACACATATGTGTCCTGGTGCCCACGTCTCCTGACAGGTAAAGCACAACCTCTTCTTCTTCAACTCCCTCCGGGCATCATCATCTAGCTATACTCTACCTTGATTCCCCTTTGGAGGCAGAATCCTCACATCCTTCCCCTTTGGTTGGAAAGCCTATCTCTGGGGGTAGGGTGTCCTGGTCCTGGGTAAGGCATCCTGCAAATCCCAAGTCCTGCCAATGGCATCCTGGAGTGTGGCTGGTCTAGTGGACCTGACTAGACCCCGAAGTGGCTCTGCTAACCCCTCAAAAAACATGTAGATCATCCGTGCTGTGGATAGATATAGCACCATCACTGAAATCCTCAGGAAATCTGCAATATACGTCTCAGGACTCCCGGTCTGTTTGAGCCTCGTCAGCTCAACAAAGTGCTCCTCCGGATTCCTCCAGTCAAACCTCTCTATCTGTCTCCGAGTGAACTCGGCATAGGTGGTCACGGTGGAATGCCCAAGTGTAACCACCAGTCCCGAGCCTCACCATCCAAATGCAGCGTGGCCACCTTGATGGCCTCCGTCTCTGCCATCTCATTGAGCTGGAAATATATATCCAGCTTCTCCACCCAAGACTTTGCCGAACTGTTTGATGAACCATCAAACGTAGGAAAATGGAATCAGCTCGCTGTACGCTGGGTGTCTCCATCACGATAATGACGGTGCCCTCTATGATGGTCGTGGGGTCTGCTGTCCCGCTTGAGCTGAAAAAAGTCTCTGAATAAAAGGGCATCCCTGAACTCTTGCCCATATGCCTGGTACTCAGCAAAATAACCACCTATGTGGCCAGGCTCTGGCTCCTCCTGTGCTCCTGCCCCAATGTCTGCACTCATAAAAGTGGTCATAGTGGAACAAGTGGGGGCATGTGATGCCTGGTGCAGAGTGGCAACCTGCTCCTGCAAATGGTGGGATGTGCCCGACCCCTCACCAACCTGGAAATCCCTTGGGATTTCATGCTGTCTAGCCTTCATAGCAGTAAATCTCTAACCTATCACCTCTATCTGCTTTGCCAGATCTTGCACTGATCTGAGGAGTGCTTCCCAAAATTTTTTTGCGTCGCTATCATTCGCCATCGACTCTCCCTGCTCTGCGTCTACCACATGCTCCTCCTGTTCTGCGTCCACCACTTGAACGCAATCCCCCTATCCATAGGTTTTCTCCAACCTACGCTCAATATCTCTGTACTTCCTACCTCTGTGGCAGATGTAGGGTTTCTCTCTCGGTGTCATAGACAACTAGCTCCACAGGCTGAGCCAGATCTATGCTCTGATACCACTGTAATATCCCCTTTCAGGGATATCTCCAAAACACAGGAAAACTCCAACCAGATATGGAATGGGAGGGAATTTACCAGATATTTCACCTCTGAAAAGAGGGTGATATCTGGAGGTTATCTGGTCCTTTCTAGACTCTGTCTAAGAGTATGGGGAAAACACACCAAGTGGTATAGAAATTGGAATGCTCGAGGAGAAAAATAATAGTAGTGCAAGCATACAATAACATATATATAGAACATGTAACAGATACTCAAGGAATGCAGAGAGAATGCTGAGCCATTTTATTATACTAATAAATATAAGTGAGTACAATAGGTGATCAGAGTGATGGCATCTAAACCTGCACAAGGCAAGTTAAGAAATACTCTCAGAATGCTGCTGGAATGGCTGTTCTCTGATCTGCGTACAAGCTGCTGGAAACTGCCGTGTAGCTGCTGCTGCTGGAACAAGATGAATATATGGGGCTGCTCCCCTACTTGGAATAAGTTGAAACTCTAGAATCAACCTCTACTCACAAAACCCAGAAAATCCCAGACAACATTTCTGGAATGGACAACCTCCGAAAATACCACCCTTGAGGATCTACGCTATCCTCCCAAGAGCCACGTTGAGACTGACCGGAATCCTCAAAAATATGATCTCTTGCTCAACCAAAAGTCTCTAGTAGGCAAGGTCTGCCCCCCTGCTTGATCTCCTGACCAAAATCCTCCAAAAGAATACCCCATCGGAGCTCCCCCAATATAATCTGGGTCCTCCCTCTCAGGACTGCGCAGTCAATAGATGCAATGCTCCTCCACAAATGCTGCAACTCGATCCTCCTGCGAAATACTGATGGGAATGCCTCACCCGAGCGAGCACTTGAAGTCTCTCGGGGCTGAGGGTGAGATATCTGAACGGAGACACTCAATGCACTAAACAGTGCTATAGACAGACTAAACGGCCAGCATGCTCAAATTCGTAATGACCAACTCCAAATGCATAAACTCGAATGAATCCAAAATGAGGAGGCTCTCCTCTTGATATAGCGTTGGCCTCTCTAAAGCCCTAAGGCCCACCTCCTCCAACGTAGCCTCCCTTTGCTACGCACTGAACTTTCCCTGCGCAGCCCCTCCATGTGGTCTACGTGGGCCCCCTCTCTACGTGGTCTCTTGGCCCCCTTGGCTCACTTTTATTTATAATCTAACTACATAGGGAAAAATTGACCAAATCAAATATTCTAATTAGCCATTGCTAATTGGGAATATTACATCAAGATGAGAGCGATGCCTTCAACCAAGGCATTCACCATCTGCATATCTACCTTAATTCCCAGCTAATGGTTTCGTAGTTAAACCAAGAATTTGAAGTACGAGATTATCAACTATTTAGAAAGATTTGCATGCACAAAGATTAAGTCATCATTTTGATCATATTACATTCACACATATACCACGAAATCAAAACCAGACAGTTGATCGCATAGCTAATCACATTCTAGACTGGAATGCATATTGTATAAGCCATAATCCATAGAAAAGAAAAGAAAAACATAACAAATAGATCTCCATATAAGGTACACAACATCCATCAAACAAAATAACCATAGACACATCATCAAGAGCTGAAAAAATACACATCTCACATATATATATCAAAAAATATGTGTGAGTCAAAATACACAAGTCATGTCTCTGACCCGCAAGTCAACTAAAAATATATATATACATGTCATAAAAAAATAAGGGAAGCATCCTCATAATGGGTGCTTTCCTTAGATACATAACATCTCTAGGGCTGAGCCCCACTAGGTGGGTCCTCTAGACCCACAGCTACACTCAGTGTCAATACAGGTGCAAAAGCCAAAATAGAAAGTGCCATACAGTGCAGTGTTGGATGATATGCCCTCTCTCTAGCCATCAACACCTCGAGCCATGTGTCGTCTATGTCATCCACAAAACCCTGGGTTGGCATGCCCCGGGTCAACCTCTCCACCCGACTCCAAGCGTCGGCTAAGTTTGTGGACCGAGCCTTAGAAGCAGCTAGCTACTCCTCAACCACCGCTACTCGCGCCTTAGCGCGAGAAAGAAGAGAAGCATCCCCGGTAGCAGCCGCACTACTACCCTCCCCTGAAGGTCGAGCCCCATCACCCTGCCCCCCAACCTGGGGTTGAGCTGTTGTGTAGATTAATCCGTCTCGCGGACAAGACCGATCTCTCTAGTACTAAAAGTAACTAGCAACAAACAACCAATTATACTAATTTCTCTCTAAGCATATAAGATTCATAAAAATTCTATATAGGTGCAAGGCCTACCTTATTTCCAACGCTTGTTTGAAATTGTTGTCGTCCCTCGTGCACTTGAAGGAGTGTTCTTCATAAACCTGCAGTCACAAACAAGCAAAAAATTACATAGCACCTGTATAGACATTATTATAAATCATACTTATCATAGTGATCAAGGAATCTATGAAATAAACCATGAATAGATAGCTTATTGAGGAAAATGAGTATATTTGTATTAACTTCAAATGAAAGAAAACCTTTACAATCTGTGCCTTGATGTCATGCAGGTCTTCCTGGGGTCCGAAGCAGGAATCTCTTCTACTTTGATAAGCTTTGCACTCTTTCAACCAAGACTAAAATAGGTATGTAATCTCCCCTTACAGAAAGTCTTAATTAACAGAGTATGAATCTCAACAACATTTAGCCTCAAATATCCTAAAGCTTGAACTCCCTTTGAGGCTACCCAAGGCCTCTTTTTATAGTAGAAAAGAGGAGGTTTTCTGTTCCAAATATGAAGGGATAGAATCCTCCTTCAAAGGGATTAGCTCCTTACATCAAGGGGTTAGCTCCATCAAGTAAGGCATACATGAACCTTATCAAAGCGTATCCATTCCCGAAAATTACCATCTAGAATCTTCTAGAATTGATCTGAAATCAACTTTTTAACTTTACTTTCTCGCCTTTTTTAGTTTTACAGAGGTCCGCACCTGTAACACAAAGAACATGTGGTGTGGTTCCGCAGGAGAGCTTAACTTTAGGTGCGGGACCGCAGGTAATGAATAGAGAAAGTGCGATACCAAAGTTTAGGGTATTTTTAGGAACTTTCTTCTGATTTTCAAGGCTTGACATGAAGAACTGATATGTTAGACTTGCAAAAGGAGGAATTATGAGTAATAATGAGCTCATACTCATAGCAGAATGTCAGGATGACAGTTTTTAGTGTAACAGATTGCCCCCTAAAGTGCAAAGTCTGGAATAGATGAAGCTGAAGTCTGTCATATATGAAGAGTGCAGTACTTTATAATTTCAAAGATCATCCTGTGGACACCCCAGTCGGAACCTGTAAAAACATTCAATGCAAAATATATATGTATACATGTCATCACTGAGGTAGGCATTCCCATACTCAGATTAAAATTAACTAAAACTAACTCAAATCATTTTGATACAGGAATGATTTTGAATACATCATAGTGCAAATATGCGTAGACACAGTATGGATGCAACCATCTGTTTATAAATAGTCTACTGTACAGATGTTAACAAAATTCCTCTCAGCCTGGATGGTGGAAACTAGATCCAGGGTCTTGATTTCCGCATCTCGAACTAGTACGATTCTATCCATGTGAATGAATGTGTCGAATTCGAACATGGTAGAAACCACTTGATTATCAGTCATTGATGTAAACTGTTAACAAGTGTGAGAGTAACCACCATTAATGTCAATGGTTCTCAAAGTACCCAGTAAAATCCGTGAAATGTGAATGAATGAGCTGAAGTCGAACATGTCACGGAATCATTCGATCGAAGGTCAATGATGCAACCTGTCGTCGAAGGCGAGAAACCTGCCATTGAGGCATGCAGATTTCAAGGTACTAACAATTTCTGGATCAACTTCCTAGATAATGTGCTGCTGTCGATAGAAAGTGATGTGTCGTAGGCAAGCCCACAACACGAAATCATAGATCAAGTTTTGAAAATATATTGGCAAGGATTGACTCAGGGATGGTCAAAACGGATGACAGATATTTTGCAGATGAATGGTTTATTTGAACTGTTCTCTTGAACACATAACGACACTGCAAATGGCTTGGTGACAATTGACCCAAAGCTAATACCCAGAAACCGGCTGAAGACTTTCAATATGGTTTGATTAACTGTTAGGCAAAGGATTTCCTAACCCAGGTGAATAAAAGTGTTGTGTTCAAGAGTGGTTGACTGGATTTTCGAAAAATTTTAAAATACAACAAACACGCCCATTTTCTCTTTTTTCCCCCACCATTTCTGGCAAGTACCTCTTTATTTTTGACAAGCTTGAGGAGGATAACATTTGCTTGATTATAAGCTCATCCTTCGGATGAGTCCAACTTAGTTTAAAATTCGAACCCTAAGAAGGAGTGGTTCGTTCCTGTTTAAAATTGAACGGGTCCTTTACTGTTAAGTTTTAACGAGTCCAGTATAGGAGAAACTCGGTGTTTTTCAATTTTAGGGAGTCAGAAGAAAAACTTAAGAAAACTCCGTGGGTGTAATTTTTTGTAAATTTAGTCTCTCGAGCCTGAAAAAGGATAAAATAATGCGGGAGAGAACTCTATTGATCGTAATTAGTCAACGTATACCTTTTTCGTAAATAGTCCATTTCAGTCCGTAAAAGGGGTAAACTTATACTAAAGGGATGATCATTCATTTACTTTAACGAGTTCGAATAATCAAGTACTCGACAATCTTTTCATGTTTAGAGAGTCTGAAAAGGGCTTAAAAGAGGACTCCAGGGTTTCGCTTTTTCGTAAATTTTTTGAAAGAGTCCGAAAAAGTGATAAAAGTATACTCTTTGTTGAAAAATGATCAATTCTCCTGAAAAATCCAATTTCTGCACAAAAACTTGAAACATTACACATACCTGTTTAAGATAAGTAAAAATGCTCTTCAAAAATACCCTTTTTTAAAGTAAAAAATAAACAAATTAAAAATTCATCTATTCGAAAAAACTTATAAAAAGGACTTTTTCAATTTCATTTTTACTGTTCCAGTTTAGAGTGAAAAGTAAAAAGCTTTTGGGTAAGAAAGTTCCTATGAAGATTCTGGAAAATCTGTCCGACGAAATCGAGAACCGTTAGTCCCAGGTAATCCACGACCTCATAATCTTGCATTCCATTCGTTTCAAATTCATTTTTAGGCTTTAGTTTGTATTTTTAGGGGAAAATACGGTTTAAAAATTCGCCCGCGGGGGTCCGCAGGCGAGACACATGTGACCTGCGGAGCCCGACTTTTTTCTATGTGGAAAAAGATTGTGGGTTCGCACCCAACACACAGCTCGCGTGCATTCCTACGCACTTTTTACAAAGGCCGGGTGCGGTACCCGTGCGGTCAAATTTAAAACGCATATTTCTCATTTGTTTCCCAAAAATTTTCAAATAAGATTGTTCTAACTTGCCTTTTTATGCATTGTAGGATTATCAAGATGTTGATTTGGAGAGAACGTGAACATGAGGACGTGGACGAAGCCGCAATACTCCATTTTCCCACACAAAAAGCATTAAGAGCATGTGGTTTGTACAAATTCTGGGCCATCTCAGGCATGAGGGCACAGGTAGAACTCCTGACATGGTTGGTGAACAGATGGAATGTGCAGGACCAGTGCTTCATTATTGGTGGCCACCGACTCGAAATTGAGATGGAGGATATATATTTTCTGACTGGTTTGTCCAAGAGGGGCGAATAAGTTTCTTTGTTTGGGACTAGGCCAGGTGGCCAGTCTGTTGCTAGTCTCCAACTAGAATTCTGCAATGACCAGGCAAACCCTAGGGACAAACGGATTGATATAAAACACATCATTCGTCCTGAATTGAAAGTTATTGCTTTTACTGTTACCAAACTGTGTGGGAGTGCTGCACTGCATGTAGCTACCAGTTCCCAAATGCGTATTGCTGTGGACTGTTTTCGCGGCACCATCTTTAATTGGTGTGAAGCTGTGTTGGCTAATGTAAAAGGCCAACTAAATAGAGCAAAAAATGGGAAACTGAATAACTTTGGATATGGATCCATCGTCGTCTCTTTTGCTCTAGAGAGGATCCCCATGCTAGCTCCACAGAGTATTGCTGTTGATGCCGGTTGACTTCGAGAACCTATGATGGTTCGTTGGTCTGCATTGATGGCTCGTCATGCTATCGAGGGTTCTGAGATTGTTCGATTTCCTTCTTCATATTTTCGTTTGCTGGATCGCCAACTTTTTGTGATAGAGGATTTTCCATATGCCGGGATAGATTTCCGCGACGACCGAGAGATGGCTCTCCCAGTAGGGGAACAGTGGGATGACTCAGGTACAATCATTTTTCAACGTTCGCTAAATCCTAATTTTTTTATTTTTTATCATCTTGAAAACTAATAACCAAAAGTTTTGCATGCATATGTGGGCCCACGATGACTAGCCCATCTCCAACCTTATGACAGAAAACAACCAGCTGCAGTTGCACCAGCCCCAGCCCCAACAGGCCAATCAGCGGAAATTTTGACTGATTTAGAGCATCATCTAGAGCGTTTGACTCTAGATATTCCAGAGACGAGCATAGATGACATTCCTCTCAGGTTGCAGAGATACGTGATTGGTGTTCCAGGACCTTTTAGGAGGTTCCTATGTAGGGTGGCCCGAGCAATGGTTTCTTATTGTGATCACCATCAGTGATGGGATGGTCTTGTAGACTCATATTTTTGACTTTTTGTGTTATCATTTTTGCCGATCATAAGGTGTTTCCAACCTATGATCGAAGACGATGTATATTTTTTTTTTGAAAACTCTCCTATACTATGATATATCACTATTTACCGGCTATCTATGTACATGTTATGAATACGTTTGATTTACTGTTTTGATTATTGAAAATGTATTTAAATGTCTTGGAATATGCTGATATTCAATGTAATCAAATTCACGTTCCAAGAGACGAACTCTTAAAAATAACTGTAATAACACTGGATTTCTAATGGTATAAACTCTGTTAAGTTGTAATACAACAAGTTCAGAATCCAACCTAACAATCAAACTCCGAATTCCAAATGATATGGATTCAGACAATAACTCAATCACTGCACTATACTCGGCAATGTTATTCGTTGTTTGACCAAGTCTTACCCCATGCATGGATACTAACTCGTCATAGGGTGAATAGATAACCCAAGCTGCGGAAGAAATGTTTCGTGTACTACGACAAGCACCATCAGCAAAACCAATGTAGGTTTGAAGAGACGTCGACATCTGCAATATCAAGAGTAAAACTCAGATAAGCAGGAATAGTGATAAAAACACACTTCTAAACTAGGTACACTTTTCTAATCTAAAACACACCAACAGTAAAGAAATCTAACCTAAAGAATCTCCACACCAGGTTTAAGCATAATATCGCTTTAGATAAAGCCCATTTCTGGGTTTATCCAAAGGGACACCATCAAAATCTATCAACTCATAGGCCCCTTTTGCTAATTTTCGTTTAACAATGTAAGGACCATGCCACATGGGCACGAATTTCCCAGCTCCTAGCTTGTCGTTAGCTTGATCATAAAGTAAAACTAGGTCTCCTTCTGAAAAATTTCGAGGGGTCACACTTCTATCATACTGAGCTTTAATCCGTTTAACATGAGCCTCGTTTGCTATTGCAGCATTTCGTCGATTCTCATCTAATTGGGCTAAGTACAAGAAACGTTTTTCCTCTTCAGACGTAGCTGGAAGTAATTCTACGGCTAATTTTAGTAACGGAATTTCGCATTCAATCGACAACACAGCTTCCAAACCGTAAACCAGTTGAAAAGGAGTGAAACCCATTGATGTTTTGACTGAGGTTCGATATGCCCAAAGTGCTGAAAATAACATGGAATGCCAATTCGTCTTGTGAATACCAATAATTCGTCTGATCATGGTGACTAAAACTTTATTAATGGCTTCAACCAAACCATTGGCTTGCAGATAATACGGAGTGGAACTATCGTGGCGCAAGCCAAGTTGGTCTGTTAGTTCAGTCATCATGACATTTCGAAAGTGACTTCCATGATTTGTAATAATAGCTTGAGGAACACCGAACCTAGCAATTATGTGATTAAATAAGAAAGTTGCAGCAGTCTTGCCATCAGCCGAAAATGTAGGCATCGCCTCGGCCCACTTAGTAAAATAATCAACTGCTAAGATAATATACGCATGCCCCTCGACCGAGTGAGGGTTACATGTAATATAATCGATACCCCATTTCACAAAAGGACCAACAACAATTATAGGGTGAAGAGGAGCGGGTGGCGCGCACATTTTTCGATCAAAAAGTTGAGAGTTGTGGCATTTCCGAACCACATAGATACAATCTTTGAACAACGTTGGCCAGAAATAACTAGCACGCAATATATTTTGGGCTGTGGCATACCCAGACATATGACCACCACATGCTCCAGAATGACAGTCATTTAAAACCTTTTCAGCTTCTTCATGAGTTAGACAACGTCGGAAAACAGAATCCGCTCCACGACGGTAAAGTGTATCACCAATGATATTATATTGTTGGGATTGGAAGCATATTTTCCGTCGCTGAGATTGTGAGATGTCAGGCCGAAAAGATTGGGTTTGGAGATAAACGATAATATCTCCATACCATGGATCAAGTGTACTGATAAGAAACAAAGATTCGTCCGCAATGGACTCTTCTGCCACTGTTTCAATATCAGTAGAGGGGAAATCGCACATCAGTTCTGCAAATACCAAAGATTTCTTTGCCTTGGATTTTTCAAACTCCAAGTCAAATTCCTGCAGGATAACTATCCATTTGGAATACTTGCCCCATAGCAATTGTTTGGTCAAAATATACATCATAGGGTTACAATTAGAAATTACCGCGGTTTTACGTAACAAGATGTAATGTCTAAATCTTTGAACAGCTTGGACAGCTGCCAAGGCCAATTTCTCCACATGTGTGTATTTGATCTCAGTCGGATGCAAATTTCGACTAAGATAGTAAATCAAATGTTCATTGTGAGATTCATCTTCCTGAACCAATACCATCCCAATAGTGGAATGAGAAGCGGCGAGGTACAAAAAGTAATCCTGATTGTAGTTGGGAGGATGCAATAACGGTGCATGGGTCAACGTGTGTTTAAGTGCATCAAAAGATCGATCAACGATCTGGTCCCAAAAGAATGGAATGTTCTGTTTCAACAACCGGGTAAAACCCTTTGTAAGCTCGGCATAGTTAGGAATTAATCGACGTAAGAAGTTTTCTTTCCCCTGCAAACTTTGGAGTTGGCGTAAAGTCGAAGGAGGAGGTAATTTGACAATGGCTTCGACCTTCGATGGATCGACGCGAATGCCTACCTTCGAAACAACAAATCCTAGTAATCGACCCGATTCTACACAGAAAACACATTTATGCGGATTCAACCTAATTCGATAATGCCTACATCTCACAAAGATTGCTCGTAAATGAGTGAGATGGTCGGCCCTACGTAATGAATGAGCAGGTAAATCATCGAGATAAGGCTGTACAATGTGCTTAATGTCATGAAATGCATAAGACATATCCCTTTGAAAAGTTGCGCCAGCGTTCTTTAATCCAAAAGGTAGTTTACAGTAAGCAAACGTTCCCCATGGACAAATAAAATCTGTTTTCGGTTGATCAGCAGGGAGTATGTTTATTTGATTGTAACCTGAAAAGCCATCCATAAAAGAAAACATTTCATTGCCAGCACAATCATCAATTATTTGATCGATATAGGGGGTTGGATAACTGTCTTTAGGACAAGCTCGATTAATATCCCTATAATCGATACATACTCGTATGGTTCCTTGTTTTTTAGTCATAGGAACAATATTCGATACCCAATCTGTTAAGGGTATTGGATAAATGAATCCTGCACGAAGTAGTTTTTCAACTTCTGCTTTAATAGCAGCAACTTTTCTGGGATGAATTTGACGTAAGCGTTGACGAACAGGTTTAGCATCCGGGTAAGTCTTAATTTCATGTACAACGATTGATGGATCAATTCCTGGTATTTCTTCATAGGACCAGGCAAACACATCACAGAATTCTTGAAATAGGGCTTTATAAGATTTAATTTCATCTTCAGTACAACAAGCACCTATATGAATGTTTTCAATTATTCCTGGTTTTACTGAAATGTCAATGGGAACCGTTCGAGATATATTTTCCAAATTTAACTCAGAATCAGGATTTTGCAAAGGATTTTGCGGTTCTTTAACATATTCAGCAGTAAAAATTGAAGCGAAATCATCTTCAAAATGATCTAGCTCAGGTAAAAACGAAGATCGATGATGTAGATCTTCCCATGGTAAATCATCAACAGACAAAAACTCACAAATTTGCTCATCAGTATGAACAAGTTCAGGAAATGTCGTTGTGACTGAACTAGATATAGAAAGTGATTCCTCATGGATCCCATTCATTGGATCAATTTCTGTTGAAGAGGGGTTGGAAAGTGATTGTATAGCCTGATACACAACTTCAAATGGACTCAAAGGCATCATGCCATCAAATGAATCTAACTCGGAATCGGAAGGTATGATCCAAGGATCATCAAACGTAATAGTGTCTGATGAAATCATGTGAATATTTGCAATAGAAGGCGATATGTTAGGAGGAGGAAAGGAAAAAGTTCCTAGTAAACCAGAATCTTTAATCAAACCTACTCCAACATCCTTATAAGGAATAGCCATTTTACTAACATGTTGGATTGTTTCTGTAGAGGTTGGGTCGGAAGAGAAATAAGTTAACTGATCTATTGTTACGATCCTTCCTTGATATGGAAATTTTATGAGTCGAAAGACCGAAGAAACAATAGCAGTCATAGCATAAGACCAACTTCGACCTAGGACAAGGTTGTAATCTAGAGGGGCATCAACCACTTCCACATATAGATTTACTATTTTACCTTCGACCCCTATGGGTAAATCCTGCAAAATACCAAAAGGTTGAAAACCTCGACCATCAAAAGTCTTAAGAATCGTCGGAGATTGGTTGAGTGTAGGAGAACCAAGTGATTTCCAACACTGAATCGACATAATACACGTTGAAGCTCCCTCATCAATCACAGTCCGAAAAATTGGTATGTTTTTGACTAACACTGGAATCTGGAAAGCCATTTGGTGAGGTAAACGAGGTGTACTATTTTCTAAATCAAAGATTATAAGGTTAGAATCCTGAATATCAACAGCTCCTATAGCAGACAAAAGAATTTTACGCTGCACTGGGCATGATTGCAGCACTTCCAAAGCCGACATTGCTGAAGGAGAAATAGCTAAGTCTTCAACAATGTTGTAATTATGAGCAGCTCTCGCATGTGGATTGAAAGTTGATTTACGAAGAACACCTTTAGCAGGCGGTTTGATTATTAAGTCTGGATTTTGTTTCTCGATCTGTAGCGGACCAGAAACAGGAGGAGGTGTAGTTGATGCGTTTGCATTAGAAGATTCTGCTTCTTTACCATCAACAAGATTCTTAGAACCATAATCTTGCGATCGTGTCGCAACCCTTACATGAGACATCATCATAATAGGTTCTTCAAAAGTAGTCGAGGTAGAACCAACCATCTTACTATCTTGAATTGGAAAAGGATCCTTCAAGACAGTAGGTTGTTGCGATCCTTTAACGAATTTCGTAACTTCGGATCGATATGGACATTCTTTCGTGAAATGATCTTCTTCAAAAATGAAACAAGGATAGCGAGGTTTACGCTTTTCTTCATTGGATTCATAATTATCAATTTTCTCTTTCGAACTCTTTTTGTTTTTATTCTTCACTTTATTTTTACCATTGGATTTATATTTGGCTGTAGATGTCTCTACGATGTGAATATCGGCAGAAACTTTGGGGGAAGATTCTCCTTTCGGGGAATCAGGTAAAGTTATAATAGGAGAAGAATTCTTGGAAGATTTCTTCTTACTTTTAGAATTGACTGTACCAATCATACCATCAGCAGCATGAGACCCTGAAGGAGCAGCAGCTATTTGACCTTGTTTTGGAAGGTCTGGGATTTTTTCATGTAAAGTACCTGACTGTGTATAAACAAGGTCAAGGTACTGAGCTTGAGCAATTACTTGCTCTTCAGTAACAACACCAGCCTTGCTACATCTTCAGTGATCTTGGGTAACAATGATTTAACAAACCATTCTTCCAGAATTTGATCCAGAATGTAAACTTTCACCAAACGTCTCCTACGTCGCCATTCATGAATATGATCAGAAATATACGTGGACGTGGATTGTTTTAGCGAAGTTAATAATTCTGTGCCATTGTCGTATCTGACTGGCAACTGAAAATGAGTCAAGAAGGCAGTTGCTAACTGACTGAAGTTATGAAATGAGCCTCGTGGTAACTCAATGTACCATTTGGCAGCAAGACCTATAAGAGTTCTTGCGAAAAGATGTAAACGAATCGAATCATCAATGATTAAGTTAGATGCACACCAAAGGTGATAAGTCATGACATGGTTCGATGGATCCTCTCCTGACTTACCTTCGAATTTTGGTATATCAATGGGCAACTTATGAGGCATTGGCGGCCAGTTCTGATAATAAAAAATTGGATCATTCGTAAGGCGCGTCAAATCAGGTAAGTCCAAAGTTGTAATAAACGGTAATTGACGGTTAGGGTCTCAAAAACCTTGAGAAGCCAAAGCAGATCCAGGAGGCGGATACCCAGGATAACTGGGAATCAGATTAGCATTAGGAATCGTGTAACCTCCCGGAAAACCAGGATGAATCAGACCATATTGAGGTTGTTGATAAGTATAGCCAGGGTACGGTTGATACTGATAGTTTGGATTCCGTGTATAGGGATAGAATTCCCTGGTATGGTTGATATATAAATTGTGGTTGACTTGTAACAACTGTACTTGTACCATCTTGTCCTATAGGCATCTGAACCGAAGCCTGGATTGAAGATCCTGACTGGGGTACAGAGACTTGAGGGATTTGCACGGATACAGGGATAGAAGAAGCTGGTGTTACAGATACTCCAGAAACAGGTGTTACAGGTTGAACAGACATTGCAGCAGTTGCAGCAGTTTGGGGCGGAGTCTGAGGTGTACTAGGCCCAGACTTCTGAACTGAACTAGGTGCAGGAGTTTGAATAGCTGGCTGAACAAGTTGCTGGGTTGGACCATAAACTAAAGGCTGTTCAGGTTGATAAGGCAACTGCACATTAGGCTGCAAAGGCTGTTGATATTGGGACGGATCCCACACCATTATTCCGGGGTATTGTCTCGTACAAGGTTGAATGTAAGGACCATAACCTGGTTGAACGTAGGGTTGATAATTAAATGGTAAATTTTCGGCTCCTTGAATAGATGGTTGACCAGAAGGCTGTTGGAAACCTTGAATTGGGTACTGACCTTGAGGTTGATAACCCTGAGGCGCGTACTGAGGCTGGGGTTGATAAGGACCCTGAGGAGCATATTGAGCTTGGGGTTGACCTTGAGGTATGTACTGTCCTTGAGGTTGATAACCCTAAGGTACATACTGTCCTTGGGGTTGTCCCCCAAAATAATATGATTCCATAGTTTGTCCTGGGAAAAATCTACCTTGAGGTTGTGCCCCAGGTGGTAATTGACTACCTGAAGGTTGCCCTCCAGGCGGTAATTGACTTCCCTGAGGTTGCCCCCCAGGGGGTAACTAACTTCCCTGAGGTTGCCCCTCAGGCGGTAACTAACTACCTTGAGGTTTCCCCCCAGGCGGTAACTGACTGCCTTGAGGTTGCCCCCCAGGCGGTAATTGACTGCCTTGAGGTTGAGGATTCGGAATATTACCAGACATCATAAAAATTTTCTTTGCGTTCAACGTTTCAATGTTAAATCCGTTAAAACCAGATGATAACACATTTTCAACTGGTCGAGGAGCTGCTCCCGAGAAAGTACCAGACAGAGCCTGATATCCTGAAGGAACAGAAGGATCACCGTGTAAAAATGATTCTGGTGTCTGAGAAAACATGGATGACTCTCCTGCCATAAAAGATGACGGATAATAACCTCTGGGTGTAGGATGAAATGGAATTCGAGGTGGATAAAAAGCAAGACCCGGGTTCTCTAAAAAAAATGTTAAAGAGAGATACCAAGGATCAGTTTGAATGGGGCTGTAGAAAATAGATTCACGCTCCATAAGATTTAACGATTGAGGGGAGTCAGGAAGAGATATATCTTCGTCTGGATTAATAAGTTCTTCAATAGAAATAAGTCCAGATGGAAGATCGTCAGTGATAATATTTCTTACCCTAGGTGAATTTGGATCGCTAGAAGTTGGTGTAATAAATCCTGAAGATGTTTCCAAAACAGAAGATTCAGTTTCAGGTTCAGAGATTTCAGGTTCGTCAGCTAATTCACCAGAAGGATAAATACTTCCAGTAACTTCAGAAACTGAAATCAGTTCTTGAATGTATTCTGTTGTAGGTATTTGATGATCAGGATGAATAACTATAAATGAACTTCCAATTTCTGTTGATCTAATTCTACCACTACTGGATGATACCAGAGCCCGAAGCCCTTCAAGCTGACTTGGTGAATATTCAGGGGGTTTCCCTTGTATTCTCCGGGATTGTCTCGGCAATTCCGCCACGATTAAAAATTAACTAGTCACACGCAAACAAAGAAAAATTTCAATGAAAACACCTAAAGTCTCTAAGAAACAAACAATTAAATCATACGCTTAAAAAAAATCTAAGAGTTCAAACCACACACAAACAATAACTTTCCTTACTAAAAAACACTAGTTGGTGATGAAATCCAACTTAGTAGAATTTTAATACGAAAAGGGCGGTTGGAACAGTTACCCCGACAACCTGCTTAATGAAACAGACCGGTGCAAGTTTCTCCACTATACCATCTCGAGTGAAGATAACCCTCCGGAGAGTCCAAGTGAGTCTAGCCGACGTCTGTTCCAGGTACAGTGGGATCTTCCATCCACCGTCACCTTAGGAAAGAATCCTAAAGATTATGGTCTCTAAGGTTACCAACAGAAACAAATATACCTGGGGGAACAGTCTACGATCCGACACACACGCAAGGGCAGAGTAACAAAGCTCAATCCCCTTGAAGGCTCCTTAAAATAATTCAAGGTATGCCAACAAGTGACCCCTGGCTCCTCAACAATGGTCTATTCGAGGTTTACCGTTGTTAATACGTGTATATCTTCTATCGTTCCCAATGAGGAAGGATTGATTACCCCACTGGTTCAGATATGATCTCGTGCTTGACTCCTTTAAGAGGAGCTTCACAGAGCATACATGCAACAATTGGAATTCTTCCTACCGCAAGATTTGTCTACTTGTTTGTTTTAGCTATCTTGGAGAGTTAATTACTCCCTACTCCAAGATACTAGCCTAAGTTATGTTGGTGATAAGAGCCCTAAAAATAAAAATTACTAGATGAATTTTAATTAAGCGTTGCTTTTATGAGCTGTTCCTTAAGTCAATGGGTGCGGAAATGAAACTTTGATGATGTGAAGATTGGACTTCCAAAAACACTAAAAATGCACCTAGAAATGATAATCAATTCTTTTTCGTTCAATGAACTTTGTATCTAAAGAAAGATTTGGAGAATGCAATTCTTTTTCCTTCTTTAAACATAACGAATAATTGAAAGAAAATATTTTTTGTCTTTTCAATAATGAGATAAATTATCAAAACTCATAACAAAATCCTTTTTCTTTCCAAATTCAAAGCGACAAAACAATTTTCCTTCGAAAGAAAGCTACAAAATTTTAAAACTACTCAAAACTACAAAAACTAATCTTGAGATCTATTGATTCTAATTTGAATAGAAGCTTTGAGATTTTTTGGAGAATGTTTTTCTTAGTTGTTCAACAAACTAAGGATCTATTCGTCCAGAATAACAAACAGATAAAAAACACTCAAAATATGTTTTTTATAAAAATGAAATTCAAAACCTTCAACCAAGTTTTTCGAAGATTCGCAAAGAAACAAATGGCTTTATTTCTCAATAAAGGATGTTTCCACAATCATGTCGGATTCAGCAAAAAGTCAAAAAGATCAATGTAATCTGAGATACTTCAAACTTTCAATGCTTTGAATCACTACAAAAACCAAGTGAAAATCAATCCAAAATGCAAAATCTTCTAGAAAATCACCAAAACATCAAAACTGTTGGAGTTCATTCACAAAAAATTCTTGACAGAAACAATGATCAGTCTGGGTAGAAACAAAAGATGTTAAATCCAAATAAAAAATAAACTACAGAAAGAAATATGGAGGTTTTCTAAAATTTTAACAGGGTCCGCAGGCTATCAGTATAACCAGGTGCAGTCCCGCACTGTTATCTCACAGAAAGTGCGAAACTGCCCGCTTTGTCTAAAGAAGGCAGAGTGCGGTCTCAGGAAAAATTATAGAAAAACATAAAAATTTTCAAAATTTTCAAAAACAGGGAAAATCTAAATTACCCAGACAGATATGTATCAATAAAAAATCAGGAAAAAATGTTTCCTCAAATCAAGATAAAAGAGAACCAAAAACTACAAGTTCTTTTCCCCAGTGGAGTCGCCATTTTGTTGTGTAGATTAATTTGTCTTGCGGACAAAACCGATCTCTCTAGTACTAAAAGTAACTAGCAACAAATAGCCAATTATACTAATTTCTCTCTAAGCATATAAGATTCATAAAATTTCTATATAGGTGCAAGGCCTACCTTATTTCCAACGCTTGCTTGAAATTGTTGTCGTCCTTCGTACACTTGAAGGAGTGTTCTTCATAAACCTGCAGTCACAAACAAGCAAACGATTACATAGCACCTGCATAGAAATTATTATAAACTATGCTTATCATAGTGATCAAGGAATCTATGAAATAAACCATGAATAGACAGCTTATTGAGAAAAATGAGTATATTTGTATTAACTTCAAATGAAAGAAAACCTTTACAACCTGTGCCTTGATGTCATGCAGGTCTTCCTGGGGTCCGAAGCAGGAATCTCTTCTACTTTGATAAGCTTTGCACTCTTTCAACCAAGACTAAAAGAGGTATGTAATCTCTCCTCACAGAAAGTCTTAATTAACAGAGTATGAATCTCAACAGCATTTAGCCTCAAATATCCTAAAGCTTGAACTCCCTTTGAGGCTACCCAAGGCCTCTTTTTATAGTAGAAAAGAGGAGGTTTTCTGTTCCAAATATGAAGGGATAGAATCCTCCTTCAAAGGGATTAGCTCCTTACATCAAGGGGTTAGCTCCATCAAGTAAGGGATACATGAACCTTATCAAAGCGTATCCATTCCCGAAAATTACCATCTAGAATCTTCTAGAATTGATCTGAAATCAACTTTTTAACTTTACTTTCTCACCTTTTTGAGTTTTACAGAGGTCCGCACCTATAACACAAAGAACGTGCGGTATGGTTCCGCAGGAGAGCTTAAATTTAGGTGCGGGACCGTAGGTAATGAATAGAGAAAGTACGATACCAAAGTTTAGGGGATTTTTAGGAACTTTCTTCTGATTTTCAAGGCTTGACATGAAGAACTGATATGTTAGACTTGAAAAAGGAGGAAGTATGAGTAATAATGAGCTCATACTCATAGCAGAATGTTAAGATGATAGTTTTTAGTGTAACATGAGCAGCTCCACTTGGAACCCACCTTAATGGCTGATGCCCCACCAAGCGGGCAATCAAACACCCAACCGCTCCCACATCTGCAAGAGAAACAAAGATAGTGTTAGTGTCACCACAATATACATATAAATATACACATCATAAAATACTAAAAAATGCAGAAAAAATCAAAAACGTCATACCTAAAGTGCCCCACACATAACCCGCAGGGAGACCCATATCTGGATTCCCCTAGGAAATCCATCCCGGTGTATGGGCAATCCATACAAAACTGTGGGTTCGCCTAGAACCACGCCTCCATGGTCGCATCCCAATAGCGACCCACCTCTCCTCCTTCACCACGAGACATCACAGGCACCCACTGCTGCATCCAAGGATCTCGACAAGGACTAATAGGGACTACTGCAATAGGTCACAGCATCACCACCCTCTCAAACATAATACTGTAAAGGATGCTTGCATATGTGAACTCTTTGGATCCTCCCCGAGCCTTCCCCAGCTGCGTCACCATGCCATTGTATACATGGTGTGCCCAATCGTAAAAATGACTGGCCCAGAGCCGATGCAAGACACTAATCTATGGTCCTGACACCCTCTTGGGTGACGATGACCCTGTCAAAAGAACTATCATCGCTAGGGCACACCGCTCAGCTAGGTCAGTCACCGATGCAATAAGGATGCACCCCTGAGAAAGAGGTGCACCGCCACAATGATGCTCCACCTAACACTAGATACTCACCCTCCCAGGCGGAGTGGGTGTGGTAGCGCCTCACCTTGCGAAAACAAGCTGATCACAAAGTACACATTTGTCCCTAGACGGATGATGACATCTCTACCCTGTAGGACCTGTTAGTTTCAGCCTTTGCAGCTTTCCTCCAGTGATCAAACATTCTCTTACAAAGTGATTTTAAGGTGTCAAGGTGAAATTTTGTCATTTCAATGAGTCTTCAAGCAAAATTTGGTCACTAGGCATTAGGTCTAGGGGTTGCTTTTACTCCTGTCAAACTTGTCCAAATGTCGGTTCATGTCACCATTCAGCTGAGTGCACCATCATTCAGAGGGTTTTCATCATCATGTCAGGTTCCATTGGGTCATTTTACATCTTGTTCATGCTTCAGTTGTGCCTAGGTAAGGTCCATTTCCCTCTCCTAGGGTTTTGGAGGTAATTTCTCTTGGATGGTCAAATCATCGAAAAAACTTGTATCCTGATGTCAACACACCTTCCCCTATCCTTAATATACCTTATTAAACACTTCCCATCACTGAGATCCCCCAAATTCCTCATTTTTCCACAAACCCTAGTTTCTTGCCACAACTTGGCAATTTTCTAGGCTAGGCCTGTGTTTTTCCCTTTTGGACCCCTTCCCCTCACTCAATCTATGAGATTACACTTTCCCCTACTTCCTAACATCCCCCCCTACTTCCCAAAATTTCCCCAAGAATTTAGAAGCCCCTTATCCCCTTCATTTCGCTTCATTTCGACAAAATCCCTTGTTTCACACATTGGGATAGGTTTCACTCAAATGATGTTTCAGAGCAATAAAAGATGAATTTTGGAAAAATGAGAGATTTTTTTGTACAAAACATGCCAAGGAAGAAAAACCTCCTTCACTTTTTACACAGGTGTAATGGTTTTGGAGAAATGTCAAGAATACCTTTGCCTCAGGAGAATTGATGCACCTGCAGGAAGTAGTGTTGGGAGATTTGATTTTTGACAGGGTAAATGAACTCCAAATTGAAAAATTAAACTTGGGTTGGAAATTAGACTCCAACATCTTTCCAACGAGCTATCACACGCCCAATTTTGACACCGGGAAGGCCTCCAAAAGCCTCCTGCAAAATGCATTATGTAGCGCGCTACGCATAGAAAAGTGCGCGCTACGCATTGGGCCAGAACTCAAAATTTTTGTCATTTCTTTACCAAAAATCAAATTGACTCAGTCCCCTTTGTTCCAAATAAGTTTATGTGTGTTGTAATTGCTATTTTTCAAGGTTTGGTGTATTTTGAAAATCGTATATGAGAGTTGAATGTCAAAAACCAACTCTATCTTGTTGAAGAAATGCCTCTCCATGGTTTTTGAATTGGTGTCACTTCCCACCTTGTTTTTCCATCTCCCATGATCTCATTATTATAGTCTATTTTTATTATCCCCTCACTTCCCCTTACATCCTAAGTGACTTATTCCTAAACCCATTTTTCCTATCCCCAAGTCACTTCATTCCCTATCATTCCCATTTCCCCATCTCATTTGTAAAGTCCTCAAACCCCAAGTTCCCAAACAATAAAGTGAGTGTCCTTGCACTTTAAATCTCACTTTAGTACAGTCCATTGTTCCCATTGCCTTATTTACCACACTCCCCTCCTACTTAGCATATTTTGGCATTGAGACCAAGACACTAAACTCTTCATATTCACCTCGGGCAACATAGACGAAGAAGGCATTGAGGAGGCGTGAAAAGGCATATGTTGGGGCCCTTGTTTTTGTTTAAGTTTTGAATTTTGAACTTGGACTCTTTTTGAGTTGCGGAGGGAATACACATAGCTAACGCGACCGCACCGCGCGACCAGGAGTTGCGGAGCTACCAAGGCGGTGCGGAAGCACTTGATAACTGAAGATGGAACAGAAAGAAGTACAGATGAAAGAGATACAGCAGCAAACATGAAGTAGAACATGCAGACATCAGAAGAGAAGTCGGGAAAAGTCAGAGCAAAGACGCAGAGAAGCCGCCAGTCGCGACGAGCGGGTGAATAAAAGGCAATCACCCGGCTGAAGAAGAGAGGTTGGTTGATTGGTTGATCGGTTGCTGTGGCGGGAGGATTGAACGCGGAAGCAGCTGCGGAGGAATCAGACTTGTTCTCTCCATTGGTCTCTACTCTCTATGTTTTGTATTCTCTGTTCTTAGATCCATCTGTATCTGATTTATGAGTTATCAGAGAAGGAAGCTATGTAATCATGTACTCGGCTGAAGAATAATATAAAGAAGGATTGCTGTTTCTATGTTTTGGGTTATGGGTTATGATGTGTTTACACTGCTTTAAAATTTTTAAGTTGCGACTGTCTGTATACTTGATTGGTGATCTTGCATGAATATTCTGGTATATGTAATGGATTCTCTTTCTTTCTGTGGTTGCGGGTTTATTCCTCGTCTGTGATTTATTCCCCTTTCCCATGTGGTCGCGGCACGCCTCGGGTGAGACGCTCTGTTCTTCCTGAGCAGGGTGAAAATGCCGGCGTGTTACTAGACTACACCGGACCCTTGTTGGCCACAACCTTGTGAACCTGGGTCTTGCCCGCGAGACCTTATTTTTCGCCAACAAATGGTTCCGTTGCCGGGACCTGCATGTTCTGAGGGGATCTAGATCATGGTCTCGAGGATCTTTGAAGGAGCAATACGGCGATGGTGGGATGCTCATCTTGACCATTTTATTACTCAGCAGGCGGAGCTGATTAAGAAAAAGGAGGCGGCGGTCAGGGAGCTTGTTCTTTTCTCTGACTCAGCTAGCGATACGTACGAAATTTTCTGGGGAAGGTTTCCCACGGATCTTTACAACTGGTTGCGGAGGTTACGAACGAAGGCGGCCCAAGAAGGCTTGCGGAAGATAAATCGCAGGTGGGCGCACGAAGACTTGGTAGCGCTACACCGGGTAGATACTGAACTAACCCGCGCAGTGGAGTTTTGGGTAAAGACCACGTTGGAAGGATACGTTGTGGAGTTTGCCACTGAGTGCTACCAATCTTTCTCGAAGGCTGAGGCTGTGTTTCACTCAGGGCTGAGGGGAAAACTGTTGAAGGAAATTCCGCTGTGGATCAAAGCCCTAATGGTGGACGAAGGGTTGATTGAATTCCACAAAACGAGTATGGAAGCGTAAGCCACCCGTACTGGGGGACGGATTGAGGGGACCGATGCTGTGTAGACTGTAGGAGTAGGGAACGGGGGATGGACGTTGAGGCCGCATGCAAGTTGCGGGAGTTACGTGCACATCGGCGGGCACAGATCGCCGATAGGTGGCGAAGAAGGGTAATGAGAGATTTGAAGAGAAGAGAGACCGGGAAGAAAAACCAGAAGGAGGCGCCTCAGAGGACAAGAACCATGGGATTGGATACCCGGACAGGAGACGGGACAGCAGCAGACGTACAGTGGGTGCATGGGAGCCCGAGGATGCGAGAAAGAGCAGTAACGATTAACAAAGATAAGGAAAAGATGCAGCCCGAAGAAAGTTCCGATGATGAATGGTACGACGTAATGCAGCAGATGTTTCAGGATCAGACGGCACCCACCCCTCCAAACAGCCCTACGTCACACCGTCCGCATGGCCAGGATCCCGACCTTCCCCTGGTACTTTATCAACCTTTAAGAAATATTTTTGTTCAGTTACAAGCATTAAGTCAGTTATCTAGTAGTTCAGCGGCGCCGGTAACGCCCAGTAGCAGCAGCGTTACGAGTAGTAGTTTTTTTCCTAGCGGGACCGTTACGCAACCAGGACCTGGAGGTTTTATCTTGGTTAATTCGCCGCCAGTATACATGGCTGGATCTTTCACCCGGTACCCAGAGTTCTCTGGCCGGCGAAACGACGATGTAGAACAACACTGGTATCTGTGCGAAGCCATCTGGAGGGCTCGACAGACACCGGATGCAGGGAAGTTGATAGAGTTTCAAACCACGCTCAGAGAGAGAGCTCTGCGGTGGTTCATCAAGTGGTCTGAGGCGCACCCTAATCCTATAATTGCGGACGTAAAGCGGGATTTTGTCCGCGAATTCAAGCTCCCCCAGACGGACCAGCAGGGTCTGTCCGAGCTATGGGAAATTAAGCAGAAGGAAGGTGAAACCGCATGGGAGTTGATGCGGCGATTCAAGGACGCGATCGGGAAACTGAGCTACCCGATCGATCCAAACCACCAGAGGGACTGGTTCATCAAGGCTCTACTTCCCTTCACGCGAACCCCTCTCACTCAGCAGAAGATTGATAATCTGCAGGATGCTTTGGAGCAGGCCATGAAGATTGAAGCCATGGCGGGATACCCCCAGGAATACAGGGGGAGGCTGGCTCCGCAAGACCCTTCGCTGATAGGGTTGCAACACCAGATCGCCAGTTTGACGGAAAAGCTCAAGGAAATTCAGCCAGCAAGACCGGCGCGACCGAATGTTTGGTGTACTCATTGCCTGGTCGAGGGGCACGTCGCAACCGAATGTCCTCGGTTGCGCGGCGGGGAGTTGGACCCTCAGTTGCGGCTATCCAGGGGGGGCCACCACCAGGGGGTGGCACGGCAATGAACCCGCAGGGGGTATACCAGACGCAACAGGCCTTTGCGGGGTTTCCACCGCAACCGGGGTCCTCCACCCCAGAATACTGCGAAATTTGCCGAACGATAGGGCATCCTCCTCGGATGTGCCCGATATTACAGAAGTACTCCACGGTGCCGAATAATGTATATTGCGAATTCTGTGTGTCCACGACGCACAACACGGAGCAGTGCAGGGCGCTAGACGCACTTGCGGATCGACTGGATCGGCCCTCGTACCGGGTCAACGAGGCTGCGAGGGGAAGAGGTGGCGGCATGCGGGGAGGCCGAACAGGAGGACGCGGGCCAGTAAAATGCTACAACTGTGACCAGGAGGGTCATGTGGCTCGAGAATGTCCCCTTCCGCGATGACCCTGGTGCTCCCAGTGCCGGGTCAACGCCCACGCCACTGAAGACTGCCCAGAACTCATCAAAAAGTGGGAAGAGCGGGCGCGGCAGAGGGCCACGAATCTGATAGGCTCAGAACCGCGAGGGGTCGCAACCCCTGACATGCATAATGTTGCGATAATAACGAGAGGCGGAAAGAAGACTGGTGAGGATGCCCACGAGAAGGAGCCAGTACGGGTGGTGCGGCCGGCATCCCCAAAGAAGTTGATTCGGCCCGAGGTGCAGAAGAAGTACTTTCAGGAGGCGGTTGAGGCATTCGCCCAGCTGCGAAAAGAAGGAGGGCTGGAGGAGCCCCAGCTGCCGGAAACCGGGGATCAGAACGCCGCAGATGCTGTAGTTGCGGACTCGCTCCGGCTGTTTTTCAGGATTGTTGATGACACCGTGCTGCGGCAGCAGCTCAGACAGGTGTTGGACGGAGCGCTGCAGGGGCGCGCAGAACCCAGAAACTTGGTAGACACTACGCCTCAATACGTGCAGCGTGTCAAGCGAAACAAGCAACGAACGGGCAAAGAATTTCGACTTAACACACAGATCGCAGGATTCCAAATCAGCGACACGATGTTGGACTTGGGGTCCGACGTCAACATATTGCCACGAAAGACATGGGAGGCTCTTGGAAAGCCCCGGCTCGCTTATTCGCCAATCCAACTCAGGATGGCGAACCAGTACTGTATTCTGCCAATCGGCCGACTCGAGGGTGTCGAGGTTGATGTTGCGGGGGTGAAGACATACGCCGACTTTGAAGTTATTGATATCATGGGCGATAAGGACCCCTATCCTGCTTTACTTGGCATTGATTGGGCTTTTGAGAATTATGCGATCATCGATCTCAAGAAGGAGCTGATGATTTTTGAGGATGGGGAGGTACGGGTGACTCAGCCTCTCGACCCATATCAGGGACCGCAATACACAGAACCGGTGGATAGTCGGGAGGACGCTCAGATAATGGACCACCTCTATCAGATGACCGCCGGGAGGCGGGACGATTATATCAACCCGACCGCAACAGAATCTATCAGTTGGCGGAGTGTGCAGAGCTCGGAACTCGGATCCGAGCTTGCATGGGAAGATTGGCAGCAAGGGGGATACGAGACCACCACGCGGCGATGTGCCGCCATCGCGCAGGTCCGGTGGGTGGGGACCGAGATCCGCGGGTACCCCACGTTGTCAAACATGCAAGCAGTAAATACTTTTATTCTCAAGGTGGAAGACCGGGTCCCAGAAGAATGCCGGATACCCCTGTTGGATGTGGCTCTGAAGTCAACATCAGGACGATGGTGGACCAATCACCGCAACACTCTGCTGCGATGGGAGCTGGTGGCGGATGCACTACGGGCACGCTTCAAAGAGGATGAAGGGCCCTGCATTACACTTAAACACCATGGAGACTCAGACCCGTGACAGCACTTGCGGGCGTGCGAGGAACAGTGGCGCAGCGCCAGGTACCCTGAAGAGTTGTGGGTCCACAGATTTATACACTCCCTGGGTACAATCCCCCAGGCCTGGTACCTAGCGGAAGAGCGGAAACGGGGGACCCGCTCTTGGCAAGCAGTTGCGGAGAAGTTCGTCCAGAGTTTCTCATTCGAAGGGGAGACGGCACAGGAATCTCAGGCCCTACAAGCCGTCAAGGAGGTTCTGTTTTTCCGCCATCCCGAGCCCAATGAGGGACCGGTGGCGTCACGTTCAAGGGTGAAGAGCGAGCTGGTTTGCCAACGGGTTGACGGCGAACCAGGGGATGACAGTTTGGAGGACCTGAGGCATCTCCATTTTGACGAGAAGGAGGGCGAGCGGAGTGTCCGCGACGAGCCAACGACAGAAGGAGTCCATTTGCAGCCCCTAAAGACAAAGAAGCTGAACATAGGAACGGAGGAGAAACCGAAACTGGCAACGGTGGGAGATTACTGGGACGTGGAGACGACCAGAGAAATTTTCAGCCTCCTTCGGGAGTATGAAGATCTATTCCCGTCTTCAGTTGCAGACCTGAAGGGGATCAAAGGGGATTTGGGTGAGATGCGCATCACACTGAAACCAGGAGCCAGGCTGGTCAAGCACCGACCCTACCGGTTAAATCCACGCATCAAAGAGAAGGTAAAGATGGAGATCGATAAAATGCTGGCTGCAGGTCTCATCTTTCCTGTAGAGGAAGCTGAGTGGGTAAGTCCCATTGTCATCCAGAACAAGAAGGATAAAGCGGAAATTTGGGTCTGCGTAGATTACCGGAGTTTGAATAATGCTTGTATTCACGATCCGTTTCCCACTCCCTTCAGCGACGAAGTACTAGATCATGTCGCGGGAAACGAAGCTTACTCTTTCACGGATGGATTTTCGGGCTACCATCAGGTGCGCATCGCCGAAGAGGACAAGGCAAAGACGACATTCACAACCGAGTGGGGATCATTCGCATACCATGTCATGCCGTTTGGACTGAAGAACGCGCCAGCCGTGTTTTCCCGGATTGTTATTGCTGCTTTCCAGGAGTATATTCACAAATTCCTGGAAGTCTATATGGATGATTGGACCGTTTACAGCCTGCTGAAGAAACACGCCTCCCTGTTGCGTGTTATGTTCGATCGGTGTCGCCAGCTGCAGATTTCCTTGAATTTGAAGAAATGTATTTTTGCAGTACCATTCGGCACACTCTTGGGTCACGTGGTGTGTAAGAAAGGGGTCTGCGTTGATCCCGCCAAGGTCGCGGTGATTGTCCACATGGAGGCCCCCGAGAACGTGAAGCAGTTGCGGGCATTGCTCGGGCACACTGGTTACTACAGGCGTTTTATCCGCAACTACGCCAAAATCACTGCCCCTTTGGAGAAACTGTTGCGGAAGTCGGAAGCTTTTGAATGGACAGCAGAGTGCAGGAAGGCACTGGACGCGTTAAAAGAGAAACTGGCGACGGCACCCATTCTCGTTCATCCAAACTGGGATAAGCAGTTCCATGTGCACATTGATGCGTCCGGGATTGCACTTGGCGCCGTATTAGCGCAACCCGGGGAAACGACAGTTGACCACCCGGTATACTTCGCCAGCCGACGCCTATCTAGTGCGGAGAAGAATTATACCACGACCGAGCGGGAGGCGCTGGCAATGGTGTACTCTCTCCAGAAGTTCCGCCACTACCTTCTGGGCGGTAAGTTTACATTTTTCACGGACCATTCGGCTTTAAAATATCTGGTCAATAAGCCTGTGTTGGAAGGAACGATCTGCTGATGGCTTCTCCTCTTTCAGAAGTTTACGTTCGATGTAATTGTTAAACCGGGCCGGTTAAATGTCGGGCCTGATCATTTATCCAGATTGGAGTCAGGGGAAAACGATGGTCCGTTAGATGATCAGCTTCCGGATGCTGATCTGTTTCGCGTTGAAGCGATCCCAGACTACCTGGCTGACATTGCCACGTATCTGACCACAGGACAGTGCCCCGAGGATTACACGCCGCTTCAGAAACGCCACTTGGTTGTCCGGGCGGCCGATTATCAATTGATCGCAAGGCAGCTGTACAAGCTGGGCCTGGATGAGGTGTTGCGCAGGTGTGTTCTTGACCATGAACGGGAAGCGGTGATGTGGGAATGTCACAGCGGAGTTGCGGGCGGACACGTGGGGGCTAAACCCACCGCAAGGAAGGTACTTCAAGCGGGTCTATGGTGGCCGACGGTGCATGCATATTGTAAGGCCTATGTGAAACGTTGCGATATTTGTCAGAGGACGGGACGGCCTTCGCACCGAGATGAGCTTCCGCTACACCCCGTGCATGTGTTGCGGCCATTTGAGAAGTGGGCTGTCGATTTTGTAGGGCCCATTGCACCAGTTGCTCACCATTCCAAAGCTCGGTACATCATTACGGCGACTGATTATCTCACGCGATGGGCTGAAGCAGCAGCGGTACGCGACTGCTCCGCTGAGACCGCTGCTCGGTTCATCTTTGAAAACATCATCAGCCGCTTTGGCTGCCCACGCAACCTGACCAGTGATCAAGGCACACATTTCATTAATGCCACGGTCAAATCGCTCCTGGAGACATTTATGATACAGCATCATAAGAGCAGTCCATACCACCCGCAGGCTAACGACACGGTGGAAGCCTTCAATAAGATTCTGGAGAAGGGCTTGACGAAAATCTGCAACGCTCAGCGGGATGATTGGGATGAGCGGATACCAGCGACATTATGGGCTTACCGGACCACGGTAAAACGTTTGACAAACCAGATGCCATTCCAGCTGGTGTACGGCCGGGAAGCTGTGATTCCCGCCGAGTTCACCGTCCCCAGCCTTTTGATCGCAACGTCCCTTCACTTCTCAGAGGATGCGTCACTGCAGGAACGACTCCACGAGCTACAGGAGCTGGACGAAGCTCGGTTTCTTGCGGAATTCCATCAGAAGGTTCAGAAGGCCAGACAGAAAGCGTGGCACGACCACCACATCAAGACTAAAACTTTCCAAGTTGGCGGCAAAGTTCTCTTGTACGACAGCCGGTTCCAGAAGTTTCCAGGCAAGCTCCAGATGCATTGGCTGGGACCGTACTTTGTTATCGAGATCCGCGACTCAGGAGCCGTTCGATTGGCACAATTGGACGGCTCAGTTCTTCCAGGATGGGTGAATGGCGCACGCTTGAAGCCCTACCAGGAGTAGGTACCTTCTCCCTTTCCATCAATAACTCTCGCAACCGAGAGCACCCGTAGAGTAGCGTAGTTGAATAACTCTCCCGCAACCGGGATGAGCATAGTTAGTCGTTTCCATTTCTTTGCAGTCAGTCAAATAAACCGTCCGTTGCGGCATCCATACCGCAACCGACCATGGTCGGAGCGGGCCAGTCCAGCGTGTCGCAACGCCAGTCCAGCGTGGCGGCGCGCCAACCCAGTAAGACGCCGCTCCCAGTCCAGCGTGTCCTGCACGAAGGATCTGTCCTCGTGCCAGCGTCAGTCCAGGTCATAACCCTCAGTCCTTTTGTCAGTCCGTAGGATAGCTCAGATTTTGGTCATAAATTCCCTTAATGGACAGTAATCATACCGTAATCATTCCCCATCAGCCGCAGTTCTCTCCGCCGTCGGGTCCGCCCATCTTCCAATGCCGCCGTCAGCAACTGTCAGATTACACACAGGCCCGCGATTGATCACACGATTATCGCAGGCAAGCATGATAGCAAGAATTAAATGTCGTTATGGAGTCTCATCAACCCCGCGCGTGCCAGCGGATGGCCCAATTTGCATGAAGGCTATCGGCGCCGGGATGACGGACCACTTCAGTTTGGAAATTTCAGCGACTCCCGAGCACTTGCAGCCTCAGAGCACTCAGAACTTAGCAGAGAGCTCCAGACGAATCATCCAGGTCTATCAGAGACGCGCCAAGATGCCGAGAGCTGTTCTCTCCGTCCCGGAACCGGTGCTGGATCACAGAATTCACCAGCTCGAATTATCACTGGTCGGCAAGTACGACAATGCGCCCTGCATGGACGCTAACTTGTCCGACCCGGCTGAGTTTCCCCATCTGCATTGGCAGACGTTCATGGAACACCGCTACACACCGGGGAGAAGCTCTAACAGTCGGATGAAGGACGAATTCCGGGGTCTTCAGCAGTCGACGTTGATGAATTTACGCAGTCTCCCTGTCTTCGGCACCACCGGACCAGTTCTGCAATGCACCCGGTTCCTCCTCAGTCGGGTGCAGAACGGGTCCCTGTGGTTGAACGAGGAGATTCAAATCCATGCAGCTGATATTAGTCGGCTTACGGGGCTATGTCAATTTGGGGCAGATGTTTCCTCTGCGGGGCAGACGGCCTCCAAGCGCGCCCGGAAATCGGCCGAGGCGGACCTATACACCAAATATGGTACTCGCCGAGGTGGCAAGGGTGCCAAGATAGATTTGATCAATGTACCAGAAATCCGGTTTGCTTGCTATCTGATAGCGGGCAAGACTATGCGCCATTACACCAAGGGCGAGTGCACCTTGGACACAATTTCGATTGCGGAGCACTGCGTCAAAGGGGCCCGATTGAATTGGAGCGCGTTCGTGTTGAAGGAACTCTTCGCGGCCTGCGAAGACAATTACAGACGGACCACCAGTTTTATCTACGGATACTTGCTCCTAGCCTTCGCCATGTGGAAATGGCATGTTCCTCCGATACGGACACCAGCGGAACTCACCGGGGGCCAACCGTTCGCGATGCGATACTCCCCCTGGCAGGTGTCCACGGCCCCCAGCAGCAAGCAGGTGAACGCGGAGGCGTTCCGCGAATGATACGGGAGGATGGTCGATGTGGTGGCCTCTCAGCAGCGGGTACCCCGGAACCTGCTGGATGAATACAGCGAACAAGTGTGGTTTGGCGTCAGCCATAATCACACTTTCATCCGGCCGGCTTGTGTCCCGCACCACACATTTCACATGGCGCCCTTGCGGTTCCAGTTGACCGACAGTATCTTCCAAAGAGAGGTTTTAACATGGCCGGGGGTCGTTCGGCACGTTCAGGATGGAGTCATCCGATATAACTTTGATGGGATGCGGGCTGCCCAGCAGCCTGCCGAGACCAGTGCCGGGGAATCTTCCCTAGTCGCGGTAGCGATAACCATAGAGGCAGCCGGGAGCGCAGCGACCCTGCCCGCGGCGCTGGTCCCCATTGTGGAGCATATGAACGACCAAGTCCGGAGACTCAATGTGGCCACCCAGGTTGTTTCTAGTAGCGCCCCTATATTTCCTTCCTTTAATGAATTTCTTCTTAACCGGTCACTTGGTCTCTCCAACACTGCTTCCCTCACTTCCCCAATTCCCACTTCCCTGTTCACTTCTGCCACCCCCATCATCACGACAATGGGTGAACCGGGCCCCGAACCCGATTCCTCTGGGCCGCCCCCACCCAAGCGGGCCCGTATTGCAGATCCCGTGGTGGACCTTACGGAGGATGATCCAACAGTCACGCCGCCCACAGCTACCTTGATCCCGGAGGAACCGCTGATTGACCCAGCAGATTTCCTCAACCTTCGTTTCCCTCCCTCCTCGGTCACTCCATCCACCGCCCCCTCCACCAGCAGACCACATGCCACTTCCCCCAATCCGTCCACTTCATCAGCCACTGTGTCCGATTCATTGATCCTTGACCTCTTCGGCGGTGACCACGGGGCGGAGGTCACCTCCAGTACTGCCGCGGTGGTACCCCCTGTTGACCCCGTGGCCACGTCCCAGGAGCCCATCACAGTGACAGTGGCCCCGTCGAGCCCATTGGATCCACAATTGTTCGTGAGACAGTTGGGACAGTGGTTCGTGACCTTTGGGCGCAGCTTACGCGAGCGGGACCGGCCGGAACGATATGGCCCGCCGGTGCAACAACGAGGCGCCGGTCCACCTTCCCGAGAGGCTGAGCGGCCGGCGGCCGTGGGGTGGCGTTACGAGGAAACAGAACGCCTCGGCGGGATGCCCGCGCACAACGACTTCTGACTGGCGAGTCGACACGATTATATCTGCTCATTCGGCGAGCGGCCTTCAAGGCCGAGGGGTCATGAAACTACGGCGGCGATGCAGCGGAGGGATTTTCTGGCGCTGCGTGGAAACGTCGCTCTGGGGGAAAGGCCCCCTCCCGAACAGGCCAACATTGTTAACCAGGCGCTTTCCAGCGTATGGCCGGAGGCACGGGCTCACCATGCCCCACTCCCTGCTCGCATCGAACAGGACAGCATAGCCTTACAAGCTCGCCAGCTCGGGGACGTCTTCACCACCATTTGCAGAGAGAACCAAGAATTACAAGCGGCGTTGGCCGCACGGCCTACCCTCCCAGACCCACCCGTTGATTATTCAGGACCGGTCACTGCCAAGCAGGCACAGGCAGTCAATCTACAAGAGACTCTCCATTCCACGACAGCAGCGGCTTCGGCCCTTTTACGCAGCTTGCAGGAGTGCTCCCTCGCACTGACAGTCAAAACGCAGCCCATTGCTGCTCAACTGCAACAACTCGCCACCCAAATTCGGGCGACCACGGACCAGGCCAGATTAGACCAGCTCTACGCTCAGACGGACGAGCTGGAACTTCAAATGCAGACGACCAAGGCCGCATCAGCAGCAACTAAGCACACCATCCGGGAGATGCGGCCGCCCCTTCGCAGCCATGCCGAGGCAATGCATCAGCTGGATGCCACTGCCGAGTCCCAACTCGCCACGCTGTTCGGGGATGCACCGACGCCCATCGACGAAGCTACGGCCAACCGAATTGTTCAAGATGCTGACCTGCTTATGCAGGAATGGCAGCAAGCCGTAGTAACTTTCACGGAGCTTCGAGATGCAGCACTCCGCTGGGTCCCGGAGTTGGGGCCCTTGTTTGAATCAGCAGGTGGCGGAGTACAACAGGAAAGGGCAGCAGAAGAAAGAGCAGCAGAGCAGGGCACAGAGGCCGGCGAAGGTATGGAGGTAGAGACTGTCATTTGCGATTGACTCGCGGACGAGTCAAAGGATTGTGGTCGGGGCCTGTTGGGGCCCTTGGTTTTGTTTAAGTTTTGAATTTTGAACTTGGACTCTTTTTGAGTTGCGGAGGGAATACACATAGCTAACGCGACCGCACCGCGCGACCAGGAGTTGCGGAGCTACCAAGGCGGTGCGGAAGCACTTGATAACTGAAGATGGAACAGAGAGAAGTACAGATGAAAGAGATACAACAGCAAACAGGAAGTAGAACATGCAGACATCAGAAGAGAAGTCGGGAAAAGCCAGAGCAAAGACGCAGAGAAGCCGCCAGTCGCGACGAGCGGGTGAATAAAAGGCAATCACCCGGCTGAAGAAGAGAGGTTGGTTGATCAGTTGCTGTTGCGGGAGGATTGAACGAGGAAGCAGCTGCGGAGGAATCAGAGTTGTTCTCTCCATTGGTCTCTACTCTCTATGTTTTGTATTCTCTGTTCTTAGATCCATCTGTATCTGATTTATGAGTTATCAGAGAAAGAAGCTATGTAATCATGTACTCGGCTGAAGAATAATATAAAGAAGGATTGCTGTCTCTATGTTTTGAGTTATGGGTTATGATGTGTTTACACTGCTTTAAAATTTTTAAGTTGCGACTGTCTGTATACTTGATTGGTGATCTTGCATGAATAGTCTGGTACATATAATGGATTCTCTTTCTTTCTGTGGTTGCGGGTTTATTCCTCGTCTGTGATTTCTTCCCCTTTCCCATGTGGTCGCGGCACGCCTCGGGTGAGACGCTCTGTTCTTCCTGAGCAGGGTGAAAATGCCGGCGTGTTACTAGACTACACCGGACCCTTGTTGGCCACAACCCTGTGAACCTGGGTCTTGCCCGCGAGACCTTATTTTTCGCCAACACACATATTGGCACTTGGCACATGTTGGTGCTTGGAAAGTATTAACATGTCTAGCATTCATTAAGATGGCTTGGTATGCTTTGGCATGGTTTAATATTAAATTTATTTGAGATAAATTATTGGAAAGTAGATGAGAAGTAACAGAGGATGATTTGGCACTTAAAATTCACTAACACTTGGCACTTGTTACCTATTGCCACCTAGTGTTGGTGTGCCTAGCATGCCCCTCTTGGAAAAGGTAAATTGACGACTTCTTAACCCTATGGTGTTTTCATTTCCTTGTAGTTTAATGTGTTTCTACTTTTTGTTTCCTTGATAGTCCCTAGCAAGTATTGTCACACCCTTTCACATATTTGCATGCCTTAGCACTTGACACATCTTAGCATATTTGACTGCCTTCAAACTATCTTGCACATGTTAGCATTACCTAGCATGCCTTGCCACTCAAGCCCTCACAACTAGCCTTACATTTTTTCACGACTTGGGAACCCAATCAAGTCCTTAGCTACTACAATTCATGTGACATTGGTGTTACACCAGTTTTTGGTCATCTAACCTGTTACTATTAGATGGACCTAAGTACACCACGTAAGACCAATTTTACCCTAAGTAAAATTGCTTTCACTATGAAAAATAACTTAGTAAAACACCTTTATTAAGTTGTTTATGGTCTAAACAGGAAACCCCATGAGGAAATATTAAATAAATCTACATTTGTTTGATTTTCCTTAAGGAATAATTAGTTAAACATCAGTTTAATTAATATTCCTGGTCATGTTTAACCCAAAACAAGAAAATTAATTAGATAAATTATTATTTATCTTATTATTTTCTAGGAATAATTATTTAAACCTTATTTAAATAATAATTCCTTGTTAAATTTGACTAAATCACTCATAAATAGTTAAATAAATCATTATTTATTTAATTATTACTCAACCACATCCTTAAAATAATAAATAAATCATTTATTTATTTATTATTTACAAATAAAGGGATTTGACCCAAGTCAAAATTCCTTTTCCCTCCAACGAAAACAATAAAATATTCCATAAAAGTTGGATCTTGATTTGGTTAATAATATTTTAACTATGCACCAATATATAGACTAACTGAATATTTTGTTATAAATAGAAGGGGTTTTCCATTCATTCAACACCTTTTGTTGCCTAAAGATCACTCTGGATCTATACTTTTGGTCTGAATTTGATCCACCATCATTGTCATATTTTTCTATCCTTTTGCTTATGAGCTCCCTTTGAGTTCCATTTTTGTCTCGGTTTTCTACAACATCAAGTGAGAGAAATTTAGATCTGAAGTGTTGAGGGCTTACAAGAACCCATCCCATTGAGGAGAACTGGTAACATCCTTCTATGTTTTCCTCCCAGGTGCCCTTAATATAAAATTCAGTCAATGTATTCTTGTCTTGTCTATTGGATGCATGGAGTAAATCTCGTTTTATTTACTGCTTAATTTATTTTGATGCATAGATCTAGATTTTTTAGCATTTATTTGATCAACTTATTGTAGATCTGAAGATATTGGCAGCCATATTTGTTGTTAGGGAAGTTTTTTATACACAAATAAAGTGGTCTTTTTTCGTACACTTGCAATTAAGATTCATACTACCAATTGGCTTGCTTTAGCCACAACAATTTGACCAATTGCACCTACTACAAGTAGATTTCACCTTGTTCACCTAAGAACTGCCTATACCTCATCTTAGGCTACTCATGTCCAAGTTGAACTTGTCACACTTAAGAACTTACCAAGACAAGGATCACATTTAGCCATGACCATAAAAAACTAAGTAGCATAGCTTACATAAGAAATATTTCACATGTATGTCTAGTTCATATAAACAACAGAGCATTAACTAAGAGTTTGCAAGAACCACAAGATACACAAGACACACAAGATATAAGTTGGCACAAGCCGAGTTCCCCAAAACTTATACGTAACAATGTAAAATATGTAGTTGTCAAAAATCATTTAAAACATGATCATTTGGCCAAAGTGTGCCACGTGTCATATAAAAATAATAGATAAAGGAAAAATAGTGTCGTGCCCATCACAAAGTCTCCCTTTTTCTAAACTACTTTGTTGAGCCCCTTATCGCAATCGTAGGCTTGCCTCTTGCAAATCATATTATGAAATTATTCTAACACACTTCATCCTTGGCACACTTGAATTCATTAAAACTCCCTGGCACGCACTCTTATTTGTACATTTCCATGCATTTTGACCTAGTTCTCCCTTGCGATTCCTCGACACTCCTTAACACTCCTCCACATGCATTGACATTGTCTCGCATGTGTTGGCATGCCTTTTAATTACTTGGCATGCCCTAACCTTCCCTAGCTATCATTCCCTTACAACTACCCTTATTTAATTTTCAACTTGGGAACCCAACCAAGTCCTCGCTTGACTACAAGATCTTTACCAAATTACGATTACTACAACAAGACTATGTTGTTGAATTTTGTAGCTTGGGAGGTAATCCACAAGCTAGTGATATGGGTTTGTGTGAGTTTGGTTGAAAAAGGATTTGTGGGAAAAGAACCCAAGAAAAGGGGTTTTGGACCCAAGATGGGGTTTAAAATATAAAATAAAATTAAAAGGGAAAAATAATATTTCCTAAGGTCTAAGTGGATAAATCCTATAAGTTCTAGATGGTTCTTAATATGCCTAGCTAGGAAAATCTATTTAAGGAGGCCTTAGTATGAATGCAATAACATCAAGTGATGAGAATATCATTTGATCAAGGAGGTCAGGAGAGATGTAGTCCTAAATTAGGTCAAGTTAGAGGATTGAGTAAGGGTTCCTAAAGGGAGGCCATTATCATCCACCAAGAGCAATATCATCATGTGAGGGTTCACAAGAATGTCACATACCTTAATGGGTTCAAGATAAGAAGTAGGATGGCATAATATTGGTTCTCTTATGGAAGATTGGGCTTAAGAGAGGCGAATCATGAGAATTTGGGCATGTGATTTCAATGGTGTTTCTATGTGAAGGCCACATCAAATTTTGAAATAGTAGAGAGGGTTGGTACCCTATATTTTGGTGGTTAGTAGGTTGCAAGGTCTGTGATAAAGACCAAAAAAAATGGAGGAGGGTCTGCACTAGAATTTAGGCGAGAACAGAAGTAACCATACGTGTAATATTGAATAAGGTAACCATAGTTTGAGGGTCGTAGAGATCTAAATTTCAGGTCAAGATTCAGTCTTAGAAATTCCGACAATCTATGGATCCATATGAGCTAGGCCGATTCTCTTATGGAGGCAAGAGTTATTTTTTTTTCTATGGGTGGATAGGGTTTGTTCTAAAGCAATTAGAATAGAATTATAATGTGTTAGTTAGGGAGGTTTCATATCATGTTCAATCCATAAGGTATGCCCTTAAGACTATCACAAATCTGTGTAGAAGAAGAGGGGTCGTGACCCTTACAGACAAGTTTATCTCTACAAAATATACCACATATTTGGAATATGGTTTGCAGAAGTATGTGCGAATATAGAAAATATAAAAGGAAGTTGAAACCTGAGTAGAATATTGAGTAGAAGAAATGTGCCATGTGAGGAATGGATTGACATGAAGAGGAGTTGATTTTGGTGGATTGTCCATAGAGATTTGGACAAATATTTGAAGAAACCTATAAACAGGTAGTCAATGGATTGTTAGTGGATGATTTGTGACCCTATTTCAGTCATCTACAAATTTTTAGAAGGATTATAAGAGGAGTAGTTCAGATTTGTTCATATATTGGACAAAAAATAAATTGGTACACAATAATAGTGATTTTGAGAGGACTCAAATCACTATTAGGTGGAATATTTGAAGAGCCCTAGATGCATGCAGCGTTGAGGGCACTAGATCAGTAAATGAATTTACTGGGGTTGGGAAAATTTATGATAGTCCAAGTACAGTTGGAGGGTTGTTAGGTGACTGTCAAAGAGGAGCCCTAAGTATTTTACTTGTGAAGGAAAACAAGACTAGTAGAAGGGTAGGTGTATTGGGCCTAAGGATGTGAAAAATTTGAAGGACTAAAGTAGTAGACAAGTGGGTTAGACAACTAGCCATAGCCCTAGACTTGTCATCTTGGAGCAATAGTATGGAAAAAGTGGGCAGACCAAAGAGCTGTTCACAATTTTTTTTTTGAACAAGTGATCAAAAACCCTAATTGTTATAGACCTTAAAGGAAAAAAGAGGTAGATAGAGGGAGAAGTTTTTTGAGCCGAGTTTGGTAACCTAAAGGAGTAGAGTTCATTGATAGAGGAAAATTAAGGAGTTTCATAATGGGAGGCAAGAGGAAATGTTAGATGTATTCAAGACATGTGGACTGAAAGGGATATATCATGTGGCCACCATAAAAAAGTGGGTCAAGTGTTTTCTTGTTCAAAGTAGATTGGTTATCAAAATAATAACACAAAGCCCTAGTTGTATTCTTGTATTAGTGTGATTGGAAACTTCCATGATCCCTGGTACGAGATCTCTAGCCTAGTCTATTATAGTTTATAATTTAACGAATAATAGTTTGAAAAAGTTAAAAATTGTCATGTGCATTAGTTTATTCCCTAATGTGTGCAGATTTCATTGTGCAAAGTAGATGTGTTGTGGAACTTGAGTGTGTTTGCATCAAATATTCTAAGACCAAACACAGATTATAATATGTCGTGGAAATTCAACATATGGCCTGTTCATCTAAGAACTACCTGTAACTAATCTTAGGCTACTCATGTCCAATCTCAACTCATCCCACTTAACAAGTTACCAAGACAAGGTTCATTGCATCCAAATGTGGTTGTATAAAAAATAAGAAACACAGTTTAAATCTTGACATACCAAAGCACCTGATATGTCTTAAATGCCTTGGAACTATGTGGCATGTGTTAGCATCTCATACATTCCTTGGCATGCTTTTACACACCCTAATCACCCTATCACTTCCTAACACACCTTGGTAATTTAACATATCTTGGCACTCCCTATCTTATAACCTTGTCACTCCCTCTTTAACACACCTAAAACTCATTGACACTCCCTATCACACACTCTTATTCATTCATTTCCATGCATTTTGATCTAGTTCTTCCTTGGGTTTACCTAACACTCGCTAACACTCCCTAACATGCATTGGCACACCCTAACACTTGGCACATATTGGCATGTTGTCCTAGCACTCTAACATTCCTTGGCACTATCTAGCATACCTTTTCGCTCTCTTCTTAGCACACCTAGAGCTCATTGACACTCCCAGTCATAAAATATTATTCATTAATTTGTATGCATTTTTACCTAGTGCTCCCTTGTGCATTAGAGAAATTTTGAGGTCTAAAATGCCCCCCCTAAGAAAAATGTACAACCAAAATAAACTTTATAAGAACCAATAGGATTCATGAGGATGATGTAAACCATGGGGGATGATTCACCATTTTTTGGGTAAAAAGATAAAAATATTAAAAAATAATAAAATAATAAAACTACTTTTTCAACTTATCTCCCTAAGGTTTTACTCAAATTTCGAGCAGGAGTACTCGTTGGATGCAAAATTTAATTCCTCATCCAAGGAGTACCTAAGTTTCATAATTTCGATGAACCCAACTACACGAAAAATGAGAAATACATGAAAAAACATGATTGCAATCACACTTATTATGTATTTCTCATTTTTTGTGTAACAAGGTCCATCAAAAGTATGAAACATGAGTACTTCTTGGATGAAGAATTAATTTTTTCATCCAACGAGTGTCCTTGCTCGAAATTTGAGTAAACCCGTAGGGATATAAGTTTAAAATACGAGTTGAAAAATTAGTTTTTTCTTTTTTCCCTCCAAACATTGATGATGTAATCTAATCTTATTTTATTGTTTTCACTATTATTTTATAATTTTATTAGGAGGCTCATTTTAGACCTCAAAATTCCCCTAATGGTTTCCATAGCATTCCTTAACACTCCTTGGCATGTGTTGGTACACCCTAGCACCTAGGACATATTGGCATGTCACCCTGACCTCTAGCATGCCTTAACACTGCCTAACGTACTTTGTGACTCCCTCCTTAGCATACCTGGAACTCACTAAAACTTCCAATAAAAAAATATTAATTTTCCAATTCCATGAATTTTTACGTAGTACTCCCTTGTGTTTCATTGGCATTCCTAGTTAACAATTCCTTGCACGTGTTGGCATATCTTGGCCGCATGTCGCCCTAACACTCTAGAATTCCTGAGCGCTGCAAATAATGCCTTGTCACTCCTCCTTAAGACACTTGGAACTCATTGACACTCCCTGTCACACACTCTTATTAATTCATTTCCATGCATTATGACATAGTGCTCCCTTGTGTTTCTCTAGCACTCCATAAAACTCCTTGGCATACATTGGCACACCCTAGAACTTGGAAAATATTAGCATGCTTTCATAGCACTCTATTGTGCCTTGGCATTGCCTATCATACCTTGTAACTCCCTTCCTAGCACAATAGAACTTTCTAAGAGTCCCTATCACACACTCTTACTCATTCATTTCCATGCAATTTAAACTAGTCCTCTTTTTGTTTCCATGGGACTCCCTAGCATGCGTTTGCGCCACAACCTAGAACCTATCACATATGTGAATGCCTAACATGCCTTGAAACTTTCTAGCATGTGTTAGCACTTCCTGGGATTCCTTGCACACCTTGGCACTCCCTAGTTGTCATGTCGTCATAGATAGCCTTACTTTTTTTACGACTTCAGAACCCAATCAAGTCATTGAAAAAATAGTGTTGTGTCTAGCCCAAAGTTTCCCTTTGTCTAAAACTACTTTGTCCATTGCATTATCGAAATCGTAGGATTTCCTCACACGTTCACTATTTTAAGCCCCTCTCAACCTAAGAATTTATATAAATTGTGATCCTCATTTCCTCCTTATGCAAGGGATTTCGCCATCTGAAACAGGTCATCGTGGCATTTTAACTCTAACGTTTTTTCTACGAAGGTTAAGAAGATGAAATTTTTATGAGGTGAATCCGACATCCTGAGGATGCTTCTATGAAAATTTCAGATCAAGGTGCACAATATTTTTGGAGATATGATCCGTGGAAGGCAGGGTTTTTGCAGGCTCCTGAAATTCATCTCAAAGAAGTGACCTTGGTAAAATCGTCATAACTCTCTCTCTAAGTATCGGATTGGAATTCTGTAAAAAGTGGAAGATATTCCATAAACGGTAGTTTTTTCTCTATCAATTTAAGAGTCGAATGAGGAAACAGTGACAAGTGGCATGCCGTAAGAGTTTTCTCTTTTGAAACAATCCATAATTAGGGCATTATGAGAGATTGGGTATAACTCTCTCTTGAAGAATCAAAATTGGGTCAGATCCATGGCATTGGAAATACAACTCAGAGGACTACTATAGGACCAAAAATTAGATATTGGAGGTCTGAAATAACAGAGATACACTAGATTTAATATCGAGCTCCTAGAAGGCAAGAAAAAGCTAGATCATGTGTTGTTAAGGGTTGCAAAGGACCAGAATTTCTAGGGCAGCAAAGAAAAGCAAGGTGTAGTAGAGGGGAGCATGAAAAGAGCAACAACCAAGGTGCATAACATCATAAAGAAGTTCATGATATGAAGTCTTCAAGTGGGCAGCACTGCATACAATCATTGTAAAGTTATCATTGTACTAAGTCATTGTAAATACATTATTGTAAAAATTGTACTAGTGTCTATCTGCCAAGAGTTCAAGAGGAAGTGTTGGGAGGTCTAGGATCATCATTAGGTGGTTGTGTCAAAGTTGGGGTTATGGTCTAGTATATCTTCTTCTTCTACATCATTCTATATCATTGTAAATTGGACCATTTTCCCTGGTACGGGAGTCCATTCTTCTTTTATTCTTATAAAAAGTGGTAGGGTGGTGGTAGGGTGAGTTGTAGCTCATTGGGTGTTGGGGCATCCGTTCAGTTGACTACTGAATAATCTCGAGCATTGGAGAGTCCATCCAGTGGGAGTTGGAGAAGAATTATTTTCTAGAATCTAGGAGGTTGGAGCTTTATTTTCAATTAGAGTTGAATATTAAAGAATTATTAGAAAAGCATTAGGTGGTTTTTGTCCCGGAGTGGGTTTCCACCTTAAAAACTGTGTGCATTTGTGTTCCTTTTGTTTTCTGCTATCATTGTACAAACGCTGATAATAATTGAAGATTAACTAATGCTCTAATTGAAAGGAATAATAATTCAACCCCCCCCCCCCTCTCATTATTTCCAACACTAAATAGAAGCACATCACCATTAACCAAGCTTAGGGATCCTAAGAAAGCCTTCTCCATCATCAACCAAGACAAGCCATTCACAAACTCCACAACACAAATTTCTTCTTCAATCTCCAAAAAACATATATTTCTCTCAAGAGCCATAAAATGCCAACCTTTTAAAATGAGGCCCTCGTGCTCTATTTATCTATCAAAGGAGGGAAAAAACCCTAACTAGGGTTTGAAAATGTCAAAACTAGTCATAAATATCATTTATGCCTAACATACCATGCAAGGCCCAAGTCACAAAATACATCATGAAATAAATGCAAAAATAACTCTTAACACCTAAATTTGGAGTGATTTTCCTTTAAAAGCATTAAAAAATCATTTTTCCATCAATGAGTGTCTTTTGTTGAATTTTTGGCCAAAAAAGCACAGTGAGGTCTGAAAGTGTAGTGCCATGCATGGGAAAAATTGGGTCCACTTGCAGCCAAGTTTTGATGACCTTCCCAATGTCTAAATTGGCTCTGTGATGGCCCGTTGGAAAGCCTGCTGAGTTTGATTTCCAAAAATACCCTTGGCTTTCTGATTGACTGCCATTAACCTATCCAAAAGGAAAAATTCCCCAAACTTCTCTAGGAATAGTGCCAAGTCTGTAAATGAGGCAGAAAGGTGAAAAATGAGGTGTTTTTGGGCCTTTTGAGGGGTCAGAAATGCTCCAAATTCTCTAAAATTTGGTGAGCATATTGTACTTGAGACAAGGATTCCAAAAATGCTGGTTTTTCCTCCCGAGGATGGCTGATATGAAAGCGTAGCGCCAAGGGTGTTGCGCTTAGAGGCCTCAAAATTTGCAAAAAACCAAATTGGTCAAAATTCTCCCAAATTTGGTGGATGTCTTCTTCATGAGGTTCTAGAGACCTGAAGAGAAGCTTGAGCCAAGATTACAAGGTTTTCTTGGATTTTTTCCTCTTTGAGTACTTGGATTTTGGTTTGGGCCTTTTTGAGTTTAGCACCTGCAACATGGTTTCTCCGGGCATAATGCTTGGTCATCTTCCTTAGGAGATCAAGATCCTTATTGGCTTTCTCCAATTTCACCTGCAAGTGTATGTTGGCTCTTTTCAACCAAGGCTCCTAATTATGTGCTATCTCCATGGCCAACAGCTCATCTAGAGGGAGTTTCTCTGCTAAGGCTGATTCTTGTTCTTTTTGTTTTGCTAATGCCTTCTTAAAACCTATGGTTATTGGTCTCCTCCTGGACTACCCTTCTTCATCCTCACTTTCCTCATAGGTGCCCATGAATTCCTATAGCTTTACCTATGCCCTTTGAGCTTCTTTATGAGCCTTGATTGCTATTGTCTAATAAATGGTAATTTGTGCTCCTAGCTTCTTGTTCTCTATCTCAAGGGAATCATTCACACCCTTGGCCTTATTCAGATTTGATTGGAAGTCTTCAATAAGAGAGTTTTTGTTCTGGATGAGAAAGTTTGATATCATTGCTTCATTCTCCTCATCATTGTCAATCTGAATGATTTCAAACTCCCTCTCAACCTCATGATCTTCTTCTTGCTCTTTGATCTTTTATTTGCCTTTGTCAAGCTTTTGAGCTGAGGTGGATGACATGATCCCTTGCCTTTTAGAGGAAGAAAACACAAGCCTTTTTCCTCTTTTATATGTCAATGGAAGAGGTTTGATGATGATCATTTCAGTGTTTTGGTCATGGCTTCCATAATTTGTTTCCATATCTTCTTCTTCATTACCCTGACTACTGCTCACCTCTTTTCCTTCAACATCAACCTCACTCTTAGCTTCTTCAATGATTTCTGCATTTTCATTTTTTTCTTCATTGAAGATGCTTGCCTCATCATTTCTGTGATCTTCATTTTCATTATCAGCCTCTTCATTTCCTTCATTATTTTTATGACTTTCATGACTGTTGTCATGACTGTCATGACTATCTTCTTGCTTGCTGTCATGTTCATCATTGATGCTTACTTCATTAGTGTCACTCATGTCTTAAACCTCTTCATTGATTTCACTGTTTTCATCTTCATTTGGGTTTCTCTCTTCATATTTTGTCTCATCTCTATCATGACTAGGAGCCTCACTGTTTTGACTGTCATTAGGGCTCTTAATCTCACTCCTGCACTTAGGATCATCCTCTGTTTCTTTGTCACTTGCCTCATCTTCAACATTATTCACCTCCATATCTTCTGCTTCATTACTGACCTCTTATTCATCACTGCTCAATTCATTTCCACTGTCAACTTCCTCATTTTCTTAATTGTTATCATATTCCTCTGTTTCCATGTTTTCTGCCTCTTGTTGGCTTATCTCATCATCACCCTCATATTCATTTTGGTCTTATTCATTGTCACCCTCACCCATATTGTCACTTTCTTGTTCACTGCCACTTCCTTCTTGATTTGATGCATCAGGAGAAGGTGAGGAAGGGAGGTTTTCTTGAGGAGAGGCTACTTGTGTAGATGATGAGGCATGATCTGTAGGAGGTGATGGAGGAGTGGAGGGAGGAGGATGAGATGATGAGGGTAAAATAGGCTAATGATGAGGTTGTGGGCTTCTAAATATTTCATGAGCTATGAACACCTCCTGAGGTATGCCTTTTTGCTCCAACTGATGTATTACCCCCATCTTGATCAAGGAGTGGTGGAACAAACTCTGCATTTTTTGGGTATAACTCCTCCTTCAGAAAATAGAAGACATATTTTCGATACTCCTATACAAGTAATAGGGCATATGAAGCATTTTGACCCTAGTGAAATTCATGAGTAATTTGAAATGGTAGGAGTAGAGCCTAGAGTATCTCCCCTCACAGGTAAAATATTTCATGATGATTTTCATTAAGGGTGCATACCTCTCCAGTAGGTGTGAGAAATGGAAAATAGTCTTGCAGCCTTCTTTGTACCTAGGATTGAGGAAAGGCTCATAGCAACTCATGTCTATTTTTTCTCTCTTGTACAACTTTTCAACAACATCAGGAAGTCCAGTAGCCTGAGAAATGGTATCTGATGAGAGTTCAAAGGTCACCCCTGCCAAGCTTGATTGTTTGTTATGCAAGTTAAGAATGAAAAACCTTGTGAGCTCTAGGTGATTTTGTACTTGTTTGACCTTTTCACAACTGAAAACACCCTACATTCCTAAGCATGTGAGAATCATGGGAGAGGTATTAATCTCCATAGTGTCTTGAGGTTCAAATCTACTAACATTCACACCCTTGTGCTTTGACCTCATAGGCACTTGGCTTGCCGGGTGTTTCCTGTGCCTGTCAGGTCCTCTTGGGAGAAGCGCTACCCACGTGAAAGCTTTTTGGGTATTTCCTATGCTTGTCGGGTCCTCCTGGGCACAATGCTGGGCAACTTCTATTGGTCTATTGGGCTCCTAGGCGAATGGGTAGCACCTGTCCAAACATGGAGCGCGTTCACCTGTAAGTGCATCGCAGTGTAATTTTACACTACAAAATCTCCCCTATGCACAGTGCTAGGTGTTGTAAACGCATCAGCTATTTGAAATCATAGTGCCAAGTAACCTTGCCTATATTCTTACTGAAACTCAGAATTTTTTCTCGTTGAAGGTTTTTTAGGTCTTTTCAAATGCAAAATGAGATGGGAGGAGAGAAAAAATGGTCTTTATATCTTTAGGGAAATAAATTTAAATAAAAAACCCACTTTTCTAATGTTTTCAATCCTATTTTTCATTCACTGATATTCTTTTTGACCTTTTGAAATTGGTGACTTAAAAACATAAAAATGGTCCCTTTTCCTTTTAACATTTTTCTTTGTTGTTCTTCAGTTTGCTGAAAGGGTGAAATCTGACTCCCTTTGGCCTATTGATGCCTTTAAAACTTGTCTTGAAGATGTTTGTTTGAGTTACATGTTTCCGACTGTGTTTTGGGATTTTTCTTGCCTTTCAACCACTTTCAACCAATAGGTGCCATGAAAAATTTGAAGTGACTCTCTTCCCTCTGATCTTTGGAGCATGATAAATCCATTTTTTGACAAGCACCACAGCTTTCATAATAATGCATGCTAACTCCCTTTGGCGACTTTTAGTTTGTAGGTGATAGCACATAATTCTTCATCCCTTTCTGATGTTCTTGGAGTTTGACATATTCAGTTACACAAAAATAGCCTCATGATTAGTTTTCCTTTCATCTTGGAGTTTAACCCTATGTTTTAATTCCTTTGATCATTGAGTGCAAATGATTGGAAATAAAGGCTTGACCTTCCTTATACTGATACTCTTTGCATTCTTTCCCTTTGAGGCAGTGAGATACTTTAACTTGGAAAACCCTAGAAGTCACTTACACAGTCCCTTCAAACCTTCTGTCTATTGTCATCATGGAGGCTCATCATCTTCATTTCATCTCCCTTAACTATATTTCCAAAACCTTAGGCTTATGGGCTATTTGAGAAGAACCATTAGTGTTGTCTTCTAAGTTCTCTATAGCTCTTTAAATTTCATTCATTTCTATTCAGTTCACCTCACCTTTTTCCCTTCTTCATTATAATTTCTAAAAATATTCAATTCATGCTTGGTTGTACTGGTGTGCCTCTTCCATGTGTTTTTCTGCCTGGGCTACTTGCTTGGCACAATTCTGGCCCAATATGTCTTAGGAACCCTGATTTTTATTGAACATAGGATGCTTCCTCCTTCTTTTCTATGGATTTCCTTTAATGATAAGCATGCCTCTTACCTTACCAATTTTCCTGTTGAGAATCACCTTAACACTCCTGCAGAAATGTCAAAAATGAACAGTTTTCCTTTGCAAAATTTGAACTTGATAAGGAGGCATTCCTTGGAGGCTTATCTAATTTATCTTGGACAAACAAGTGATGACCTCCTTTCACATTTGATTCAACTTCTAGCACATAAAAAACAGTGATTTGGAACATCAAAGATAACCATATAACCTATGAAACCCTAGTGACCTAGTGGGAGGCTCTCTAACTTGGTATTTGACTGATAGCTTGGCTTGGGTCTTCAAGTATCAAAAATAGAGTTTTTGAAAATTTGATGTATTGAAGATCCAAAATCCAATGTACTTGATCTATCTAAAGAGCCTACAAAGACAGTTTTGAGACCATTAATCCTTGAGGCATTTGGTGAACATGGGATAGAGTAGGTTGATTGGTAATCCTAGATGACAAGTGGAGGGGTGAGGTAAAGACAAAATAGAGTGCTGAGATTATGGCTAAAAAACAGGAAAAATTTGAGTGGCATGAGCTCCTGAAGGGTCTTCTAGGAGTGTTGATTTGAAAATGACATGATAGAATAGTGAAATAGTGAAAAATTTATCTTAAGGATAATGAAAGCAATCAGATTTCTAAAACTCACAATATTCATGAATCTTGTTTTTAGAAATCTAGGACAAGTATTTAGTCATCTAAAAAATAGCAAAAATTAATGATGACTAATAGGTCTTACGCAATGACTACCACTATCTCTTCGGTCTTCTAACTCATCCTCTTTCCGTTGGATGGGAAAATAGTCACAATGGATCAGTTATCCTTTTTCACCCCCGATTATTCCACGTTACAAAGTAGCACTATACCCCTAGTAGGAGGCGTTCCTAACTCGTATGTTAGCATCGGTACAAGAATTCTGAAGGCATCTTCCCTGAAGGGTTGATTTCCTCTCCTGATGCCTGAGGTTCCACATGCAATTGCAATGATATCCGCCATTTTGGATGGCTTTATCGATCCATGGATCCTACCAGCGCCTTCAAACATTGACTCCTACGGAGATCAAATGCCGCTATCATCAACAAAGTTGGCTTATAAAGCCACCGAAATAGCATATGAACCCTCCACTGCTTTGGTTTCGACCAATGGTACAACCCTCTAGCCCATCACAGTTCATTCTATTGATCTCCTCAATGAAGTCCTACCTACAAACGAAGCTATTCGAGAGATCATGTCTCTAGAAGAATGACCTTGGGGAGAGTTCCAACATCGCGCTTCGATGTTCGATTCAGATACGATCACTACTCAATCCCATCTTTTGATCCACCTGCGATTGTTCCCTCTACTTACATGACTGCTCAAACTATTGACTCAGAAGGGAACATGGGAAATCGTTCCAAGACTATGCTCATAGATATCTTTGTCAAAATGGGTATCATGGAAAACATTCAGATTGGAGCCGATTGCAATCCCAAGGAAATTGCACACTTCACATCCCTTTTTAATGATTTTCATGATGTGTTTGCTTGGTCTTAGGACGAAATGCTTGGCATAGATCCGTCTATTGTTGAGCACAAAATCAAAGTTTATGACAATGCCAAGCCTGTCCGGCAAAGACTCCGACCTGTCCACCCTCACAAATCAGCCGCCATTAAGACTAAAGTCGAAAAAGTCTTACACGTTGGTTTCATCTACACCATTCCTTTGATAGAATGGGTTTCCAATCTAGTTCTCGTAGATAAAAAAATAAGGCACCATCTGGGTCTGTGTTGATTATCGTGATCTGAATGCCGCTTGTCGAAAATACAATTATCCTACGCTATTTATAGATCAGATTATCAACAATTGTGCTGGATGTGAACCTTTCTCCTTCATGGATGGTTTCTCGAGCTATAACCAGATTGCGATTAAAAAATATGACCAGCATAAAACCGTCTTCATCTGTCCTTGGGGCACATTTGTGTATCGTAAACTCCCATTCGGTTTGAAGAATTTGAGAGAAAATTTCAAAGGGCTATGCACTATGCCTTTCACGATATTCAACACATTGTACAAGCTTACTTGGATGAGCTTCTGGCTCACTACAAGAAGTGAACCCACCACCTTTCTCATCTGAAAAAAATCTTCGCTCGATGTAGGTTCTACAATATACGTCTGAATCCACATATGTGTGTATTTTTTGTTCATTCCAGATGCCTTCTGGGCTTTATTGTTTCCAAGCACAGGATTAGGGTTGATTCCAATAAGGTTAAGGAAATCATTGAATTACCTTCACCATAATCCATTCTACAGCTCCAACGTTTGCAAGGGAAGGAAATTTTTTTACGTCGTTTCATAGTAAACTATGTCGAGATGACGAAAGGCTTTATGCGCTTACTAAAGAAAGGAACACTATATTTATGGGATGACGAAGATCAACTGTTTTTTGATGCCTTGAAACAAGCACTCATTTCCTCCCCACTTCTTAGTTCCCCCAACTACTCGCACGACTTTCTCCTCTACCTGGCAGCCTCACCATCCTCGTTAGGCATGGTGTTGGTTTAAGTTCGCGATGATGATAGTGAACATGTGATATATTATTTATAAAAATGTCTCATTGGACCTGAACTACGATATTCGCATGTGGAGAAACTATCTCTCATGGTAGTCTTCTCTATCACCCAACTCTGACATTATATATTGCTGCGGTAGACTACCGTAATTGCTTTGGAGAATCCCACGCAACACATTTTGTCTCGACAAGTTATTGGAGGAAAATATTCCAAATGGATTGTAATCCCCCAATAGTTCGATTTGGTTGTCACTGCTGCCAAAGCAAAGAAATCTATAGTCTTCGCTGAATTACTGTCAGACCTTCCCAAAATTGACTCGGAAGATGTAGCTCATGATCCATTTCCTGATGAATCTTTCTAACTAGTCGATTCTTCTGGTCCTTGTTATGGAGACATTTTGGTATACCTCTAAACTCAACGTTTCTACAAAACTCTCTCGTCAGATGATCATCGTCGTATTTGTCACCAAGAAAAAAACTACCTAGTGCTCAACGATACTCTATATCGTCGTGGTGTTGATACAATTCTTCGACGTTATCTCACTCTTAACGAGGCAGAACATGTTTTAAATGATTTTCACGCAGGGGTGTGCGATGCTCATCTTTATAGCATAGCTATTTCCCATAAAATCTTGCATGCAGATACTATTGGCCCACTTTGTTTAAAGACTGCATTGCAGCGGTCCAGAAGTGCCATCCGTATCAGATTTTCACAAAGAAAATGTGTGCCCATCTTGCCCCTCTTCATCCTGTTGTCTCCATTAGTCCTTTCGCTAAATGGGGAATAGACTTTGTTAAATTCAATCCTACTTTTGTGGATGGACACAATTACATTGTAGTTGTAGTCGACTACTTCACAAAATTGGCAGAAGCCATTCCCACTTTTAGGGCCGATGGAGAAACCACCGCTCTGTTCCTCTAAAATCAGGTCATTTGTTGTTTTGATGTGCCCCTCTCAATCATCACATATCATAGGTCACATTTTCAGAACCATATGATGACGAAATTGACTTCCATGCTAGGTTTTCGAAAAGATTAGTCTTCGTCCTACTATCTGCAAGCGAATGTTCAAGTCGAAGCTGTAAATGGCATCCTCGAAACCATGATTCGTTGGTTAGTCAGAAACCATAAAACCACATGGCATCGAAAGTTATATTCCACGTTATGGGCATACCAAACGTCAGTAAAAACTACTACAGGCTTCATGCCATTCCAACTCACATTTGACCTGGAATCAGTACGCCCAATCGAGTGTGAGATTCCATCACTCAAGCTCGTTATTTAACTCCTACCTGGCACCACTACCGAAGAAGAGCGCTTGCTCTCGCTCGATCAATTGGATGAAACTCATCGAGATTCCATGCTGGCACTCGAAGCTCACAACCGCTGATTAAAAGATCAATACGACAAATCTTTCAAGCCTCGTTATTTTCAAGAGGGTGATCTCGTTCTACTCTATGATCAAAGACACGACCTCTTGGGGGCAGAAACACTCCAGCAATTATGGCTTGGTCCTTACGTCGTCATGAAAGTCCCGTCAAAAGGAGATTATGAACTTCAGGACTGTAATGGAATTCCACTCACGGAGCCCCGCAACGAGCTTTATCTGAAGAACTATTTGGCCTAGTGTTCCACTAGGCATATGCTTTGTAATTTCATGTATATCAGTTTTGTCTTTGTTTGGTGTGTCTGGATATTTTGGGTTTTTGTGTGTTTTTCTCATAATTTTTTTTTCTTTTACACAGATGCCTTCATCATCCTTATCATATGTTGGATACACGAATGGTGTCAGTTTTCATACTCGTCACATTGCGTCAGCTACTTGGGTCCTCTACACACATAAGGAAGAGCTCCTTGGTTCCGAGGGAATCTTCCTGGGCAATGCCACCAACAATATTTCTGAATACATGTCGGTGATACAACTCCTTAAGGAAGCTTCATCTCGTGACATCTCCAATTTGGTGGTCATGTTAGATTCCCAACTCGTTATGCAGTTAAACACTTGTTATTGCATCCGTCATCCAATATTATTACATTATTACTGAAGGGTACGACTTCTAGACTGACAATTTCAAACCATTGTGTTTGAGCACATTCATAGATAATTTAATACATTAGTTGATTCGTTGGAAAATTATGTGTTAGATTGGCATTTGACGCATTTATTATTGAAAGATTCATACATGAGTGTATTTTTTTTACCATAAAAATACATAAAAATTTAAAAACATACGAATAAAAAATTACCAAAATATGTATATGTATATATATATATATATATATATATATATATGTCATGTCCAGTCAAGTTACATAAAAAAAACTTCCCAAAACTTGGGTGTTTTACAAACAAAAATTTAGCTCTGCTAAGCCTCGCTCTGAAATTTACATATCTATCCACTATTCCTCCTAAGCCTACTGCTCAAAATAGCATATAATTTCTCTAGATAACCTCCTAAGAGGCACCAAGAACCTCTTTGGCACACCCACTGTGTGCCGCTATAGGTGAACCGAGATCTCCCTCATGGGAAGAGGTGGCACGCCCATGCTTAGACACTCTAGATTCCTATCAAGCTCGTGCAAAATACCTGCGTCATCACCCTCTTCGGTGGGTGTTGTGGCCTCTGCTGCTGCTCTAGCCCCAGGTAGTTTCATTCATCGCCTTGCATAGCGAGGGGCTCTAGCTGGATGGACAGGTGCCACATCTGTGTCAAGCAACAAGCTTCATGTCAAAATAATTTTCGCCCATTAAACAAAAAAGTTTCATAAACCTTCAAAAGATAAAAAATACTTCAAAATAAATGATCAAGTTATTTCTTACCATCTGGACCCCACTGAGTGCCCGGTGGCAATATCAACTCCGGATCTCCTGTGTATTTCATCTCTGGATAGGATAATCTTCAATCATTAGGATCTGGTCATCTAACTACTCAAAGAATGCGTCATCAAAAAAGTGACGCATTGGACCCTCTCCAGTCCATGGTATCAAAGTTGACCAATGAGCCTGTCTTGGCTCCCATGGTCCCAACACATCCATGATCATTCTTGGCCTCATTGCAGGCACCCTCTCTAGTATAAAATACACAATCAGTGTGCCATACCCAAACTCTCTTTGGGTCTGGGTCTTACATGTTGTCATTTCATCTCGAACCTGGCTGACAACACCTTCGCACAAATCGAAAACCTTAGGCTACATGAAATCCGCACCAGCAATATTTGGGCCTTGGTGGCCACGTGTTGACTCTTGGCTCCTACCAAGAGAACTATTATCCACAAGAGAGACCTCAACGGTCTCGCTGCCACCCGTGCAATAGGCACTCAGTTACTTACTGCCGTAGTATTTTTTATGCAGTGAGTTCAGATCAGATCCACAGTAGTGCGAGCATCATCCCTTTAACCTATCAGATTAGGCCTCGGTCCTCTGCATGATAGGCCAATCAAGTAGTAAATGTCATCTTTCTCGATCGAGAGTTCATTACCCCCAATATGAAAGACATGCTACTGGTCATCCCACTGCTGGATGATCCATCTCAGAAGGTCTTCTTGCCCTCTCATCAGCTCTAAATGAGCATACTTTAGTAATCTGCATCTGCAGAGAGCCAGCAAAGTTGCAACATCAGTAACCATTTCACGTTCTTCCCACTCATGCTCTCTTTCGCGCCAAATGCTCATGGTAAAACTCTTCACACCTGCACAAGAAACATTTCCAATGGATTAGTTTTTGGTAGGAACACTCTAGGATTAAGAAAATAAAGTTCAAAAATCGTTATGCCGGCTAACGCGGGCCCTAGTGAAAATTAGTGCATGCTAACGCATTGTCCCTTAACGGGCAGTGCGTTTAATGTGACCCAAACACTGGGCACCTACGTTAGCCACTAAAAATATTTAAGGCTTGCTAAAAATCACATTTTTAACCAGAAAAAAAACTAAAATGACAATGGAAATCTAGAGAAAGGTTCAAGCTCTTACCTGGATCTTGCGGAATAAAAAACCGTTGCCCAGTTCATCCATAATCAGTAGCCGAAGTTTCACCATTTTTTTCACTCCATAGCTCTATCACAACACTCAAAACAATGAAAATGAAGGTATGTTTCCTTCTTATAGCCATTCTAGAGGGAGGACTCACTCAGCTAGTCTGTTAAACTTGGTAAATTCTGACTATATTTTGTCACAACTATTGGTTTTTAAATGTTACCGATGCTTTGATGAGTTGTTAGTGTTCATCTACAGATTTGACCGTGTTCAACCTAGTTTCAGGCTTTCTTTTTAGGGAAATTTTCTAGCTCGTAAAACTAAAAAGAACCTGAGTTACCTTCGTCAAGCCCGTTAAACTACTATGACGAAGAAATATGAGCCATTATTTTCTCTCTTTTTCAAAGCTCATTAAATAGAAAAAGTAACCGAGTTTTTCTCCGCGGGGCGCGTTAAGAACTCACGGAGAGCATTGAGCTTTTCTTCATCGGAATTATTAAAATTTCATGAAGAACATTGATTTTACTCTGTCTCCTCATACTCATAACAAAAAGAGGCAGATGTCCATTGAACTTCTCACTTTTCTGGATTCAATGGACTAACTCACAGAAAATGAACTGTTTCGGGCTTACTCTTCTCCCTTTGTCATGCCCGATTATCAAACATGACAAAGGTACCCCTTCGAGCTGTCTTTTACGATGTTTTTCAGACTCTCTAAATATGAAAAAATCACCGATTTTGCCCGTCTGGACTCGTTAAACTTAATCAGACGGGGAAATTTTTTGGACAACGTGGATACTTATTCTGTTACATTTTAAAGGTCGATTTGGCAGCACAAAATCTTGAACATGGCACTTCCCATAAAACTCTCTCACATTTATCCGAACCCTACCATCTATGATTTTAGCCTTCATATGCCAATGTTCCTACATTGGTGAATCCTGATACTCTTTGGTGTTCATTAAGCCTAAGCTGCCTGGTACCCTGTTAGAGTGCCTTTTATTGTTCAAGAGGATCCCGCTATCTACTTCTCCTTGTATCAACCAAGCCATCATATACTAGAACTTATTTGTCGTGAGTTATTCCCATTTTCTCTTGATTATTTTGATAAACAAAATCATCTTTTCCTGTTTCGTGTCGACTGATGTAGGACGCCTCAATGTGTAATGTTCCCAAATTTTCACATAGCAATTTGGAACATTAGATTTTTCTACTTTCACTTAGAAGAGGAATAAGTGGGTAAGGAGGCCCATGAATAATAAGATATGAATAATTTCCACCTTAATAAGGAAAGGGATCACTTCAGGAGCTGAAATTTACACTTACAAGTGTGAACAGGGGAAAAATAGATGAGGACATAGTCAAGTTGGACTAAGTCAACATGCATTCTTGAGGAGGAAGAGATCACCTAAGTTAAACCGGTTCAATATGAACAAGGATCAGCCTAAGGCACACATATGTAAACTAGATTGAATATCCCTAGTGTGAAAGAGGCATTAGAGGTGGATTAGTTGACCAAGTCAACAACGCAACCACAAAAGGAGGGAAGCAAACTAGGGCAGCGCAGTTTTGAAAGAGGAAGCTTCATGAAGAAGTCACCTCAACATTGTGTGGGGTCCGAGGTGAGGAGGCTCACCAAAGATAAAAGGAAGGCATAGAATCAAAAGGAGATCATTCATGTATTCAGCTATTTTTTTCTTGAGACCACTTTCATGCTTCAACTGTTTAGCCGGAGTTGCTGCACTGCTTAGTGCAAGGAATTCCTGTGCAAGAATTCCATCCTCTCTTGAGATCAACTTGCTTAAGGGATCAAAGGGGAGTGATTTGAGCTTCATTTCAACAATTGGCTTGAGGCCATTCCTTCACATTCATCCATAGTGTATTCTACTTCAGAAAACTGTGTCCTTGATGTAGGGGCAACAGCAACAGTGTTGCACCCTTTGATTTTGTGCTCATCTTGTAAGAGGAGGTTACTTATTTCCCTCCGGGAGTTTGTTACAGAGGCCTTGGGAAATATTTTTGTATTATTCAGCTCTGATATGTTATATTCAATCATGTTTAATGTAGAGTTTTTGTAGACTATGTCATTTTCTGCAGTCCTACCTTTGTACATGCATTTTTCCGGAAATGTTGTCGGGAGCCTTGTTTCTACTGTATAAGTGATTAAACCTCCATTTATTTGATGTGTGATTAATATAAGTTGTATATCAGACCTATTTCTTCATTTTCTACAGAAACACTCATGAGAATTACACTCTCACTGTATTCAGAAATTTCTGTTTAGTAAAGTCATGGGAAATCAGTGTTTTCTAGCCTAGTCGGGAAATGAGGAGCTGTTTAATATAGCTAGAAGCATTATTTTGAGTTTAAATTCGGATCATATATCCCTCATGACCTAATATATGATATACAGTGATTTACCTTGCTTATTTGTACGCTTATTTTTGAAAAAAACCTTTTTAGGGCATAAAGCACCCTTTTTTCCCACTTTCCGGATCATGAAATGCAATAACGGTTGCTGCTGTAGCTAAAAATGATTTATCTTATGTATATTTTAAGATTATTAATCATAACAAGACCATTATATAGCTGATTCATTGCTGAGATCTAGATTTTGGATATTACAGTGGTATTGAAGCATGATCTCTGGCCCAGCCTGTGAGATCAAGATATCATAGGAGAAAAGAGGAAAATTAGAGATCAAAATGATGGATAGGATGAGCTTAATCTCATCCATTTTTATATCCAATAAGAAAGAATAAGAGAAATTCATTGAAACTCAAAAAGGGTTTCAAGGAGGAGAGAGTTGCAGTGAGACCTCTGGAAGGTTTCAAGAAGCAGAAGTAGATGAATGCACTTCCTGTTCTTGTAGAGGAATTGAAGAGAAAGGATAACACTTAGAGCATGAAATTATAAGTGGGTATTTGGCAAAATACAAGTGCCAAACTAGGGCTTTCAAAGAGACCCTAGATTTTCCTTAGTTTATTCAACTGAGAGAAGGAAGAAGACCTTGCAGCAAAGAAGAGATCAAAAGAAATAGATTCCTATTGTCTAAATTTGATGGGTCAAATACAGCAAGATCTTGTGCAAGAAAGCTCGAGGCATTCTTCATACTTCATCCAGTGGGAGAGAGGAAGGCAGCAAAAGTTGCAGTGCTGCACCTGGAGGGTGAAGCCAATGCTTGGTGGTTCAGTCACTCAAGCCATACAAGAGTGACTTCTTTTTCTGATTTCACTCAAGAGCTGATCATAACTTTTCATGGAGAGAGTGTTAGGTCCCTATATCACTAGTATAGTCCCTTATTATTGTTAGTGTAACCCCCTTATTGTTATTATTGAACCCTTGTAACCCCCATTTTGTTATTATTGTGCCCTTAAATTATTATTGTTAGGTCGGCTAGGATTATATTGTGGCCCACTAGGATTACATTATGGCCCCATGGACTCCTATATATAGAAAGGAGGTTTTGTAAATTGTATCATCCAAGAATTGTTCATTTATGTAATGTATTGGAGGTTGCCCCCTCGAAGTGGCTCATTTATAAGGCGTTTATATCTCTTTTCTTCTCTTTTTGGAGCTGGTTACACAACATTTGGTATCAGAGCTATGAGCTAATTGAGTACCCAAACAAGAAAATAACTCCGTCCAAAAATTTCCAGTAAAAATGGGATCTCTGTCGCTCACAATAACCCTTGGGCTTCCATGTAGCTTTTAGATCATTCTTCATGTTTTCCATGTTGTCTTTCATGTTTTCATCTATCTTAGCTTCCATGTCATCAATCTTAGCTTCCATGCCCACTTCCATGCCATCCATCTTAGTTTCCATGCCTTTCTTCAAAACTTCCATTTCATTTTCTTGCTTCAGTTATCCAATCTGGTTGGATAATAGAAACACCTTCTTTAGCCAATTGATAAATCTCAAACAAAAGGGTTTAGTGGGGCAGCACATTGAGGACTTCCAAAAATTGAATATAAGGATAACCTGAATTTGGCACAAAATCGAATGAAACAACAAAGTGCATCAACATCGTGTCGAGAGAAGTTTTGATGTAGGAGACTGGGTATTTTTAAGGCCACAACCATACAAACAAATGTCCCTCAAGCAAGCTAAGAAGGATAATAAATTATCGCCAAAGTACTATGGTCCTTACAAGGTGTTGCAAAAGATTGGTACTATGGCATACAAATTGGAGCTTCCTGTTTCTTCGCGAGTACATCCAGTTTTCCATGTTTCATGCTTAAAGAAGGTTATAGGTGAAAATCTTCCAGTTCAAACAATATTGCCAGAACTTGATGAGGAAGGAAAAATCATATTGGAACCGGAAGCGGTCAAGGAAACAAGAACTCGACAACTACGAAATCGATCAATTTCAGAGTATCTCATCAAGTGGAAGAACTTACCCACTGAAGATTCTACATGGGAGGATGAGAATTTATACAGAAGCACCCAGAGCTACTCAAGCGTTGAGGACAACACTTTTTTGAAGGAGAGGGGCATGTTAGGTCCCTATATTACTAGTATAGTCCCTTATTGTTGTTAGTGTAACCCCCTTATTGTTATTATTGTACCCTTGTAACCCCCAATTTGTTATTATTGTGCCCTTAAATTATTATTGTTAGGTCGGCTAGGATTACATTGTGGCCCACTAGGATTACATTATGGCCCCATGGACTCCTATATATAGAAAGGATGTTTTGTAAATTGTATCATCCAAGAATTGTTCATTTATGTAATGTATTGGAGGTTGCCCCCTCGAAGTGGCTCATTTCTAAGGCGTTGATATCTCTTTTCTTCTCTTTTTGGAGCTGGTTACACAACAGAGAGATTAGAGGAGAGAGGGTCCACTCCCCCATGGGAAGAGGCAAGTACTAGCGCTGCCATAGCCTTGAGAGAGAAGCCTTCTACACTAGTAGTTGGATCAGCCAACACATTGAAGAGAGGACCTCTTGCAGCCATAGAATATGTCCCAAAGACTCACAAAGGTATGCATAAATTTCCATGTCTTAACATTCCAGAAAATTTTATGGTAAGAGTTGGAGATTTGTTTTCATATGGCCCAGGATCAAATAGTATTGCTGAGATAGAGCAGCAGGATTGCACTGCACTATGCAAGCTTCAAGGGTTCAAGGGATATTTGAACCATCAACCTCATGGACCACTGATGAGCTACATAGAACCTTTGAGGTTGGAGTGGGAATTCTTGAAGGATGGAGTGACATTTTCTCCAAACAAACTCATGTAGAAGCAAATGTTCATCCAGGGGTTGACACATGAGATAGATACAACACCCTGGAGGAGGGTTACAACATTGTCAAGAGGTAGCAGCAAGGAGGCCTTGCCTTTAGCCCCTTTGTATCCTTATGGTTCCAAGATAATAATTGATGAGAGATATTTTCTTAGAGATCTCTAAGGAGTTGCATTTCAGCCTCTTATGAAATGCAAGAAGGAAGATCTGATATGGGAGGATGGTAGACCTCATTGGAGGAATTCCAAGATGGAGTAAGCTAGGAGGCATCCACATGGAGTTGAGTGGATGTGGATGAGAGGCGAGATATTTGTAAACCTCTTTCAAGTCTATGACACCGGGAAGCAAGAGGCAATGCTGTGTTGGCTACTCTTGATAGAGTTTGGTCACTCTATGACATGTCCTTTCCCATAGGATGAGAAGGGGAAGAGATATTGGCAGGATACTTTCATCATGGGGTAGCAAGGAGGGTGGATGCATTATGGTGATGTGATCATTATGTTTTCATCACATAGATTATATGATGGAGGTATGATGAGGCAACAAAGTCATTTTTTGCTTTGGAGGATTGGGAGAGAGCAAGGGCAGATTTTCTCTCACACTTGGCATGATGCTGCAGGAGTAAGGGATGGAACTAACATATTGTAAAGAGAAATACCTTCATCTTGGGAGGATCTCTACATACACAAAAAAATTTTGGGAAGAGTCTTTGACACAATCTATGTCAAATAATTGAGCTTTGGTTTGATAGTGGCCCTACTCCAAAGGCTACCAACACTATCACTTGGGAGGTTGGATTGTTTGCTGGAGTGTTATCAAGACCACTTCAAAATTAATACACCTTGGAGGCATGTGGAAGATGAGCATGAGGAAGTAATGGATGGAAGCATCCCTTACCATGTTTTGACCTTCTTGGCTTGGGTTCACAAGCACGAGGAGAAAAATCTACATGCAGCATTTGTGGACTTTCCTTCCATGAAATTTTGTGCATACCATCCCTTAATGGGGGAGTTAACTTGGGAGGTTATTAAATTGAATTTATATCAGAACATGGAGAGATGAATAGCCCGGAATATGAATAAAGGGTCGGCACAACCACTTCCCTACTCACCAGCAGCAAGGGAGAATTTTCACTTGAGCCATTTCAGCTCAATGACCGAAGTACATGATGGAGGAGGCGAAATTTTGTTTTGTATTTTACAGTTCCTAATCTATATGAGCAGCATATCATACCAAGAATGGTATTTCCTTCTTGCATATTGTTTTTTTATGTACTTTAGGCCACTTGCAGCGTTTATGATGGCAATTCTATTTGTGGATTGTGGGGGAATGCCACATGGTTTTCGGTGTGAATCATTGGCACCAAATTATGATTTCATGATTCTCTTTTGTATATTGGATGTGGAAGAAAAAAAGTGGCTGGAAAAAAACTTGTTACACTATGTATTGAGGCAGGCAAAGGATGCCCTGTGTTGGTTCCATGATTGGGACTATGTTCTACCTCCTTGTTTTCATATGCATATGCTTCCATATTATGTTGCTAAAACATTGATTGTAGGAAGCACCATTGGAGGAGTGGCACAAGAGGTGAAGAGGCCCAATGAAAAGATGATTATTCACATAATACAAGCTGCATATTTCAGAAATAACAAGGGGCAGACCTTGATTACCATGCTTTATAACTTTCCTTCAAGTGAGGGGACTCATTTGGGAGGTTTGAGTTCTTTGAGGAGACACCTCATGGGTGTTGGATTTGATAGGGTGGCTTGGGTCTTTCTTGAAGACCGTTATATCTCAGCCATATATCAGTAGCAGCCCCATATATATCATAAGTGGAGAGATAAGCAACAAGAGATGCACATTTCAACTCCAAACAATCAGCTATGTAGCCCACCTTCTTTGCAAGAGCTCAATGTAGAAGAGATATTTCATGAGTTGCCATACTGGAGGGTGACTCATCTTGTTTGGTTGATAGCTTGGGGAGGAAGAGACTCAAAAGGGGATGATTAATCCTAATTTACATCAGCCCTCATGCTTCAAGAGGACCTTCAAACAGCCCATTGTTTCTTCCATAGATGTTTCATGGTCACAAATGTAAGCTATTTAAATGGCTTACACACTTGGGAGGAGCAACTTGGAGATATATTGATGATGCAACCTCTTGATCCTTGGGATAATTAATCTTATGAGGGTGCTACAGGGGTTAAGAGGATTCTCTTTAGTCCTATCCTTGTAGTTTCTTGAGGACAAGCAACATTTTGGAGGGGAGGACTGTAATGTTCCCAAATTTGCACATAGCAATTTGGAACATTAGGTTTTGCTACTTTCACTTAGAAGAGGAATAAATGGGTAAGGAGGCCCATGAATAATAAAATATGAATAATTTCCACCTTAATAAGGAAAGGGATCACTTCAAGAGCTGAAATTTACACTTACAAGTGTGAACAGGGGAAAAATAGATGAGGACATAGTCAAGTTTGACTAAGTCAACATGCATTCTTGAGGAGGAAGAGATCACCTATGTTAAATCGGTTCAATATGAACAAGGATCAGCCTAAGGCACACATATGTAAACTAGATTGAAGATCCCTAGTGTGAAAGAGGCATTAGATGTATATTAGTTGACCAAGTCAACAATGCAACCACAAAAGGAGGGAAGCAAGCTAGGGCAGTGCAGTTTTGAAAGAGGAAGCTTCATGAAGAAGTAACCTAAAAATTGTGTGGGGTCCGGGGTGAGGAGGCTCAAAAAATATAAAAGGAAGGCATAGCATCAAAGGGAGATCATTCATGTATTCAACTATTTTGGTCTTGAGACCACTTGCATGCTTCAGCTGTTTAGCCGGAGTTGTTGCACTGCTTAGTGCAAGGAATTCCTGTGTAGTAATTCCATCCTCTCTTGAGATCATCTTGCTTAAGGGATCAAAGGGGAGTGATTTGAGCTTCATTTCAGTATTTTAATTGAGGCCATTCCTTCACATTCAGCCACAACGCAGTCTACTTCAGAAAACTTGTAATGTTCCTTTTTCAGGATTGCTCATAAAACATGCATGAAAAACACTCTTCCAGCAACATATGCAAAAAAATACTGAAATGGACTCTTGGATCCCATAAAATAATCAATATTAAATGTAAATCCAAGAATATATCTGAAACAAATCAAACTAAGTGGGCTAAACAGACCTCCCACACTAGTTTATCCAAAACTAGTGAAAATCCCCAAAACTGCAAAATGCCGGAGCAGCTGCTCAAGGGACTGCGCAGTCTAAGAGAGGGTTTACAAAAAAAATTATTATAGAAAAATATATCTACTCATGTATTGATAAAAAATTCTGGAGAACAAATATCTAATCTCCCTTTTTCAAAATACAAAAGAAACCGACAAGTGTTTCTTGTCAAACACTTTATATATAAAATGTGATATTTAGAAAATGACTGAATAATCACTTAAACACTGAATTATATGAGTGAAATATGCTGAAATATGTCTGATATTATGAATAACCCTCAAGGGCTTCCTCCCATGAAAGGATGAACCTCTCAATCACAAGGAAACTTAGCAACGGAGCCACCAAACCATGCAATAAGTTCTGCCTCCTGGAAAACACACTCCCTAGTAGAAACAGTGCTAGGAGGGTGAGAGAAATGTGTGGTATGATACCACAGATCTGAAATAAGCTTTGGATCTCTCCAAACAGATCTCTCAAGTGAAGGAAACCTTCCTCCAATGAGAAACTAGCTCAAAAGCCGGGATTTCAATCCCTTCCACTGTTGCACCCAGTAACACTGCACAATCTTCGGAAAAGCTGTGCTGATGTAGATGGATGAAGCTTGGCCTGAAAACCTGATGTGGAATGATGAATACAAACTCTCCCAATGAGCTACTCAAATGAAAGAGGTGGGATTCCCACCCGGGAACACCCATTGCTAAACAACACTGCAAGTTTCTAAGCAGCAAGAAGCAACAATTCTTGGCAGCCAAGAATGATAATAATCTACAACATGAAGAAAAATGCTGCCATACTCTTCCTTATATCATAAGTGAGTTTTATTTCCCTTGGCCCCACTCACTTAGGTTGCTTCTAACCCAAGCTATCTTTCCCTCCAAAATTGTGTTTTCCGACCTGGGATTCCTCCTCCACTAAAATTGTGCTGTTGACTTGGTCAAAGTATCTTCATTTTGTCTTCGTTCACATATGGAGGTGTTTTATTGAGCTATAAAGAGTGTCTCCTTTCACACTTGGAGTGTTTTTATCTTCCTTAGGAGACTTATGGGCTTTTCTACCCATTTATTCTCCGACTATAGCTGCTGCTAACTCTAATGTTCCATTTAGCTTGGAGGCTAAAATTTTGGAACATTACAATCCTCCCCTCCAAAATATTTGCTTGTCATCAAGAAAATTCATAAGGAGAGAAAAATATCTCCTCTCTTCCTCATGTGGCCTCCATCAATAGCCTCCATCACTGCATCAAGAGAATTTTCAAATAAACTGTCATCCAATGCTCCTCCCCAAGTGCGCATAACCAAAGTGTATGCATCAATCAAAGGCGGAAAGTGTGAATGGAAACATGATGTATGTCTCATGGCATCCAAAAATTAGGAGTGATGATCAGCATGGTGAATGAGTGCCTCCATCATCCATGCAATCATCCAAATGAAGTGAGTCACCCTCCAACACGGTAACTCATGAAAATTCTCTTCCACCTTGTGCTCCTGAAATGAAGGTGGGCTGAATAAGTGAACATGATAGGAAAGAGAGCCTATCCCATGCTTTCCTCCTCTCCACCCATGAAAAGTGTATAGGGTATGCTGATATTGGGCTGAAACATGATTTCCCTCTAATGGCAAGAAGAAGATTGAGCCTCCAAAGACTCTTCCTCCAAGATCACGAGTCATGTCAACCCAAACCATTACATTCAAGATGAATGGCACATCATCACCACATGGCATCCAAATCAGAAAATGGCTGAAGGTTATGTGCAAGTTTGGATGATACATATGGTCTCTCTGGTGGATACTGTGCAGTTCTCCCAACTACTACTTGAGAATGTCATATGGCAAGTGTTCCTGCAACAAGTTACAAGCTGAATATGTATGTTCTCCCAACATGTGGAAGTAAGCATAAATGTATATCAGATGTACATATAAAAAATAAAAATGCACCTGCCCACTGTCATGTATAGATGGGCTACTATCATCATAAATATTGGCCCTAAAGTGACCATGAAACCTAAAAATACTCCTGCTCTTTTGGGGAGCAATGCACTATGTAAACATGGTGAGAAAGTACAAATACTCAATAGAGTAATCAGAAAGTACATAAATGCATTCTCTACCATACATAGTGAGTGGAATGAAAGTGAGATCCTCCAATATGTCCTCCCATGAAGATATACTCATAAAAATCTGCAAGAAGAAGGGATACCTCCTCCCTTTGGAATATCTCATCCATAAGAACATGCTCCTATGTGACAGCGTTGTAGGCCTTTGTAATAAGGCTCTATGACTTCTCTCTTTGAAATTCCACATTCCAAAGCCATCCACCATCATGCTGCTATGTGAGAAGATTTCCTTCCACATGGAAGTCTCTCATGATCCTTCAATGCTGAAGGGTAGCCTCCTTGCACCATGAATGTGACTTTCTTCTCTTCAGAAATATCATGAAAAGTATGGGAATAATTTTTCCCATACTCTCCCAAGTGATACCATAGCAAAAAAAATCTTTTTTGCTGCCTCATCTCTCTCTCATACAAGCTTCCTTTGAATAAGAACACATCAGCAATACATGGAAGCAAGATACAATAAAAACAAGTTGCGAATTGACAACCAAAGAGTGAATCTTGGTCCCTCCGATGGAACCAGCACAATGCACCCTTGGCCTGCATCAAAATAAGAATCAACAAGTGCTTTACCAGCCACTTGTTTGTTTCCATAGTCATCTCATAAGATGAAAACATGAAATTACAATATGGTGTAATTGGTGCACACCAAGAGACATATGGCTTCCGCCACAGCTCATCAAAAACATAGCCAAGATCAATGCTACAAGAGCTGCAAGTACATCATCATATAATATGCAAGAAGAAATGTTTCTTCTTGTTACATCATGCTGCTCAAATAATGATAAGAAGTAAAAGACAAAATATGAAATGATACCTCCTCCATTATGTACTTGAGGTCTTGAGCTGAAATGTCTCAACTGGAAATTATCCCTCACTCCCAATGAGTAGGAAGGTAGTTGTGACATCCTCTCTATCACCTTCCGGGCTATGCATCTCTCCATATGATGATATATGTAATGCTGGGTGCCCTCCCAAGTGAACTCCCCCATCAACTGGAAATATGCATCAAAGTGCATAGAAGACAAGTCCTCATCTGCTGCATGTAGTAGCCTCTCCTTGAGACTAGAAGATCTAGTCAAGAAGATCCTGCCATAAGAATAGATGACCAAATCATCTACCATGTATTTATCATCTCCATCCGGGTCATCAAGAATCATGAATGCACCAAGATCCTTGGAGTACTCTACCAAAAGTTGAGATCTCCAATATGGATCAATCCTCCTCAATGACAGGGCTAGTGATCTGGCATGTGAAGCTCCACTCATGCTACTACCCACTACTTTGACATCCCCCATGCCAAATTTCTCCTCAAGACTCTTCACCTCTCCAAAATCCAAGAGTGGTGAACCCAAAGACAAGACATCTCTCATCAAATGGAGATCAGGTGGCCTCCCAGGTGAAATGCCTCCATATAGTGAGACATCAATGTCAAGAGTAGACTACTCATATGGTTGGGAAACCTTGCCCCTGCCCTGACTGCGCAAATCAGTCTACCTCTTTCCTGCATTGGCTCTCTGAAATAGAGAAGGGTGTGTGCTCCTCATCAACTGATGCTGCTCTTCCTCCCTCTCCCCTTCTTCCAGCTGCAATGCTGCACAATCATGCTACTCACTGATTGTGCTTGGACCTCTATGTATTAGATCCTGGGGAAATTATTACAAAGGCACAAGAATCCCTCCTGTTGGAGCATGTGCTCCTCCTTCCTCTGCATGAGGCACTGAATGTGCTCTAGATGTGACAGTGTTGTTGCCTTCTTCTCCATCAATGTGTGTAGGGAAAATCTCAACAATTTGATCCCTTTGTGAAAAAGTGATCCCCATGCCCTCCTGTCCAAGAATATGAACTGGAAGTTTTGCTTCTGACAATGTGTAATGCAAGACATCAGCTCCTCTCATGGTTTTCTGAAATGGAGTTTCATCCATCACATGCAAGGGTTTTGTTTTCTCAAGTTTTCCTTTCTCATGTGTCTTACAAAGTTTTTCACCAAACCTCTCCATCAAATTTTTTATGAATCTTGCATAAGAGGAAGTATTGGCATTCTTTAAGGAACAAGATTCAAAAATCGACCATGCATGAGCCTTACCTCTGAAATACAGCACTGCAACTCTGATAGCTTCATCTCCGGCAATATGGTGCAACTGTAAATAGGAGTTTAGCTCCTTCACCTAAGCTCCAACTGAACATGTAGGTGATCTGGAAAAATTAGATAGAAGAAATCTATCTGCATCTTGCTGCTGGCTCTTCTCCATCTGGATCTTTCAAAACTCTTGGAAATCAATATGATCTCTAAACCTCTCAGTTTGAGATTCATATTCCCGCAAAAAATCACTAAGAGTCATTCTCTTAGGCATTATTCCTCCTCCCATCCATCTCAGGATAGCTCTGGGAATTTGACTGCGATGTGCATCATGGAGTGCAGCTGCATGCTCACACTCACCATGTGAAAATCTAGATTTAGCTCTAGAATCTATCTCCTTTGGAGATCCCATCTCCAATCTCATATTTTTCAGCTCTCCTTGAAAGCTCTTTTTAGATTTTGGAAGAAGCTCTATGGGATTGTAATCCTTTATTTCTGCACATACTGGAGAATTCTATATTTTTTCCATCTCTCCTTCTTCTGATAGCACTAGAAAGTTTCCCTTCTTAGGAATATCGAAATTCTATTCTAGAGATTGACTGCAGGGGCATTTACTAGATATGTCACCTTTGAAAAAAATATGAGATGCAGAGGCTACCTGGAAATCTGCAGACTCTTTCTATAGAGTTTGAAATATTCCCCCTTCAAGGATTCAGTACTTTGGCTTGAAGCCACAGGCTGAGCCAAAGATCATGCTTTGATACCACTGTAATGTTCCTTTTTCAGGATTGCTCATAAAACATGCATGAAAAACGCTCTTCCAGCAACATATGCAAAAAAATACTGAAATTGACTCTTGTATCCCATAAAATAATCAATATGAAATGCATATCCAATAATATAGCTGAAACAAATCAAACTATGTGGGCTAAACAAACCTCCCACACTAGTTTAGCCAAAACTAGTGAAAATCCCCAAAACTGCAAAATGCCGGAGCAGCTGCTCAAGGGACTGCGCAGTCTACGAGAGGGTTTAAACAAAAACTTATTAGAGAACAATAGATATACTCATGTATTGATAAAAAATTCTATAGAACAGAGATATAAGCTCCCTTTTTCAAAATAAAAAAGAAATCAGCAAGGGTTTCTTGTCAAACACTCTATATATAAAATGTGATATTCAAAAAATGACTGAATAATCACTACAACACTGAAGTATATGAGTGAAATAGGCTAAAATATGTCTGATCTGATGAATAACCATCAAGGGCGTCCTCCCATGAAAGGATGAACCTCTCAATCACAAGGAAACTCAGCAACGGAGCTACCAAACCATGCAATAAGTTCTGCCTCCTGGAAAACACACTCCCTAGCAGAAACAATGCTGGGAGGGTGAGAGAAATGTGTGGTCTGATACCACAGATCTGGAATAAGCTCTGTAGCTCTCCAAATAGATCTCTCAAGTGAAGGAAACCTTCCTCCAATGAGAAACTAACTCAGAAGCCGGGATTTCAATCCCTTCAACTGCTGCACCCAACAACACTGCACAATCTCTTGCAAAGCTGTGCTGATGTAGATGGCTGAAGCTTGGACTGAAAACCTGATGTGGAATGATGAATACAAACTCTCCCAATGAGCTACTCAAAGGAAAGAGGTGGGATTCCTGCCCAGGAACACCCAGTGCTAAACAACACTGCAAGTTGCTAAGCAGCAAACAACAACAATTATTGGGAGCCAAGAATGAGAATAATCTACAACATGAAGAACAATGCTGCCATCCTCTTCCTTATATCATAAGTGAGTTTTCTTGCCCTTGGCCCCACTCACTTAGGTTGCTTCTAACCCAAGCTATATTTTCCTCCAAAATTGTGTTTTCCAACCTAGGATTCCTCCTCGACTAAAACTGCGTTGTTGACTTGGTCAAAGCAGCTTCATTTTGTCTTTGTTCACATATGGAGGTGTTTTATTGAACTAGAAAGAGTGTCTCCTTTCACACTTGGAGTGTTTTTATCCTCCTTAGGAGACTTATGGGCTTTTCTACCCATTTATTTGTCGACTATAGCTGCTGCTAACTCTAATGCTCCATTTATCTTGGAGGCTAAAATTCTGGAACATTACAAAACTGTGTCCTTGATGCAAGGGCAGCAGCAGCAATGTTGCACCCTTTGATTTTGTGCTCATATTGTAAGAAGAGGTGCTTATTTCCCTCCGTGAGTTTGTTAGAGAGGCCGTGGGCCATATTTCTATATTATTCAGCTTTGATATGTTATATTCAGTCATGTTTAATGTAGATTTGTTGTAGACTATGTCATTTTCTGCAGTCCTACCTTTGTACATGCATCTTGCCGGGAGCCTTATATCTAGTGTATAAGTGATTAAAACTCCATTTATTTTCTGTGTGATTAATATAAGTTGTATATAAGACCTATTTCTTCATCTTTTGAAGAAACCCTCATGAGAATTATGCTGTCACTATATTCATAAATTCTTGTTTATTAAAGTCATGGGAAATCAGTGTTTTCTAGCCTAGTTGGGAAAGGAGGAGTTGTTTAATATAGCTAGAAGCATTATTGTGAGTTGCAATTCGGAGCATATGTCCCTCATGACCTAAGATATCATATCCAGCCATTTCCCTTGCTTATTTTTACGCTAATTTCTGAAAACAACCTTTTTAAAGCATAAAACATCCTTTTTCCCCACTTTCCAGATCATGAAACGCAGTACCAGTTGTTGTTGTAGCTAAAAATGATGTTTATGTATTTATTATGTATATTTTAAGCTTATTCATCATAAAAGGACCGTTATATAGCTGATTCATTGCTGAGATCCAGATTTGGGATATTACACAGTGCCTACCTTTTGACAGATCTCTTCCTATCGAATTCAACATATTATCTAGGAAGTTGGTCCAGAAACACATCAGTACCCAGGTACTTGTAGACATCAGTGGTAGGCCACCTTTTGTTTTTTTGGGGTTTCCCATTACTGGTTCCCAATCGAATGATTCTACGAGTGTTCGACATCAACTCCTTTTATTCACACTTGCTAGATTGTGCTATGCATCTTGGGGACCTTCATCATTATCGGTGGCTACCATCGCATTTGTTAAAATTTTTTGTTATTTACTGTTAATTCCAAAAATATTTTGTGGAATTAAAAACACAATCGCTAATCACATGAACATGAGAAAGATCAATCACACACAACACATATAATTTCTCGTGGAAAGCTTACAACTAAAAACCCCACTATATTCTATTGTATATTCAACATGGAATCATGAAATAATTACATAAAAAACTCTTCTCACAATATCCCTCAGTACATCAGCTAATTTTCTCACACTATCATATGCAAAACTGACCAACACATAGCCAATTATCAACCTCTAGATAGCCTACCTCGCTTGTGCAATCCCTGATGGTAAAGATCCCTAAAATATAGGAATTATTGCCTGCCTTGACTGTGCAAGTATCATGGGTACTCCAATGGTTTCTTGCCTACATGTGTGCAAGCAGATCCTACAGCTAATAGTCAACCTCCCTTTCACCTAGAAATCAACTGGGTCTCCACTGGATCTGACATGCATGCAGTTAATAATAGTAAATCCTCAGTTGCATGTGAGATCAATGATTGTGAAATAATTAATATTTAATTCACTAGATATATCAGTAGGGTATATTCAGTTACAACTAGCACAAGTGAGTTAAACTATTTACAACTTGCACTAACTCATGCACCACTGCACTTCAAACTCTGTTCCAACTAGAATTACTCTGCATGTCCCACCAACCAACCTCTATCTTAAAATATACTAGCTAACTAAATTTATCACTTTCAGTTAAATCATTCATGTCCACATTGAGAATAGATTACAGTTTAATGTCCATCTAAATTAAGGGATAATAAAAATATACATGCACCCAAAAATAACACAATGGGCCCCACCCTAGTCTAGGTGCTTAATCCAACCAGGTGTTGAATGCAACCAAGAGTTGAATGCAACCAGGTGCTTAATGCACTAGGTGTGGGTGATGAATCTTATTTTTGAATCTCAATGCTCCCTCTCAAAAAGAAAGGGATTATCCTTCACCCCGATCCTGTCTCTATGGTATTTGAATTTTCTCCTGGTGAGCGCCTTCGTCAGAGTATCTGCATCTTGATATTCCATGGGAATGTACTGAAGCAACATGATCCTCCTCTACACACAATCTCTGAGATGATGGTACTAGATATCTATATGCTTGGACCTATCATGAAACACAAGATCAATCGAGACTTTAATGCAACTCTGATTATCACAATGAATCATTGTTGGGTCCATCTGAGAAACAAACAAACCAACCAAGATCTTTCTCGTCTAGCTAGCCTCATATGCAGCTTGAATTGCTGCCATGTATTCCACTTCCACTAGATTGAGTGCCACGAATCATTTCTTCCTATTGTACCAGGAAACTTTTGTCGATTCAATGCTAAAGATCCCCCCTGATGTGCTCTTTTTGTCTGATAGACTTCTAGCCCAATCTACATCCATGAAGCCATGCAACTTCACTCCATTCGTTCATCTGTACCATAGAAGATACTCTGATATGCCTCTCAGGTATCTTAGGACATGGTTCCTCACCTTCCAAAAGAGATTGGTAGGCTTAACCATAGCTTGACTCAGCTGGTTAACTGGGTAGCAAATGTCCATTCTCATGTTTACTAGATACATTAGAGAACCCACTAAATATCGATAGATAGTAGCATCCACTACATCGCCAGAAGTAGCATCCTCTTTCCTCCAATTTTCTGGAAGAGGAGTATCCATGGGTTTGCAGCTCTCCATGTTAAACTTACACAATATCTCCTTTGCATACTTGCCTTGAGACACAAAAATTTCACCATCCCGCTGCCATATTTCCAATCCAAGGAAATAATGAAGAAGTCCCATGTCCTTCATTTCAAAATCCCTTGCAAGATCCTCCTTGCATGAGTGTATCAACTACTTATCACCAGTCAAAATTAGATCATCAACATAAATAAAAATGATCAATATCTTACCCCCAACACCAATCTGGTAGAGGTTTGCATCTGCTTCAGTTTTGGTGAAGCCCAGTCCTGTGAAATAATTGAATATCCAAGTGTACCAAGCACGGGGTGCTTGCTTCAGCCCATACAACGCTCTTTTGAGCCTGCACACATGCGACTCAATGTTGAAGATTTCGAAACCTTCAAGCTTCTCTATGTACACCTCTTCTTTAATGATCCCATTGAGAAATGTATTTTTCACATCCGTCTGATGAATGCGCCAACCCATCTGCGCTGAGAGTGCAAGGATGAATATTATGGAAGAGTACCTTGCAACAAGCGCAAAAGTCTCATCATAATCTATCCCCTCAATCTATGAGAGACCTTGGGCCACAAATCTGGCCTTATATTTATCCACACTCCCATAAGCAACTTTCTTTACCTTGTAGATCCATCTTGATCCAACCACTGATTTATCAACCAGTCTTGGGACTATCTCCCATGCACTGTTCTTGAAAATGGAGTCATACTCCTACACCATTGCATCAACCCAAGTAGGTTGTTGCACTGCTTTCTGAAAGGAATATGGTTTAGTCACAATACATTTTCTCATAAGAGCCATGTATCCAGTAAATCAATTAATATACTATCTCTGTCTGCACTGTGAAGTAGGGGCTCCTACATTCTATGTAGCATCAAGTCTCAGCCTATTAGCTTCCGTGGTGCGCCTTCTTCCGTTTCTGATGGATGGTTCTGCATGAGTGATTTCCTCTACTCCATGAACCTCCTCATGTGGCTAATCCACATATTGAGACTCATCCTTGGGAACCAGTAGCTCCTCCTCTGCATGCAAGTCCATCTCCCTCTCAAGGGACAACCGCATGGCTTTCCCCTCATCAAATTTGATATCCCGTCGCACAAATTCATTATGTTTTTTGGAAAATACACACGATAATTATGGGTTGTTCATGTGCACCTGACAAAAATCCCAACCTCAACAGTCAGTTCCAGCTTCTTCTGGCATCCTTGGTCACATGCACATAGGCAAATGAGCCAAAATTTTTAAAGTGTGAAACATCAGGTTTCTTATCAGTGAAAGCCTCTTCAGGTGTACTAATGCCAAGTACTCTATGATGACAACGGTTTTACACATAAACCGTAGTGTTTCATTCTTCTGCCCACAAATTCATTGGTAGGCCCAGATCATGCAACATCACTTGTGTTGCACCCACAATATTTATGTTCTTCCTCTCCGTGACCCCATTTTTCTATGAGTTATGAAGCACTATGAGTTCTCTTTGAATTCCTTCTTTGCTGCAGAATTTCTTCAATTCGTTAGAGATGTATTCTCCACCATTATCACTCTTAAGAGCCTTCACTTGCTTCCCTGACTCTTTCTCCACTAATGCCTTAAACTCACAGAAATTAGAGAACATTTTATATTACTTCTGCATGAATAATATCTAGTGTTTATGATAAAATTTATCAACAAATATTACATAGTACTTATGTTTTTCTATTGAAGCAACCGAGAATGGTCCACACATGTCTATGTGAACTCTCTCAAGGATCTCTGAAGCTCGATTCTCCTTCTCATGAAAGGTGGACTTTACATACTTTCCCATGGTGCAACTCTTGCACAGATCTAACTGAGCAAGTGTTCCCATTGGAAGTCCAATAGAAATTTGATGCATGACTTTCAAGGCTCCATGATGAAGATGGCCCAATCGCCCATGCCACAATTCGCTCTCCTCCCAACTCACCACTTTTTCTTCCTTACCCATCATAGCAGCGCAGCCATATACCTCTAGCTTGTAGAGATTCTTAACTCGAATCCTTATCCTCTTGAATTGACCCATTTATTTATGTTGCAAGAAATCTTTTCCATCACTAAAAACAATGTCATAGACTCTATCCTCGAACATTGCGATTGAGACCAAATTTTTCTTCAGATCTGGTACACGCATGAAATATTTTAATTGAAATGGTTTACCTGAATCCCTCTCAAAGGTAATAGTACCAATCCAGGTAGAACTTTATCGTCCATTGTCGCCCATCTCAGTATGCATCTGGAGATCTTTCTCCTCCATGTCACTGAAAATTTCCTTATCTCTTGTCATGTGAAAGGAAGCGCCACTATCCAAATACCACAGAGATCCCAATGCATTGGACACAATGCATGCGATCAATGAGAAGTCAAGCTCAAATTGTGAAGCAATGGCCTTACTAGTTGCAGATCCAGTAGCCTTCTTGTTATTCTTCTTTTGTGGACATTTAGTAGCAAAATTCCCATGCTCGTGACAGTGAAAACACTTCAGCTTGGACATGTCCTATTTCTTTTCTTTGGACTCAAATTTAGAATGGAATTTCTTCCCCTTCCCATTCTTCACCTTGGAAGCCAAAGCGCAATCCTCTTCATCCTCATTCTTAGATGAAGATCCATCTCTGGTGTTCTGTTTGAACTCCTCCTCCACCAAATCTGACCACAGTCGTTCCCAATTTGGAAATGTTTCCCTTCCATTGAAAGAGTCTTGATAACTCTGCCAACATTTGGGAAGTCCTAGGAGATCCAAGCTTACAAAATAATCATCAGAGACTATTATTCCCACACTCCCCAGTTCATCTTAACATTGGAAAAACTTCGTGAGATATTTTGGAATGGTGTCACCCTTTTTCATATTGACATTCCTGAGTTTATCTTTGAGTGCCAATTTCCTATGGTTGCTACTACTTGGAAATAGATATGTCACAACCTTCCACATGGAATATGGTGTGGCTTTCCCATGGAGGCTTGAGACAATGTGGCCTCGTACGCCCTTCAACAGGATCCTCCTCATATTTTCCACTTTCTTTTGCCATGCATCAATATTTCCAGCATCTGTAGCATCTGGCTTAGGAACATCTTTGTCAATGAATTCCTTTGTGCACCATTTTATTTAAGTACTGCCTCCATCCTATCCTTCCAATAAATTTAGTTCGAGCTTCCCTCGATTGCATACTCTGACCTCAAGCCATTGAAATCCATTTCAATCTTGAATCAGTTGTAGCACCAAGAAATTATTTCTACAAATTCGAATTCTATCCAGTCACAAAATCAACTCCTACTTCACTTTTGAAATTTCTTGTGCTCTAATACCATGTATAAATTATACAAAAAACATGTATATATTGGATTCCCCTTATCTTATAATTTACTAAAGTTAAATATTGAATCGCTTCTACAAATATTTTTCAGAATTAAAAACACAATCGCTAATCACATGAACATGAAGAAAGATCAATCACACACAAGATAGATAATTTCCCGGGGAAAGTTTATAGCTCAAAACCCCACTATCTTCTATTGTATCCTTCGCATGGAATCATGAAACAATTACATACAAAACTCTTCTCACAAGAGACCTCAGTACATCAACTAATTGTCTCACACTGTCTTATGCAAAACTGACCAACACATAGCCAATTCTCAGCCTCCAGATAGCCTGCCTTTCTTGCGCAATCCCTGATGGTAATGATCCCTAAAATATAGGAATTGTTTCCTACCTTGACTGCAAAAGTATCATGGGAACTCCAATGGGTGTTTTATTGCATGTGTGAAAGCAGATAATCCTACAACTGATAGTCAACTTCCCTTTCACCTAGAACTCAATTGGGTCTCCAATGGATCTGACATGCATGCAGCTAATAATAGTAAATCCTCAGTTGCATGTGAAATCATTGATTGTGAATTAATTGAAATTTAATTCACTAGATATCTCACTAGTGTATCTTCAATTACAACTAGCACAATTGAGTTTAACTCACGTAACTGAGCTAAACTGTTTACAACTTGAACCAATATTAGGAATTTGGCTTCTGCGATCCATAAATTATGTATCAAATAAATAAATAAATAAAAATAAAAATTTAGTTTCAAATAATATATATATATATATTAAGTTTTAAATATAAGAAATTAAATTAAATAATAATAATAATAATTATACGACTGCTATTTTTTATTTTTTATTTTTTTTATTTTTTTATAGTCAAACTAGTCGTTATTCTACAACAGCTAATTGGAGCTTTATTATCTATTTAAGCTGAGTCCTAGATCAGATTTCTCATCTTGTCCTGATGATGAACCACACTAGCTGGTTCGAAACACGGCGACACAAATTTCTCGAATGTGATTTTCACTGAAATATTTGATACATAACTTGAACCAAGTCATGCACCACTACACTTCGAACTTTGTTACAACTAGAATTACTCTACATGTCCCACCAACCAACCTCTAACTCGAAATCCACTAGCTAACTGAATTTATCACTTTTAGTTAACTCATTAAATTCCACATTGAGAATATATTACAGTTTAATGTCCATCTAAATTAAGGGATAATAAAAATAGACATGCACCCAAAAATAGCATTGTGGCCCCCACCCTAGTCTAGGTGCTTAATGCACTAGGTGTGGGTATTGAATCTTCTTGTTGAATATCAACAGATGTAAATGAATTTATTAATATGTTTAATAAATTGTATAACAGTCTGCCATCAGAAATAAAGCCCACAACTGTAGGAGAAAAAGTGGTGTTTGTAGGGGCATTTGAATCTGAATTTGGTTTTACACTGAGGGAGAGGAGATCTCATATCTTAGACCAAATCTAGACTGATGCATTAGAAATTGAGGCTAATTTATCTGTTGCAGGGAAAATTAAGTCAAAGAAACAAGTTGAAGATAAGGGAAAAGGAAAATAAGAGGTAAAGGTTTTTAGTAAGCCTAAGGATTTTCATCAACAGAAGTTGGATGAAATGGTTAAAGTGACTAGGAAAATTCCAATAAATTGGTGAAATTGGAGTTAGAAATAAAAAATCCTCCAAGACATATTTAACAAGGGAAGAACATAAATTTTAATCCTAAATTTAGGAGGAATCCACTGCAAATTATGGAGAGGTATAGAAAGGACCAAGATCATATACAACCACCTTTTTATATTGAAGATGGGCCAGAGGAAGAAGTGGAGGAAACTCTTAAAGAGTAGGAAAATCAGATTTATGCTTTGTATGAAGAGGAAGGAGAGGAAGTCATATTTGAAGATTCAAATTTGAAATTCCAAATCTCTCTCGGTGAAGAGGAAATTGAATAATATTGTAAGAAATGTAAAAATTTTATGCAAACAGAGTTGCATAAAAATTATAATCTAAGATCGAGGAATAGATCAAGGGTTCAAGACAATCTAGAAGAGAAAGCAAATTGGACAGTCCAACGAAAATCTGCAAAACAAGTTGATAAAGGAAAACAAAAAATTAGCACATTCCCAATAGTTACAGTTCAAAAATGGGAAAGTTCCAAGAGTAAGCAGGACTCAGGGGTGTTGAAATTTTTTTTTCAACAACCTGTAGCTAGTTCTCAAAATGTCTCACATCAGAAGTTTAATGAAGAGGAATAGCTGAAAATAGTAAAAGAGGGAATTATTTTAATTTATTGAAAGAATTAGAAAAAAAATAAAATTCCAATTCCTTTAACTGAGTTGGTGAAGACCCCTACTTACAAAAAGCAAGTTTTTGATTTTATAAATATTTCACAAGATAATAATTCAGTAGATACAATTAATTTGCAATAGTAAAGGATAGTATTGATGTTTGGCCCTCATGTGGAAGAACTAGATTCATCCACACCTTCTTTCTATATTTCCTTGTTGATTCATACCTTTATTATTCATACTTGTATGTTGGAGTTGGGAGCCTCTCATAATCTAATTCCACCTTCATTTATGAAGCAGTTGAACTTTCAGATTACAAATCCATATAAGGACCTTTATTATTTTGATTCTAAAAAGGTTAAATGTGCGGGATTGATTAAGGATTTGGTGGTTTCATTGGCTCAAATTCTAGCAAGCATAATTGTGAGGGACGTGGTTGTAGCATATATACTAGCCCATTTTGGAATGTTTCTCTTTAGATATTGGGGATACAAGATGGGAGGAGTGCTCAAACTGGATTTCACCTATGCTATTATTCCATTTTTTGGTGGAGAAGAAAGAAAGTTGTATCGAGAGACCAGGTTTGTAAAGACTATCACAAAGGAGGTTTCAAGAAATTCCCTTTTTTATAGTCAAGAACATCATGATTTTTCATGTTTTATGTTACAAGAATCACAGGAAATTTCCGAAGACACAAAAGTGCAACTCCCTTTGGCAATTAAAATCAAGGAGTTGATAGTCAGTGGAGTCTAGAATATGCATTTCGATTGTGCATACTCGAAAGAGGGGAATGGAGATGGAGTTATTTTTATTTATCCAAATGGTAATATTATTCCTTTCTCTTTTAAATTAGAATCTGACTCTATTAATAATATTACTAAATATTAAGCTTTGATTCTCGGTTTACAATCTGCAAAAGAATTAGGAATACAATGTTTTTTTTTTTTTTGAGATTCAAATTTAGTAGTTAAACAAATAAAAAATCAATGTCAATCTAGTAAACATAGAAGGCTGAAAACATATAGAAACGAAGTGTAGGATTTGGTGGATAACTTCTTCTCTACTTTTAATATACATTTTATGCCTAGGGAAGGGAATAGACTTGTTCATTCATTAGCAATTGCAGCCAACAATTTTAAGCCACCATTAAATCACAGGCTTAAGAATGAAGTAGAAATTAGAAACATACCTTCTATTCCAGATAATATAAAACATTGGAAAGTGTTTGAAGATGAAGAATAAATTAAGGATTTCCTGGAAATGGTAAGAAAATTTTCAAATTTAGAGATTGATCAGGAAGATGAAAATGAAGAAGTTAAAGAAGAAGGATCAAGAAGTGAATTTATTTTAAAGGATTCTATAGGAGATCAAAAGATTATGTAGTGAAAGAACAATGTGATACCTAAAGGTTTGGTACCCTTGGAGAGAATGTATAATGATAATGATGTTGTTGTCAGTACAAAGAACACAAATTCAGAAGATGATCTTGAAGATTGTAATCTTGGAACAGAACAAAAACCAAAGATGGTGAGATTGGCAAAGCATGTTCCAAAAGAGTTTAAGTAGAGGTATGTAGATATTTTCAATAAATTTGTTGATATATTTGTGTGGAATTATGAAGACCTTAATACTTATGATACCAACAGCATTCGACATAAAATTCCTCTAAAACTAGGGGTTAAACCGTATAAGCATAATTTGAGGTAGATTAATCCTTTATTATTACCAGAATTTGAGAAGGAAGTCAAGAAATTAGTACATGATAAAGTAATTGTTCCTCTGAGATATTTAGATTGGGTTGATAATTTAGTACCTGTGGGGAAGAAGAATGGGGAAATTCGATTGTGTATTGACTTCCAAAGTTTGAATAGAGAATCTATGAAGGATAATTATGCTCTTCCTAAAATGGATCACATATTGCAAATAATAACAAGATATTCTATATTATCAATGATTGATGGATTTTCGAGTTATAATCAAATTTTTGTACAACCAGATGATCATAAAAATATAGCTTTTAGGTAACACCCTCTTCCTATGTATACCCAAGTAATCGGAATTTTGGGATCCTGTGATTTAGCAGATTGGGATACTTAATGACAAGGCAACACATAAACCAGTCTTTAGAGCTCTAGCATATAGCCCTCCTAGTCTTAGAGAGGGATCTCTCAATTGTTTGCAAAGATATGACTTGTTTGCTTGTAAAAGGTTGATTTTAGGCTAGTTATTAAGCATGAGTTTTTTTTATTGTTTGGTGGGACATGATGATCTAGGCAGCATATATAGGAAAGGGAAATCCCTAAGTCATTGGGAAATGGAGTCAAGTAGAAGTTTGTAACAAGTTTGTAGATGAATCAGGGGTATCAAAGGGAAAATCTAACTTGGCTATTGGATATACAAAGTTTTTCAGGTGAAATGAAATGAACATTAAGGGTTTAGAATAAAAATTAGAACTAAGGGAAATTAAGAATCCTTAATTATATGTGCTTCTCAACAGAGGGACTTAAAACATCATTTGAACATGAATAAGTATTTCATAGATAGGGCTAACCATGAATTTTACAAATCACACTTCAGAAAATAAAAATTTCAAGAAAAAATTTCAAAATGAAATCTAGGAGTCGAGGAACGCTCTATTTGATCAAAGTTTTCACTTTCAAGGATAAGAAAACATTCAAGATTCACAAATAACTGAATTTATAGAAGAGGGAACTCCTAGACATCTAAGACTGCAAATATAAAGACCTTCAAAACAATTATCTTAGTAAGAACAAAGGGTAAGATCAAAACATACTTCTTTGGCAGACTATAAACAATGGTACTTTAAAGAGAGACTTCAGAAACAGTTTTTAAGTAGAAACAAGTAAGCATGGAAAACCATAAATCATTCTTGAGGCCAATTGTATTGAACTATTTAAGAAGTAAACATGCATAAGGGTTCAAGAGAGCAATTAAGAATTCTCTAGAATGCCTCAGCAGAAGAAAACATAAAATAGTGAAGAGTAAACAGGTCTAAGGTGCTTCTAGGAGACATTTCTTAGCCTAAAATTTTTACTCTACTATAGTAAGAAATGATGAAACAAAATGGAAAATAGGAAAACATTAACATATTTAGAATACTTCACCAAGAGCCAAGCTCAGGGATCCAATGACAGATCTTTCTCCATCAACAAACATGTCAAAACATCCACAGGTTCTAGTACATGAATTTCTTTTCAGTCTTCAGCAGAGCTATGTATTACTTCAAAAGAGTCATCAAATGCCCAACATATAATGAGTTCGAATGAAGTATTTATGCTGCAAATGAGGAGGTGGAACCTATCTACGGTTCAAAATGTTATTAATGACATAGTAAATGCACTCCTATCCTTAAAAACCATGCAAGGCATAAGGTAGGAATGTCTCTCAACTACTTCTCTGTGTAATAAATCTGTCTTTTCTTCCTGAGGATGAAATAGTTGAAAAGATTGACTTTGAGGCCCTTTTATGTCTTTATATTAAATGTTCTGACAGTTTAAAATATCTTCTTTAGTGTAATAACTATCAATTTGACCTTTGAGATAGAAGGTAGGCTATAGGTGGCTTTTAGATCTTTTGGAGAAATAACTACCTCCCTTTGATGTATTCGAGGCCCTTTATGCCTAATTTGCGTTTATTTCATCATTAAATTGTTTTTAGGGCCTAAATTTGCTTTAAAAACCTTAACCTTCAATTTACCTGCCTCACTGTTCTTTCTCTGTTTCTGTTTAAAACATTTGTTTTATCTGTCTTCATCATTTTACCTTCAGCCTTTATTTCTTTCTTTATTCACTGTGCTTTATCCATACTTTTCTTGGTTTTAGCCTTTTGTTCCTTTGTTTCTAATCTTCATTGTCTTTTCTTCTTTGCTGTGTATAGGTGGCTTTATTCAATGCTGGAGGATTTGATTATATAACCAATTCTCATAAAGCACCAATAAAACCATGAAATTAACCCTGGTAGTCCCTTTATGGACTGTGGAAAGGCTTTTCGACCTTGAAACACCATTAAACCTGCATGTAAAACATAAAACATTATAAAATCTTGCGTATTAGGGTATAACTACTTTTAGAGGCTTGGCGGAGGGCGAATGAGCTTTGTAGAGAAGGAATATATGCAGAGGAGGGTTCCGTGGACAAAGCCAGGAAAAATTAGAGGAAATCCTTAAGTTTGGGCGCGAATAGAGGCAATGGAAGTTTTGGGAATACCATAGGTGGTATTCGCATTGAAAAATGGCGGTAAATGGTAAAACACAAAATGAATGCGATTCCATACACAAAGTGACATGCGTCCAGGCCAATATCACCCATTTCACGTGGAAGTTGCACATTTGGCGGTTTTGGTGAAACATAGTGCGAAACGATGCAATCAGCCGTTAGATATTCAGGCCAAAAATCTAAGGCTGTGGATGAGTGCGAGAGGAGATAAGATGGGCAGAGGAAACAAATGGTGGGGCCGGGGTGACGTGGAGGCAAGTTATCATGCAGCAAGGGGGCTTGGTCGGGTAAACAATGGTTTATAGTGTAAAAGGGGTAAAATCCATGTAAGGGGAAAATAAAAAGAAAAAGGTGAAAATGGGAGGAAGTGGAGGCACTGAAAGGTGGGACCGGGAGGTGACATCACCACGAGGGAACTGGGTGTATGGAGAAAATATCTCGGGGGTGTGCCCCTGCAACGAATCCCAACCATAGATATGAGTTTGGCCCTAGTAAAAAATGGTCAACTACGGGGGCACCAGGGAGTACAGACAATCCCTGGTTGAGTGCCTCCGCCATGATCCTGAGCGGTTGGATCAAGGAGATGGATGGTCCAGATTGACCTGGAGAGGTAGCGATGTATCATGGAGAAATGTTTTCAGAGTGAGTTTTTTACAAAGGGAAGGAGTTAAGGAGCGTTTTGAATAGGATCCGTTGGATTGGGATGATCAACGCTGGGGATGGAATCGACGCATTGGTAGTCGGCGGTGGAAAGGGTCCAAGGAAAAAAGGAATGTGGATTTGCGATGGCCGATGGGCGATAAGACTTGGTCATAGGACTGGGTCATATGGGAAATAGGGGCGGAGGAAACAAGCCCTCGGGAGATCGCATTGGTGGGGGAAAAAAGAGTGAGAACGAGGAAATTTGAGAAATGTCGATGCAATGGAGATGCCAAACACCGTTGTGATGGAGATGCAAAGTTCTAATGTGATAAAATTTTGCAATGCGATTGAAGAATGCCGATGCGATGAGTGCATCAGCATATCGCAAATTGGCGGAAAAATAGGCAAAGGCATGAAGAATTTTGTAAATGCCAATATGCGATTGCGATGGGAGCTTAAGTCCTTAGTGCGCAGTTTTTGGGCCTCGGTTTTATGGCGGAAAAAGGGGCTAAGGGATTAGGCAAAGGCGCTTAAGGCCTTATGTTAAAAAAGGTTGGAATAGGCCAAAGAATGGGTTTTTAAAGCCTTTTTTAGGAGTTCCGATAGGAATAAAAGGGATGTTTTAAACCAGAAAAAGGGGTTTTCATGGTTTAGAAAGGATTTTTTAGAAGGATTTTTAGGGAAATGAAGGGTAAATAGGAAGAAAAAATGGGATTTTCAGAGGAAAATGGAGGATAAGTAATAGGGAAAAAATGAATGAAATGGGGGAATTATGAAGGCGAAAAGATGGAGAAAAAGGTGAAGACAACCTCCTTTGATATCAGTATGGTTACTTGGTGGATTTTTTGAATGAAACAACAGTGAAGATTACTCTTAATTTAGAAAGCATTAGAAGGCTTCAAGAATGAGTAATTTTCTATGAGAATAATCTCTTGAAGGCTCAAGACCTGTTTTAGCCATCATTTGCTATGACAAAAATTTACTGATGGCTAACACGGAAAACCAAGGTAAACATGTGACGAGAGGCTACTAATATGAGATTCAACCTCCTAGATGACTTTTAGGAAGTGAAACCAACATAAACATGACAAAAATACCTTACACTACATCATTTACATCCCTAGGAGGTAACCCAACCTTCTAGGGCCCTGTTCGCTAAGGGGAAACTGATTTTTGACCCATTTGAGGCTTAGCTGCAGGAATTTAAGGGAAAGGGAGCAGTTATAGACCCTTGGCCATGGCCTTTCCTTTTCAAGGCCACATTCAAGGCCTCAAAAGTTCAATACTGTGTCTGCAACTTTGGGATTCATGCCACATTTTCTGCCCCTGCGCCCAGGTCACTACCCAAAACATCTTATAACTTCAGGAGAGGGTAAATAACATTAAAAAAAATGTATGGAAGTAATAATATCATCAGGAGTGTTGGGGCCCTTGTTTTGAAATTAAACATCTTTTGAGTTGCGGTTAGTATGTGGCGGGACGTAACCATGGTAGGAAGAGAGATGTCAAGGTTGTGAAGGAGTAAAGGACAGGTGGCACGACTGTTATGGGAGAAAGCACAAATGGCGGAAGAGCGTGGCAGGAAACAAGCAGTAGAACTCCCGACTAACAGAAAGAAACATAAGACAACCAAGTGAGAAGAAAGGAAGGACTGTTAGTCGCATTGGCAACATAAAAAATAGGCAGCTGGCCAGCAGAAAGGGGGTTGGCTCAGACGGGATTAGGAAACAGGAGCCGTAGGAGAGCTCTGTCTGCGTTGTTCTATTCTCTAATCTTATGTATCTCTGTGTTTCTCTCTGTCCAGTAGGACCACTTTGTATTCTGTTCTGTTCAAGCTCATGCTGAGGAGTAGTTGATTCATAATATAATCAGACTTTACTGTTTGGATATATGTTGCGGTCTGGAATGAATGGTTTCACTAGAAATTTAAAATTTTATTTATTGTAAGTCTGAATGCATTCCTGAGAGATATATTTCATGGAATGTTGCATTTGTTTAGACTTTTTTAATAACTCTTATTTACCCATAACAATGTTGTTAGGCTGATACCGATCTATTCCCTACCTTAGTAAGGTCGCAGCACGCCTTGGGTGAGACTCTTGGCTCTTCGGAGCAGGGTGAAAATTCCGGCTTGGTGCTAGACTACACTGGAAAACCTTGTTGGCCCTTAACCTGAACCCAAGTCTTATCTACAAGACCTGTTTTCTCTCCAACAAATGGTTTCGTTGCCGAGACCTGAAATTTCATTTGGGAGCTAGATCATGGTATCTCGGGTGTTCGAAAGAGAAATACGAAGCTAGTGGGATAACCACCTAGATCATTTCATCACTCAACAAGCCGAGCTGAGACAAAAAAAGGAGAAAACGATCAAAATTCTGGTTCTATTCTCTGACTCTGCTAGTGATACCTACGAAATATTTTTCAGGAAAGTTCCCAAAAGAAATCTATAACTGGTTACGAAGACTTCAGACCAAGGAAACCAAATAAAAGTCACGGAAAGTCAATCGCAAGTGGGCGCATGAGGTTCTGGTGACCCTTCATCGGTTAAACACTGATTTGACCCGAGCTGTAGATTTATGGGTGGAATCTACCCTGGACGGATACATAGTGGAGTTTGCAGTGGATTGCTACAAGTATTTCTCGAGAGTAGAAGATACATTCAGATTCGGGTTAAGGGGGAAGCAATTGAAGGAGATCCCATTATTGATTAAAGCCTTGATGGTAGATGAAGGACTAACAGGGTTCCAAAAAACAGAGATGGAAGTGTAAACCTCTGGTACCAGGGGAAGGGACTAAGGGAGAGATGCTACAAAAACAATGAAAAATGGGAGTAGGAGTATGGATTTCGAGACCACTAATAGGCTAAGAGAGCGACGAGCACATCGAAGGGCACATATTGCAGAAAGGTGGCGAGAAAGGGTGATGAAGGAGTTGAAAAAATATGAAATTGGTTGAAAGGACAAAGAGGAGGCGCTTCAGGTGATGAAGGAAATGGAAATTCAAGTGGGTCCCTAAGATATAGGAAAGGTCGTTAAAGAATTTCGGCAGGTGTATAGGAGCCCAGCCCAGATGGAGAAAGGGAAGAAGTCTGACGGAGAAGGTACAAATGCGCTCCCAGAGGAGGTGTTCGATGTGGAGATGCACATTGCAATGGAGCAACTATTCCAAGAAAGGCTGACATCCATATCTCAAGGTATTCCTATTCCCCAAAGTTCAAGTAGCTCTAGTCCCAACCTTCCCTTGGTGCTTTACCAGCCACTAAGTGAATTTTTTTTTTAAGTTGCGTGAATTAAGTAAGTTGCATAGTATTTAGTCTCCAACAGTATTACATACTAGTAGTAGAATTGCTAGTGGTACAATCTCACAACCAGGAACCAACATATTCATTTTAGTGACGCCTACTCAAGTGAACATGGTGGGATCACTTACCAGATATCCAGAATTCTCTAGAAGGGATAACGATGATGTAAAACAACACTGGTACCTTTGCGAGGCCATATGGAGGGCACGACAGACACTAGATGTGGGGAAGTTGATAGAATTTCAAACCACCCTTAGGGAGAGAGCTCTACACTGGTTTATGAAGTGTTATGAAGCTCATTAGAATCCAACGATGGCAGATGTGAAGAGGGACTTCATTAAGGAGTTCAAACTGCCCCAAACAGACAAACAGGGCTTATCAGAAATGTGGGAAATCAAGCAGCGGGAAGGAGAGACTGCTTGGGATTTGATGGGGAGATTCAAGGATGCAATTGGAAAAATCAACTATCCAATTGATCCAAACCATCAGAGGGATTGGTTCATCAAAGCTCTACTACCCTTGACCAGAACTCCATTAACTCAACAAAGGATAGAGACATTACAACATGCACTAGAGCAAGCAATGAATATAGAAGCTATGGTGGGTTACCTGCAAGAGTTTAAGGGAGGAGTAGCGGTACATAACCCCTCTATAATGGACCTGCAGCATCAAATAGAAAGTTTGACAGAAAAACTCAAAAAAATTCAACCAATGCGGCCTACGAGACCAAATGTATGGTGCACTCATTGCCTCATGGAAGGACATGTGGTAACCAAATGTCCTCGATTGTGAGGGAAGAACGTGGGGACATTGGATGCAAGGGCACAGGGGGCTCCACCATTAGGAGGAGTTGTGAAAATAAACACCCAGGGAATATATCCACCTCAACAACAATACACATGGTTTCCTGCACAACAAAGTCCAACCACCAATGAGTATTGTGAAATATGTAAGAATATGGGCCATCAACCTCACCTGTGTCCGATCTTACAAAAATATTTCAACGTTCCGAATAATACATACTATGAGTTCTGTGCCTTAACAACACACAGCATAGAGAAGTGTCGAGCTCTGTATGCACTGGCGGAATGGCTGGACCGGCCTTCAAACAGAGTGAACGAAGCTCCCCAAGGAAGAGGAGGAGGCATGAGAGGAGGCCGAGCAAGAGGTAGAGGTCTAGCAAGATGCTACAACTGCGACCAGGAAGGATATGTAGCTAGAGAATTTACACTCCATATAAGACCCTGGTGTTCCTAGTGTCAGGTTAACACACATGCAATAGAAGATTGTCCTGAGCTCATCAAAAGATGGGAGGAAAGAGCTAGACAGAGGGGGACAAATCTAGTAAATGCAGAACCCAGGTTGATGGGAACTCAGAAAATGCAGAACGTGGCCATAGTAACACGAGGAGGCAAAATAACAGGGGAAGATGCACGCGCTATGGACCCGATAAAATTGATCAGGCCAGCATCCCCAAAACTGTTGGTCAAACTAGAACAACAGAAACAATTTTTTTAGGAAGCAACAAAAACCTTTTCCCAACATGGGGGAAACAAAGATATTGAGTTACAGAAAACCAAGGAAGCCAAAAAAACCGAAGGTAATTCAGAATCTTTGATCCAAGAGTGGTTCCATAGATTCCTAAAAATTGTTAACAACACACCAATGCTAGAACAGCTAAAGCAGAACCTAGAAGGGGTGCTGAAGAAGAGCACAGGAGCAAGAGAATCACCAGATGTGTTGGGGTCCTGCGTTTTGATAGATTGGCTTACCAAAAGACAAGGCAACATACAAACCTAACTTTAGAGCTCTAGGATCTAGTCCTCCTAGTCTCAGAGAGGGATCTCTCAATAAGTTTATAAAGATGTGTCTTGAAAGGTTTAGAAGTTGATTTTAGGCTGGTTATGAGGTGCAAGGTTGTTTGTTTTGTTTTGGTTGGACATATATGTTTCATGTGGTATAGATAGAGCATGGGAATATACAAGCCATTGGGTAATGGAGTCATGTGAAGATCCAAATAGTTCAGATTGAGAAGGAAGGGAAACCAGAGGGAAAATCCAACTTGGTCAAAGATCTGTTGAATAATATAGGTGAAATGGGATGAAAATTAAGGACTAAGAGTGAAAACAAGCTAAACCCTTTCACAATGACTTAAAAGATTCGGGGAAAGCCCTATTTCCTCTAGTAATCTCACTGCTTTGGACTTAATCGATATAAACACTCGAAGGAAAGAGAAATGCAGACTAAACCTTTGTTAACAAATTATAGGATTCAGGGAATGCCCTATTTCCTCCTACAAGTTTACTGCTGAAGGCTCAATCAACAAAAACATACAATTGCATTCAAAGAAGAGGGAATGCCTTAGACATCTAGGACTGCAATTATAGGGACCTTTAACACAACAATCACAATAACAGATAGAGGGTATGATTGAAACAAGTCCCTCTGTCAAACTGCAAGCATTAATAATTAAAGGGAGATTTCGAACACAATACTCAGTGGTAAAGAAAGAGGGAACACCTAAACATTCTTTAGCACAACTGAATTAACCATTTCTGAACTAAAACAAAATGAATATTCAAGAGAGCTATTAGACTACCCTGTCATATTCAGTAGCAGAAAACATATAAACAGTGAAGGATAAACAGGTCAGAGGTGCTTCTAAGATACATTTCTCTGCCTAAAATTTTTATCCTACTGTAAGTCAAAGCATAACAGAACAAAGTGATAAATGGGAGATAACATTAACAATAGAGATTACTTCACCATAACCAAGCTCAGGGATCCAATGGTCCAGCTTCCTTCATCAACAGAAAAACACAGATCTTCACACTCTTTCAGATTACCAAAGCTTCTTCAAAGCAGCAATATGTATTACTTTAGAAATCACAAAATGCCAACCTTTTACAATGAGACTTTAAAGAGTATTTATAGGAAAAATGAGGAAAAGTAGGTGAGGAAAGTTTTAAATGATCATTCAGAGATAGGAGAGAGCATTCGAATGCTCCATGCTCTGTCATAAACATAACATTTAATTCTAGACAGGATCAATAACTTTGTAGCTTGTTGAGACCATTTTGATATGATGGAAATCACCCACAGGGTGTCCTCAAGAGGAAAAAACATCTGGAGTGGTACTGTTATATTCTTTGTGTGAGTTAAGTGAATAATGGGCTATGAGGACTCCCATACTTCTAAATAATTGCTTCTGACATTTTGTAGTAGCTTCCCTAGTGTAATAATTGCATGGTAGGCCTTTGAGCGTGAAGATAGATAACGTCTGCGTCAGTCAACATTCTGCATTAATAACTACTCTGTCTCTTTGTACTTCAACCTGTTTTAACTCTGTTTATGCTTAACTTTGCTTGATTGCTCGATCTTCTTCTGTACTCATACCTTTTGACGTTGTTTTTTGGCCCTAAGATTTTCCATATGAACCTTCGTGTCACCATTGTGACTGTAAAACATTAATTCCTTCATCGGCCATTAAAAACCTGCAAACATATGATAAACATGTTAAGAAATCCATGCGGGCTTGGTTAGACTACTTGCAGAGGCTATGGGGTGGCAGAGGAGTAGTGAGGAAGAAATTTGATTCCAGCAGAAAATGGATGAAAAGCCTGGCATAACAGCTAGCTAGGTGCTTTGGAGTTTTGGACGCGAGGATGAACGTGGATAGTTGGATCAGGATGATCAACGGTGGAGATTGGTTAATGAAGTCTTTGGGGAGGTTAGATGAATGGAGAATGAAATGAGAATGCAATATAATTTGGGCCGTTAGATTAGAACAAATAACGGTGGGGATCTTTGGATGGGCTTATTTAAAAGATTGGATGAATGGAGAGCAGACAGGGCGAGATTAAATCAGAACCATCCGATTAGGACAATCAATGGTGGGGATCGCCCGATGGAATCATTGGGAGGTCAGATGAAAAAAAATGAGAGAGGTCATGATGTAAATGTGGGTTGTTCGATCTCAGAGATCGACGGCTAATATTAAAAGTGGAAATGATGTTGCGGAGGGTAGGTGGTAAGGCGGAAAATCGATAACGGTTTTCGCAAAGTAAAATGGGGGGGGGTGGTATTGCCAAATAAAATGAAATATGATACAAATTTTGACACGTGTCCCTCATAAAACCACCTATTTCGAAAAAAATTTGGGGATTAAATTGTAGGCGGAAAACATTTGTGAAACATGATATCAGCTGTCAGATCGGAGGGCCCAGATCTGACGGTGCAGAAAGATTGCAAGAGCAGGTAACATGCACGGGCGGAACATATGGGTAGGGTCAATGGCGGGTTAAATCCTGACCGTTGGATCTTGGAAACAGACGGTCGAGATCTGTCGATGGGGAAGAAATGAGCAAGGTAGGGTTTGATAATCAGAAGCAATGTGGACCGTCTGATCAGACTTGATCAATGGCTGAGATTCAATCGGAGGCCGGGATGATGGAGAATTATGAGCAGAACGCGATGAGATCCTGGCCATGGGTTCTTGTGGATTCAAAAGTCTAGATCAAATTGGCAGATGCGGTGACAGGGGCAGTGAACAAAGCAAAATTGAATCCTGGTCGTTGCTTCTTGTGGATTCAACGGCTGAGATTAAATCGCAGGATCGGCATCAGAGGAGGCAAGCGAACGTGACCTTTGGACTTGTGGTGTGAAATTAAGCGTTGGTCGTTGGATCGGGAAAGATCAACGACCTGGATTAACTCAGAGGGGAACATACGGAGGTATATGCATTGAGCATCATTAAATCCAGGCCATTGGTTCTTGTGGATTCAACGGTCCAGATCAAATCAGCGGGATCGGGTGATGGGCTCTGTGAACAAGGCGTGATCGAATCCTGACCATTGGTTCTTGTGGATTCAACGACCACGATTAAATCGGGGAGTTGGCCATCGGGGGGGAAAAGAAAAAGGGAAGACTGGATTTGTGCGATGCGATTAAGTGTTGGCCATTGGATCGGCAAAGATCAATGGTCAAGATCGCATCGGCGATTAGAGGGGAAAAAGCTCATTGCATCGGAAAATTATGAAGAACAAAGGGAAAAGACCGAAAAGAAAGTCCTGATTGCAATTAGCGATTAAGGGCTAGCGCCTAGTTATGGCTCCATTCATGTGCGGAAAAGGGGCTAGGGCCAAGGCCGAAAGGGGATTAAGGCCTTAGTGCGAAAATGAATATTTTTAAGGATTTTGAAGGATTTTTTGAAGGTTTTGGAGGTTCCGATAGGGGTAAAGATGGGGTTTCAAACTTTTTAAATGGGTTTTCACAAGGCTTGAAGGGGATTTTAGGCCTTTAGAGGTTATATTGAAGGTTGAAAAATGAAAGAAGGCTTTATGAAAATGAAGGGAAATAAGTGAAAATAGGCAGTTTCAGTGGCCTTTGGAACAACTTTCTTTGGTGAAACATCATGGCTTTAAGATGGAAACAGTAGTGAAGATGAACTTCCAGGTTGGAACAAACATAAGACTTCTGGGATGATATATTTTCAAAGGAAATATATCTCTTTAAGGCTTTAAAACAAACTTAGCCATCATTTGGTATATCAGAATTTATAGGTGGTTAACAGTGGCTCCACTTGGGGATGACAACTTGCTCTTTAGGTGTCCAGAACCTCAGTAATCTTTGTATTTGGTAGACTAGTGCCTTTCCATTGGGCAACAATTCTTCTTTCCTTAATTGGTCTTCTTTTGATCTGGTAACCTTTGTAGCAACCTGAAAAAACTGATATTCTTTAAAAAAACATCTCTACCTACCCATTCCTACTGTCCTAGAATTTTTTCTTCCTTTGAGTGCACTTGGACTAGTAGACTCTTTTTCCAACATTTTATTTTTCAAACAAAAAAATAAACCTATCTAATGCTACCCTTATTTCTTCCAAGAGCCTATATTAAACAGTTGGACTCTTAATTCTCTACCTAATCTAATACCTGTCAGGATTAAACAATCTGACAGATTTTCATTCTCTATATTCTAAGACAGAAATTGAAAATGCAGTAAAACCAGGATTATTCTATCTAGTTTGTTGTGGGTCCATGGCATAGAAACAAGTTGCGCATTAATTGAAAATTAGCAAAAATTACAGCAAAATTGGGAAGGCTTAAAGTTCTGAAAACTGAAAACATCTTTCCTTCCTTTCCTGACTCAGATTTTGAGCTTTTTAGAGTAATCTTTTCCTTCATGTCAGCTCTGGTTTTGATCTTGTTAGAGATGTATCCTTTTCTTTGCTGGTTCAAGTTTTCAGCATGTTAGAACCAGTCCTTCTTCTTCTTCTTTTGGCTCAAGTTTTGAGAGAATTAGAGCCATATTTCCTTATGCTTCTAGGTTCAGATTTTCAACATGTTTGAACCTTTATTTTTGGTATGGAGCTATACATTTCTTGTTTTATTTCTGCCCTCTTTTATATTTTTTTATTGTTTTTGTATTTTTCTTTCTATTTTTCTCTATGTAAATGGTATGTAAAATGGATAAAAACACTAAAACTTAAGACTCTTAATAGAAGTAGTGTTTAAGCATCCTGCCATTGACATGACCTCCCAAAACTTCTTCACCATTCAGTTCTTGTAGGAAAAATGCATTATACCCCCTTAAGGAATGAATAATGTAGGGCCCTTTCCATAGATTTTCAAACTTACCATGTTTTCCTTTCTCTTCCCTTCTTGAATCCCATTTGAGAACCACATTCCCGACTTGGAAGTCATTTGCTTTAGTATTTTTGTCAAACTGACTTTTGATGTTTTCTTGGACTACTTGAGTTCTCTGGTAAACTTCCTCTCTAGTCTGTTGCAAATGGATGGTCTGATTGATCCTTCTCTACATATCATTTTCCTCAACTTGGACTTCTTGATGGAGTTTCATGACTGGAACTCCTAAGGATGTTGGGAAAAAAACATCCATGCCATAGACCAGCTGATAGGGGGATGTGTTGATTGAATTTTTGGTGGTTAACCTGTCGGCCCACAAAGCATGAACAAGCTTACCATGCCATGCTTTCTGATTGTGCTCCAGCAACTTTTTGATGATTTTTATCAGGCTCTTGTTGGAAGATTCAGCAAGTCCATTTCCTTGGGGGTAATAGGAAGTAGAGTGGCCCAAGGTGATATGATATTTATTGCAGAAATCAACCATTTTTTTGAATTTAAAGGTAGCAACATTGTCTGTGATTATTTTTCTAGGACAGCCGAATCTGGACAATATGTTGGTCTCAAGGAATTTAATGATGACAGAGTCAGTAGCATTCCTAGTGGGTATGGCCTCTATCAATTTGGTAAAATAGTATGTGGCTATGAGGATCCATTTGTGCTGGGCTGAGGAGGGTGGATGGATTTCCCCTATGAAGTCCAAACCCCACTATTGGAATGGTATTTCAACACTAATAGGCTTCAAGGGTAAGGGAAAGAGCTTTCTTCTACCATCAAAGATCTGGCACTTGTGGCAAGACATTACTAGTTTGTGGGTGTCTGGAAAAAGGGTGGGCCAATAGTAACCAGATCTAAGGATTTTGTTTGCTATGGTTTTCCAATTTAAGTGCCCTCCACATTCTCCTTCATGCATTTCACGCATGATTTTTCCTACAACATTCCCAAGTAAACATTTTAGTAGTATCCCAACAGCATTTTTCCATTAAAAAACTCCATCTATCATGCAATATTTTAAAGCCTTCTGTTTTATGAATCTAGCTTTTTTTTCTGACAAAGAAGGAGGATAATTTAAGTAAAGTAGCACATAAATGATATCGGCATACCATGGAGAGTTCTTGAATGTTTCTTCAGTAAATGGTGCTAGGAACTCTTCTATCTCTTCTAAGGCATCAACCATATTCATATCTAGAACTTTGAAATTAGACTCAGCCATGAGTTTTGCTAATCCTTGTCCCTTGATGAGTTTAATAGGCCTGATTTGTAAGTCGTATTCCAGAATAGTGTAAATCCACTTTCCCCTTTTGCCATCGGGGTCATGACTTAGAATATATTTTGCTACGGTGTGTGGCACAAAAGCAATGATGTGTGAATGTAAGATGTACACCCTGAAATCCTTTAATGCTTTTACCAGTGCCAAGGCTTGCTTTTCCATGATGTTGCATTTGAGTGGGGCATCTCTTAAGGCTTTGTTTAAGAAGGATATAGGTTGTTCTTGCCTCAAGTTATTCTTCTGCAACAATACTGCAGCTATTTTATGTTTAGATGCAAAGGAAAAAATATAGAAATCTTTGGTGAAATCAAGACTGATCAGGATTGGTGCCTGAGTAAGGGCTTGCTTTACCAGTTCAAATGATTGTTTAGCTTCCATTGTCCATTTGACACCTACTTCTTTCCTAAGCATGTTAGTGATGTTTTTCAATAGCTCAACAAGGTTGGGGATGAACCTCCTCAAAAAATTAATCTTCCCAATGAAAGACTGTAATTCCTTGAGATTTCTAGGGTGGCTGATATTAAATATGCCATCAATTCTTTTAGGATCTATCTTGATACCTTCTTCAGAGATTATGTGAACAAGAAGCTTCCCTTCTTGGAGGCCAAAGAGGGTCTTTTTTGGATTTAATGACAAGCCAAATCTTCTGCATTTCTCAAAAAATTTCCTTAAATGTTCCAAGTGTTCTTCATCGGTTTTGGAGAAAACGGTAATATCATCAAGGTAAATGATTATAAAGTAGCCTATGTATTCTGAGAAGGCTATGTCCATGGCCCCCTGGAAGGTGGCTCCTGCATTCATCAAACCAAATGGAATTTTGACATACATGAATGTCCCCCAAGGTGTGGTAAAGGTTGTCTTATGCTGATCACTTGGGAGGAATAATACTTGGTTATAACCCGAGAACCCATCGAGTAATGATATCCTTTTTGACCCCACTACCCTTTGAAGAATGTGGTCCATTTTTGGCAAGGGGTAGTTATCTTTCAGAGAGGCTCTATTTAGGTGTTTGAATTCAATACACAACCTAATCTCCCCTGTCTTCTTCCTGACAGATACCAGATTGGAGACCCATTATGAGTATCTGATAGGAACAATGATCCATGCATCATACAGTTTCCTAATTTCTTTCTCTACTGCAGGAAATAAGACAGGGTTTATCCTCCTTAATTTATGTCTAAAAGGTTTCTAATTTTCCTTCAGAGGAACCTTGTGCTGGATGATGCTAGTGTCATATGATTTCAAATCTTTATACTCCCATGCAAAAACATCTATAAACTCTTTGAAGAGTGCTATGTATTGTTGTTTGATGTGGGCAGGAAGGGTGCTAGATAACTCAATCATTTTAGGCTCAATTGGGCTGCCTATATTGTGGTCTTCCACATTAGTTTCCATGGGTTATGTCTTTGGTTCCTTAGCCACATCGTTGAAATCAAAGAGTTGTTCTAATGGCGCAAGGCCTCTGGGTATGGTATCACCTTTACACTCTATAACTTCAAGGTCCCTTTGGTCTGGATCATCAGATAAATTTTCTTTGAAAAGATGATCAAACTGATTTATATCAGTGGGAGAGGGGGGCTCCATTTCAGGAATTTGTTCCCAATATGAACATTCTTTTTCATGGCTGCAACTTGGTGATGCTGTGGAAAAATCAATTTTTGATTGCAGGAAATCCTTTATATGTTTATCATTGTTAAAAACATGCCAATGATCTTCGTTATCAGGCACTTCTGGTCTATTTTTTACCTTTATAATGGGTTTTTCATCGATTTTTGGTATTTGGCAATTACTAGCAGTAAAAGCCAGTTCGTTTTCCAGGTGATTTTGGGCTCTTGGTATGAACACAAGTTCATATTTTTCGAAATTTTTCAGGAGATCTAACACAGTGTTTCTATATTCTTTGAGTGTGGGGTTTTTGGTTGAATATTCCCCTTTGATTTGTCGATAATTAAATTAGAGTCTCCATGCACTGATATCTTTTTGGCCTTTAAATCTTTAAGTATGTGAAGGCCAAGGAGAAGGGCTTCATATTCTGCAATGTTGTTGGTGCATGAAAAATCTAGTTTGCAGGCATGTCCTTTGTTTGTGTTGTGTATCCATACACCAGCCCTTGCAATACTTTTTCTGCAAGAGCCATCAAAGCTCATTCTCCAAAGTGTTTCTATTTCATTTTCACTTGTTTTGTGTTGCTCAAGGCTGCTGGGAGTTGAGGTATCTAGAGGTTGAAAGGAAGACAATTCTGAATGTTCTGGTGCACTAATGTCCTGCTCATTTTCTTCCTTTTTTTGTGTGACTTCATCTTCATTGTATAAAATAAAGGAATCTAGATCTAAATAAGTGGAATAAACATGAGTGTTATGAGGTTTTTCTTTGCTGCTCAGCATGTATTTCATGAGAGTTTCCCTATATAATCTTCTGGTTTGACCAAACACTGGTATGGTGGCATAAGACATATCCATTTGAAGGTTGCCCTAGATCTTATCTCCCCATGATCTAGATAAAAGCATGCCATATTTTGGGGGAATTTCAGCTACTACTACGTCCATTACAAGATTCCTAGCAGGAATTTGGGATAAGTTAACACACAAATCTTTAATTAATCCCACGCATTTTACCTTTTTGGAATCAAAGGAGTACAAGTCTTTGTAGGGTCTAGTAATCTCTAAGCCTAAGATTTCCATTACTGCTTTAGGCATAAGGTTGTGTGATGCTCCTGAACCCAGCATGGCATTGTGTAAAACTTTTTCATGTATGTTTAGACTAACATAGAAGGGAGGCACATCCCCTTCTTGATATTTTCCTTCAATTTTAGGACCAAAAAACAACTCTGGCTTATCATCTGTTAAGTTCAAAGTAGCAGTATCAACATGTATATTCAGAGCTTTTAGGACCTGGTCTCTGTACACTTCCTGGGTCACTAATTCAGCGAGCGGTATGTTAATTTTAATCTTTGCAATCTCTCCCTCAAGGCTGAAAGGAACTATCACTTTTGTTGTATTTACATTTGTTTTCTCACTTATGTTTCTTTCAGCAATTTTGACTTGCTGGGTTTTATTAGGACTGTCAATCTGAGTTGTTTTATCAGGGCCACTAGTATAGGTACTAGGGCAACTCTGTTCAACATTTGGCTAGCTGCCTTTCTCTTTATTTAAATCAGCCCTTTTGGCTATTGTGATAGTTTTGTTTGTTGTCTTTTTATTCTGATTTTCTGTGCTTTTCCTAACAGCAGAGCTAGTGTTTTTGTCATTTGGACTATCTATGTTCCCTTTGATTCTTAGGTCATAATGTTTGTGTACCTCCATGATTTCATTTTCAAACCCCAATCTTTAATCTTCAGACTCCTCATGTGTATCTTCCTTTGGTTCTGAAGAGAAGAAACCTTGTTCTTCTTCAGTGAGGAAAACATCATCCCCACTGTCTGATCCAATCAAGTTCACATGGTTTTCTCCCAAATTTTCAATCTCCCTTTCTTCCTCTTGATCTACGTAGTTTTTTTGAAAGGGAGCTCTAATTTTCTAGTCATTATCTCATTGTCTATCTTGACTGTTTTCTCTTCTAAAGTTCTGGTTTCTATTTCTATTTTGGAGATTTTTTTGAGGTTCTCTTGGTGGCACTCTATCATTCAAGTTTATCTTCACAAGCATTCTCTCCATCACCTTCACTAGGTTATCAATTTTGGTATCAGAGGATGAGGTTGAGGGTGCGTAATCATATTTATAAGTTACCCTCTTCTCTGATCTTAGCCTAGCTCTTTTTTCAATTAAGTTTGCTTCCACACTCACTGCTCCCTTCTGCATGTCTTCTAGAGTTGCATAATCTCTTTCCCTCAGCTGATAGGCCACAACAACATCGAAGTCTTCAGGATATTTTACCAAGGCCATGCCTTAGGGAGGCTTCATGTGAGGTGGAAGGGCATTTTAGACACTTTTAAACCTAGTGGAGTAATCATGGACACTCTCTCCCTGATTCTTTTTTAAGGCTCTGATACTCTACTAGTATTTGGAGAGGGTTGCTTTTGACTTCCCATTTTTTTATGAATGCTTGATTTAATGAGGGAAGGTCATAGATGATATTATGAGTTAAGCCTTTAAACCACTTCTTTACTTCTCCTCCTAAACTTTGAGCAAAGATTCTCATTTTAACGGTCTCATCATCTATCTCCATGTAATCAAATGCATCTCCCATTCCATCTACATGTTGTTGAGTCGTGGTAGATTATTTTCCAGTGAAATGGGGAATTTTAGGTTGATAGTAATTTGGTAAGGGAACCAAAGGTTTTGGTAACACTATTGGGGAATACCATGCTTCCATGGTAGTGTTTTGTGGAGGTAAAGGATTAGCTTGAGCAGCAGGTATATGGATGGCAGAACTGCTTGGTCCGGCAACGAACTGTTGAGAAGATCTAGGGTGAGAGAGACCCAAGTTATGAATGAAATGGACATCAGGAGGTGTTGATGGAGGGGTTTATCTATCCCTAATATGTTGACCACTATGTGGTGGTGAGCTTGGAGGCTCAAAATCTGTTTTCTCTGTACCACTGAATGACTTATTTCTAGGTAAATTACTTGGTAAGTCTAAATCAACTTGAGTATCTGATAGAGCTGCAAGGTTTTCAAGTGCTGAGTTAGCTCTATAAATGGGTCTGAAAATAGTTGGATCCCTATATGTGAGAGGCTTCCAAAGAATTCTTTCTGGATTGTCAACTATTTCGGGAGGATTTGGATCAGGATAAGCTCTGGTATGGATTTTTCTTGAATCCAATATGTTAAGTCTCAGATCCAATAAAGGGGAAAGCTAGCCAGATTTGACGATCTTTAAGAGGCAAACTATCCATAAACAAAGAAACTTAATCATCAGAGTTTCCTTAAGTATAGATGATGTGGTGATGAAACTGGTCTCCCAGTGGAGTCTTTTGGTCTTTTAGGAACTGTGGAGTTTCCAGGCGGAAAATATTTAGCTTTTTGTGAAGGTAAAGTGTATTATGGTTCCACCACCATGTTTATTACGAAGCCAATCTGAATTTTTTTTGGGTTTTTCTGAGTTTATATGGTTATTTAAGGACTACAAGATTTTTCTAGACTATCATATACTGAGTATCGTCCCACCGTGATCGCCATTATGTTGGGGTCCTGTGTTTTGATAGATTGGCTTACCAAAATACAAGGCAACATATAAACCAAAATTTAGAGCTCTAGGATCTAGCCCTCCTAGTCTCAGAGAGGGATCTCTCAATATGTTTATAAAGATGTGTCTTGAAAGTTTTAGAAGTTGATTTTAGGCTAGTTATGAGGTGCAAGGTTGTTTGTTTTGTTTTATGGGAATCTACAAGCCATTGGGCAATGGAGTCATGTGAAGATCCAAATAGTTCAGACTGAGAAGGAAGGGAAACCAGAGGGAAAATCTAAATTGGTCGAAGATCTGTTGAATAATATAGGTGAAATGGGATGAACATTAGGGACTAAGAGTGAAAACAAGCTAAACCCTTTCACAATGGCTTAAAAGATTCGGGGAATGCCCTATTTCCTCTAGTAAGCTCACTGCTTCAGACTTAATCGATATAAACACTCGAAGGAAAGAGAAATGCAGACTAAACCTTCGTTAAAAAATTATAGGATTTAGAGAACCCCCTATTTCCTCCTACAAGTTTACTGCTGAAGGCTTAATCAACAAAAACATACAATTACATTCAAAGAAGAGGGAATGCCTTAGACATCTAGGACTGCAATTATAGGGACCTTTAACACAACAATCACAATAAAAAACAGAGGGTATGATTGAAACAAGTCCCTCTGTCAAACTGCAAGCATTAATAATTAAAGGGAGATTTCATACACAATACTTAGTGGTAAAGAAAGAGGGAACGCCTAAACATTCTTTAGCACAACCGAATTAACCATTTCTGAACTAAAACAAATTGAATATTCAAGAGATCTATTAGACTAACCTGTCATATTCAATAGCAGAAAACATATAAACAGTGAAGGATAAACAGGTCAGAGGTGCTTCTAAGATACATTTCTCTACCTAAAATTTTTATCCTACTGTAATTCAAAGCATAACGGAGCAAAGTGATAAACAGGAGATAACATTAACAATAGAGATTACTTCACCATAACCAGGCTCAGGGATCCAATGGTCCGGCTTCCTTCATCAAGAGAAAAAAACATATCTTCACACTCTTTCAGAACACCAAAGCTTCTTCAAAGTAGCAATATGTATTACTTTAGAAATCACAAAATTCCCACCTTTTACAATGAGACTTTAAGAGTCTTTATAGGAAAAATGAGGAAAAGTAGGTGAGGAAATTTTTAAATGATCATTCAGAGATAGGAGAGAGAATTTGAATGCTCCATGTTGTGTCATAAACATAACATTGAATTCTAGACAGGATCAATAGCTTTGTAGCTTGTTGAGACTATTTTGATATGATGGAAATCACCCACAGGGTGTCCTCGAGAGGAAAAAAACATCTGGAGTGGTACTGTTATCTTCTTTGTGTGAGTTAAGTGAAGAATGCTATGAGGACTCTGTTACTTCTAAATAACTGCTTCTGACAGTTTTTAGTAGCTTCCCTGGTGTAATAAATGCTTCGCAGGCATTTGAGTGTGAAGATAGACAACGTCTGTGTCAGTCAACATTCTGCATTAATAACTGCTCTATCTCTTTGTACTTCAGCCTGTTTTAACTCTGTTTATGCTTAAATTTTCTTGATTGCTCGATCTGCTTGTGTACTGATACCTTTTGATGCTGTTTTGTGGCTCTGAGATTTGCCATCTGAACCTTCATGTCACCATTATGACTGTAAAACATTAATTCCTTCATCGGCCATTAAAAACCTACAAACATATGATAAACATGTAAGAAATCCATGCGGGCTTGGTTAGACTACTTGCAGAGGCTCTGGGGTGGCAGAGGAGCAGTGAGGAAGAAATGTGATCGCAGTGGAAAATGGATGAAAATCCTGGCAGAGCAGCTAACCAAGTGCTTTGGAGTTTTGGACGCAAGGATGAACGTGGACCGTTGGATCAGGATGATCAACAGTGGAGATTGGTTAATGAAGTTTTTGGGGAGGTTATATGAATGGAGAATGAATGATAATGCGATAAAATGTGGGTTGTTAGATTAGAACAAATAATGGTGGGGATCTTTCGATGGGCTTATTTGAAAGATCAGATGAATGGAGAGCAGACGGGGCGAGATTAATTCAGAACCGTACGATTAGGAAAATTAACGGTGGCGATCGCCCGATGGAATAATTGGTAGGTCAGATGAAAAAAAAATGAGAGAGGTCGTGATGTAAATGTGGGCCATTCGATCTCAGAGATCGACGACTAAGATTAAAAGTGGAAATGATGTTGCAAAGGGTAGGTGGTAAGGTGGAAAACCGACAGCGGTTTTCACAAAGTAAAATGAGGGGGGGGTGGTATTGCCAAATAAAATGTGATACGATAAAAAGTTTGACACCTGTCCCTCCTATTACCACCTATTTCGCAAAATTTTTGGGGATTAAATTGCAGGTGGAAAACTTTTACGAAAAACTATATCATCCGTTGGATCGGAGGGCCCAGATCCGACGATGCGGAAAGATTGCGAGAGCAGGTAACGTGCGCGGGCGGAACATATGGGTAGGGTCAGTGGTGGGTTAAATCCTGACTGTTGGATCTTGGAAACAGATGGTCGAGATCTGTCGACGGGGAAGAAATGAGCAAGACGGGGTTTGATGAGCAGAAGCAATGTGGACCGTCTGATCAGACTTGATCAATGGTTGAGATTCAATTGGAAGTCGGGATGGTGGAGAATTATGAGCGGAGCACGATGAGATCCTGGCCATTGGTTCTTGTGGATTCAACGGTCTAGATCAAATTGGCGGACGCGATGACGGGGGTGGCGAACAAAGCGCGATTATATCCTGGCCTTTGGTTCTTGTGGATTCAACGGTTGAGAGTAAATCGCAGGATCAGCATCAGAGGAGGCAAGCGAACGTGACCTTTGGACTTGCGATGTGTGATTAAGCGCTGGCCGTTAGATCGGGAAAGATAAAGTATCTGGATTAACTTGGAGGGGAATATACAGAGGTCTATGCATGGAGCGTGATTAAATCTGGGCCGTTGGTTCCTGTGGATTCAACGGTCCAGATCAAATAAACAGGATTGGGTGATGGGCTCTGTGAACAAGGCGCGATCGAATCCTGACCGTTGGTTCTTGTGGATTCAATGACCAGGATTAAATCGGGGAGTCAGCCATCGGGGGAAAATAAAAAGGGAAGACTAGATTTGCGCAATTTGATAAAGCATTGGTTGTTGGATCGGGGGAGATCAATGGTCCAGATTGCATCGGCGATTCGAGGGGAAAAAGCTCATGACATCGGAAAATTATGAAGAATAAAGGGAAAAGACCAAAAAGAAAGTCCCAATTGCGATTAGCGATTAAGGGCTAGTGCCTGGTTATGGCTCCGGTCATTTGCGAAAAAGGGGCTAGGGCCAGGGCCGAAAGGGGCTTAAGGCCTTAGTGCGAAAATGAATATTTTCAAGAATTTGAAGGGTTTTTTGAAGGTTTTGGAGGTTCCGATAGGGGTAAACATGGGGTTTCAAACTTTGTAAAGGGGTTTTAGCAAGGCTTGAAGGGGATTTTAGGCCTTTAGAGGTTATATGGAGGGTTGAAAAATGAAAGAAGGCTTTATGAAAATGAAGGGAAATAAGTGAAAATAGGCAGTTTCAGTGGCCTTTGGAACAAATTTCTTTGGTGAAGTAACATGGCTTTAAGATGGAAACAGAAGTGAAGATGAACCTCCAGGATGGAACAAACATAAGACTTCCGGGATGATATATTTTCAAAGGAAATATATCTCTTGAAGGCTTGAAAACAAACTTAGCCACCATTTGGTATATCATAATTTATAGGTGGCTAACAGGATGAAAACCATAAGTATGTACAGAGAGTAAAGAGAAATAAAAGAAGGTCAGGAAAGGAATTTCGAGTGAACACACAAGTTGCAGGTTTCCAGATTAAAGACACCATGCATGATTTGGGATCTGATGTCAATATTTTGCCAAGAAAAAATTGGGAAGCATTATGGAGGCCAAGATTGACATTACAGGGGTAAATATATTTACGGACTTTGAATTCATCAACATCATGGGAGATAAATATCCTTATCCTGCATTGTTAGGAATTGATTGGGCCTTTAAAAATTATGCAATAATAGATATGAAAAAAGAACTGATGATCTTCGAGGACGGGGAGATCAAAGTCACTCAGCCACTCGACTGATACCAAGGACCAAGATATATAGAGACTGTGGATAACAGAGAAGGTGCTCAACTTCTGGATCATCTCTATCAAATGACCGCAGGAAGAAGAGAATATTACATTAATCCAATAGCAGAAGGCTCTGTAAGCTAGAGAAGCATCCAAAGCTCAGAATTGGGCTCAGAAATAGCTTGGATGATTGGCATCAAGGAGGGTATGAAACTAATACAAGGAGATTTTCCAACATTGGAAGAATCAATTGGATTAGGACCGAGGTTCGAGAATACCCAACCTTATCCAATATGAATGATGTAAACATTTTCATAAAAAAGATAGAAGATAAGGTATCAGAAGGCCACAGAGTACAATTTATGGACATTGCATTACAGTCCACATCCGCAAGATGGTGGAGTAATCATCGCAACTCACTGATGCAATGGGAAAAATTTGCGGAAGCATTAAAAGCAATATTTAAGGAAGAGGAAGACCTCGGAGTAAGGAGAAGTACCAAGGAGACTCGGACCCCAGAAACCATCCGAAGAAATGTGTGGAACAATGGAGAAACAAGAGATATCTAGAATAATTTTGGGTACACCAGTTTATCCACTCTCTGGACGTAATTCCACAGGCCTGGTACGTGACGAAGGAGAAAAAAAATAGGGACCACCAAATGGCAGGAAGTTGTAGAAAACTTCAAGCAGTGTTTCATGTTTGAAGGAAAAACAGAACCGGTTACACAAGCTTTGCAGGCTATCAAGAAGGTACTGTTCTTCTTGGATATTCAAAAGAAGGATGACCAGTCGCTTCAGTACCAAGGTGTTAGACATAAGGTGGCATGTTAAAAGATAAACAGTGAGATGGATGATGATAATCTGGAGGATCTCAGGCACCTGTATTTTGAAGAAACAAAGGGGGAGAGGGATATCAAAGAAGAACAGAAGACAGAAGGAATCCATATGCTACCATTAAGAACCAATAAATTAAATATTGTAACAGAAGAAAAGCCTAAACTAGCAACAATTGGAGACTATTGGGATGAAAAAACAACTAAGGAAGTATTCAGTTAGCTGAAGGAATATGAGAACTTGTTCCCTTCATCAGTAGCAGATTTAAAGGGCATAAAAGGGGATATGGGAGATATGTGAATAATACTGAAGCCTGACGCAAGGCCTGTGAAACATAGACCATATCGTTTGAATCTAAGAGTGAAGGAAAAATTTAAAGCAGAGATTGACAAGATGTTAAAAGTAGGATTGATATTCCCAGTAGAGGAAGTAGAATGGGTAAGTCCTATAGTTATATAGAACAAAAAGGAGAAATATGAGATACACATCTGTGTAGATTACAGAAGCTTAAACAATGCTTATATCCATGACCCATTTCCCACTCCATTTAGTGACAAAGTCCTAGACAATGTTGCAGGGAACAAGGCATACTCATTCACCGATGGATTCTCAGGATACCATCAGGTAAGGATAGTGGAGGAAGATAAGAAAAAGACAATATTCATCACCGAATGGGGCTCTTTTGCATATAATGTGATGCCATTTGGATTGAAAAATGCACTAGCAGTATTCTCTCGCATCGTGATAGCTGCTTTCTGGGAATACATCCACAAGTTCTTAGGGGTCTACATGGATGACTGGACCGTCTATTCCATACTAAAGGATCATGCAAGTCTGATAAGGGTAATGTTCGATAGATGTTGATAATTGCAGATCTCGTTGAACCTGAAGAAGTGTATATTTTAAGTGCCATTTGGAACACTACTAGGAAACGTGGTATGTAACCAAGGCATTTTCATAGACCCAACCAAAGTAGTAGTGATAGTCAACATGGAAGCACCAGAAATAGTAAAACAACTGAGATCATTACTGGGCCACACAGGTTACTACCAGCGATTTATTCGCAACTACGCGAAGATAAAAACCCCGTTAGAGAAGTTTTTGAGGAAATATGAACAGTTCCAGTGGACAGAAAGTTGCAGGACAGCCCTAGATACCCTAAAAGAAAATCTGGAAATTGCGCCAATATTAGTTCACCCAGACTGGGATAAGCAATTCCATGTACACATCGATGCTTCCAGCATCGCGCTCAGAGCGGTCTTGGCTCAACCAGGAGAAACTTCAGTCGATCACCCGGTATATTTTGCCAGTCGCAAGTTTTCCACAACAGAACAGAACTACACCACAACAGAACGGGAGGCATTAGAAATGGTGTACTCTCTTCAAAAGTTCCGCCACTACCTGTTGGGAGGTACGTTCAATTTTTTCACAGATCACTCAGTGTTGAAGTATTTGGTAAACAAAATGGTCTTAGAAGGGAGAATCTGCAGATGGCTCCTACTCTTTCAGGACTTCACCTTCGAAGTGATCGTAAATCCCGAAAGACTGAATGCAGGGCCTGATCACCTGTCCCGACTAGAGAATGGAGAAAATGGAGGATATCTAGATGATCAGTTACCAGATGTTGATCTTTTTAGAGTGGAAGCCATCCCAGACTACTTGAATGTATAGCAGCCTACCTCACAACAGGGCAATGTCGTTGGTGGTTCGAGCTGCAGAGTATCAACTAATAGTGGTACACTTATACAAGATGGGGCTGGACCAAATTCTTCGAAGATGTGTCCTGGACCATGAAAGGGAAACTGTACTATGGGAATGCCACAGTGGTGTTGCGGGAGGACACTTGGGAGCTAAATTGATGGTAAGAAAAGTACTACAAGCAGGTTTATGGGGGTCAACAGCGCATATGGAAAAAAAAACATTTTTTAAGAAATGTGATGTTTTTCAACAGACGGGATGGCAATCCCACAGAGATGAGCTTCCGCTGCATCCAATAAAAGTACTGCAGCCATTTGAAAATTGGGTAGTCAATTTTTTAGGACCAATTACACCAGCTGCAAGGTACTCAAAGGCGAGGTACATAATAACGGCGACAGACTACCTGACGAGGTGGGAAGAAGCAGTTCCAGTGAAAAATTGCACGGTAGGGACTACTGCTAGATTCATATTCGAAAATATAATCACAAGATTTGGGTGTCCAAAAATCCTGACCAGCGACCAGGGTACCCATTTCATCAATGACACCATTAAATCCATTCTAGAAAGCTTCATGATACAACACCATAAAAGAAGTCTGTATCATCCACAAGCCAATGGTATAGTGGAAGCATTTAACAAGATACTGGAGAAGGGCCTAACGAAGATATTCAATGTGCAGCGTGATGATTGGGATGAGCGGATACTAGAAACGCTATTGGAATACCGAACAATAGTAAAACAACTAAAAAACCAAACACCATTCTAGCTAGTATACGAGAGAGAAGCAATTATCCTAGCAGAATTCATCATACCAAGCCTTTTATTCACAACAACACTCTAGTATTCTGAAGAAGAATCACTAAAGGAGAAATTGTAGGAGCTGCAAGAATTGGAAGAAGGATGATTTTTGGCCGAATTTCACTAGATGGTACAAAAGGAGAGACAGAAAGCTTGGCACGACTGGTACATTAAGCATAAGAATTTTCAAGTCGGTGGGAAATTTCTACTATATGACATAAAATACCAGAAATTCCCTGGGAAGCTGCAAATGCATAAGCTAGGGCCATTTCATGTGATAGAAATCAAAGATTCAGGAGCAGTTCAGTTAGCATAATTGAACGGCCAAGTTCTACAAGGAAGGGTCAACGACACACGCCTAAAGCCCTACCAAGAGTAAGTTAATCATTTTATTTCCAATAAATCTCGCAACCGAGAGGAGTTAGTAGGGTAGAATAGTAACAATAACTCTCTCGCACCCGAGATGATCATAGTTAGGATTCCACTTTACCAAAACAAAAAATAATAATAAATAACTATAGTTGAGTTGCAGAGACCGCAACACAACCAATTGTGGTCAGGGAAGGGTAGTGTCCAACGTGTCATCCACGTCAGATATAAAAGCGTGCCGAACATCAGGCCATCATCATTACGCATAGTACTAGTGTCAGTCCATAGGATTACCAAGATTTGGAAATAATTTCCATAATTAGCATCACCCATACCGTCGCGTCTTCCCAAATCCCAAAACCATAGTCAGCAATGTCAGAACCCACCTCAAGCAGTAACTAATCGCACGATTGTAGCGATGGTAGAAGCCAGGGAAAAATTAATTAGTTATGGGGTCTCATCAACCTCACCCGTGCCGGTTAATTACATAACCCGCATGTAGAAAAGTGCAAGAATGCCGGAAAAATCTGAGTTAGTATCAGAAACATACAAAAGAGCAAGAGAAGATGAACCAGAAGAAGAGCAGGAAAGGCACACAGGAGAAGGAACTCAAGAGAAAAGAGAGAGAGAGTTGTTCTACAAGTATACCAGCGAAGAGCCAGAATGACCAGAGTAATTCCAGCAGTGGTGGAGCAAGAACTTGACAGCAGAATTCAAAATATGGAGTCTCTTGTGGGCAAATACGATAGTGCAACACTGATCGATACAGACCTTAGAGATTATTTTGAGTTTCCAACACTAAAAATTCAAGTGTATATATATAATTATGAAACAAAATTAGGATAGACAACAGCAAGAGTTCTTCCAGAGTTAAGGGGCATCCTACAGTCTATGACACTAAACTTGAGAAATTTGCTAGTGTTTAGAATTATAGGCGCTGCGATGCAGTGCACAAATTTTTTATTGAGCAGGATCCAGAATGGTTCACTATGGCTGGGGAAGGAAATCCAAATTCATGTAGAAGACATCCATAGATTAACTGAACTGTCATAGGAGGGGAGGGATGTATCAACGGTGTTCCAAACTATATCCAAAAGAGCGAAGAAATCTAGGGAAATGGACTACTATGTCAAGTATGGCACTAGGAGAGGGGGAAAAGGAGCAGAGATTGACTTGATCAACAAACCAGAGGTCAAGTTCACCTGTTACCTAATTGATAGCAAGATAATGAGGCACTTTACCAAATGGGAGTGCATGCTAGATACAATTTCGGTTGCAGAGCATTGTGTCCAGGGGATAAGGCTGAATTGGTGCTCTTTCTTGCTGAAGTAATTGTTCGAAGCTTGCGAGGACAATTATAGGAGGGAAACTGTATTTATTTATGGATATTTGATCATGGCACTAGCCATGTGGAAATGGACCTTCCCAAGCATCCGGGTACCGGTCGAGATAGCAAAAGACTAGCCATTGGAAATGAAGTTCATGCCTTGGAAAGTGTCTGGGGATCCTAGCACAAAGGAAGTAAACACTGAAGCTTTCAAAGTCTGGTACGGATAGATAGTTGACGTCGTAATGAGTCAACAAAGAATTCCAGGAAGTATATTAGATGGATACGGCGAGCAGGTATGGTTTTGGGTCACCCACAAGCAAAATTTTCTTAGGTCGACATGTGTACCTAAATCAACTTTCAAGATGAGGCCTTCGAAGTTCCAGATTGATGAATCAGCCTTTCACACAGAGGTCTGTTCGTGGCCATGAGTGGTGATGGATGTCAGGGATGGAGTCTATGCATATATCTTCGATGAGATTCTACCAAACCAACTACTGGGAGAAACTTCAGAAGAGGCAGCGACCAGGATGTCAAACCTATAGCTTTTCCCGATCATTGAACAACTGAACACCAAGGTAAAAAAATTTAATAGAGTAGTTCAAGTGCTAGCTAGCAGTGCCACTATATTTTCAACATTTTTAGAGTTTCAGGCATCCCATTCCAATCCATCTCCCAGCACATCCTCCATATTTGTGCCAATACCCAATGTTTTGTTTAATTCACCACCCCCAATGACTACAGCGCTGGTCGGAAACAATAAAGCTGCAAAACCAGTAGCGGCACTGAAAGAAAAAAGGGCCAAGGTCACAACATCTAGCCTAGTGGTCGATCTCATAGGGAAGGATCCACCCCGAAAATTGAGTATAGGAGTATCGATCAGAGAAGAGCTGGTAGTTGAGCCCCAAGGGACCAGGGGGCTACCACCCCACAACCCCATCGATTTTCTAAACATTCGCATATTTCCACCTCGCACCCACCAACTACCACTCACCACCTCATCCATCTCCTGGGAGCCCCACAATTCCACACCCTCCACTTCATCAGCCATAGTATCAGACCCCATAGTCAAAAGAAGAAATAATGGGGACCACGGAATGTAAGTTAACTTGGGTACAAAAGAGGTATCTCCAGTTGACCAAACCCTAGTTCTGTAAACTACATTTACTAAGCTTATTAATCAAATAGAGTATTATATAGAAGAAATGGATGGGTTGCTCCCCGAGCAGACTCCACTCCAGCCAGCTAATCTAAGAGGTCAAGAGGTGCAGCCCGATCTACATATGGCTGATACCAGTAATTTGTTGTCGCACCAGACACCACCACAGTCACCATAGGCCCAGTCAGCAAAATATATCGCCAACGGACAACCACCTTGTGCACAGATGCTAGACCAGGGTACCTCCGGTGCAGAGAGCATGGAAACATGGGGGACAGCTCAACTGTACCACTTTATTCAAAGAGCAGCACAGCAAGCTGAGAATATTCATTCGGAGCTCCAGCAAAGATGCAAGCAGCAATAACTACAAATCAGCATGCTTATTGAAGAGTGTGAATAGTTGCAGACAGAAAAGGGGCATCTTCAGGAAAAACTGGACCTAGTCACTAGAATATTTCAGGATATTTAGTCCACCATAGCAGAGCACACTAACCAAGTACCCGAAGGAGTCAAGGAAAGTGACATAGTCGAGCACTCAATTCACCTAAGGGTGGCCTATAGCAACCTCCACAATGATAATAAGGAGCTCAGAGCCACATTGGTTGCCCGACCAACATTACCTGACCCAGCGGTTGTGTACTCAACAAATATATTAGAGAGACAGATCCAAGTCACGAAAATGCAGGAAGTTCTGAGTACTGCAGCGAAAGAGGAATATGACCTACTGAAGGGTCTACAGGAATGCTCAACGACGCTCACTCTAAAGTCACAACCGGTCTCATTGCAGCTACAAAAAACATCAAAAGAGATCTAGGAGGCCACAGACCCAACTGGACTCGACCAACTGTATGCACAAGTGGACGTTTTGGAAGTCCAAATACAATAGATAGAAGAAAACCCAACGGCGGCCAAGCAAGCCCTCCGGGAGCTCCGACAGCCAGTGAAAATCAATGTCCAGATGACACAAAAATTGGCCTCAGAGGCCAATACTCAAATCAACACTGTGTTTTGTGACTTGCCACCTGATGCAAAGGAAGAATTTTTCATGAAAATCATAGTTGAAACTGATGCACTAATGCAAGGATGGCAACAAGCCATGACAACCTTTTAGGAACTCAAGGTATCAACTCTAACCAAGGTCCCATAGTTGGGGCCCTTTTTTGGACAACCAGGAGAAGGGAGGCAGGTAGAGCAAGACACAGGGCTGAGTGGACCAATGGTAGTGGAAACAGTGCAGAATGATTGATTCGGGGCGAGTCAATAGGATGTGGTCGGGGCCTGTTGGGGCCCTTGTTTTGAAATTAAACAGATTTTGAGTTACATTTAGTACATGGTAGGATGCAACCATGGTAGGCAGAGATATGTCAAGGTTGCGAAGGAGTAAAGGACAGGTGGCACGACTGTTGTGGGAGCAAGCACATATGGCAGAAGAGCGTGGCAGGAAACAAGTAGTAGAACTCCCAACTGACAGAAAGAAATAGAAGACAGCCGAACGAGAAGAAAGGAAGGAATTTCAGTTGCGCTGGCAGCAGTAAAAATAGGAATCCAGCCAGCGGAAAGGGGGTTGTCTCAGATGGGATCAGGGAATAGGAGCCGTAGGACAGCTCTATTTACGTTGTTCTATTCTCTACTCTTCTGTATCTCTGTGTTTCTCTTTGTCTAGTAGGACCAATTTGTATTTTGTTATGTTCAAGTTCATGCTGAGGAGCCTTGTAAGAGCTTGTCATTGATATTTGATTCATAATATAATCAGATTTTGTTTTTTTGGATATATGTTGTGGTCTGGAATGAATGGTTTCACTAGAGATTTTAAATTTTATTTATTGTAAGTTTGAATGCATTCTCGAGAGATATCTTTCATGGAACGTTGCATTTGATTATACTTTTGTAATAGCTCTTATTTAACCATACCAATGTTGTTAGGCTGATACCAATCTATTCCCTACCTTAGTAAGGTCACAGCATGCCTCGGGTGAGATTCTCGGCTCTTCGGAGTAGGGTGAAAATTTCGTCGTGGTGCTAGACTACAACGGAAAACCTTGTTGGCCCTTAACCTGAACTTGATTATTATCTGCGAGACCTGTTTTCTTTCCAACAAGGAGCTCATCCGACCCCACCCATCCATGAAATGAATTTCATTAAACATGTCCCAAAAATTTCATCTACAGGTATAAACAACATATCTAATCATGGGGTCTCTTACAAGTCTGAGAATGGCTAAGAATAATTTCTCCCATACATCATAAGCTATAATACAGTTTGTTTAACCATAGATACATTATGCATTGATTTATTGATAAAAACATAGATAGAGCCATACATCATCACTGATCCAATACATGCTTATAACCAACATAATAAGCGTTGGAAATACTGAGAGGGGGGCTGAATCAGTATTTCTTATCAATTAGCACTTTTAAATATTTTCAATGCATTAGTTAATCTTCAAGTATTATTTATGTTTATCGAGTAACAAAAGTAAAAAATAAAACACACTAGGCACATGAAAATTAGGTGGAAAACCCCCTCCGGGTCAAAAACCATCGAATTTTTTTCTAATGAATTCCTTAATCTTCAGCCCCAACTGAAATGAAAGTTACAAATTCCTATAATTCTAGAAAACAATTCTTCTCTAGCTCCCACTAGAAGGACACCCCAACACCCTAGTTTCTTCAGTAGTCAACTGAATGGATGCCCCGACATCCTAGACCGACCTACCACCCTGAAGTGTTCACAAGCTCCAATCTATAGGTGAATTCATGCACCAACCTAGCACCTCCCTGCCACCCTATAATGTTCATAAATAATAAAAGAGTGTGGAATCTCGTATGAGGGACAATGATCCACGATACAATATGATTCACAATGATTTTCTTGAACTAGAACAATCACCCAATCACACTATGACCTACAACCCAACCATAACGTTATCCAACATTGACACTTATACCTCCCAACAATTCCTCTCCAACTCTAGGAAGATTGAAACTTTTACAATAATGACTCTTTTACAATTTTACAATGACAATTTTTACAATACTGACTTTTGACACGACCTGATACTTGACTTGACACTACTTCTTTGAACAATAGCAACTATTGATGTATTATTGTGCTTGCTTCAAGTAATGGTACTTTGGCGTTGCATTGTCCTTCGAGTACATGTCTGAGTTGTCCTATTGTGTCCTCCTTGCTGCACATTCATTAATGAACAAGACCCAAACCAATATAAAAACAAAATAATTACATTTTCCTGCAAACCATATGTCAAAGAAATATTCAAAATTAAAATGTAAATATGTTCAACATTTACGAATAAAACCCAGTGAAACATACATACAAAATACTTACACTCTCCTAAAAAAACACATGTCAGATATGATATTCAAATTAAAATTCAAACATTAATCATACATATGTTGTTGTAGCAGACTTACCCTTGACTGTTGATGTGTTGTCCTTACTACAGTGATCCTTGAAGGCATATTTTTTCTTGCTGTTTAGAAGCTAAAAATTGAATCGGTTGTATCTACGTAATTTTGGATCTCCAAGTTCTGAAATTGCGCCATGTGGTAGCCCTCTGAGTCCTATTTCTAACCCCATAGTTTTGATCAAATTGGAATTTTCAATAAACAGTTATGCCTAATCTCCTATGATGATCCGATTATAGATTGGTTCAGTAGAGTGAACTTGTACGAAGTTCCACGTGTCATAGTTTCAACCCTCGGTCCCAAAAATGATATCTATCCAACAAATTATAGTTTTTCCTCTTTCTGTCGCTTTTTATGAAATTTGAATCCAATGCTCAGAGAGAAAGTTATGAATATTTTCCCAAGGTCACATGTTTGACATGAAATTTGAGAGCCTGCAAAAACCCTAACTTCCTCAGATCATATCTCTAAAAATATAGTGAACCAATATCTGAAATTTGGTCACATGCTTCATTAGGATTTCGGCTCGAATGGGTGTTTTTTTAGCATCTGAAGCTTCATAGAAAAAAACTATAGCGATAATTCCATGATGACATTTTTTAAGTAGCGAAATCCTTGCATCATGAGGATATGAGGGTCACAATTTATATAAATGCTTAGGTTCAAAGGGTCTTCAACAAGTGAACGTTGGAGGAATTTTAGGAGTTTAAAAAATTATTAATTATATACTATTCAATGACCAAAACCAATGATTAGTGTCATGCCACAACCACATGGGGTTTTAGCCCACTGATTGGGGTTACTAACTTCAAACATGAATATCTCTCAAACCGTGAAGAATTACGTGGCATGCCATATATCAACAGAAACATATTGACAAATAGAAACCATATAAAATATCCTTGACTCAAAATAGAGTAAATTTTCAAGTAAAAATTCACATGCAAGATCGGGGTAGCCCTTGGTGCTGCTTGGGTTGACATCAATGACAACCACTGATAAAAAATATCCCCCTTTGGCATTAATGGCAACACAAGTACTCCCCTGCAATCATGACACCTATCCCTACAACATTCTCTCCCCTTTTTTCATTGATGGCAAAGGGTAACTCACCCTGACAAACGTCATCCTCCAGATATGTACACACCTCAACTCCTCCTTTTTTACTTAGTTAGATAAGATAAAGAGTCTAATGAGAACTTGGGAGAATCCCGAGCTTTAGGAGAAGATACTCAAATGCTTCGCAAGGTAATGGTTTGGTAAATATGTCAGCAATTTGTTCCTTTGTGCCAACATATTCAAGCTTGATATTCTTTTCGGTGACCTTCTCTCTAACGAAATGATATTTGATCGAAATGTGCTTTCTTTTGGCATGCATCACAGGATTCTTGGAGATATTGATGGAACTAGTATTATCACAAAATATGGGAATAGTCTCATCAAACTTGACTTGAAGATATTTTAAATTTTGCTTCATCCAGAGAACTTGAGTATAACAAGCTATTGCCATGATATATTATGCTTATGTTGTGGATAACAAGATTGAAGACTTATTTTTACTTAACCATGAAACAAGGAAACCACCTAGATAGAATGTTGCTCCATTGGTAATCTTTCGATCATCAACACTTCCTTCCCAATATGCATCTGTATAAGCTTGTATAACTAGATTATTTCCTTTGGGATACCATCAACCATATTCTGTTGTGCCCTTAAGATATCGAAGAATTATTTTGATGGAAATAATATGAGATTCTTTTGGTGCTGCTTGGAATATTGCTACTTGTCCAACTACCTAAATTACGTCTAGTCGAGAAGGTGTCACATATAGAATACTTCCAATCATAGATCTATACAACCTCTGGTCCACATCCTTTGATGAATCTTCGAAACTTAACTTGCAATCTGTTACCATTGGGGTAAGGACAGGCTTGAAATCTTCCATCTTGAATTTCTTGAGCATTTCCTTGATGTACTTGGTTTGATATATAAATATTCCTTTATCCTGCTGAGATATATGAAGCCTTAAAATGTATGCCAGCTCGCCAAGTAGAGACATTCAAAACTCACTTTACATCTTTGTGGAAACTCTTTTACTTAATCTGTCATCATTGCTTCCAAAAATTATATTTTCCACATATACCTCGATAATTGTTAGGTTATATTGATCCACTTTCATAGAGATATTGTTGTTGGCGCTTCCTTTCTTGAATCCTTTTTGATGTATATATCCATCAAGACAAGTATACTAAGCTCTAGGAGCTTTCTTGAGACCATATAGTGCCTTCTTTAATCTGCAAACATAGCCTTCCTTTTCAAAGAGTAGAAAACCTTCAAATTGTTCAATGTAAACTTCTTCTTCCAATTCACCATTTAGAAAGGCTGACTTAACATCCATTTGGTAGAACTTGATTTTTCTAAGGCATGCATAAGCAATAAAAATTCTGATAGCTTCCATTCTGGAAATGGGAGCAAATGCTTCTTCAAAATAAATTCCTTCAACTTGTGCATATCCTTTGCAGACTAATCTTTCCTTATTCTTGGTAACATGTCCATCCTCATTCAATTTGCTTCTGAGGACCCACTTAGTTCCAATAAATTTTTTATCCTTTGGTCGTTGAACCAATTCTAAAGTGTCATTCTTCTCAATTTGATCCAATTCTTCATTCATAGCTGCTACCTAGTGTTCATCTTGAGTAGCTTCTGCAAAATTTCTAGGCTCAAAAGTTGCTAAAAAATCAAGGTGGGATTGTTGTGATGAGCGAAGGTGTCAAATTCTTCTGGTTGAAATTCCTTCATTTATGTTTCCGATGATTTTATTTAATGGATGATTCTTTTGACACCAATATTTTAAAGATTTTAGAGAATTTTCTTGTTCATCCCGTTGATCATTTCTTATTTCCCTTGGTTGAAAGTTGTTTCCTTATTTTATTGGTCTTGTTTTGGAGATTATTCTTCATCCTTCATAGATTCTCCCTTAGATCCCTCAGATTTGCTTGAAGGTACAATCTCATCGTTATCCTTTGTAACATGATCTTCATCAAAAGTGACATTTATGTTTTCCACTATTTTTTTCACCTCAGATTGCAGCATCTATAAGCCTTCCTTTTGCGTGAATAACCAATGAAAATGCCTTCATCGACATAGGAATCGAACTTGCCCAATTTTTTATCTTCTCTTTTGATGTAGCATCTGCTTCCAAATGTTTTTAAGTATTTGACATTAGTCGGTCTTCCTTTCCATAATTCGTATGGACTCATGTTACAATTGTTCCTTAGAAAACATCTATTTATAATCAAAACAATTGTATCGATTGCTTGAACCCAAAAATTAACATCTAATTTTGAGTCATTTAACATTGTTTTAGTCATTTCTTATATGGTTCTGTTTTTTCTGTCTTTCAGAAACTCCATTTTGCTGCGATGTTCTGCCTGTTGAGAATTTCCTTTTTATTCCATTTTCATCACAACACTGTTGAAATACCTTGTAAGTGAATTATTTGCAATTATCTAATCTCAGACATTTGATATTAAAATTAGTTTCATTTTCAACCAATTCATTGTAGATTTTAAAACACTCGAATGCCTCAGTATTTTTCTTTAAGACGCTGATGACTATCATTCTAGTGTAATCATCTATCATTAGCATAAAATATAATTCTCCATCTAAACCTTTTGTTCTCATAGGACCAAATAGATCAATATGTACTAATTCCAATGGACGTGATGCAAAGTGTTCATTTGTCTCGAACTCAATTTTTGTCTGCTTTCCATGTCGACAAGATTCACATATCATATTGGTAGGTTTTGAAATTTTAGGCATTTCTCTTACTGCTTCCTTCTTTTTGATCCTGACCAAATTGTCAAAATTTATATGTCCCATTCATTTGTTCCATAACCAAATTTCGTCTTCTTTCATAAAAAAGAACCCTTTAGGTGTCTCATAAAAAATATACATGTCATTTGGAGCTCTGCTTGCTGTAGCCACAATTTACTGAAGTTGCCTTTCGTGATTTCAAATTTCTTAGAGTTAGATAGCATCGTGTGTCCTTGATCACACATTTGTCCAACAATGAGCAGATTGTGATTCATATTTTCAACCAACAACACATCTTTCGTTAATGCATTCTTGCTTCCAAGTGTGATTGTACCTACTCCTATGACGTTTGAAGGCCCGTCATTTCCAAAAGACACGGTTCCATCCTTCTTTTCCTTCAAGGATATGAACTTATTCCTATCTCCAGTCATATGAGTTGAGAAACCTCTATCAACATACCAAATGTCTCTCTTGCTTTGAGCCTTGAGAGAGATAGCACATTTTTCAGTCTTCCTTTTCCATATTTGTTCATTCTAATTTTGCGAGAATTCCTTTGAATAACTTCCAAGTCGACAATATTTAGCCAATTGTCCAAAATAGCTACATTTGTAACATTTGACATCATCTCTCAAATGATCAACTCTGTTAATATTTTTATGATTTCTAGAATATCCATTTCTGAAATATCTCCCGAAACTGTATTTATTCCATACATATGTGCGACATTCTATATATCTATGTTCAAACCTTCCACATGAATGACAATGACTATAGAAGATAGGTTGATACCTAGGAGTAAAATTGTTCGAGGAATTGACTTCCATGGTTCTTCCTACGAGTCCTGACCTCTTGAGTTCGTTGGGAGGTCTACCTGCTTGTTAGATTTTGCATATCCATATTCTTTTGTTTTCATAAAATGACTTGGTCCCTTTTCAGATTTTTATTTGTAACCAAGACCCGTCTTTTCACTGTTTGATCGCTGATTATTGATGATTTATTCCAATGCCTTGGAGTTTTTGTTGTATTTTTGAAGAGTTTTTCCAATTTTTACTTGCCTTCGTAGAGAAACTATTTCAGCTTCCAATGCTTCTCTTTCCTTGTGTCTTTCCTTTAAAGCTTCCCTGAGAGATTATTCAAATTGTTTGTATTCTTCAACCTTGATTTTAAGATTTAGGACATGTTCCATTTCTATCTTTAATTCATCTTCAAGATTTTTTACATCATTCTTCTCGACCTTTTTCTCTTTGCTAACCCTGATCACTTCGTTTTGAAATTCAACCTCGGTCGTGTCTTCTTCTTTGTCTCCTTGTTTGTCATATGCTTCCTGATTATTATTCTTGGCCATAAATAATACTCTTATGTTGATTTCTTCTTCATTATCATGTCTTTATCAGATGAGGAGCTATCTTCTTTGGAGAAGAAACGCTTCTTAAACCATTTCTTCTTGCCTTGCTTTTTGAACTTCCTCGAAGATTTCTTTCCTTTCATAACAACCTAATTTTTGTGAGGACACTTGGCTGCAAAATTCCCAACCTCTCCACAATCAAAACATATCAATGGAAGTTTATCTTTTAATTTCCATGTACCTATACTCATTTTTCATGTGACGTGGGAAAATTCTTTATCTGAAAATTCTTCTTCATCTTCTTCCTCTTCTTCTTCCTTACAAATACAAGTTTTCGCCTTCAGAGTATGCTCGTCCTTACCAGTCTTCTTAGATGCGACGAATGTTGTTTCTAGATGATATGTGTCGTCCTTTTCTTAAATCCTCAGTTCGTATGCTGTAAGCACTCCATGTAATTAATTTTTGCTGAGATTGGTTAGATTCTAACTATATTCCAAGACAGATACCTTTGGGTTGAATCTTGTCGACAAGGTTCTAAGGATCTTTCAGAAAACAATTTTTGTGTCGACGGGTTCTCCCAAACCTTCCAATGCATTTGTTATTTCATCAACACTCTGTAAGTATGCATCAATATTTTCATCTTCCTTCATTTTGAATTGCTCAAAATTTTCCCTATAAATTTGAAGCTTTTCTTCTTTCACGTTTGAGTCACCTGCATATATATTCTCAAGCTTGTCGCATACTTCTTTAGCAGTTTTGAAACTCAGTACCTTAAGATATACTGATTCGATAAGCCCACTGATAGTGAGATCTTTAGCCTTTGCATCATATACTATATTTTTCTTACCTTGTTCATCCTGGGTCGTTGTAAAGCCTTTTTGAACTATTTCCCATACTTCGTATCCTTGCGCCAGCAAATGAAGCTGCATTCTTCCACTCCAAAGTGCTTAGTTATTTCCATTAAACAGAGGAACTCTATTCTTAGTATACTCCATGATCTCCTTCCATTTTTTAGATTGCTATTGAAGGTACCAAACTCTGATTCAAATTGTTAGAAATACTGTTAGGGGGTGAATTAGTATTTCTTATCAATTATCACTTTTAAATCTTTTTGGAGCATTAGTTAATCTTCAATTATTCTTGATTTTTATTTTTAACAACAGTAACCAATAGAACAAAATAGGCACACAAATATTAGGTGGAAAACCCCCTCCAGGTCAAAAATCATTGAAATTTCTTCTAACAAATTATTTAATCTCCAGTCCCAACTGAAATGAAAGGTACAACTTCCTAGAATTCTAGAAAATAATTCTTCTCCAGATCCCATTGGAATGATGTCCCAACGCCTTCGTTTATTCAGTAGTAAACTAAATGGATGCCTCAAAATCCTAGGCTGACCTACCACCTTGAAGTGTTCACAAGATCCAACATGTAGGTGACTTCATGCACCAACCTAGAACCTCCCTACCACCCTATAATGATTAGAAATAATACAAGAGTGTGGACTCTGGTACCAGGGAAAATGATCCATGATACAATATGATTCATAATGATTTTCCTGAACTAGAGCAATCACCCAATCACACTATGACCTACAACCCAACCATAACATTATCCAACAATGACACTTATACCTCCCAACATTGCTTCTTCAACTCTACGCAGATTTGATCTATTACAATAATGACTCTTTTACAATTTTAGAATGATGATTTTTACAATACTGACTTTTGACACGACCTAATACTTGACTTGACACTACTTCTTTGAACAATAGAAGTTATTGAGGTATTGTTGTGCTTTCTTCAAGTAATGGTGCTTTGGCGTTGCATTGTTGTTACAGGACAAATGACCTCCTCATCAGCTCAGAGGAGAAGGTAACATGGAAGGAATAAAATGATCTAGACAAGACCCACTTTTGCCAAGGTAATGCACCCAAAAAATAGCTAGGCAGAGTTATAACGCACCTCAGCCATGCAAAGGGAGCGTTAATGCCTAGGGTAAGCTTTTTCTTGCCCAAGGGGTAGCGTTATCCGTGTTTGAATTTGAAAATGGAAATATCTTGCAGAAAACTGACTGGAATTTCCAGCTTTTTCTCAAAATGAGTCAGTTCAAAATGGAAACTAAAGGGCACAAACATTTTATTAGGCATTTCCAAACACAACGGAAATTTTATGGAAGAAAAAATCAAGGAAAAGTGAGGACACATCTAGATCTTTCTCGACTTGAACAGGTTAAAATAGTTGGCAAGGTTTGTCCTCTCCATCTCGTATAAATTGGAGTTGTGGGATCTTGGTCTAAGGTCGAAGGTTTGATTATATGTGGAATAGAATTTCATTGTTGCAGTGTGAGGCTTGAAGATCGGTGAAGTTCATTGAGATCTTTCTGCCTTCAGCATCATCACACTCAGATATAGAGAAAGAGAGAGAGGAATTGGAATATTGAGGAGGTTTTGGTGTAACTAATGCTTGTAATCCTCCTTTTCATAAATCAATAGAACTATATCTGTTTCATCCATTCGATGCATCAGTGTCACAATTGTTGTTCAATCGTCTATGTAGCATGATATGAGTGGCTTATATCTGCATTGTTTTATGTTTATTACATGTTATTTAAATTGATAGAAAGCTATATTGTTGTAGAGATTACATGAGTTCTTTGATTGGTTGCAGGATTTTGAATTGGAGCCAATGAACAAGGACTTCTACTTCGCTGATTGGTGTTCTCCATAAGATCCGCTATCCACAAAGAGGTCATCTTTTCAATATTTATTTGTCAATTATATATATTAACATGAATATGTATGCAGTACCTTTAGAAATTTACAGTTAATCTTACAGTCTTCCTCAGGCACCGGAAAGCCCTCAGAGGGATACCCAATAACCAACACCTAATCATATTAACTTATAGTATAAATGGTGACTCTGCTAGGGAGTAAACCCCAAGTTTCCGAGTTGTTCCTATGAATTTACCTCTTTTCCTCTGCTCACATATCCTTTCGACCAGTTTATATGCTAAGTGATCATCTCAAAATCTCACAGAGCCTAGATTAGACTCTACCTAGCCATCTGTGAAACTTTACCCTGAGTAATACTTCCTCTGTAAGGGTTTCAGTGCGTTATAACATTTATTATTCTTAGATACAGTGCGCTATTCTCAATATTAACACTCTATAGCCTCTGATTACCATCATTACCCAGCCAAAATCTATTGTTTACACCTTTGTTGTGTTTCCCTTTGGTTGTGGAGTTATTGGCCACCAGATTAGCTTCTTTTGTTAGATCCCTGTGCTTGATTACCTATTATAATTTTTTTCTTTAGTTTTTGTTGAATAAAGTTAATGTTAGTAGCATCTACTTTTTGAAGAAGAATTTTTTTTTATATTTTTCTAAACTTAGTTGAACTAATTCTAAAAAATTTTGGTTAAAAAACTGTTAAGAGAAGATAGATAGATAGATGTCTGAATCTTTAAAGTTGAACTATGTTATTTGAATGTTTGGTGCACGGATGTTGAAATAACCTCTCCTTGTAGAATAAGCTCTTCATTGAATTGAATATTTATAGCATGTTTCTGCATGGTTTTTGAGTCAGAGTCTCATCACATTTCATACGTCCACTCCCCCTTCGCAAGACAAATAATCAAGTACAATAAGAATCAAGAGATAATAAAATTAATCATATAATTTTTTTTGAGCTCACACCAACAATAATTCAGGATAGGATCTTAGGTTAGGAGAAGTGAGAAAATCACCCAAGATCTCAAAACTTGAAATTATAGTCATTAAAAAGTGAAATCCTACTGCACCCATATTATCGAGACCACTCCACTACCATCGGAGTTAAGCATGAGACAACACCAGGGTGCGTGAGAAGGTAGCCCACCTTCAAGTTCATTTAGTGAGCATGTTATATATTGGGGTTCCCTTCGGGGATGTCGAAACTAGATCAAGGATCTAGGTGTTCTGCCCATATAACGTGTTGTCTACGACCGTGACCCCCCTGATGATGTCTGTGATTTGAGATATCTTTAGTTGCCAAACATTTTAGGTAATTACACGAGGTGACTAGGACGGGTTGTCTTGGTACCTAAAAATACACACCTACTCTTTCTTTGGTCTTTAGGAAGGTACTCGTCTTCATGAGAGTGCTTACACCTATTGTCTAAGGTTCAGGCAAAGCTCTAGAGTAACCGTAACTATGTTTACGACCAACCCTCTCTGTATGCTATTGTGTAATATTCCTAATTAGCCCAAGCTAATAGGAATATACTATTTTGTTTCCATTTTCTTGTTGCAAGAAAAAATTGTAACGGAGGATAAATTTAAACTCCTAAAACAACAAAATAAATCAATGCCCATGTGAACTAGGTGAAATCTGGGCTGCCTTAGTGAAACCCCTTATGTGTGAAAAGGGATTAAGTCATTTGACTGGGTCAACTGGACCAAATCAGTAGCGTTGTATAGATACATTGAACCACCTAGATGCACAGTACAGTCTTAGTTGGAGGCTCATCTTGTGAATGCAGCTAAATCACTGAGAGGGTTTAGGGTTTGGAAAGGATTCCATCTTATTTAAGGAGGAGGAGGAAAACATGAGAATGTTGTTGATGATATTATTTCTAAAAGGATTTTTTTTCTTAGAAACTTCTCATTCTCTAGCTGTTTAGCTAAGAATAGTGTTGTTTAGCACTAGGGTGCTCCTGATCGGGAATCCCACCTCTTCCTTGAGAGGCCTCTTGGAGGAGCCTTACATTTCTTGACCAATATCAGGCATTTGGCCAAGATCTTATTCCAACTACAACACAGGTCTTGTTGAGGGTTTTTTTGTCTTTGTAAGCTACAACAAGTGGATGCTATATCTATTCAGATCTAAGCCATTCTAGTGCCTCTTTTCACTGGGAAAGTCTTCTATCCCATTGGCAAGAGAGTATTGGATGAGGAGAGCTCATTTTCAGATATTGGCTTGAGGTCACTTCATTCTCTAGAACCTACAGTGTAGTCCATCTTCCAGAACTGTTTTATTTGCAAGGAGAGAGTTGCAAGGTCTTTTGGTACTTCGAGGAGGAGAGATCTCTAGTGTTGGGAATCTGCGCTTCACTGTGGTGATCCGTGGATTATAGATATAATCCATGTTCTATTAATATATAATCTGAATGTTGATGTATTTAATTCATAAATTATCAATCATTCTGTAGATCAGCTACCTTAGATCTTAGATCTACTCCATGTACATCATTTTCTGCTAAAAACCCCAAGGGGCTTTTGAAGAGGAGACTCTATAGTGTACAGATCTAATATAGATCTATCTTTTTGTACATAGATCTGCTCCAGATCTGAAGTGCAACTTACAACTCTTTTCAGCAAATAAAATAATGTTGTCAAGCTTGTACAGTCATATCATATGGTTACAACCTTTAATTTTGAGCATTTCTTCATGTAAAGTTTCCTACTTATGTTCTATGATGTATGGGATTTAATATAATATTGATATGTTGATGTAAATGACATGATTGCACCTACATATTGGCCTCCTACATATATTTGGCTGAACTACATTATTTTCTGAGTAGTTTTGTCACATAGTGCTGCAGTCCCTCCTTGGGAAATTTTCCAGCTGTACTAGGTGTGGGAGATCTACTTAACCCACCTAGAAATATTTGTTTCTGATATACTCTTGGATTTGGGTCTTAGATTATCAGATCTAAGGGATCCAAGGGCTGATTTCTAGTGCTAAATCTTGCATTCCTTAAAATGCGTTTTTCAAGCATGCCTTACTAGCAGTCCCTTTTTGGGATATTACATATTGTGATACTAAGTTTCATCTCCAGCAAACGATAGTACTCAGATAGGGCCACCCTGTTCTGGCTTCTTGTTGATTGATTTTAGAAAGTTCTTTTTTCTTTCTCTTTTCTTTTTTAGGTGTGTGGTTACTATCACTAAGACTTTATAATACATCACAAATAATTAAAATTTGTTAAAAATAAATAGGTCACCGTGGCATCCTTCAACCCTCGCCATATGTCTCGATGATAGAAAGGTCTCCCTCCATTAATACCGAAGGAGGATTCGAGTCTCGGTGAGCCCATGCCTTCTTCAGAAGAGCAGTCTCCAGTGACAACCTCTGATTTTCACATAACCATGTATCATACGGAGTTTCCAGAGAATAATTTTATGGAAGGAGTCGTACCTCCTTGCAATCCTCCTCTCACTGATCCATCAGGGCCTGTGTTAGTGCATGTTACACCAAGCCAAGATCTATCTTCGGCTGCACCAACATCCGTTTCACAACCGGCACGCATGGGGTCGATGCTATTGGTAACCAACTCTAGTCCGCCACCATATTCCTTGCCGGTAGTCAGTTCTATGCCAATGATCAGCAACCCCAGTAGCTAGACTATACCTGGTCCCAGTAATCTAGTAACTACAATTTTCAGTGGACCTCCAAACCCTTCCGGATCTACTCCTATTGTGACTGCACCGGGACCCATGATTTCCGCTCCTGCTACTGGGGCTACTTCGGTTCCTTTTATCAACCATTTCGGTTCGAACCATTTTATTATTTAAAACCCCTTGGCCACCATGCCAGGGGGTAGTTTCACCAACACATATATGTCGGGGGGCACTTTGGTACCCCTATAGTCATTGGGACAAATAGGATATCCTATTGTTAATGTTGTTCCTTTGAGTGGTCAAACTTCCGATGTAGGGTATATGTCATTACTTAACTATGAAAATAGAAGTATGCCTTTGGCTAACTCTATCACGTCCATATGGGCGAACCAACCCCAAAATAAATTTGGGCAAGGGGGTAACTTTTACACTGGGGGTAACCAACAGTTTGCCTCCCAGTACAACATACCCTACAGACAGCAACCATACACCCCTACACCCCCACCCATAGGGAAATTTTATCAACAAAGTCCTACTTATCCCATTGGTAACACATTGATGGGAAGACCCTATGATCCGAACGGTCAACCAATACTTCCTTGGTTATATCCAGGGGAAAACACACAATTTTCATTTTTGGTAGCTCTAGACATCCCCGACATCTACAAACTGACTAATGATCACATCAACCACAACCCACTATGGCCTCCAGTATTGCACAATAATTCATCTGACATCCCTAAATTCGACAGGAAACAAGGGGACGATCCAGCCATGCACGTCACCACCTTTCATCTATGGTTTATTTCCAACTCCATGGTGGATGCTAGTATTCGAATTTGATTTTTCCCCCGCACTCTCATAGGAAACGCTGCCAAATGGTACATTGGGATACCACATGGGGCCGTCAACACTTTTGGCGCCTTACCTACAAAATTTCTTAAGAACTTCCAAGTACCTATTAGATACGAAACTGACACGAAACCCTTAACCTCGTTGCGCCAAGACACCACCACCCATATCTCCGGTCATATTCATGAATGGAGACGTAGGTAGAGGCTCGTTAAATCACCAATCCTAGATCATCTCTTATCCAACTGGTTTTGTAAGTCACTCTTACCACCCCTAACTAAAGACGTTTGTTTGTCCGGTGTGGTCACAAAAGATCAATCCATTCATCGTGCACAACATTTAGATATGATCTATTCGAAATATGGCACGCTATATGATTTAGTCCCCCATGCCCCTGGCAATCTTAATCCTCCCGCTACTTAGAAACCTGGAGCTCACGCTGATGGCATCATTGGTACAATATTTGGCATAGCCATAAAACAGCCTACTGGACAAACCTCCCAGCCATCTTCGGCTGCCACCACCCCTAACCAATCAACTACTCTTCCTACTACTGAGGTAAATTCTGTGTAGTTTTCACAAAAACCTAGTGGCAAGAACAAGAAGAACAATAAAAATACCTCTTCTTCTGAGGAGAAATCGTATACTCAGAATAATCCCAATCAGAAAAATGTTTCTAAGAATGAAAAATTAAAGGAGAAACCCATGAAATTTCCTTGCAAAATCTGTGCGGAGGACCACTTAACATACAAATGTCCTCGGTTGTAGGAATGCACAGATTTTATCACAAACAAGGACTCTGAAAGGACACATGTTGTTCTTCATAATCCCTTCCCTAATCCACAACAGCAACAACAAAACATGGTTGCAAACCCACCACAACCCTCGAAAAGGGTCAACGATGGTACCCATCCTTCCCGTGAAGGATCATCCGCCATTTATGGCGTAGAAATTTTTGAACTCCAAACACGAGCCATACTTTATGGAAATCCTGTTATTGATGCTCAGGAACCTGGTACCAGTTACAATCCACTGCCACCCAACGATTTTCATATTGAAAGGCCTGCTTCTGAACCCGTGATTCGTCCCCCCAAAGAGACACTTTGACGCACAAATCATAACACCTTTGCACATGCTGCCCAAAACAAGAATATTGTAGAAGATTTGGCACAAGCACCGTCAGCCATGTCTGCACTCGAAGTATTGAAAACCTGCCCAATGCAAAGGAAAGCTCTTCTTTCAGCCATTGGTGGAATTGACCCCCAGGATTCTATGCAAGACATCTTTGACATGGATAAATATAAACCTCACCCCTCACACCAAATTGTGTTCCAGGTGCAATTCGTGTTAAAAGGGAGGCCAATCCATTGCACTGTCATAGACGAGGGTGCTTTGACCTACGTTATGTCAACTGCATGCTGGCTCGCTTTGGGTTCTCCTACTTTGTCTCTACCGTCGAATTCCCTTAAAGCTTTTGATGGTCACACTTTCCTCCCAAAACGCTACCATACAAGCTTTCCCATTTCGCTTAGTGGGAAAAAGATAACAGTGGACATAGAAGTCGTAGATTTTCATATTGACTATAATCTGTTGCTAGGTTGCAGTTGGTATTTTTAGGTTCATGTGATTTGTTAGATTGGTGAGATAAAATGCACAGTGTAAAATTAGACCAGTCTTTGGAGTCCTAGGACCTAGCCTTCTTAGACTCAGATAGGGCTCTCTCTATTTTGTGCAAAGGATGTGAACTTGTTTGCTTTTAGGGTTTGACTTTAGGCTAGTTGTTAAGTATAGGGTTTGTTTGTTTGTTTTGGTTGGGGTAGATGATCAAGTGGAATAGATGGAGTGAGGAAATATTCAAGTCATGGGGCTATGGAGTCAACAAAATTCATGGAAAGCTCAATAATGAATCAGGCAGCATCACAGGGAAAATCTGGCATGGTCAAATGGATTTTCAATGTTTTTGTGAAATGAAATGAACATAAAGTTTGTGAATCAAGGTAGGGAAAATGGAAATTAAGAATCCTTTGTCATGTACTTAAACAAGAAGGGACTTCAACTCTATTTTGCATAAAGAAGTAATCAATAGACAGGGCACACCAATAACTCTTTGATTCAACTCAAGCAAATAAGCATTTCAGACAACAATCCAATGAAATATAGAAGGCGAGAAAATCATTTAACTTCTAGTGATTTCACCTTCAATGTTAGAAAACATTCAAGATAAACATATAAATTTAATCAAAGAAGAGGGAACTCCTAAACATCATTGATCATAGCCACAAAGATCTCCAAAACAACTATTCAAGTATGGACAAAGGGTATGATCGAAACATAGCCTCTTTGGCAAACCTAATTAGTGGTAATTTAAAGATAAATCTCAAGAAAAATGTTTTAGTGACACCAAAAAAGAAAGGCTAACCATAAAACATCTTTGATACCTACTATATTGAACCATTCATGAGATAAACAAGCTTAGGTGGGTCTAGAGAGCAATTAAGAATTCTGTAAAATGACCTAGCAGTTTGCAAACAAGCTTAGGTGGGTCTAGGGAGTTTCTCTGCTAGGGTTGATTCTTGTTATTTTTGTTTTGCCAATGCCTTCTTCAAACCTATGGTTCTTTGTCTCCTCCTGGACTGCCCTTCTTCATCCTCACATTCCTCATAGGTTCCCATGAATTCCTCTAGCTTTACCTGTGCAGTTGAGCTTCCTTCCGAGCCTTGATTTCTCTTGTCTCATAAATGGCAATTTGTGCTTCTAGTTGCCTGTTATCCATATCAAGGGAATCATTCACACTCTTTTCCCTATTCAGATTTGGTTGGAGGTCTTCAATGAGGGAATTTTTGTTCCGGATGAGAAATTTTGAGATCCTTGCTTCATTCTCCTCATCACTATCAATCTCAATGATTTCAAACTCCCTCTCAACCTCATGATCTTCTTCTTCCTCTTTAATATTTTGTTTGCCTTTGTCAAGCTTTTCAGCTGACGTGGATGGCATGGTCCCTTGCCTTTTAGAGGTAACAAACACAAGCCTTTGTCCTATTTGATATGTCAATGGAAGAGGTTTGATGATTATCATTTCAGTGTCTTGGTCATGACTGTCATCATTTGTTTCCATTTCTTCTTCTTCATTACCTTGACTACTGCTCACCTCTTTGCCTTCAACATCAGCTTCACTCTTAGCTTCTTCACTGATTTCTGCATTGTCATTTTGTTCTTCATTGAAGCTGCTTGCCTCATCATTGTTGTTATCTTCATTTTCATTATCACCCTCTTCATTTCCTTCATTATTTTCATGACTGTCATGACTGCCATGACTGCATTCTTTCTTGCTATCCTATTCATCACTGATGCATGCTTCATTGGTGTCACTAATGTCTTCAACCTCTTCATTTATTTCATATTTTTCATCTTCAAAGGGTTGCTCTCTTCATATTTTCCCTCATCTCTGTCATGAATAGGAGCCTCACTATTTTGACTGTCATCGGGGCTCTTAGTCTCATTTTTTCCCTTAGGATCATCCTCTGTTTCTTTTTCACTTGCCTCATCTTCATCATTATCCACCTCCATATCTTCTGCTTCATTTCTTACCTCTTCTTCATCACTGCTCAATTCATTTCCAGTGTCAACTTCCTCATTTTCTTCATTGTTATCCTCTTCCTTTTCTTCCATTTTTTCTTCCTCTTGTTGTCTTAACTCATCATCACCCTCATCCTAATTTTGGTTTGTTTCATTGTCACCCTCACCCTCATGGTCACTTGCTTGTTCACTGCCACTTCCTTCTTGATCTGATGCATCAGGAGAAGGTGAGGAAGGGAGGTTTTCTTGAGGAGAGGCTACCTGTGTAGATGATGAGGCATGATTTTTAGGAGGTGATGGAGGAGTGGAGGGAGGAGGATTAGATGATGAGGGTAAACTAGGTTGATGATGAGGCTATGGGCTTGTGAATATTTTGTGAGCTATGAAGACCTCCCAAGGTATGCCTTTTTTCTCCAACTGATGTAGTACCACCATCTTGATCAAGAAGTGGTGGAACAAACTTTGCATTTTCAGGGTATAACTCCTCCTTCAGACAAGAGAAGACAGCTTGTCGATACTCCTATACAAGTAATAGGGCAGATGAAGCATTTTGACCCTAGTGAAATGCATGAGTAATCTGACATGGTAGAAGTAGAGCCTAGAGTATCTCCCCTCACAGGTAAACTATTTCATGATGACCTTCATTAAGGGTGCATACCTCTCCAGCATGTGTGAGAAAGGGAAAATAGTCTTGCGGCCTTCTTTGTACCTAGGCTTGAGGAAAGGCTCATAGAAAATCATGTCTAGTTTTTGTCTCTTGAACCAGTTTTCACCAACATCAAGAAGTCCAGTAGCCTGAGAAATGGTATCTGATGAGAGTTCAAAGGTCACCCTTTCCAAGCTTGATTTTTTTTTATGCGGGTTAAGAATGAATCACCTTGTGAGCTCTGGGTGATTTTGTACCTGTTTGACCCTTTCACAGAACTGAAAACACCCTACATTTTGAAAGCATGTGAGAATCATGGGAGAGGTAGTAATCTCCACAATGTCTTGAGGTTCAAATCTATTAACCTTCCCACCCTTGTGCTTTGGCCTCATAGGCACTTGGCCTCCTTCACTACTCACACGCCCTTCTTCTCCTGACATGGTGATTAGTGCAGCTTTCAAACAACCCTAGGACTGCTTGTAAAACTTGATAGGATGAGTGAAATGGAATAATGATTAAAGGAATTTTTTGCAAGTGAGTGAGAGGGATGTGTAGGTGTATGATTGATCTCCTTTTAGCTTTAGGTGAAGGATTAATTTGAACTCACTGTAACTACCCTACTTGACACTTGTCTTTGACTGATAATTTCTTGTGTGGAGGTCAAAAAGGAGGGTTTTCAAAGAGGACTTAGGGTTTCCAGTCACTAGGGTTTTAGTAAATTCTTTTAACAATTAAATAATCAAAACCACTTGGAGGATAAGGATAAACAACCGCCTACTAAATTTTAGCTTCTTTGCAGGTCCTTGGATGCAGCTTGAAAGTGACCCCTTGTGATTTTTTGGCTATTTTGTAGGTGGAGGAGGCTTTCTGCTCTAGGTGTAGCACCTGAACAATCTGTCGGGTCGCTTCTGCACTAAGCATAGTGCCTGCCCACGTGCAGGCCTGCCAAGTCTTCTAAGCGTAGCGCCGGGCAAAATATGCGCCTGTTGGGTCCTCCTGGGCGTAGCACTACCTGCGTGCAAGCTTGCCAATTGTTTACTATGCATGTTGAGTCCTCCTGGGTGTAGTTCTGCCCACGTGCAGGCTTGCTGGGTGTTTCCTATGCCTGTCGGGTCCTTCTGGGCACAACGTTGGGAAACTTTTGTGGGTCTGTCGGGCTCCTGGGTGAACGGGTAGCGCCCGTCCGAACGCGCAGTGTGTTCACCTATAGGCGCAGTGCATTGTAATTTTACACTGAAAAATCTCCCCTACGCACAACACCGGGTGCTGTAAATGCAGCGCCTGTTTGGAAGTGCAGCGCCAAGTAACCTTGCCCAGAATCTTACTGAAACTCAGAAATTTTTCTCCTTGAAGGTTTTTTAGCTCTTTTCAAATGCAAAATGAGATGGGAGGAGAGAAAAAATGGTCTTTATATCTTTAGGAAATTAAATTTAAATCAAAAACCCACTTTTCTAATGTTTTCAGTCCTCTTTTTCATTTCACTGATATTCTTTTTGACCTTTTGGACTAGGTGACTTAAAAACATAAAAATGGTCCCTTTTCCTTTTAACATTTTTCTTTGTTGTTCTTCAATTTTCTGACAGGGTGAACTTTGACTCCCTTTGTCCTATTTATGCCTTTAAAACTTATTTTGCAGATGTTTGTTTGAGTTACATGATTCACTGTGCTTTGGGATTTTTCATGCCTTTCAACCACTTTCAGTCAATAAGTGTCATGAAAACTTTGAAGTGGCTCTATTCCCTCTGATCTCTCAAGCATGATAAATCCATTTTTTGACAAGCACCACAAATTTCATAATCATGCATGCTAGCTCCCTTTGGCCACTTTTGTTTTGCAGGTGCCAAGGCATAATGATTCAGCCCTTTCTGATGTTCTTGGATTTTGACATATTCAGTTACACAACAGTAGCCTCATGATTATTTTGTCTTTCATCTTGGAGTTTAACCCTATGTTTTTATTCCTTTGATCATTGAGTGCAAATTACTGGAAGTGAAGGCTTGACCTTCCTTATACTGATACTCTTTACATTCTTTCCCTTTGAGGCAGTGATATACTTTACCTTGGAAAGCCCTAGAAGTCACTTACACAGTCCCTTCAAACCTTCTGTCTATTGTCATCATGGAGGCTCATCATCTTCATTTCATCTCCCTTGACTATATTTCCAAAACCTTAGGCTTCTGGGATGTTTGAGAAGAATCATTAGTGTTGTCTTCTAAGTTCTCTATAGCCCTTTAAAGTTCATTCATTTCTATTCATTTCACCTCACCTTTTTCCTTTCTTCATTTGTGATTTCTAAAAATCTTCAATTCATGCTTGGTTGTACTAGTGTGCCTCTTCCATGTGTTTTCCTGCCTTGGCTCCTTGCTTGACACACTACTGTCCTAATTTGTCTTAGGAACCCTGATTTTTCTTGAAAATAGGCTACTTCCTCCTTCTTTGCTGTGGATTTCCTTTAATGAGAAGCAGGCCTCTTACCTTACCAATTTTCCTTCTTATAATCACCTTGACACTCCTGCAGAAATGTCAAAAATGAACAGTTTTCCTTTACAGAATTTGAACTTGATAAGGAGGCCTTCCTTGGAGGCTTATCTGATTTATCTTAGAAAAACAATTGTTGGCCTCCTTTCACATTTGATTCAACTTCTAGCACATAAAAAATAGTGATTTGGAACATCAAAGATAATCCTATAAACTATGAAACCCTTGTGACCTAGTGGGAGGCTCTTTGACTTGGTCTTTGACTGAAAGCTTGGCTTGGGTCTTCAAGAATGAAAAACAAAATTTTTGACAAATTGATGTATTGAAGATCCAACATCCAATGTAATTGATCTATCTAAAGAGCCTACAGAGACATTTTTGAGACTATTAATCCTTGAGACATTTTGTGAACATGGGAAAGAGTAGGATGATTGGTAATCCTAGATGGAAAGTGGAGGGGTGAGGCAAAGACAAAATAGAGTGCTGAGATTATGGGTGAAAAATAGGACAAAGGTGAGTGGCATGAGCCCCTGAAGGGTCTTCTAGGAGTGGTGATTTGACCATGACATGATAGAAAAGTGAAATAGTGAAAAAATTATCTTAAGGATAATGAAAGTAGTGAGATTTATAAAACTCAAAATATTCATGAATCTTGTTTTTAGAAATCTAGGAAAAGTATTTAGTCATCTACAAAATAGAAAAAATTATTGATGACTAAAAATGGCTCCACTTGGGGAGGGCAGCTCCTTTTCAGGAAGTGTCTAGAACTTCAGATATCAAATCTCTAATTTTATGAAGACTAGTGCCTCATCCATTGGGCAGTTTTTTCTTCTTTCATTTGCTGATATTTTTCTTGAAGCTATGATCTCAAAATCTGAAAGTCATGTGTGCTTCAAACTCATATCTACCTACCCATCATACCTTTTCCTATTATTTTTTCTTCTTGTGGGTGCACTTGGAATGGAAAACCCTTGACATTCTTTTTCTTTTGAAAGAAAAACAACCTATCTACTTATACCCTTATTACTTCCAAGAGTTCAAATTATGCTAGTGAACTCTTTTATTCTCTACCTAGAATATTCATCTGTCAAGATTAAGCTGTTTGACAGGCTTCATTCTCCTACTGACATGAAATTGAAAACATGATTTGAACTAGGATTAAGCTATTTGATTTACCATGGGTTGTGGCATTGGGAGAAGCTGCACACAAACATTATTTTTGTGCAAACAAAACTAGAAAGTATGAGGATTGTGTTTCATCATTTGTTAGTCATCCCTATCTTTCTCTTTGGTTCAGATTTGGGCATTGAGAACTAGCATCTTTTCTTCCTAATCTATTCTTAATGAAAATTCAAGTTTAAATGATTTGACAAGCCTTCTTTCACTAGCCTATCAACAGAAATTTAGAACATGTTCAGCCATGATTAGGCTAGATGACTGAACAAGATGTTTTTTATTAACAAGTCGTGACATTTATACTTGCACATTTTCAGTAGTACTCTATTTTTTTTGGGTATGGGGCTGTACCTATTTTTCAAATCTTCCCTCTTTTTCCTTCTTTATTTTTTTTTGTGTTTTTTTTTTATGATTTCTCATCATGCAATGTTATGTACAATGAATGAAGGTTTCAAACTAGGACTCTTGACCAAAATAGTGCTTGAGCATCCTTCCATTGAAAATACCTCCAAATAATTCTTCTCCATTCAGCTCTTGTAAAAATAAAGCATTACTAAATGAATGATATAAGGCCCTTTCCATAAATTCTCAAATTTTCCATGCTTACCTTTTTTCTCCCTCCTAGAATCCCATTTCAGCACTGTGTCTCCAATGTGGAAATTGTTGGCTTTGTTTCTTCTGTCAAAGATCTTATTTATGTTTTCTTGCACTGCTTGTGTCTTATTGTAAACTTATTCACTTGTCTATTGTAAATGAATGGATTGGTTCAGCCTCCTTTGCATGTCATTTTCTTCTAATTACACCTCTTGGAGGAGCTTCATGACTGGAACTCCTAAATATGTTTAGAAGACTGCATCCATGCCATACACTAGTTGATAGGGAGACATATAAATTGAATTTTTGGTGTTTAGTATATCAACCCATAGTGCATGTACTAGTTTTTCATGCCATGCTTTTTGGTTTTGTTCCAACATCTTCTTGATAATTTTCACCAGAATTTTTTTGGAGGACTCAACTAGCCTGTTACCTTGAGGGTAATAAGTTGTGGAATGCCCCAGTGTGATGTGATACTTATAGAAAAATTCAACCATTCTTTTGGATTTAAAGGCAGCAGCATTATATGTAATGATCTTCCTAGGATAACCAAATCGGGAAAAGATGTTGGTCTCAAGGAATTTGATAATGACTAAGTCAGTAGCATTCCTAGAAAGGATGGCCTCTATCCACTTGGTGAAATAATCAGTAGCAGTGAGGATCCATTTGTGTTTGGAAAATGAAGAAGGGTGGATTTCCCCAATGAAGTCAAAACCCCATTTTTGAAAAGGAGCTTCACCACTGATGGGATGCAAAGGCAAAGGTAAAATTTTTCTCTTGCCATAAAAAATTTGGCACTTATGGCAAGCCATAACTAGTTTGTGAGTGTCAGGGAAAAGGGTGGGCCAATAGTAGCCAACTCTAAGGATTTTTTTACTTGTATTTTTCCAGTAGAGATGACCTCCACACTCTCCCTCATGCAGATCGTGCATGATTCTATATGCATCATCTTCAAGAAAACATTTAAGAAATATGCCAACAAAATTCTTCCAATACAAGGCTCCATCTAAAATACAGAATTTTAAAGATTTTTGTTTCAAGAATCTAGCTTTTGTCTTGGATAAGGTAGGAGGAGCATTAAGATAAAAGAGTACATATAGAATATTAGCATACCATGAGGAGTTCCGAAATTCTTCTTCAATGTAGGGAGTTGTGAATTCTTCTTGTTCCTCTAATGCAACAACCATATTCATGTCTGGTGCTTGGAAATTTGATTCAGCCATGAGTTTTTCTAGTCCTTGTCCTTTAATTAGTTGAATGGGCCTGATTTCTAAATCATATTCTATGATAATATCAATCCATTTACCCCTTTTACCATCAGCGTCTTGATTTAGAATGTCTTTGACAACTGTATGTGGAACAAAAGCAATGATACGAGAGTGAAAAATGTAGACTCATAAATATTTCAATGCTTTGATCAAGGAAAAGGCTTGTTTCTCCATGATGTTGTATTTTAAGGGAGCATCTCTTAATGCCTTACTAAAAAATTATATGGGTTTTTCTTTCCCCATCATGTTCTTTTGCAACAACAATGCAGCAATGGTGTGTTCGAATGCAAATGAGAAAATGTAGAAGTCCTTTGTAAATTTAGGACTGATTAGAACTGATGTTTGGGTGAGTGCATGTTTTACCAGTCAAAAGATTGTTTGGCTTCCAAGGTCCACTTAACTCCTATCTCCTTTCTGAGCATGTTTGTAATATTTCTCAGGAGTTCAGCAAGGTTGGGGATGAACCTTCTAAGGAAGTTGATCTTTCCAATGAAATATTGTAGCTCATTTATGTTTCTAGGATGGTTGATTTGCAATATACCTTCAATCCTTTTGGGGTCTATTTTGATTCCCTCTTCAAATATGATGTGGCCTGGGAGCTTACCTTCCTGAAGACCAAAAATGGTTTTCTTAGGATTTAGAGATAATCCATACTTCCTACACTTTTAGAAGACTTTTCTTAAGTGGACTAAGTGTTCTTCATCAATCTTAAAATAGACAGTGATGTCATCAAGGTAAATGACTATGAAGTAACCTATATCTTCTGAAAAATCTATGTCCATGGCCCTTTGAAAATTTGCCCATGCATTCATTAATCTGAAAGGCATTTTAACATACATGAATGTGCCCCAAGGTGTAGTGAAAGCAGTTTTTTGTTGATCACTTGGAAGTACTAGTACCTGATTGTAACCTAAAAAGCCATCAAGCAATGATATTCTCTTAGAGCCAACTACCCTTTGCAATATATGATCCATTTTGGGCAAAGGATAGTTATCTTTCATGGAGGCTTTGTTCAAATTTCTAAAGTCAATGCACAACCTAATCTCCCCGGTCTTCTTCCTAACTGACACAAGGTTTGAAACCCATTCTGAGTACCTAAGAGGGACTATGATCCCAAAATCATACATATTTTTAATCTCTTTCTCAACTAAAGGTACTAGGACAAGATTATTCTCCTCAATTTTTGTTTGAATGGTTTATGATTTTCCTTGAGAGGATTTTTATGTTGAATAATGCTTGTGTCATAGGACTTCAAGTCCTCATAACCCCATGCAAACACATCTTTAAACTCTTTAAAAAGATCAATATATTTATGTTTTATGTGAGGAGGAAGGGTTTTGGACAACTTGATCATTTTAGGTTCATTTATGCTGCCTATGCTATACTCTTCTACATTAGTCTCAGTAGATTCCATCTTTGGTTTTCTAGCCACATCATTAAAATCAAACAACTCTTCTAACAGTGTAAGGCCCCTTGGTAATGTATCATCTTTAAAGTGTAAAACCTCAAGGTCCTTTTGATCTATATTTTCAAGCAATTCTGCCTCATAAGGATTTTCAAGCAGATTTATATCAGTAGTAGAGGAAAGCTCTATTTTGTGGGCTTGTTTTTCATAAAAATCATCTTCTTCATGCCCTAAGCTTGTTTCCGGTATTGCAAATTCATTCTTAGATTGCAGAAAGTCATTAATTTGTTTATGACCCTCAAAAACTTGACAATAGTCTATGTTCTCAGGTACTGTAGGTCGGTTTTTTACTTTGACAATGTATTTTTCCTTTGCATGGGGTATTTGGAAATTGTTGGCAGCAAAGGCAAGCTCATTGGCAAGGTTGTTTTGAGCTCTAGGAATGAAAGTGAGTTCATATTTTTCAAAGGTTTTCAGGAGGTCTAGGGCAGCATTCCTATACTCTCTTAGTCTAGGATTCTTGGCTGAATACTCCCCTTTGATTTGCCTAATGACCAACTCTGAATCTCCTTGGACCGAGATCTCCTTAGCTCCTATGTTTTTTAGAAAATGTAAACGAAGGAGGAGAGCCTCATATTCTGTAATGTTTTTAGTGCATTGAAAATATACTTTGTAGGAATGGCCTTCATTTTTGTTATGTATCCAGATACCAACTCCTGAACTAACTTTGCCACAAGAGCTATCAAATCTCACGTTCCAAAGTGTTTCCAGTTCATATTCGCCATTATGTTGTTTTTTAGGGTTGCTATAGTTTTGGCTGTTGAGTTCTTTATTCGGTGTTTGGTTTGATTGTTGTGGTATGTATGGGTTTGTCTCGATTTCATTTACCTGTTCACTGATGTTGTCTTCGTTATACAAGATAAATGAGTCAAGGTCCAAATGAATGGAATAAACATGGGTGTTTCATCAGTTAAGTTTAGACTGTCAGAATCATTTCCTATGTTCAAAAATCTCAAAATTTGGGACATGTACATATCTTGGGTTACCAGTCCAGTGAGAGGTATGGTTATCTTGATTTTAGAAATCTCTCCCTCAAAGCTAAAAGGTACTTGTGTTTTGGGAATATTTACATCACTTTTATCAACCATAATATTTTCTACAAGTTTATTTTGCTGATTCTGATTTGGGACTGTGGATAAAATATTTTTCTCACGGTCACTAGTAGAGGCACTAGGGCAACTTGCATCACCACTTTGTTGGCTAGTTTTGTCTCTGTTTGGATTAGTTTTCTTAGCCATGCTGTTCATACTGTCTACTGTCTTCTTAGGAATATTTTCAGGTGTATTCCTAACAACAGTGTCTACTTTATTTTTCTTGGAGATTTCTTGAATATTTTTTCTCCTAAGGTCATATTGCCTATGGACTTCCATTATTGCATTTCAAATCCTAATTGATAGTCTTCAGAATCCTCATAATTTGTTTCAGTTTTATCTGAGGAAAAGAAACCTTGTTCTTCTTCAGTGAGAAAAACATCACCCTCATTATCCAAACCTATCAAGTTTGCATGGATTTCTTCAGGTTCTTCAGAATCTCTACCCTCTTGATCTACATAATTTTCTTGGAAAGGGGGCCTGATTTGTTGGTCATTGTCTCTTGGTCTGTTTTGGGGAGGGTCTCTTTTGAATTTTGGATTCCTATTTCTATATTTGGGATCCATCATTCTTTCTATTACCCTCACTAAATTCTCAATCTTGGCATTAGATGAGGATGTTGATGCCATAGTTTCATCTTTGTAGGTGAATCTCTTTTCTGATCTCATCCTAGCCCTTTTTTCAATAAGTTTGGCCTCTACACTTATAGCTCCCCTTTGCATGTCTTCTAAAGTTAGGGGATCTCTCTCTCTTAATTGATAGGCCATGTTTGGATCTAAAACTTTTGGAAATTTTGCTAAAGCTAAGCCCTGTGGGGGTTTCATGTCTGGTGGGAGGGCATTGTAAACACTATTGAACCAGGTGCAATAGTTTTGGACACTTTCCCTGACATTTCTCTTAAGGTTGTTATATTCTGAGAGGATTTGGAGAGGGTTTTTCTTGATTTTCCACTTTTTTATAAATTCCTGGTAAAGGGAAGGGAGATCATGTATGATGTTAGGAGTCAAGCTTTTGAACCATTTTTTGGCTTCTCCTCCTAAGATTTGTGCAAAGATCCTCATTTTAATGGTTTCCTATTCTAATTCAATGTAATCAAAGGCATCATTTATCCTATCTACATGTTGTTGGGCAGTGGTGGATTCCGCTCCAGTAAAGTAAGGGATCTTGGATTGATAATCATTTGGAAAAGGTAACAAAGGTTTTGGAAGTACCAGGTGGGCATACCATGCTATCATGATGGGAGGGAATGGGATCCAAGGAGGATTTACAAGGGGAGGGTTTGTGAGAGGAGGTGGAGGATTAAGTGGAGTGGTTTGAACAGTGGATGTGTGGATGGGGGTGGTAGAGGTACTTGGACCAGCAAACTGATTTTGAGCAGACTTGGGATAAAAAATTCCAAAGTGATGGAGAAGATGAAAGTCGAAAGGAGTGGAAGGAGAGGCTTCTCTACTAGAACTTTATCGCAAATCTAGGGGCTCAAGACCAGCCTGGTCAATCCCACTTTGTGATTTGGTTCTGAAAAGTTTCCTTATATGATGTAAGTCAAACTGGGGATCTTGCAAGGCTGTAAGATGTTCAGGGATAAATCTTGCTCTATGAATGGTCCTAACAGTATTTTATTTCTCAGTTTTAGAAGTTTTCCACAAAATCTTTTTTGGGTCATCAACTATGGTGGGAGGGTTTGGGTCTGGGTGAGATCTGGTACTGATCCTTTGTGAAGCCAGATTTCAAACCCAAGGTATAGAGAGGCTGAAATTTTATGACTGTTTTCAGAAGGCTGACCTCTCTTAGTGGTTTCTAAACTCACACAATGTGTGACTAGGCCTCTAAACTTCTCAGGGCTGATTTGACACAATCCTAAGGAAGTCTATGAACACTAGTAAATTTAGAAATCCCACTAGAGGCTTGTGGAGTCGCCAGGTGGATGTTTTCTTCTATTTTGAGGATATGTATTTATGGTCCACCACCAATAACTGACAAAAAACCAATCTAGGGATGTTTTGGGGTTTTCTGAGTTTTTTTATGTAGCCTTAAGGTTTCTATGAGTGTCCTACAGTTGAGTCATCATTTATCTAGGATGGTGAAACAATCATATTCTACTCTTTGGCTGATAGTTTGATCTCTCTATGATTTGATAAGGGTTTCTGAAGTTCTAAGGATATATAAGCTTGTTTCTTACTCAGAAGGTCCCACTGTGATCACCAATATGTTAGGTTCCACTGATTTATTATATTTGTGAGATCAAATTCACAGGGTAACATCACACTAGTCTTTGGAGTCCTAGGACCTAGCCTTCTTGGACTCAGAGAGGGCTCTCTCTATTTTGTGCAAAGGATGTGAACTTGTTTGCTTTTAGGGTTTGATTTTAGGCTAGTTGTTAAGTCTAGGATTTGTTTGTTTTTTTTTGTTAGGTTAGATGATCAAGTGGAATATATGGAGTGAGGAAATATTCAAGTCATTGGGCTATGGAGTCAATAAAAGTCATGGAAAGTTCAATAATGAATCAGGGAGCATCACAGGGAAATCTAGCATGGTCAAATGGATTTTCAATGTTTGTGTGAAATGAAATGAACATCAAGTTTGTGAATCAAAGTAGGGTAAAGGGAAATTAAGAATCCTTTGTCATGTACTTAAACAAGAAGGGATTTAAACACTATTTATCATAAAGAAGTAATCAAAAAATAGGTCACACCAATAACTCTTTGATTCAACTCAAGCAAATAAGCATTTCAGACAAAAAATCCAATGAAATATAGAAGGCAAGAAACTCATTTAACTTCTAGTGATTTCACCTTAAAGGTTAGAAAAAATTCAAGATAAAAATATAACTTTAATCAAAGAAGAGGGAACTCCTAAGAATCATTGATCATAGCCATAAAGATCTCCAAAATAACTATTCAAGCATGGAAAAAGGGTATGATCGAAACATAACCTCTTTGGAAAGCCTAATTAGTGGTACTTTAAAGATAAATCTCAAGAAAAATGTTTTAGTGACACCAAACAAGCAAGGATAACCATAAAACATCTTTGAAACCTATTATATTGAACCATTCATGAGATAAACGAGCTTAGGTGGGTCTAGAGAGCAATTAAGAATTCTCTAAAATGACCTAGCAGAGGAAAACATAGAGGCAGTGAAGAACAAACAGAGCTAAGGCACCTTTGAAAAACATTTCTTAGTATAAAACATTTGTCCTACTGCAATAGAGAAGGACGAAACAACATGATACATAAGAAAACATGAACTGAATATAAGCACATCACCATTAACCAAGCTCAGGGATCTTGCAAGCAAGCCTTCTCCATCATCAACCAAGACAAGCCATTCACAAACTCCACAACACCAATTTCTTCTTCAATCTCCAAAAAACCATATATTTCTCTCAAGAGTCATCAAATTCCAACCTTTTAAAATGAGGCCCTCATGCTCTATTTATCTAGAAAAGGAGGGGAAAAACCCTAACTAGGCTTTGAAAATGTCAAAAATAGTCATAAATGTCATTTATGCCTAAGAGACCATGCAAGGCCCAAGTCACAAAATATATCATGAAATAAATGCAAAAATAACTCCTAGTACCTAAATTTGGAGTGATTTTCCTTTAAAAACATTAAAAAATCATTTTTCCATCAATGAGTGTCTTTTGTTGACTTTTTGGCCAAAAACTCATAGTGAGGTCTGAAAGCTTACTGCCATGCATGGGCAAAACTAGGTCCACTTGTAGCCAAGGTTTGATGACCTTCCCAATGTCAGAATTCACTCCTTGATGGCCTGTTAGAAAGCCTGCTGAGTCCACTTTCTAAATCTACCCTTTATTTTCTGATTGAGCTCCATTAAACTTTCCAAAAGGCATAATTCCCAAAACTTCTCTAGGCGCAGTGCCAGGTCTGTAAATGAGGCAGAAAGGTGAAAAATGAGGTGTTTTTTGGCATTTTGAGGGGTCAAAAATGTTCCCAATGCTCTGAAATTTGGTAAGAATATTGTACTTGAGCTAAGGATTCCAAAAATGTTGAGTTTTCCTCCTGAGGATGCCTGATATGAAAGTGTAGCACCAGGAGTGTTGTGCTTAGAGTCCTCAAAATTTGAAAAAAACCAAATTTGTCAAAATTCTCCCAAATTTGGTGGATGTCTTCTTCATGAGGTTTGAGAGGCCTGTAGAGAAGCTTGAGCCAAAATTCCAAGGTTTTCTTGGATTTTTTACTCTTTTATTGCTTGGATTTTGGTTTGGACCTTTTTTAATTTAGCCCTTGCAACTTGGTTTCTCTAGGCATAATGCTTGGTCATCTTCCTTAGGAGATCAAGATCCTTATTGGATTTCTCCAATTTTGCCTCCAAGTGTATTTTGGCTCTTTCCAACCAAGGCTCCCGATCATGTGCTATCTCTATGGCCAACATCTCATCTAGAGGGAGTTGCTCTGCTAGGGTTGATTCTTGTTATTTTTGTTTTACCAATGCCTTCTTCAAACCTATGGTTCTTGGCCTCCTCCTGGACTGCCCTTCTTCATCCTCACATTCCTCATATGTGCCCATGAATTCCTATAGATTTACCTATTCCCTTTGAGCTTCTTTCCGAGCCTTGATTGCTCTTGTCTAATAAATGGAAATTTTTGCTCCTAGCTGCCTGTTATCCATCTCAAGGGCATCATTCACACTCCTGACCCTATTCAGATTTGATTGGAGGTCTTAAATGAGAGAATTTTTGTTTTGTATGAGAAATTTTGATATCATTGCTTCATTCTCCTCATCACTGTCAATTTGAATGATTTCAAACTCCCTTTCAACCTCATGATCTTCTTCAACCTCTTTGATATTTTGTTTTCCTTTATCAATATTTTGAGCGTAGGTGGATGGCATGGTCCCTTGCCTTTTAGAGGCAGAAAACACAAGCCTTTGTCCTATTTTATATGTAAATGGAAGAGGTTTGATGATGATCATTTCAGTGTATTGTTCATGGCTGCCATCATTTGTTTACATGTCTTCTTCTTCATTACCCTGATTACTGCTCACCTCTTTGCCTTCAACATCAACCTCACTCTTAGCTCCTTCATTGATTTTTGCATTGTCATTTTTTTCTTCATTGAAGATGCTTGCCTCATCATTTCTGTGATCTTCATTTCATTATCAGCCCCATCATTTCCTTCATTATTTTCATGGCTTTCATGACCATTGTCATGAATTTCATGACTGTCTTCTTGCCTGTTGTCTTTTTCATCACTGATGCTTGCCTCATTGGTGTCACTATTGTCTTCAACCTCTTCATTGATTTCACTGTTTTCATCTTCATTTGGGCTGCTCTCTTCATCTTTTCTCTCATCTATGTCATGACTATGAGCCTCACTGTTTTGACTATCATTAGGGCTCTTAGTCTCACTGCTGCCCTTAGGATCATCCTTTTTTTCTTTGTCACTTGCCTCATATTCATCATTATCCACCTCCATATCTTTTTCTTCATTGCTGACCTCTTCTCCATCACTGCTCAATTCATTTCCACTGTCATATTCCTCATTTTCTTCATTTGTTATCATATTCCTCTGTTTCCATGTTTTCTGCCTCCTGTTGGCTTATCTCATCATCACCATAATCTTAATTTTGGTCTGATTCATTGTCACCCTCACCCTCATGGTCACTTTCTTGTTCACTGCCACTTCCTTCTTGATCTGATGCAACAGGAGAAGGTGAGGAAGGGAGGTTTTCTTGAGGAGAGGCTACTTGCGTAGATGATGAGGCATGATCTGTAGGAGGTGATGGAGGAGTGGAGGGAGGAGGATGAGATGATGAGTTTAAAATAGGCTCATGATGAGGTTGTGGGCTTACGAATATTTCATGAGCTATGAACACCTCCCAAGGTATGAATTTTTGCTCCAACTGATGTAGTACCACCATCTTGATCAAGGAGTGGTGGAACAAACTCTTCATTTGCTGGGTATAACTCCTCCTTCGAACAACAGAAGACATCTTGTCGATAATCCTATACAAGTAATAGGGCATATGAAGCATTTTGACCCTAGTGAAATGCATGAGTAATCTAACATGGTAGGAGTAGAGCCTAGAGTATCTCCCCTCACAGGTAAAATATTTCATGATGACCTTCTTTAAGGGTGCATACCTCTCCAGCAGGTGTGAGAAAGGGAAAATAGTCTTGCAACCTTCTTTGTACCTAGGCTTGAGGAAAGGCTCATAGCAACTCATGTCCCGTTTTTCTCACTTGAACAACTTTTCAACAACATCAGGAAGTCCAGTAGCATGAGCAATGGTATCTGATGAGAGTTCAAAGGTCACCCCTGCCAATCTTGATTGTTTATTATGCAGGTTAAGAATGAATAACCTTGTGAGCTCTGGGTGATTTTGTACTTGTTTGACCCTTTCACAGAACTAAAAACACCCTACATTCTGAAAGCATGTGAGAATCATCGGAGAGGTAGAAATCTCCACAGTGTCTTGAGGTTCAAATATGTTAACCTTCCCACCCTTGTGCTTTGGCCTCATAGGCACTTGTCCTCCTTCACTTCTCACACTCCCTTGTTCTCGTGACATGGTGATTAGTGCAGCTTTCAAACAACCCTAAGACTTCTTGTAAAACTTTATAGGATGAGTGAAATGGAATAATGATGAAAGGAAATTTTTGCAAGTGAGTGAGAGGGAGGTGTAGGTGTATGAATGACCTCCTTTGAGCTTTAGGTGAAGGATTAACTTGAACTCACTATAGCTACCCTAATTGATTAGTTACACAATAGTAGCCTCATGATTATTTTGTCTTTCATCTTGGAGTTTAACCCTATGTTTTTATTCCTTTGATCATTGAGTGCAAATGACTAGAAATGAAGGCTTGACCTTCCTTATACTGATACTCTTTGCATTCTTTCCCTTTGAGGCAGTGAGATACTTTAACTTGGAAAACCCTAGAATTCACTTACACAGTCCCTTCAAACCTTCTGTCTGTTATCATCATGGAGGCTCATCATCTTCATTTCATCTCCCTTGACTATATTTTCAAAACCTTAGGCTTCTGGGCTGTTTGAGAAGAATCATTAGTGTTTTCTTCTAAGTTCTCTATAGATATTTCAAGTTCATTCATTTCTATTCAGTTCGCCTCACATTTTTCCCTTCTTCATTTATAATTTCTAAAAATCTTCAATTCATGCTTGGTTGTAATGGTGTGCCTCTTCCATGTGTTTTTTTGCCTTGGCTCCTTGCTTGGCACACTTCTAGCCCAATTTATCTTTGGAACCCTGATTTTTATTGAACATAGGCTGCTTCCTCCTTCTTTGCTATGGATTTCCTTTAATGAGAAGAATGCCTCTTACCTTACCAATTTTCCTGTTGATAATCACCTTGACACTCCTGCAGAAATATAAAAAATGAACAGATCTCCTTTGCAGAATTTGAACATGATAAGAAGGTCTTCCTTGGAGGCTTACATGATTTTGTTGGAAAAACAAGTGATGACCTCCTTTCACATTTGATTCATATTCTAGCACATAAAAAATAGTGATTTGGAACCTCAAAGATAACCCTATAACCTATGAAACCCTAGTGACCTAGTGGCAGGCTCTTTGACTTGGTCTTTGACTGAAAGCTTGGCTTGGGTCTTCAAGTATGAAAAATAGAGTTTTTTACAAATTTATGTATTGAAAATCCAAAATCCAATGTACTTGATCTATCTAAAGAGGCTACAAAGATAGTTTTGAGACCATTAATCCTTGAGGCATTTGGTGAACATGGGAAAGAGTAGGCTGATTGGTAATCCTAGATGGTAAGTGGAGGGGTGAGGCAAAGATAAAATAGAGTGTGTTAGCCACCTATAAATTTTTTCATACCCAATGGTGGCTAATTTTGTCTTTTAAACCTTCAAGAGATAGTTCCCTTTGAAAAACTATCATCTTTTGAAGTTTTATGATGATTATTACCCTTTGATTTAATCTTCACTGCTGTTTCACTTTTAATCCTAAAGAACCTTGTTGTTTACCAAGAGAAAAAACTACTTATAAAACCCCATTTTCCATCATTTCACTCCTCCTTTCACCCATTCTTCCCTTTCATAAAATCCCTCAAAAACCTTTCATTTAACCTCTAAATCATTAAAAAACCCTTTTTAAACCTTATTCCCCCCTTTCATTTGGTTTAAAAACCCTTTTTTCCCTTATCGGAACCCTCAAAATCCTTTGAAAAACCTTCATTTTGGCCTAAAAACCCATTTTTCAGCATTAAGGTCTTAAGTCCCTTTCGGCTTTAGCCCTAGCACCTTTCCGCATATGACCCGCACTATGACTGAGCGTGAAGCGCTCATTGCATCACAAATATTCATTTCATCGTAATCGGTAATCACAAATTCCATTTATCCTTTCCCTTTTCCTCTTCCGATGCCGATCCTCCGATTTAATCTCAGCCGTTGAATCCACAAGAACCAACGGCACAGACTCAATCGCGCTCCGCTCATTAGCCCTCCAATGTCATACCCGCCGATTTAATTCTGACCGTTGATCTCTCATATTGATCCAACGGCCAGCGCTTAATCGCATATCACAGACTCAAAGACACCGGCGCTTTTGCCTCTTTCCTTTTCTCCGATGCGATGTAATCCCAGCCGTTCATTGCGCCAGATCCGACGGTTCGCGCTTCATCGCATCACACCCATCCATTGTGTGATCCTCCACCAACCCGACCTCTGATTAAATCTCCACCGTAGATCTCCCTTAGATCGGACGGTCTGTGCTCAATCACATCATCGCCTTTCTCCCCTCCCCTCGCACCATTTCACGTCCTGTGCAATTCTGCGATGCAATCTCTGCCGTTGATCTTCTCAAATCCAATGGCCCACAATACTTCTACTTTTCAAACCCTTCCCTTCTCTTCCTTCCCCATCGACAGATCTCAGCCGTCGATCCTCATGATCCGACGGCTCCCATTGATCCTTCCTTCCTCCCTTTATAAAAGATGGGCCCTCCCTTCTCCTCATTTTTCTCCGCCAATTTCCTTCAAACCTTACCTTTTCTATATTTTTCATTTCTTGACAAAAATAGTTTAAAAAAAATCCTAACCGTCAATCTACAAAGATCAAAGGTCATCAGGCTCCATCCTTTCGCCCATTCCCTTCCCCTTCATTTCTTCATATCCACTCCTTCTCTTAATCATAACCCTCCATCAAAGAAATCTAACGATTGGGACTTAACTCGATAGCCTATTGCACCCATCCACTATGCGCAAATTTTGCTGACATCACCATGGACCCCGCGTACCCTTTTACCCTGTAGCTCTTCATCCATCGCACTCAACCTGCACCGTTGGATTTGGAGCCTCCAATCCAATGGAAAAAAATCCTTATCGCGTAATTTTTGGCCCCTTTTCACACTATGCTACTTCCGCGCAATAAAAGTGGTTTTAGAAATCCACGTGTCGAATGCTAAAATATATCGTGTTCCAAAAGCTAATACCACTTACCCCCCAAATTCTACGTCAAAACCGCTCCCTCCGCCAGCGTTGCTTTTTCATCTTTTAATCCTGGCCGCCAATCTCTGAGATCGGATGGTCCTATTTTAATCTCACCCCCATTCAATTTTCACCCAACCTTCTCCCAAACAACTTGATCGAACAATCTCCACCATTGATTATCCTAATCCAACGGTTCATGTTCACTGTCATGCCCAAACTCCATTTTCACTTGGTTAGCTTTTCTGCCAAGATTTTCCTCCCTTTTTCCACTGCATCGACATTCTTTTGCACTACTCCTCCATCCTCATGATCCTCTGAAGCAGTTTTAAACCAAATCTTCACAGGATTTAAATTAACTTTGTTTGTTTTATGCAGGTTTAATGAATATTAAGGTAAACCCTCCTGTAGCCATTACAGTGTTATTATGGGCTGAGGATGATGATCCTCACAGCCTTTGATACAAATTAAAGGGTTTAAAGTGATAATTACATATTTTTAGAAAATTTATAAGTCATGATTATCGGTTTTTCTGAACAATTTCTCCGACAAACCCTCTGCGCACCTGCAACAACAAACACAGTCAGAGTTAATTAATAAAAGAGTATCAGTGTCAAAGATGAAGATTATGGTTTAATCAAGCCTAAAAAAAGATCCAAAGATAAATCACTATGTTTATAAAATATAGAAATATCAGTCGAAGGACACCTCAGAGCCACATCAATGGGGCTAATTGAATCCCCCAGCTACCAAAATTGCCACCTGCAGCCTCTCTACCTCAAAGGAATACCCAGATCAAATCTCAGTCTGAAACATTAAGGCCAAAGGAAATTGAACAGTCATTACAAGAAAAACAAATATCTTGACTATCAGCGGAAGTTATTGTAAAGATAATAAAGTGCCTTAAATTCAATCTTTTTTCCCACTAAGCCTAAAAAGAAGAAATAGAATAAATGAAACAGAGTTGTAATTCGATGCATTCCTGCCTATGCCTTGCATGGTTTTCAAGGCTGGAAGTTTCATTTAGTATAGAATTAATGATACTCAACCCAAAAACTCTTCCACCTCCTCATTTCTTCTATAAATACTTCTAAAGAAGATGAGAAGTTGTTGGTTGGTTGGTCACTAGTTGTAACAATGAAACTCTCTGAAATAATACATAGCCTGTTTGAAGTTGAAGAATAAATTGAAGTCTTGGAAGCTTGATGATGTTGTGATATGCTTGTTCTTGAGAAGTCTCCATCATTGGATCCCTGAGCTTGGCTATTGGTGATGTATTTTGAACTGTCTGTTGTTTTTCCTGTTTTCATTTTGTTCCATAAATTATTACTATAGCAGGATGAAAAGTTTAGGTTAAGAAATGACTCCTAGAAGCACCTTAGACCTATTTATCCTTCACTGTTTTATGTTTTCTTCTAATAAGGCATTTTAGAGTCTTTAATCATTCTCTTGAACCCTTATGCTTGTTTATTTCTCAAATAGTTTAAATAGCTGGTTCCAGCATGATTTATGGTTTTCCCTGCTTGTCTTCTTCCACTTGAAAATTGTTTTAGAAGTCTCCCTTTGAAGTATCATTGTTTATAGTTAGCCAAAGAGGTTTGTTTCGATCATGCCCTTTGTCCCTGCTTGAACAATTGTTTTAAAGGTATTTATAATTGTAATCATGGATGTTTTTAGGTGTTCCCGCTTCTATGATTGCAATTATCAGTGAATATTTTATGTTTTATAAATCCTTTGAAATAAAATCTTTGAGGAAATAGGATGTGCTCCCGTATCTTAGATTTCATTTTAAAATTTGTCTGGAAGACTTCATTTTCTTAAAGTGTAGTTTATAGAATTCATGGTTAGCCCTGTCTATCAAATACCTCTTTATGTTCAAGTTATGTTTTTAAGTTCCCTTTTTTGAGAATTCAAACTCTCTTTCAAAGTCATTAACGTCCATATCATTCACAAAACTAAAGGATCCTGTGGCCAAGTTAGATTTTCCCTTTGATATCCCATATCCATTGATGAGCTTGTTATTTACTTCTTCTTGACTCCATTGCCCAATGAATCTGACCCTTTTTCTTTTTGTTTATACTACCTAGACCTTTCATGTTCTGCTGTACTAATTCAACCAAACAAACAAACAAAACAAACACTTGCACTTAATAACTAGTCTAAAATCATACTTAAAAGCAAACAAGACATACCATTGCAAACAATTTGAGAGATCCCTCTCTGAGAACAGGAGGACTAGATCCTGGAACTCTAAAGATTGGTTCTGATGTTGCCTTGTATTTTGGTTAGCCAATCTATCAAAACATGGGACACCAACATAATGGCGATCACGGTGGGACCTTCTAAACTTAAACACACATAGGCATCCCTTAGAAGACCCACATGCCCTTAAAATGATACTATCTAAACACTTGGAAGCTTGTATCCCACCATTCACACTAACATAATGGCGATCACGGTGGGACCTATTGAATCTATGATAGCCTAGCAAACTATTATAAACTCTTTAGTCCTACAAATCTCTAAGAAAATCAGTTATTAAGCCATAGAGTAGACTCTGTTTGTTTGAGCACCTTAGTTAAGTGTTAAGATAAAACATAGGACACTCTCATAACCATATAAATATAAAAAATCCAAAAATATTTCAGATTAGCTTCACAATAAACATGGTGGTGGAACCATAAACATTTTACCTTCACAAAAAGAAAAAAAATTCCACCTGGCGACTCCATTGGCCCCAGTAGGCTTATTACCCATCTAGATCTCTAGGTTTCCTTAATATTTTGTTAACCAACCTTGAGGAAGTCTAGAAGCCTATTCCTATGCTAGATAAGGCATTGTGAGAGGCAAAACTTTCAAAACAATCCCTAAAAAACTTCAGCCTCTCTCATTTTTTGAGAAACAATCTAGCTTCACATAGGATCAACACTAGATCTCATCCAGACCCTAATCCTCCTACAATAGTTGAAAATCCAGAGAATATTTTTTGGCAGACTTCTAAGTCTATAAAATTAGCTGCTGATAGGAGCCTCTTAAGAACAAAATCTATCCCTGAAAAACTTGTTGTCTTAGAGGATTTACACTTTGACTTACATCATACAAAGAACATCTTCAGAACCAGGTCTCAAAGTGATTTAAACCAAGCTGATCTTGAAACTACATATTTGCATTAGAGCTTTAGTAGAGAAGCCTTACCTTCTACTCCTCCTGATTCCCAGCTTCTTCACCACTTCAGCTCTTCCATAACAAATCTGCTCAAAACCAGTTTGCTGGCCCAAGTGTTTCTTCCACTCCAATCCATACTACCACTATTCAAAATACCCCATCTCAACCCACTTTCCCTCTTGTCAATCCACCTCTTGTAAATCCACCTTTCTTTCCAGCCATGGCAACATGGTATGCCCCAATAGTGTTACCACAGCCTATGGTTCCCTTACCAAATGACTATCAGTCTAAAATTCCCCATTTCACTGGAAAAGAATCTACCACAGCTAAACGACATGTAGATAGGATGGAGGATGCTTTTGATTATATGGAAATAGAAGATGAGACCATAAAGATGAGAATATTTTCTCAAAGTTTAGGAGGATAAGTAAAGAAGTGGTTTAAAGGCTTAACTCCTAATAGCATCAATGATCTTCCTTCTTTTCATCAAGCATTTGTAAACAAATGGGAAATCAAAAGAAACCCTCTTCAAATATTAGCAGAGTATAGCAGTCTTAAAAGAAATCAGGGAGAAAGTGTTCATGATTACTCCACCAGGTATAACAGTATCTACAATTCTCTTCCACCTCACATGAAACCTCCCCAAGGCATGGCCTTAGTAAGATATCCTGAGGGTTTCGATGCTGATATGGCCTATCAACTAAGGGAGAGAGATCATTTAACTCTAGAAGACATGCAGAAGAGAGCTGTGAGTGTAGAAGAAAAATTAATTGAGAAAAGAGCTAGGTTAAGATCGAAGAAGAGGGTAACTTATAAAGATGATATTGCACCCTCAACCTCATTTTCTGAGACCAAAATTGACAACCTAGTGAAGGTAATGGAGAGGATGCTTGAAAATATAAATCTGAATGAGAGAGTGCCTCCAAGAGAAAACCAAAACATAAATAGAAACCAAAATCTTGGAAGAGACCCTAATCAATATAGGCAAAGAGATAATGACTAATAGGTTAGGCCTCCCTTTGAACAAAACTATGTTGATCAAGAAGAAGAAAGGGAAGTTGAAAGGTTGGAAGAAGATCATGTAAACTTGATAGGATCTGATAGTGAGACAGATGTTTTTCTCACTGAAGAAGAACAAGGATTCTTCTCTTCAGAACAAAATGACTACAATTATGAGGATTATAAGGATTATAGATTGGGGTTTAAGAACGCAATCATAGAGGTACATAAACAATATGATCTAAGAAGCAAAGGGAACCTAGATAATTCAAAAGATAAAAACACTAGCACTGCTGTTGGGAAAAATACAGAAAATCAGCCTAAGAAAATAGCAGAGAAACCTAATATTTTAGCTAAGAAAACAGATTTAAACAAAGAGAAAAGCACCCAGCCAAATGTTGAAAAAAGCAGCCCTAGCACTTCAGCTAGTGGCCCTAACAAAATTGTCTGAAATAGAAGTCCAAACAAAGTTCAACAAATCAAAATTGCTAAAAGGAATTCAATTGAAAAAACACATGTAAATATGACAAAATCAATAGTTCCTTTCAGCCTTGAGGGAGATATTGCAAATATAAAAATTACCATACCTCTACCTGAACTAGTAACCCAAGAAGTGTACAAAAACCAAGTTTTGAAAGCTTTGAACTTAGGAAGTGACACTGATACATTGAACTTGACAGATGACAAGCCTGAGTTGTTTTTTGGTCCAGAAGTTGAAGGAAAATATGAAGAAGGAGTTGTCCCTCCCTTCTATGTCAGTTTGAATATACATGATAGGATATTACACAATGCCATGTTAGACTCTGGAGCTTCACATAATCTTATGCCCAAAGTAGTAATGGAAAGCTTAGGCTTAGAAATTACTAAACCATACAAAGATCTGTATTCCTTTGATTCAAGTAGAGTCAAATGTTTGGGTTTAATAAAAGATTTATGTGTCAACTTATCTCAAATCCCTACTAAGAGTCTAGTAATGGACATTGTAGTGGCTAACATTCCTCCAAGATATGGCATGCTTTTATCGAGATCATGGGGAGCCAAAATTCAGGGAAGCCTTCAAATGGACATGTCCTACACCACCATCCCAGGGTTTAACCAAACTAGAAGATTATATAGGGAATCCCACATGAAATACATGGTGAGCAACATAGATAAAAAAAAAAACTCTCCAATATATTCCATTTAGTCAAGCTTAGATTCCTTTATCTTGTACAATGAAGACCAAATCACTCAACAATAAAAGGAAAACAAAGAGGAAATCAATTTACCAGAACAATCAGAACTTCCCTCAAATCATATACAAAACATTGGAAATCAACAGCAACAAGAAAATGAAAATGAGGCAGATATACTTTGGACAATAAAATTTGATGGATCTTGTAATAAAACAAGTGTAGGGGTAGGTGTATGGATTCAAAATACAAATCAGAGTTATTCATATAAACTAGATTTTCCATGCACAAATAACATTGATGAATATGAAGCACTTCTCCTTGGCTTACAGTTGATTAAAGAATTAGCAGCCCAGAAAATATCAATCATAGGAGATTTTGAACTTATCATAAGAAAAATCAAAGGAGAATATTTAGCTAAAAACCCAAGATTTAGAGAATATCGAAATGATGCTCTTGATTTATTAAAGACCTTTGAAAAATATGAACTCATTTTCATTCCAAGAGCACAAAATCATCTAGCAAATGAACTTGACTTCAATGCTAGCAATTGCCAAATACCTCAGATAAATGAACAACTTAGTGTAAAGGTAAAACACAGGCCTACAGTTCCTGACAATGAGGATCACTGGCAAGTGTTTGACACTGAAAAACACATAGATGATTTCCTAAAATCAGAAAATGATTTTTCCATACCAGCACTAGAAACCAGCCATGAAGAAAACTGTTTGGATAATGAACAAATCCTAAGAACCGAAATGAAATATTTTGCTGATATAAATTACTGTTAGAATATTTTTGAAGCAGAATTAATTGACAATGCAGACCAAAAATATTTGGAAGTTTTACAATGCAAGAATTATACAATTCCAAGAGGTCTCACACCTTTAGAACACCTTTTTGACTTTAATGATGTAGCCAAAGAACCAAGAATGGAGCCTATGGAAACAGATGTAGAAGAACATAACATAGGTATCCTAGTAGAACCCAAGATGATCAAGCTGTCCAGCACTCTCCCAGCTCACACAAAATTGTAATACATAGAGTTGTTCAAATAATTTAGAGATGTGTTTGATTGGGGGTACAAATATCTGAAATCTTATGACACTAGCATCATCCAACACAAGATTCCTCTGAAGGAAAATCAGAAGCCTTTCAAACAGAAACTAAGGAGGATAAACCCTGTTTTATTGCCTTTATTTAAGATAGAAATTGAAAATATGTATGATGCTGGGATTATAGTACCCCTTAGATATTCAGAATGGGTGTCAAACCTAGTTTCTGTTAGGAAGAAAACAGGGGAAATCAGGCTCTGTATTGACTTTAGAAATCTAAATAGAGCCTCCCTAAAAGAAAACTACCCCTTACTCAAGATGGACCATATACTTCAAAGGGTAGTTGGGTCAAAAATAATATCACTGTTGGATGGGTTCTCAGGTTACAATCAAGTGTTAGTGCTCCCAAGTGATCAACACAAAACTGCTTGTACCACACCTTGGGGCACCTTTATGTATATCAAAATTCCATTTGGTTTGATGAATGCAGGGGCCACCTTCCAAAGGGCCATGGACATAGCCTTCTTAGAAGATATTGGCTATTTTATAATCATTTACCTTGATGACATAACTGTTTTCTCAAAGACTGATGAAGAACATTTGATCCACTTAAGAAAGGTTTTTGAGAAATGAAGGAGATTTGGCTTATCTTTGAACCCCAAAAAGACACTCTTTGGTGTCCAAGAAGGTAAAATTCTTGGTCACATAATTTCAGAATAGGGAATCAAAGTAGACCCTAAAAGGATTGATGGCATATTGAAAATCAGCCATCCAATAAGCCTCAAATAATTACAATCTTTCATTGGAAAGATTAATTTTTTGAGGAGATTTATCCCCAACCTTGCTAAGCTATTAAGAAACATTAAAAACATGCTTAAGAAAGAGGTAGGTGTGAAATGGACTACATAAGATAAACAATCATTTGAACTGGTTAAACAAGCCCTCACTTAAACACTAGTCTTGATTAGTCCAGATTTCACCAAAGACTTTTATATATTTTATTTTACATCTGAACATACAATAGCTGCAGTATTACTCCAAAAGAATGATTTGGGGCAAGAACAACCAATATCCTTTTCTAGTAGGGCCTTAAGAGATTCTCCTCTCAAATATAACATCATGGAGAAGCAAGCCTTAGCATTAGTGAAAGCATTAAAAGACTTTAGAGTCTACATTTTACACTCTCACATAATTGCTTTTGTTCCACATACTGTTGTCAAGGATATTCTAATTCAAGACTCTCATGGTAAAATGGGAAAATGGATTGCTACTATTCTTGAATATGACTTAGAAATCAGGCCCACCAAACTGATTAAAGGGCAGGGATTAGCAAAACTCATGGCTAAGTCGAACTTCCAAGCACTAGATATGAATATGGTGGATGTGTTGGAAGAAATAGAAGAATTCACTACTTCTTTCATTGAAGAAAAATTTCTAAATTCTCCTTGGTATGCTGACATCATTTATGTACTTTTATATTTGAATGCCCCCCCTTCTTTTTCCAAAAATAAAGCTAGATTTTTGAAACATAAAGCTTTAAATTATTGCATATTAGATGGGGTATTATATTGGAAAAATGCTGTTGGAATTTTGATTAAATATTTACTTAAGGATGATGCAGGAAAAATCATGCATGAGCTGCATGAAGGAGAATGTGGAGGACACCTCTACTAGAAGACCACAGTAAATAAAATTCTCATGTCTGGTCACTATTGGCCCACCCTTTTCCCAGACACTCAAAAGTTAGTCATGTCTTGCCATAAGTGTCAAATTTTTTATGGCAAAAGAAAGCTCCTTCCCTTACCATTACATCCCATCAGTGTTGAGGAACCCTTTCAACAATGGGGCTTGGACAGCCCAGCATAAGTGGATCCTCACTGCCACTGATTATTTTACCAAGTGGATAGAAGCCATACCATCTAGGAATTCTACTGACTTTGTCATTATCAAGTTCCTTGAAACTAACATCCTATCCAGGTTTGGTTGTCCTAGAAAAATCAAAACAGATAATGTTGCTGCCTTCAAGACTAAAAGAATGGTTTATTTCTGTTACAAATACCACATTACCTTGGGCCACTCTACTACCTACTATCCCCAAGGAAATGGATTTGCTGAATCCTCTAATAAGAGCCTTATCAACATCATCAAAAATCTGTTGGAGAAAAATTAGAAGTCATGGCACAGTAAGTTGGTTCATGCCTTATGGGCTGATAGATTAACTACAAAGAAGTCAATAAATATGTCCCCTTATCAGCTGGTCTATGGCATGGATGCAGTCTTCCCAACATCATTAGGAGTTCCAATCATGAAACTCCTTCAAGAAGTGCAAACTGAAGAAAATGATATGCAGATAAGAATCAACCAAAAAAATTCATTTACAACAGTCCAGAGAAGAATTCTATGAAAGAACACAACTAGTCCAAGAGAATATCAAGAAACTATTTGATAAAAGGACTAAGGCAAAAAATTTCCAAGTTGGAAATATAGTTCTTAAATGGGATTCAAGAAGGGAAGAGAAGGGAAAACATGGCAAGTTTGAAAATCTATGGAAAGGACCTTTTATTATTCATGCTGAGAGGGGTCACAATGCTTTCTTCATGAAGGAATTGAATGGAGAATATCTATATGGAGGTCCTGTCAATGGCAGGATGCTCAAGCATTACATCTATCAAGAGTCATGAGTTTCAAATCTTTTGTACTTTCCATTGTAAATTATCATTGTTTGAACATTGCATTCAAAGTTAGAAAAATAAAAATACAAAAACAATAGAAAAGATAAAAGAGGGTAGATTGTAAAACAAGAAAGGTACAGCCCCATACCAAAAAAGAGAGACAAAATCTGAAAGTGTGCAAGCTCAAATTCCACTCCTAAAAACACACTTCTAGTTAGCCATACAGCTTAATCATGACTAATTAGCTTTTAAATTACTGCTGATAGGTTAGTGAATTAGATCAGCCAAACAACACAATCTTGGCTTACCAGTAAGGTAGATTAGGATAGAGGAAACAAAGGTTCAAACAAATTCAATATATGAACCTATGAATTTAAAAGGAATAATGGATCTAAACAGAATAAATATTGAGCCAAAGATAGAAATCAAACTAGTTCCAAAAGCTCAAAACTTGAACCAAATGAAAAAGAAAACACAGCTCAAACAAATTCAAAACAAAGCTGAAAAAATAATGAAGGATGTTTTAGTTTTCAGATCTTAAGCCTTCACAGTTTTGTTTATTTTTCTGAAAATAGAAGTCTATGTGCAACTTTTTTTTATGCCATAGATCTACAAGTCAAATTGCTTAATCTTGGCTTGGTTTCTTTTAAATTTTCTGTTTTAGAATTTAGAGAATAAAGGTCTGTCAGACAGTCTAATCCTGATAGATAGTAGTTAGGTAGAGAACTTATGAGTTCAACTGCTTAATCTAAACTCATGGAGGAATAAGATTAGACTTAGATTAGTTTCCTATTTTTCAAAAGAATAAAATTTTGATGAAGAGAGTTTGCTAGTCCAAATGCACTCTGAAAGAAGAAAAAATGTTAGGATCATTAGGAATGGGTAGGTAGAGATGTTGTTTTGATAGCATTCCATTGTTTTAGATTATTGTAGAGATTATCAAATCAAAGAAAGGACAGATACAGGAAAAGAAAGTTGCTACCCAATGGATGAAGGCACTAGTTTACTGAAAAGCCAGAGATCAATAGCTGAGGTTCTGGACACCTAAAGAACCAGCTGTCCTCCCCAAGTGGAGCCACTGTTAGCCACCTATAAATTTTTTCATACCCAATGGTGGCTAATTTTGTCTTTTAAACCTTCAAGAGATATTTCCCTTTGAAAAACTATCATGTTTTGAAGTTTTATGATGATTATTACCCTTTGAGTTAATCTTCACTACTGTTTCACTTTTAATCCTAAAGAACCTTGTTGTTTACAAAGAGAAAAAACTACTTATAAAACCCCATTTTCCATCATTTCACTCCTCCTTTCACTCATTCTTCCCTTTCATAAAATCCCTCAAAAACCTTTCATTTAACCTCTAAATCATCAAAAAACCCTTTTTAAACCTTATTTCCCCCTTTCATTTCATTTAAAAACCCTTTTCTCCCTTATCAGAACCCTCAAAATCCTCTGAAAAACCTTCATTTTGGCCTAAAAACCCATTTTTCAGCATTAAGGCCTTAAGCCCCTTTCGGCCTTAGCCCTAGCCCCTTTTTGCATATGACCCGCGCTATGACCAAGTGCGAAGCACTCATCGCATCACAAATATTCATTCCATCACAATCGACAATCGCAAATTCCCTTTATCCTTTCCATTTTCCTCTTCCGATGTCGATCCTCCGATTTAATCTCAGCCGTTGAATCCACAAGAACCAACGACCTAGATTCAATCGCGCTCCACTCATTAGCCCTTCGATGTCATACCTGTCGATTTAATCCTGACCGTTGATCTCTCATACTGATCCAATAGCCAGCGCTTAATCGCATATCATATACTCAAATACCCCGGCGCTTTTGCCTCTTTCCTTTTCTCCGATGCGATGTAATCCCAGCCGTTCATTCCGCCAAATCCGACGGTTCACGCTTCATCGCATCGCACCCATCCATCGCGTGATCCTCCACCATCCTGACCTCTGATTAAATCTCCACCGTCGATCTTCATTAGATCGGACGGTCCGCGCTCAATCGCATCATTGCCTTTCTCCCCTCCTCTCGCACCATTTCACGTCCTGTGCGATTCTGCAATGTAATCTCCGCTGTTGATCTTCTCAAATCCAACAGCCCACAATAATTCTACTTTTCAAACCCTGCCCTTCTCTTTCTTCCCCATCGATAGATCCCGAACATCGATCCTCATGATCCAACGGCTCCCATTGATCCTTCCTTCCGCCCTTTATAAAAGGTGGGCCCTCCCTTCTCCTCGTTTTTCTCCACCAATTTCCTTCAAACCTTACCTTTTCTATATTTTTTGTTTCCCAACAAAAATACTTTTAAACAAAATCTTGACCATCGATCTACAAAGATCAAAGGTCATCAGGCTCCATCCTTCCACCCGTTCCCTTCCCCTTCATTTCTTCATATCTTCTCCTTCTCTTAATCATAACCCTCCATCAAAGAAATATAACGATCGAGACTTAACCCGGTAGCCTATTGCACCCGTCCACTACGCGCCAATTTTGTTGATGTCACCATGGACCCCGCGTACCCTTTTACCCTGCAGTTCTTCATCCATCGCGCTCAACCCACATCGTTGGATTTGGAGCCTCCAATCCAACGGACCAAAATCCATATCGCGTAATTTTTTTCCCCTTTTCACACTACGCTACTTCCACATGATAAAATTGGTTTTAGAAATCCACATGTCGAACACTAACGTATATTGCATTCCAAAAGCTAATACCACTTACCCCCCAAATGCTACGCGAAAACCCTTGTCGGTTTTGCGCTAAACCACTCCCTCCGCCCGCATTTCTTTTTCATCTTTTAATCCTGGCCATCGATCTCTGAGATCAGACGGCCCTGTTTTAATCTCGCCCCCATTCACTTTTCACCCAACCTTCTCCCAAATGACTTGATCAGACGATCTCCACCGTTGATTATCCTAATCCAACGGTTCCTATTCGATGTCCTGCCCAAACTCCATTTTCACCTGGTTAGCTGTTCTACCAGTATTTTCTTCCCTTTTTCCGCTCCATCCACATTCTTCCTCACTGCTCCTCCACCCTCACGAGCCTCTGAAGCAGTTTTAAACCAAATCTTCACAGGATTTAAATTAAATTTGTTTGTTTTATGGATGTTTAATGAATATTAAGGTAAACCCTCCCGCAGCCATTACGGTATTATTATGGGCCGAGGATGATGATCCTCATGGCCTTTGATACAAATTAAAGGGTTTAAAGTGATAATTACATATTTTTAGAAAATCGATAAGTCATGATTATCGGTTTTTCTGAACAATTTCTCTGACAAACCCTCTATGTACCTGCAACAACAAACATATTCAGAGTTAATTAATAAAAGAGTATAAGTGTCAAAGATGAAGATAATGGCATAATCAATCCTAAACATAGATCCAAAGATAAATCACTATGTTTATAAAACAAAGAAATATCAGTCGAAGGACACCTCAAAGCCACATCAAAGGGGCTAATTGAATCCCCCAGGTACCAAAATTGCCACCTACAGCCTCTCTGCCTCAAATGAATACCCAGATCAAATCTCAGTCTGAAACATTAAGGCCAAAGGAAGCTGAACGATTATTACAAGAAAAACAAATATCTTTACTGTCAGCAAAAGTTATTGTAAAGATAAGAAAGTGCCTTAAAGTAAATCTTTTTTCCCACTAAGCTTAAAAGGCAGAAATAGAATAAATGAAACAGAGTTGTAATTTGATGCATTCCTGTCTTATGCCTTGCATGGTTTTCAAGGCTGGATGTTGCATTTAGTATAGAATTAATGATACTCAACCCAAGAACTCTTCCACCTCCTCATTTCTTCCATAAATACTTCTGAAGAAGATGAGAAGTTGTTGGTTGGTTGGTCACTAGTTGTAACACTTAAACTCTTTGAAATAATACATAGCCTATTTGAAGTTGAAGAAGAAATTGAAGTCTTGGAAGCTTGATGATGTTGTGACATGCTTGTTCTTGAGAAGTCTCTATCATTAGATCCCTGAGCTTGGCTATTGGTGATGTATTCTGAACTGTCTGTTGTTTTTCCTGTTTTCATTTTGTTCCATAAATTCTTACTATAGTAGGATGAAAATTTTAGGCTAAGAAATGACTCCTAGAAGCACCTTAGACCTGTTTACCCTTCACTGTTTTATGTTTTCTTCTACTAAGGCATTTTAGAGTCTTTAATCATTCTCTTGAACCCTTATGCTTGTTTATTTCTCAAATAGTTCAAATAGTTGGTTCCAACATGATTTATGGTTTTCCCTGCTTTTTTGCTGCCACTTGTAAACTGTTTTAGAAGTCCCCCTTTGAAGTATCCTTGTTTATAGTTAGCCAAAGAGGTTTGTTTCGATCATACCCTTTGTCCCTTCTTGAACAATTGTTTTAAAGGTCTTTATAATTGTAATCATGGATGTTTTTAGGTGTTCCCTCTTCTATGATTGCAAGTATCAGTGAATCTTTTATGTTTTCTAAATCCTTTGAAATAAAATCTTTGAGGAAATAGGATGTGTTACCAAATCTTAGATTTCATTTTAAAAGTTGTCTTGAAGTCATCATTTGCTTAAAGTGTGGTTTGTAGAATTCATTGTTAGCCTTGTCTATCAAATACCTATTTATGTTCAAGTTATGTTTTTAAGTTCCCTTTGTTGAGAATTCAAACTCTCTTTCAAAATCATTAATGTCCATATCATTCACAAAACTAAAGGATCCCATGGCCAAGTTAGATTTTCCCTTTGATATCCCATATCCATTGATGAGCTTGTTATTAAATTCTTCTTGACTCCATTGCCCAATGAATCTAACCCTTTTTCTTTCTGTTTATACTACCTAGACCTTTCATGTTCTGTTGTACTAATTCAACCAAACAAACAAACAAACAAAACAAACACTTGCACTTAATAACTAGTCTAAAATCATACTTAAAAGCAAACAAGACATACCTTTGCAAAAAATTTGAGAGATCCCTCTCTGAGAACAGGAGGACTAGATCCTGGAACTCTAAATATTGGTTCTGATGTTGCCTTGTCTTTTGGTTAGCCAATCTATCAAAACACGTGACACCAATAGAGTGCTGAGATTATGGGTTAAAAATAGGACAAAGATGAGTGGCATGAGCCCCTGAAGGGTCTTCTAGGAGTGGTGAGTTGACCATGACATGATAGAATAGTGAAATAGTGAAAATTTTATCTTAAGGATAATGGAAGCAGTGAGATTTCTAAAAGTCACAATATTCATGAATATTGTTTTTAAAAATATAGGACAAGTATTTGGTCATCTAAAAATAGAAAAAATTACTGATGACTAATAGGTCTTACGCAATGAATTCCATTGTCTCTTCGGTCTTCCGACTCATCCTCTTTCCGTTGGATGGGAAAATAGTCACAGTGGATCAATTATCCTTTTGCACCCCCTATTATTCCACGTTACCAAGTAGAATTGTACCCTAGTAGGAGGTATTCCTAACTCATACGTCAACATCGGTACAAGTATTCTGAAGGCATATTCCATGATGGGTTTCTTTCCTCTCCTGACACCTGAGGTTCCACATACGATTGAAATGATATCCACCATTTTGGATGGCTCTATCGATCCATGGATCCTACCGGCGCCTTCAAACATTGATTCCTATGAATATTAGATCCCACTATCATCGACAGAGTTGGCTTATCAAGCCATCCAAATAGCATATGAACCCTCCATTTCTTTAGTTTTGACCAATGGTACAACCCTCCCACCCGTCACGGTTCATTCTAGTGATATCCTCGATGAATTCCTACCTACGGACGAAGCTATTAGAGAGATCATGTCTCTAGAAGAACGGCCTTGGGGAGAATTCCATCATCGTGCTTCGATGTTTGATTCAGATGCGATCACTACTCAATCCCATATTTTGACCCACCTGAGATCACTCCCTCTGCTTACACGACTGTTCAAACTATCGACTCAGAATGAAACATGGGCAATATTTCCAAGACTATGCTCATAGATATCTCGGTCAAAACGGGTATCATGGAAAACATTCAAATTGGAGCCAATTAAAATCCCAAGGAAATTTTCACGCTTCACATCCCTTTTTAAATAATTTCATGATGTGTTTTCTTGGTCTTACGAAGAAATTCCTAGCATAGATCTATCTATTTTTTAGCACGAAATCAAATTTTATGACCATGCCAAGCCTGTACGGCAAAGACTCTGACCTATCCACCTTGGCAAAGTAGCCGCCATTAAGACTAAGGTAGAAAAACTCTTACGTTGGTTTCATCTACCTTGTTCCTTTGACAGAATGGGTTTCCAATCCGGTTCCTGTAGTTAAAAAGCAAGGCACCATCTGGGTCTGTGTTGATTATCGTGATCTGAACGCCACTTGTCGAAAAGAAAATTATCCTATGCTATTTATAGATTATATTCTCGATGATTGTGCCAGATGTGAATATTTCTCCTTCATGGATGGTTTCTCGAGCTATAACCAAATTATGATTAAAAAATATGACCAACATAAAATTGCCTTCATCTATCCTTGGGGCACTTTTACGTATCGTAAAATCCCATTTGGTCTAAGGAATGTGGGAGAAAATTTCAAAGGGCTATGGACTATTCCTTTCAAGATATTTGGCACATTGTACAAGCTTACTTGTAACACCTTCTGGCTCACTACAAGAAGAGAACCCACCACCTTGTGCATCTGAAACAAATCTTCGCTCGGTGTAGGTTCTACAATATACGTCTGAATTCGCATAAGTGCATATTTTTTGTCAAGCCTTGACGCCTTCTGGGATTTATTGTTTCCAAGCATGAGATTAGGTTTGATCCCAATAAGGTTAAGGCAATCATTGAATTACCTGTGCCACAATCCATTCTGCAGCTCCAACGTTTGCAAGGGAAGGAATTTTTTTTACGTCTTTTCATACTAAAATATGCTGAGATGACGAAAGGCTTTATGCACTTACTGAAGAAAGGAACACTATATTTTTGGGATGACCAAGATGAACTGTTGTTTGATGCCTTGAAATGAGCACTCATTTCCGCCCCACTTCTTAGTTCCCCCAACTACTCGCATGACTTTCTCCTCTACCTGGCAGCCTCACCATCCTCGTTAGGCATGGTGTTGGTTCAAGTTCACGATGATGATAGTGAACATGTGATATATTGTTTATCAAAATGTCTCATTGAACCCGAACTACGATATTCGCATGTGGAGAAACTATCTCTCACGGTGGTCTTCACTGTCACCCGACTCCGACATTATATATTGCTGCGGTAGACTACTGTAATTGCTTTGGAGAATCCCATGCGAAACATTCTATCTCGACAAGTTATTGGAGGAAACAGTTCGATTTGGTTTTCACTGCTACCAAAGCAAAGAAATTTTTTTTATCGCCGAATTACTGTCAAACCTTCCCAAAATTGACTTGGAAGATGTAGTTCATGATCCATTTCCTGATGAATTTTTCTACCTAGTCGATTCTTCTGATCCTTGGTATGGAGACATTTTGGTATACCTCCAAACTCAACGTTTCCACAAAACTCTCACGTCAGATGTGTTGAGATTCAACAAGATGATGAGCTTAGTGAAAAGAGTCACCTTCACTAAGTGGGCCCGGAGGCTATTTTTGGCGCAAAGTCTATTTTTAGACATGTCGATCATATTCTATGACTTGCAGGATGCTATTTGTGGATGGTTGGTAAAGTTGGAAAAAATAGATGGACTTCTATTTTTAGAAATATTGGGCGGAATCTATTTTTAGATTTCCAATCTAAAAATAGATATGTCGAATATTATTAGCTCTTAATAATATTTGGACTCTAAAAATTATCTTATTCTCTTGGAGCACTTCAGTTAAGTGCACAGATGTGGCACAGCAGCTGACAGAAGGAATTACGCTATTACTGAGGGTTTACTGTAGATAATGCATGGAGACTTCAGTTAGAACTCATGTGACAGAGTTTGGTGGAGTTATAGAAGTAGTTGGTTGAGTTGTATTTAGTTTAACTCAGTTAGACTTAGTTGAGCTAGTTGTATCTAGTCTAACTTATTGATACACTAGTGAGAGTGGTGTGAATTAATTAGTTAATTAATTAACTAAAGAATTGTTGAAAATGCAGCAAGATGATGGAGCTTGGTGAAATGAAGTCGCCTTCACCAAGTGGGCCCGCAGGCAAATTCTGGCGCAAAATCTATTTTTACACATATGGAGCATGGTTCGGGGATTCCAGTTTGAGATTCTTGAAGTATGTGTAATGTTGGTAAAAATAGATGAGACTCTATTTTTGAGGTCAAAGAGGTCGAAGTCTATTTTTAGACTGCCTCTCCTTAAAACAGGGAAGTCAAATATTATTTACCCTTAATAATATTTAGACTATAAACAAAAGTTTACTCTCTTGGAGCACTTCAGTTCGAGCTACAGAAGTGGCTCATGCATCTGACAGAGGAATCACGTGGTTCCCAAGGGTTTGATGGCATCATGCATGGTTGATCAGCTTGGACTCACATGTGTGTTTAGAGGAGAGTTAATGAGACAGATAGTGGAGTTGTGTTCTGTTTATTTTAGTTGAACTAGTTGAGATTAGTTTAATAAGCTAATCAATTAGTTATGAGTGGAGTGAATTAAATATTATTTAATTCATTAATTAGTAACTCATTATTCAACTCAAGAACACATCAGTTCACTACAGTGTATGATCAGTTCAGTGGAGACCAATGAAAGAGGTAGATGAAAGGGTAGAGTTAGCTATCAGTTGTGACTATACTGTTGTTATTTGCAACACACAGATAGGTGGAGTAAGCCCATGAGGATTGCGCAGTTCAGGCTGGTGGTTTATCTATATAAAGAGGCCATCCCATAGCATTGAAACATGCAATAGAGGCAAGGCAATTGGCGGTGAGTTTTGAACCAGTAACCTGTTCAAAACTGAGCTAGATTGTGAGTAACTGTATGAGAAAGTACCGAGTACTTGTGAGGAGTATTGTACTGAGTTAGTTACTTGATTTCTCCATTATAATATACACAATAGCTGTGGGGTTTTCAGCTATAAGCTTTCCCCATACATACTGTGTTAATGTGTATGATGATTTGATGTGTTATCGCTTGATTTTATTTTCGCATGTGTGATGATCTGAGTTGGTTGAGTGGAAGAGATTATGTGTTGCATATAAATTCGAATTGTATGTGATCAGGATAGTCTCGGTGGATAATTAATCATTATTTAGCAAATTTCTACATGGTATCGGAGCTATTGAAGTTCAGATTGATCATCACAGTGATTACAAACTTATTTCGGTAGACAGAGTCTGCATGCGGGCCAGGTAGCCTCCGGATTCATCTTTCTTCGGAAAGTGAAAGTTCTGGTAAACGCCCCTTGCAGTCGATCTCTGTGCTAGAAATAATTTTTTTCTCACGATCTAGAGCGGTTGAGCTTTGAGGTGGAATTCGAAATTTTGCAGCAGTTTTGTTTTCTTGGTGCCGGTGTTGAAAATGTCTTTCAACGGTTTGCGACTCGAATATGCTCTTGAAGGTAGTTCAAATTATGTTGCATGGAAGGATCGCATGGAAGCAGTATTAGAAGATAATGGTCTGAAGGAGTTCGTAGATACGGATGTCCAAAAGCCCACTGATCCTGCTGAAGTCAAAGTATGGCAAAAGAAGATGGCGAAATGTCGAAGGATCATGTTGGAGGGTGTCAAGGATCATATTGTATCCAGCCTGCATGGAAAGGCTTCTCCATTTCTAATGTGGAAAGCTTTGACGGATCTATTCCAGAGTAAGAGTGACCAAAGGAAGCTGGCGCTCAAAGAAAAGCTCAGGAATATCAAGATGGAGAAAGGAGACAGTATCGCCAAATACCTCACGAAGTTCACTCAGTGTAGAGATGAGCTGGGAAGTGTGGGGGTGACTGTCGATGAAGAGGACATGGTCGACCTGGCTCTCCTTGGTCTTCCAAAGGCTTGGCACTCATATCAAGATAGTGTCAATGGTCGGGAGAAGCTGCTGGGATGGGAGTGCCTTTGGGCGGATCTCATGCAGGAGGAGATAAGGAGGACTACTCGAGATGTATCTTCATCAAAGGGAGCTGATGAAGAAAACTGCGCTTTGGTGGCCAAAGAAAAGAAAGGGAAGGGTAAGAAAACCTCTCATTCTGGTGCAAAGGGCAAGAAGCAGGATATGGCGAAAGTGAAGTGTTTTCACTGCCATGATCACGGACATTATGCTACCAATTGTCAAAAGAAGAAGAAGAACAAGCAAGCGGGAAGATCTGCAGATGGAGAAGCTTTGGCTTCACAGTTCGAGCTTGACTTTTCACTGATTGCATGCTTGGTTTCAAGTGTGATGGGATCGGTATGGTTCTTGGACAGCGATGCATCATTTCATATGACGGGAGATCGGGAGTTGTTCTCAGATCTGGAGGACAAAGATTTGGGTGTGCACATCGAGATGGGCGATGATGGTAGATGCAGTGCGACTGGTATCGGTACCATATCCTTTCAGAGGGAGTCTGGTAAACCCTTTGTACTGAAGGATGTCATGCATGTACCTGGATTGAAGAAGAACCTGATTTCTGTGGCGATGTTGGAGGATAAGGGGTATGATGTGGTCTTTATCGAAGGAAAAGCCTTCCTGCGCAGTAAGACTACTGGAGAGACCCGGAAGATAGGGGTTCAGACCAAGAACCTTTATCAGTTGCAGGTAGATGGCTGCGCAGCTATGGCATGCAAGGCGGGAGAAGTGGTGAGCCGGGATGATGAGGGCGAACTGTGGCACAGGAGATTGGGCCACCTTCACCATGGAGCTTTGAAGATTCTGCAGCAGATTTCTACTGGACTTCCTAAGGGCACTCTTGCGCAGTCAGATCAGTGCAAAGGGTGTACTTTAGGGAAGTATGTGAAAGCCACCTTTCACGAGAAGGATAGTCGCGCCACGACGATCCTTGAGAGAGTTCACACAGACGTGTGTGGTCCTTTCTCAGTTGCTTCGACAGCAAAGCACAAGTGTTATGTGATCTTTGTTGATGATTTCTCTCGAAAGTGCTGGATCTTCTTCATGCAGAAGAAGAGCGATACATTCGCGAAGTTCTGTGAGTTTAAAGCACTGGTCGAGAAGGAGTCGGGGAAGAAGGTGATTGCTCTAAGGAGTGATAACGGTGGTGAATTCAACTCGGCTAAATTCAAGGAGTTCAGCAACGTAGAAGGGATTCGGAGAGAGCTCATCGCACCCCATAACCCACAGCAGAACGGGGTGGCTGAGCGGAAGAAAAGAACGATCGTGGGTGTTGCATGGGCGATGTTGCATGATCAAGGCCTACCCCTTCACTTGTGGGCTGAGGCATGCAATACAGCAGTGTATGTGCAGAACCGTTGTCCTCACAAGGTTCTTGGCATGAGTACACCGGAGGAGGCTTATTCTGGCAAGAGGCCTGATATTTCCCATTTGCGGATTTTTGGTTCTCTTGTCTACATGCATGTGACGAAGGATGTGAGAAGGAAGCTGGATCCAACTGCTGAAGTTGGAATATTTGTGGGGTACACTGATACACCTCACAACTATCGGGTGTATGTGCCAGACAGTCGCAAGACTGTTGTGCGACGGGATATAAAATTTCGGGAGGAGAAAGCCATGCAGTGTTCGCTTGAGAGGGAGCTACACTTGCATGCAGATGAGGAGCTGTTAGTTCCTAAGGAGGAGCTTCCGGATGTGGATCAGCCACAAGAGGAGGTTCGGGAGGTGGAAGAAACCACCCAGGCAGCGCCAACCATCAGAGGGCGCATGCGCACTACAGAAGCTGAGCGACTGGCTCGGGATGCAGAGAAGGTTGTAGGACCACCTACAGCACAGCGCAGACAGAGACAGTCACCGGATCGGTACACTGGATGCATGGCTCTTGTGAGTCAATGTGTTGTGACGGAGCCATCCTCTTTTGAGGAAGCTGTGGAGGAACCCGCATGGGTTGATGCCATGATCGAAGAATATGATTCGATCATCAGGAACAGTGCATGGGAGATTGTCCCAAGACCGGTTGGGAAATCAGTGGTGGGTTTGCGATGGATCTACAAGGTGAAGCAGGCGGCTGACGGGAGTGTGGAGAAGTACAAGGCGAGATTTGTCGCCCGTGGCTTCTCACAGATCGAGGGGATCGACTATGAGGATACTTTTGCACCTGTCGCAAGGTACTCTTCCATACGGACGATCCTTGCTCTCTTAGCGCAGATGGGGTGGCACATTCATGAGATGGATGTGAAGACTGCGTTCCTCAATGGAGTTATTGAGGAAGAGGTGTACATAGAGCAGCCTGAAGGTTTTGAGATCTTCAGCAGTGAGTCGCATGTGTGCCGACTCAAGAGAGCACTGTATGGGCTGAAGCAAGCACCTCGTGCTTGGTACACTCGGATAGACAGCTACTTCACCGGGCTTGGATTCTCCAAGAGTGAGGTGGATCCAAACCTGTACCAGATTGTGGTGGAGGGGAAGCTGTTGATCATCGTACTGTATGTAGATGATCTGATTTTGACTGGCGACGAGCGGTTGATACTTTCATGCAAGGAGGATCTTGCACGAGAGTTTGAGATGAAGGACCTGGGCATCCTTCATTATTTCCTGGGATTGGAGATTTGGCAGCGCAGTGGAGGACTGTTTGTTTCTCGGGGCAAGTATGCTCGGGAGATTCTGGAGAGGTTCAACATGCAAGGCTGCAAGCCTGTTGACACTCCTCTTCCTGGTGGTTGGAGGAAGGGAGATGCTACTTCGGAGGAGGTAGTGGATGCCATTGTCTATCGACAGTTGGTGGGGTCGTTGATGTATCTGGTCAATACTCGACCCGATATATGCTATGCAGTTAACCAGCTTTCGCAAGCTATGGTTAAGCCTACCAAGCTCTTTTGGAAGGCGGGCAAGCATGTATTGCGCTATATCAGAAGCACATCGGGATATGGTCTATGGTACAGACAGGAGGATGGAGTGAAACTTTCTGGTTTCACTGATGCAGATTGGGCAGGGAGCCCAACAGACCGGAAGAGCACTTCTGGAGGAGTTTTCAGCATTGGGTCGACAGCAGTTTCCTGGTACAGCAGGAAGCAGAGATCCGTGGCACTCAGTTCAGCAGAGGCCGAGTACATGGTAGCTAGCTTGGCTGCATGCGAGGCTATTTGGATGAGGAAGATCCTCGCAGGTTTGTTCAGGTTGCATTTGGAGCCTACAAGTGATCTACTGTGATAACCAAAGTTGCATCAAACTCTCAGCTAATCCAGTATTTCATGATAGGTACAAACACATCGACATCAGGTACCATCATATCAGAGATTGTGTTCAGCGGAGAATCATGATGCTTTCATATGTTCCCACGGAGGATCAGGATGCCGACATCCCGACGAAGGCGCTCACCAGGAGCAAGTTCGAATTCCACAGAGGCAGGATAGGGATTGCAGATAATCCATATCTTGCTAAGAGGGAGTTTTGAGAATGTAGCAAGATGATGGAGCTTGGTGAAATGAAGTCGCCTTCACCAAGTGGGCCCGCAGGCAAATTCTGGCGCAAATTCTATTTTTAGACTATGTCTATTTTTAGACATATGGAGCATGGTTCGGGGATTCCAGTTTGAGATTCTTGAATTATGTGTCATGTTGGTAAAAATATATGAGACTCTATTTTTGAGGTCAAAGAGGTCGAAGTCTATTTTTAGACTGCCTCTCCTTAAAACAGGGAAGTCAAATATTATTTACCCTTAATAATATTTAGATTATAAACAGCAGTTTACTCTCTTGGAGCACTTCAGTTCGAGCTACAGAAGTGGCTCATGCATCTGACAGAGGAATCACGTGGTTCCCAAGGGTTTTATGGTATCATGCATGGTTGACTTCAGTTGGACTTCAGTGGCAGAAGTTTAGAGGAGTTAATTACGCTAGTGAAGTTGTAAGTTCGTTTATTTTAGTTGAATCCATTGAGATTGTTTAACTAGCTAACTCAATTAGTATTGAGTGGAGTAACAAATATTTATTGATCAAAAAAGATGACTAGTAACCAATATTCAACTATGAACACATCAGTTAACTACAAGCAGCGACTAGTCATGAAGGGAGACCAAGAAAGAGGTATGAAAGGTAGAGTTAGGCTATCTTCGCTAGAACTATACCGCTGCTATTTGCAACACAATGACAGGTGGAGTGTGTCAGCGAGACGCAAAGTAGTTTTCCAGGCTGGTGGTTTATCTACAGGTTGAGGCCATCCCATAGCATTGAAACAATACAATAGAGGCGTATTAAGTTATGGTTTGAACCGTAAGAACTGCTCAAAACTCAAATGATTGTGGGAGAATCAGAAGTATAAGTTAATCGAAAATGTATATATTTTTACCAGTTAGCATTTTGATTTTCTCCATTATAATATTCACAATAGCTGCGGGGTTTTCAGCTATAAGCTTTCCCCATACATACTGTGTTAATGTGTATGATGATTTGATGTGTTATCGCTTGATTTTATTTCCGCATGTGTGATGATCTGAGTTAGTTGAGTGGAAGAGATTATGTGTTGTGTATGAAGTTCAAATAGTATGTGACCAGGATAGTCTCGGTGGATAATTAATCATTATTCATCAAATTTCTACAATAATAACTCATTAATCAACCAAGAATACATCGCTAACTACAGCAGGCTACATAAGTCAGCAGACCAAAGGTATATAGTAAAGAAGGCAGACTTATCACTTCAGACTGGTAGTGATGCGGCTGATTGCATCCAACACTCCAAAGAGATGCCAGCAGGTCGTGGTAGTGAAATCTTGTGATTGAGTTCATATCTGTATTTATTGATTTGGGGCAGTGATTTGTGTCAAGAGAGGAAGGCTAGCAAGGGGCAAGGATCTGTGCATGGATTTGTAAGATCGGGCCTGATTAGTGTGTAGCGATTGTATTGTACTGAGAGCTTGATATGATCAAATTTGTATGAGGATTGTTACATGATCTCTATGACACATATTATATACAGATATTTGGGTTTTTCAGCTTCAAGCTTTCCCGTTAAACAACTGTGTTAATGTGTGTGAATTTTTATTGTTTCATGTGTGCATTGCAATCTTAATTAGTTTCCGCAAACGATCAATGGTGGAATAGATTCTATATTTTGCATGAAGTGAAAATAGTGTGAGATCAGAAGAATATTAGACATATAGCACATAATTTATATAATTTTTACATGGTATCAGAGCAGTATTGATCACAGAATATTTCAATTATTGAAGTGGTTGAGTTTTGTGCTGGTGGAATTCGAATTTGCTGCAGTGTTTTCTTGGTGTCGAAGTTGAGCATTCATTGAAATGTATTTCAATAGATTATGATTGGAGTATGCCCTTGATGGAATCTTGAATTATATTTCTTGGAAGGACAACATGGAGGTGGTACTGGATGATAATGGGGTGAAGGAGTTCATAGATGCTGATATTCCAAAGCCTGGTTCTAGCAATGCAGCCGCACTTGATGCATGGCAAAAGAAGGTAGAAAACTGTCTAATAATTATGTTGGAAGGTGTGAATGACCACATAGTGTCCAGCCTTCACGGTAAAGCCACTCCATTCTTATTTTGGAAGGCTTTAATATAATTTTTCCAAAGCAGAAGCGACCAGAGGATGTTGGCGCTTAAAGACAAGCAAAGAAAAATAAAAATGGAGAAAGGCGACAGTATACCAAAATACCTCACGAAGTTCGTCCACTGCAAGGATGAGATGGGAAGTGTGGGGGTTACTGTAGATGAAGAGGACTTGGTGAGCTTGGCTCTCCTTGGGCTTCCGGGTAGCTGGAAGGAAGGCCAGGACTCTGTCAATGCTGATAAACTGCAGTTGGGAACGACTTTGGTCAGATCTTGTGCAGGAGGAGATAAGGCGGGGTACCAGGGATGGATCTTCATTGAAGAATTAAGATGAAGAAAATTTCACTTTGGCTGCCAAAGCAAGGAAAGGGAAGGGGAAGAAAAATCCTTCTCAATCCGGTGCGAAAGGTAAGAAGCAGGATTTGTCCAAGGTGAAGTGTTTAATTACCTAAAGATGGACATTACGCCACTACTGGTTCACAAAGAAGTAGAATAAGCAGAATCGTTGGATCTCAAGGGAATACAGGAGGTACTGTCTCCACAGTTTGAGCTAGATTTTTCTTTGATCACATGCTTGGTTTCAAGTGTGATGGGATCGGTGTGGTTTCCTGATATTGATGCATCTTTCCATATGACTGGAGATAAATATTTGTTTAGTGATCTGAATGAAAAGGATTTTGGAGTGCACATCGAGATGCGCGATGATGGTAGATACAGTGTGAATGGTATCAAGACTATTTCCTTTGAGAGGAAGTCTGGTAAACCTTTCATATTGAATGATGTTATGCATGTTCCAGGATTGAAGAAGAATCTGATCTCTGTGGCGATGTTGGAAGACAAGGGTTATGATTTTTTTTTTAGCGAGGGAAAATCCTTCTTGCGCAGTAAAACAACTGGTCAAACCAGGAGGATAGGGATTCGAGTTAAGAATCTTTATCAATTACAAGTAGATGGCTGCGTAGCAATGGCAGGCAAAGCAGAAGGAGTGGTGAGCCGGGATGAGGGCGAATTGTGGCACAGGATATTGGGCCATCTTCACCATGGTGCTTTGAAAATTTTACAGACGATTTCTCTCGGGCTTCCCAAGGGTACACTTGGTAGTCAAATCAGTGTAAGGGATGTACTTTGGGAAAATTTGTGAAGACCAATTTTCATGAGAAGGATAGTCACACCACGACGATCCTTGAAAGAATTCACACAGACGTGTGTGGACCTTTCTCAGTTGCTTCAATAGCAAAGAAAAGGTATTATGTGATATTTGTTGATGAATTTTATCGTAAGTGTTGGATCTTATTCATGTAGAAGAAGAGCGAGACATACTCAAAGTTTTGTGAGTTCAAGGCACTGGTTGAGAAAGAGTCGGGGAAGGAGGTGAAAGCTCTAAGGAGTGATAATGGTGGTGAATACATCTCTGGTGAATTCAAATACTTTTGTAGCGCAGAAGGAATTCAAAGAGAACTCATAGCGCCTCATAACCCACAGCAGAATGGGGTCACGGAGAGAAAGAACATAATGATCTTGGGTGTTGCACGGGTGATGTTGCATGATCAGGGCCTTCCCATACACTTGTGGGCTGAGGCATGAAACACTACGGTTTATGTGCAAAACCGTTGTCCTCATAGAGTACTTGGAATGAGTACACCCGAAGAGGCATTTTCTGGTAAGAAGCCTGATATTTCTCATTTGAATATTTTTTTCTCACCTGTTTACATTCATGTGATGAAGGATGCCAAGAAGAAGCTGGAGCTGACCGAAGAGGTTGAGATATTTGTGGGGTACATAGAAACACCCCATAATTATCGTGTGTATTTTCTAGACAGTCGGATGACTGTCGTGCGATGGGATATCAATTCATGAGGAGAAAGCCATGAAGTTGTCACTTGAGAGGGAGCTACACTTGCATGCAGATGAGGAGCTACTTGTTCCTAAAGATGAGCCTCAGGATGTGGATCAGCCACAAGAGGAGGTTCATGGAGTGGAAGAAACCACTCATGCAGCGCCAAACATCAGAGGGCGGAAGTGCATTATAGAAGCTAAGCGACTGAATCTTGATGCAGTGCAGAATGTAGGAGTTCCTACATCATAGCACACACAGAGACAGTCCCCTGACCGATTTACTGGATACATGGCTCTGATGAGGAAATGTATCATGAAGGAGCCATCCCCTTTTGAGGAAGCTGTGGAGGATCCCGCATGGGTAGATTCCATGGTGGAAGAGTATGATTCGATTGTTAGAAACAGTGCATGGGAGATTGTCCCAAGGCCGGAAGGGAAATCGGTGGTAGGTTCGAGATGGATCTAAAAAGTGAAGCAAGCTGCTGACGGGAGCGTCGAGAAGTAAAAGGCAAGATTTTTTACCCAGGGCTTCTCACAGATTGAGGGGATTGACTATGAAGAAAACTTTGCACCTTTCGCAAGGTATTATTCCATACGGACCATCCTTGCTCTCTCAGCGCAGATGGGTTGGCACATTCATCAGATGGATGTGAATATTGCGTTCCTCAATGGAGTCATTGAGGAGGAAGTGTAAATTGAGAAAACTAAAGGATTCGAAATCTTCAGCAATGAGTCGCATGTGTGCAGGATCAAAAGAGCATTGTATGGGCTGAAACAAGCACCTCGTGCTTGGTACACACGAATAGACAGTTATTTCACCGAACTTGGTTTCGCCAAGAGTGAGGTGGATCCGAACCTATACTATATTATGGTGGAGGGTAAGTTGTTGATCATTTTAATTTATGTACATGATTTAATACTAACGGATGATGAACTGTTGATACACTCATGCAAGGCAGATCCCTCAAAGGAGTTTGAGATGAAGGACTTGGGCCTCCTTCATTGTTTCCTGGGATTGTAAATTTGGCAGCGGAAGGGTGGACTGTTTGTGTCTCAAGGCAAGTATGCCCGGGAGATACTGGAGAAGTTTCACATGCAAGGCTGCAAGCCTATCGACACTCCTCTTCCTGGTGGTTGGAGGAAAGAAGATGATACATCGGCAGAGGTAGTGGATGCCACTGTTTATCAACAGTTGGTTGGTTCGCTCATGTATTTAGTCAATACATGACCGGACATATGCTATGCTGTGAACCAACATTCACAAGCTATGGTTAAGCCTACCAAGCTCTTTTGGAAGGCAAGCAAGCATGTCCTGAGGTATCTCAAGGGCACATCTGGATATGAATTATGGTACAAACAATCGGATGAGGTGAAGCTGCATGGCTTCACGGATGCAGATTGGGTAGGAAGCCCAATGGACAGAAAAAGCACATCTAAAGGGATTTTTAGTATCGGATCTACAATTTTTTTTTGTTACAACAGGAAAAAAATATCCATGGCACTCAGTTTAGTGGAGGCTGAGTACATGGCAGCAATTTTCGCTGCATGTGAGGCTATATGGATGAGGAAGATCCTGGTCGGGTTGTTCGGTTCATAGTTAGATCCTACTGTGATATATTGTGATAATCAGAGTTGCATTAAAATCTCGGTTAATCCAGTATTTCATGATAGATTTAAACATATTGACATCCAATATCATCATATCAGATATTGTGTGCAACGGAAGATCATGTTGCTTTCTTACATCTCTACGGAGGATCAGGATGCAGATATTCTGACGAAGGCACTCACTAGGAGAAAATTCGAATACCATAGAGACAGGATCGAGGTGGAAAATAATCCCTATCTTGTTGAGAGGGAGTGTTGAGATTCAACAAGATGATGAGCTTAGTGAAAAGAGTCACCTTCACTAAGTGGGCCCGCAGGCTATTTTTGGCGCAAAGTCTATTTTTAGACTATGTCTATTTTTAGACATGTCGAACATATTCTATGAGTTGTAGGATGATATTTGTGGATGGTTGGTCAAGTTGGAAAAAATAGATGGAATTCTATTTTTATACATATTGGGCAGAATCTATTTTTAGATTGCTAGTCTAAAAATAGATATGTCGAATATTATTAGCTCTTAATAATATTTGGACTCTAAACATTATCTTATTCTCTTGGAGCACTTCAGTTAAGTGCACAGATGTGGCACAACATCTGACAGCAGGAATTATACTATTCCTGAGGGTTTACTAGAGCTATTTCATGGAGACTTCAGTTAGAACTCATGTGATAGAGTTTGGTGAAGTTGTAGAAGTAGTTGGTGGAGTTGTGTTTAGTTTAACTCAGTTAGACATAGTTGAGCTAGTTGTATCTAGTCTAACCGATTGATACACTAGTGAGAGTGGTGTGAATTAATTAATAATTAATTCACTAAATATTAACTCATTAATCAACTGAAGAATACATCAGTTAACTACAGTGCATGGACAGTTTCAGTGGAGACCAGTGGAGAGGTAGGTGAAAGAGCAAGTGGTGAGTGTGACTATCACTGTGACCATAATGACTATAGTGATGCATTGATTGCATCCAACACTCAGTGGAGATGCCAATGAGGATTTCACAGTGCAATCTTGGTGGATTGGAGTTCATTTAGAGCCATTCTTCAGCAGGGATTGCGCAGTAGAGGCAGGCTAGCAGGTGGCAAAGATCGGTGCATGGATTTGCAAGATCGGGCCTGATTAGTGTGTAGCGATTGTATTGTACTGGGAGCTTGATATGATCAGCTTTGTATGAGGATTGTTACATGATCTCTATGACATATATTATATACATATATTTGGGGTTTTCATCTTCCGGCTTTCGCGTTAAACAACTGTGTTAATGTGTGTGAATTTTTATTGTTTTATGTGTGCATTGCAATCCTAATTAATTTCTGCAAATGATAAATGGTGGAATAGATTCTGTATTTTGCATGAAGTTAAAATAGTGTGAGATCAGGAGAATCTTGGACATATAACACATAAGTTATATAATTTCTACAAGATGACCGTCGTCGTTTTCGTCACCAAGAAAATCACTACCTCGTGCTCAACGATACTCTATATCATCGTGGTGTCGATACTATTCTTCGGCGTGTCGATACTATTCTTTGGCGTTGTATCACTCTTAACGAGGCAGAACAAATTTTAAATGATTGTCCCGCAGGGGCGTGCGACACTCATCTTTTTGGCATAGCTGCTACCTAGAAACTCTTACGTGCATGTTACTATTGGCCCACTTTGTTTAAAGACTGCATTGCAGTAGTCCAGAAGTGCCATCCGTGTTAGATTTTCACGAATAAAATGTGTGCCCATCTCGCCCCTCTTCATCTGGTTGTCTCTGTTGGTAATTTTTCTAAATGGGGAATAGACTTCGTTAAATGCAATCCTACTTCTGTGGATGGACACAATTACATCGTATTTGCGGTCGACTACTTCACAAAATGGGCAGAAGCCATTCCCACTTTTAGGGTTGATGGGAAAATCGTCGCTCTGTTCCTGTTAAATCATGTCATCTGTCGTTTCGATGTGCCCCTCTCAATCGTCACAGATCATAGGTCACATTTTCAGAACCATATGATGATGAAATTGACTTCCATGCTATGTTTTTGACAAGATCAGTCTTCTTCCTACTATCCACAACCGAATGGTCAAGTCGAATCCGTAAATGACGTCCTCAAAACCATGATTTTTCGCTTAGTCGGAAACCATAAAAGCACATGGCATCGAAATTTATATTCCTCATTATGGGAATACCAAAAATCAATAAAAACTACTATAGGCTTCACGCCATTCCAACTTGCATTTGGCCTGGAATCAGTACTCCCAATCGAATGTGAGATTCCATCACTCAAGCTCGTTGTTGAAATCCTACTCGGCACCACTACCGAAGAAGAGTGTTTGCTCTCACTCTATCAATTGGATGAAACTTTTCAAGAAGCCAAGATGGCACTCGAAGCTCACAAGCGCTGATTAAAATATCAATACGAAAAATCTGTCAAGCCCCATTCTTTTCAAGAGGGTGATCTCGTTCTACTCTATGATCAGAGACATGACCTCTTGGGGCCAGGAACACTCCAACCATTATGGCTTCGTCCTTACGTCGTCACGAAAGTTATGTCAAAAGGAGCTTATGAACTTCAGGACTATAATGGAATTCCACTCATAGAGCCCCGCAATGGGCTCTATCTGAAGAAGTATTTTTCCTAGTGTTCCACTAGGCATATCTTTGTAATTTTATGTATATCAGTTTTTTCTTTGTTTGGCGTGTCTAGATATTTTGGGTTTTTGTGTGTTTTTCTCATAAACACTTTTTATTTTACACAGATACCTTCGTCATACTTATCATACATTGGATATGCGAAAAGTGTTAATCGTCATACTCGGCACATTGCGTCAGCTGCTTAGGTACTCTACACACCTGAGGTAGAGCTCCTTGGTTCCGGGGGAATCTTCCTAGGCAATGTCACCAACAATATTTTTCAATACATGTCAGTGATACAACTCCTCAAGGAAGCTGCATCTTGTGACATCTTCAATTTGGTGGTCAGGTTAGATTCCAAACTCGTGGTTATGCAGTTAAACAATTGTTATCGTGTCCTTCATCTAGTCTTATTACATTATTACTTAAGGGTACGACTTCTAGAATGAAAATTTCAAACCATTGTGTTTGAGCACATTCATAGAGAATTTAATACATTAGTTGATTAATTGGAAAATTATGTGTTAGATTGGCATTTGGCACATTTATTATAGAAAGATTCATACATGAGTATATATTTTTTACCATAAAATACATAAAAAATGAAAAACACACAAATAAAAAATCACCAAAAAATATATATATATATATATATGTCGTGTCCAGTCAAGTTACATCAAAAAAACTTCCCAAAACTTGGGTTTTTTACAAACAAAAATTTGGCTCTACTACGCCTCGCTCTAACATTTACACATCTATCCACTATTCTTCCTAATCCTGCTGCTCAAAATAGCAGATAAATTCTTTAGCTAACCTCCTAAGAGGCACCAATAACCTCTCTGGAACACCCACTGTGTGCCGTTGTAGGTGAACCAGGATCTCCCTCATGGGAAGAGGTGGCATGCCCATGCTTAGACACTCCAGATTTCTATCAAGCTCGTGAAAACTACGTGTGTCATCACCCTCTTTGGCGGGTGTTACAACCTCTACTGCTATGCCAGACCCAGGTAGTTTCATTCGTCGCCTTGCATAGCGAGGGGCTCTAGATGGGCGGATAGGTGCCACATCTGTGTCAAGCAACAAACTTCATGTCAAAAAAAATTTCACCCATTAAAAAAAAAATTTCATAAACATTCAAAAGATAAAAATTACTTCAAAATCACTTATCAAGTTCTTTCTTACCATCTGGACCCCGCTGAGTGCCCGGTGGCAATATCAACTCCGGATCTCCTGTGTAGTTCATCCCTGGATAGGGATAATCTTCAATCATTAGGATCTGGTCATCTAACCACTCAAAGAATGCGTCATCAAAAAAGTGACGGATTGGACCCTCTCCAGTCCGCAGTATCAAAGCTGACCAATGAGCTTGTCTTGGCTCCCGTGGTCCCAACGCATCCGTGATCATTCTTGGCCTCATTGTGAGCACTTTCTCTATTATAAAATACATGATCAGTATGCCATACCCACACTCTCTTTGGGTCCAGGTCTTACATGCTGTTAGTTCTTCTCGAACCTGGTGGAAAACACCTTCGCACTAGTCGAAAACCTGAGGCTACATGAAATCTGCGCCAACAATACTTGGGCCTTGGTGGCCACGTGATGGATCTTGGCTCATGCCAAGCGAACTATCATCCACAAGAGAGACCTCAACGGTCTCGCTGCCACCCGTGTAATAGGCACCCGGTTAATTATTGCCGCATTATTGTTTATGCAGTGAGTTCGGATCAGATCTGCAGTAGTGCGGGGATCAAACTTGGAACCTGTCATATTGGGCCTCGGTCCTCTGCATGATAGGCCAGTCAAATAGTAAGTGTAATCTTTCTCAATCGAGATTTCATTACCCCCGATATGAAAGACATGCTGCTGGTCATCCCACTACTGGATGATCCATCTTAGAAGGTCTTCTTGCCCTCTCATCAGCTCTAAATGAGCATACTTTAGTAATCCTCATCTGCGGAGAACCAGCAAAGTCGCAACATCAGTAACCCTTTCGCGTTCTTCCCACTCATGCTCTCTTTCATGCCAAATTCTCATGGTAAACTGCTTCACACCTACATAAGAAACATTTCCAATGGATTAGTTTCTGGCAGGAACACTCTAGGATTAAGAAAATCAAGTTCAAAAATCGTTTATTTCGGCTAACACGGGCCCTAGTGCAAATTAGTGCATGCTAACGCATTGTCCCTTAACGGGGAGTGTCTTTAATGCAGCCCAAACACTAGGCACCCACGTTAGTCACTAAAAATATTTAGGGCATGCTAAAAATCACATTTTTAACCAGAAAAAAAGAACTAAAATGACAATGGAAAGCTAGAGAAAGGTTCAAGCTCTTGCCTAGATCTCGCAGAATTAAAAATCGTTGCCCGATTCGTCCACAATCAGCAGCCAAAGTTTCACCACTTTTTTCACTCCAGAGCTCTATCACAACACTCAAAACAGTGAAAATGAAGGTCTGTTGCCTTCTTATAGCCATTCTGGAGGGAAGACTCACTCAGCTAGTCTGTTAAACTTAGTAAATTCCTACTATATTTTGTCTCAACTATTGGTTTTTAAATGTTACCGATGCTCTAATGATTTGTTAGTGTTCATGTGTAGATTTGACCGTGCTCAACCAAGTTTCGAGCTTTCTTTTTAGGGACTTTTTCTAGCTCGTAAAACTGAAAAAACCCTGAGTTACCTTCGTCAGGCCCGTTAAACTACTACGACGAAGAAATATGAGCCATTCTTTTCTCTCTTTTTCAAAGCTCATTAAACAGAAAAAGTAACTGAGTTTTTCTCCATGGGACTCGTTAAACATTCACATAGAGCATCGATTTTTTCTTCGTTGGACTCGTTAAAATTTCATGAAGAACATTGAGTTTACTCTCTCTCCTCATACTCATAACAACATGAGGCAGATGTCCATTGAAATTCTCACTTTTTTGGATTCAATGGAATAAATCACGGAAAATGAATTGTTTCGAGCTTACTGTTCTCCCTTTTTCGTGCCTGGTTATCAAACATGACAAAGGTACCCCTTGGAGTTGTCTTTTATGATGTTTTTCAGACTCTCTAAATATGAAAAAATCAGTGAGTTTACCCTTCTAGAGTCGTTAAACTTAGTCAGACGGGATTTTTTTTTGGAAAAAGTGGATACTTATTCTGTTACATTTTAAAGGTCGATTTGGCAGCACAAAATATTAAACATGGGACTTCCTAGCAAACTCTCTCGCATTTAGCCAAACCCTATCATCTATGATTTTAGCCTTCATATGCCAATGTTCCTGCATTGGTGAATCCTGATACTCTTTGGTGTTCATTAATCCTAAGCTGCCTCATACCCTATTAGAGTGCCTTCATATACCAAAACTTATTTGTTGTGAGTTATTCCCATTTTCTCTTGATTATTTCCATAAACAAAATCATATTTTCCTATTTCGTGTCGACTGATGTAGGATGCCTCAGTGCCTACCTTTTGACAGATCTCTTCCTATCGATTTCAACATATTATCTAGGAAGTTGGTCCATAAACACATCAATACCCGGGTACTTGTAGACATCAGTGGCAGGCCACCTTATGTTTTTTTGGGGTTTCTCATTATTGGCTCCCGATCGAATGATTCTACGAGTGTTTGACATCAACTCCTTTTATTCACACTCACTAGATTGTAATGTGCATCTTGGATACCATCATCATTATCGGTGGCCACCCTCGCGTCTGTTAACTTTTTTTGTTATTTAGTGTTAATCGTACAATTTCCTACATGTTTGACTACAACTCATTTATTCACATGTGTGGAAATATGTAGTTTAGTGAAGCGGTGACCAAGACCTTGGGTTGAGGCTTACACCATTACAATTTTGTTTCCTCTCCCAAGTTGCGATATTTTTTTTGGAGACATCTTATCAGTTTGATCCTATTACGACAGACACTTCCACGTTATGCTTATCGGTTGACACACTATTCATATCTATGCTCTATAGAAATCATTTTTATTATCTATTGAGCATGGGAATTCTTGACTTAGGACATATACTATAGTTTCTGACATGTTGTTGTTTCAGGTTTTCATCAGTCCTCCAATTCCTCTCATTCTAATACACTTGTTATAAATTATTTCAGCCATCGTCTTCATCTCTAACCTCACACTTTATGGGGCATCTGTTATAGGAATAATGACCTCCTCAGTAGCTTAGAGGAGAACTTAACATGGAAGGAAGAAAATGACCTAGACAAGACCCATTTTTTCCAAGGTAACGCACCCCAAAAACAACTAGGCATAGTTATAACACACCTGATCCATGCAAAGGGAGTGTTAATGCCTAGCGTAATGCTTTGTCTTACCCAAGGGGAAGCGTTATCTGTGTTTGAATGTGAAAAGGGAAATATCTTGTGGAAAAATGACTAGAATTTCCAGCTTTTTGTCAAAAGGAGTCAGTTCAAAATGGAAACTAAAGGGTACAAAGCTTTTATTAGGCACTGCCAAACACAACTGAACTCCTATGGAAGGAAAAATCAAGGAAAGTTGAGGACACATCTAGATCTTTCCCTATTTGAACAAGTTGAAAGATTTGGCAAGGTTTGTCCTCTCCATCTCCTTTAAATTGGAGTTGTGGGCTCTTTGTCTAAGGTCGAAGGTTTGATTATATATGGAGCAAAATTTCATTGTTGTAGTGTGACGCTTGAAGATCAGTGAAGTTCATTGAGAGATTTCTGCCATGAGCATCATCACACTCCGAGATAGAGAAAGAGAGAGAGGAATCGGAAGATTGAGGAGGGCTTGGTCCAACTAACGGTTGTAATCCTCATTTTCATAAATAAATAGAACTGTATCTATTTTGTCCATTTGATGCATCAATGTCACAATTTTTGTTCAATTGTCTATGTAGTATTATATGAGTGGCTTAGATATACATTTTTTTATGTTTCTTACATGCTACTTTAATTGATAAAAAGCTACACTGTTGTAGAGATTACACGAGTGCTTTGTTTGGTTGCAGGATTTGGACTTGGAGCCAGTGAAGAAGGACTTCTACTTTGCTGCTTGGTGTTCTCCATAGGATCTGCTATCCACAAATAGGTAATATTTTCAATCTCGCTTTTTCAATTATATATATTAACATGAACATGTATGTAGTACCTTTGGAAATTTACAGCTAATCTTACAGTCTACCTCGAGCACCGGAAAGCCCTAAGAGGGATACCCAATAACCACCACCCAAGCATATTACCTTATAGAAATTTCCCTTCTAGTATGAGTCTAAGTTTTCCTATTGTGTCCTCCTTCCTGCACATGCAATAATGAACAAGACCCAAACCAATATAAAAACAAAGTACTTACACTGTCCTTCAAACCATATGTCAAAGAAATATTCAAAATTCAAATGTAAATACGTTCAACATTTATAAACAAAATCCAATCAAACATATATAAAAAATACATTTTCCTACAAAAACACATGTCAAAGATGAAATTCAAATTAAAATTCAAACACTAATCATACATACCTTGTTGTAGCAGACTTACCCTTGAATTTTGATGTTTGTCCTTACTGTAGTGATCCTTGAATGCATATTTTTTCTTTCCTTCTATAAGCTCGATATTGAATCTATTGTATCTATGTAATTTTAGATCTTCGAGTTCTAAAATTGTGCCCTATGGTATCCCTCTGAGTCCTATTTCCAACCCTGTGGGTCTGATCAATATTGGATTCTTCGAGAAATAGTTATTCACGGTCTCCTACGATGGCCTAATTATAGACTGGTTCAGTTGAGCGAACTTGTACAAAGTTCCACGTATCACTGTTTCAACCTTTCGTCCTAAAAGCGATATTCAAAAAACTATAGGCCATCCTATTTCTGTCACCATTTACGAAATTTGAATCTAATGCTCAAAGAGAAATTTATGTCACTTTTCCTGAGGGCACCTATTTGACATGAAATTCAGGAGCCTACAAAAACCCTAAATTCCTCGAATCATATCTCCGAAAATGTAGCAAAACAATATCTAAAATTTGGTCACGCGCTTCATTAGGATTTCGGTCCAAATGGGTTTTTTTCTAGCATGTGAAGCTTCACAAAAAATAATTTATAGTGATAATTCCACGATGACCTATTTTAGGTAGCAAAATCCTTGCATCAAGAGGATATGAGGGTCATAATTTATATAAATTCTTAGGTTGAGATGGTCTTCAACAAGTGAACGTTGGAGGGATTTTAGGAGTTTAAAAAACTATTAATTATTGACTATTAAAGGACCAAAACCAACGATTAGTGTCATGCCACAACCCCATGGTTTTTTAGCCCACTAACTGGGGTTACTAATTTCAAACATGAATATCTCTCAAACCGTGAATAATTACGTGGCATGCCATATATCAATGGAAACATCTCGACAAATATAAACCATATAATATATCCTTGACTTCGAATAGAGTAAGTTGTCAAGTCAATTCCCATGCAATATCGGGGTAGCCCCTGGTTCTTCTTGGGTTGACATCAACGACAACAACTAACCAACAATAAGAAAATAAATACCATGGATATAATAGAAAATAAATCCATACATAAACCAACACATTTTCATACTGAATACTAGAGGAATGATCTCTTCATTACTGAATGTAAAACCCAACTGAAGATGGGACTTCAATGTTCCACTCGAACATAGATTAGCTGAGCCAAGTCTCACTTTTTCCAATCACCACCATGTCATATTCCAAGTACGAATGTAGGATTTTATCAAACACATCAATCAACACCAAACTAGGGCTTCAAAGACAAAACCGTCTCAACCGCAAAAGTAGTGATTCCACCTCATGGTCAGACATCACTAACCATCACAGATTGATCTATATCTAACTTGTTCCATGTATCCAAAGTTTTTGTTCCAACTAGGGATTCCAGGACTAGTAACTTAACCCCAAATGTTACAGGGATTCCAGAGTGTTTTTCCAACTAGGGCTTCCAAGACTAGTAACTCAATCCATCTAGGGCTTCCGGAGCATTTTTCCAACCAAGGCTTCGAAGACTAGTAACTCAAACCCCAGGTTTCCGTCGAGATTCCAAATCATTTGTCCAAAAAAGGCTTCCAGGAACTCATAACTCAACCCACAACTAAAGGAATCATGATAATCACCCAGAAAATAATCAATAGAAATAATCCCACAATACCATGGTTGCCCAAGAAATGGCAAGGCTAGGAAAATCCACATGCATACAACATGCATGCCAAAACTAGTGAGGAAAACATACATGCAACTCGGTACCTGCAATCGAATCCCGTTGTATTTTTTGATCCATATTTCCACCTACGTTTTCCCGCTCTTCCTTTGCCTTATTGCTCCAAATCACCAAGTATCCACAATCTCCAAGAGTGCTCCAAGAAAACTCTAAGTATCCAATAGTATGAGAGAGAGAGAATAATGAGAGACCTCCAAAAAAGAACTGAAAAAAGGTACAAACTAATCCTTAGAAGGATTTTTATAGAAGATACCTCTGTTTTCTTCATTTTCCATTATTTTCCTTCAATTTCCTCCTCACATGCAACATGTGACCTTTCATATTCCTTTTCTCCTAATTTCCATTATTTTCATAAATAAATGTGCCAAAAATACTTTTTGCCTCTTTAATGTCTTAGCCATAGCCTTTGCTAATTTCTTTAGCCATAAAAAACCATGTGAACACCTACACTAGGATGTTTTCCCAACATTCAGCTTGGAATACGTGTCCCATCAACTATGGTTGTTATTTTTATTTCATTACATGGAATTTTCACCAAGGTTGTTACAGAACCTTCCTCCTTGGGGGACATCTTCCTCGGTTTTCAATCACACATATATCTCAATAACACTATTGAAAAACAAACATATTTCCCATGGAGCTTTCTAACATAGCTCGATGTAGTATTTACATTGATCACCCTGCTAAAAATAAAACCAACATAACATCATAACAACATGATAACTATAATGACATGACACCATACCTTTTATTGGAGCTTCATAACATAGCTCATGGCGGTATTTACATCCACATACATATGTACATACATCCAACCATCACATCAAAACATATACCAAAACATTGCCAAAAAATATGCTAAGCAAAACTAACATCACACCAAAAATACTTTTTCTCAATCGGAAAACAAGGAAGGATACATGGCCCACATCTAATCCACCATCCCCCATGTAGCTTCGTCGAGCCCAAAGTGCTTCCATTGAAATTTTACTTGCTCTGTTGCTCGAATCTGGAGCATGAGCATATTTTTTTGCAAAATGCACTAGGGTTTCGACTGGAACTCTCCTTCTCTCTCCACCTGCAATACATATCATTCAATAACATGATCAACATCTTTAACATATTTCTTAAGCAACGATATATGAAAAAATAATGGACTTTCACTATGGAAGGCAGTGTAAGTCGATAGGCCACCAGTCTAATTCTCTCAGTGATCTTGAAGGCTCCACAAAATCTTGGTGCCATCTTGGCACACGATCCAATCTACAAGTATATATTCTTGGGCTTGATATACAATTACACATGATCCCCAACCTGAAACTCCTTGAACAACTTGTTCTTGTCTGCATAAATATTCTACCTATCTTGTGTTGCTTTCAAGTTCTACTTGATCACATGCATTTCCTGTTCCATTTTTACCAACATATCTAGTCCAATCATTACTCTATTAACTGGATCAATCCAACTGATAGGAGTGTTACAACTCCACCCATACAAAGCCTCAAATGGACTCACCCTCAATGACTCATGATACCTGTTGTTGTAGGAAAACTCTACTAGTGGAAGATACTCTTCCCACTTGCGTTGTTGATGCATCACATACATCCTCAACATATCCTCCAATATCCTATTCACAACCACATTCTATCCATCTGTCTGTGGATGATAATTTTTGTTGAATTCCAATTCGGTGCCCAAAACTCCTTCCAAAACTTTGAAGTAAACTTTTCATCCATGTCAGATACAATCTGCTTCCAAAGACCATGAAATATAACTATGTCTCTGATAAAAAACTATGCTACAACACTATCTGAGTATGTAGTCATCACTGGAATGAAACGAGCAACCTTAGTCAACCTGTCCACCGCAACCATGATGGAATCATGTTTCCTAATTGTCTTCGGAAAACCTGTGATGAAGTCCATGGAAATGACCTCCCATTTCCACTCTAGAATCGCAATTGGTTGTAGCAGTCCACCTGGATGTTTACGCTTTGTCTTGACCATCTAACAATCCAAAACATCTGGCTACAAACAGTGCCACATCCTTCTTCAGATTCGGATAGTAATAGAATCTCTTCGCTACAGTCCAAGTCCTTTAGTAGCCTAGGTGACCCGAATATGATTTCACATAAAACTTCCTCAAGATCACCTTCTTGATCTCATTGTTTTCCGGTATATATTTTATGTCTCTAAATCTAACCAATCCATCTACTGTGAGATGATAGTCCAAATCATGTACACCTGCACCTATACTAATACTTGTACCTTCAACAACACCTATAGACATACCTACACTTGTACCTGTACCTATACTACCATCGGTACATGTACTTGTACCTACACCAACACCTGTACTTGTACCTATAACAACATGTGTACCTATGCATGTGCCAATACCTGTACATGTACTCTAATGCAACCTGTGCACAATATCCATACACTTATGATCTAGTTGACCTACCTGTAAGATCCTATCCTGTAAGTTTGTCCCATACGAGCTCATAACAACTATGTGATTTACCTATACCTTCCTACTAAGAGCATATGCAACCCTATTTTCCTTTCCCTTGATGTACCTAATCTCAAAGTAAAACTTATTGATTGTGCCCAACCATATAGCATGTCTGACGTTCAAATTCATCTGGTCAAACAAGTATCTCAACCCGATGTGTTCACTCATCAATACAAACCACCTACCAAGAAGATAGTGCCTCCACATTTTCATTTCATGTATAATCGTTGCTAGCTCAAGATCATGTGTCAAGTAGTTTTTCTCGTGCTTGTTTAGTTTTCATGACTCATAGCATACCACCTATCCATCCTGCATAAGGACTCCACCAAGTCCTCTCCCACAAGAATTTTTACACACTAAAAACTCCTTATCTAGATCTGAAATCTTTAACACTAGAGCATGTGTCAACAACTTCTTAAGTTGCTCAAAGCTAGCTTCACACTCTTCTGTCGAATCAAATTTATTACCTTTCCTATGTAATGATGTAATTAGATAATAAATCTATAATAATTTCATGATGAACCTCCTGTAATAACCTGCCAATCCCATGAATGATCTCACCTCATTTACACTCTTAGGATCTACCCACTCCATGATGGCCCTTACCTTTTCTGGATCTATTGCAATTCCCTCCTTGGAGACAACATGTCCCAAGTAGTGTACCTCAATCTGGAAGAAACTACATTTGTTGAGCTTAGCATACAATTGATACTCTCTCAATAACCTCAACACTGATACCAAATGCTTTTCATGCTCTTCCTTATTTTTATAATACAGCAATATGTCATCAATGAGAACAATCACAAACTTGTCCAAATAAGGATGTAACACACTATTCATCAAAAACATAAATGTATTTGGGGCATTATTAAAATCGAAGGCAACTACAACAAACTCATAATGCATGTACCTAGTCCTGAATGTAGTCTTGTAGATGTCCTGCTCTTTGATGCGTACCTGATGATAGCCCGACCTCAAACCCATATTAGAGAACATTGATGCTCCCTTCAACTGATTGAACAAATAATCAATCCTCAGTAGTGGGTAGCTATTCTTGATGATCAATTTTCTCAGCTTCCTATAGTCAATTCATAGTCTAAGAGTGCCATATTTCTTCTTCACGAACAACAACAGTGCACCCCATGGCAATACACTTGGTCTAATGTACCCTTTGTCCAAAATTTCCTTCAACTGCAATTTCAACTCTACCAAATCTGGTGTACTCATCCTGTAAGGTGCCTTTGATGTTGGAGCCACCCATGGCATCAACTCAATGGAAAAGTATACTTTCTTGTGTGGTGGAAACTGAAATATTTGATGAGAACACATCCTGAAACTGCTGCAGAATTTGATACTTGCTCAAAAAATATACGTCCTTAGACTCCTTAGCTTTATCACTAGAGATATGAACTACAAATAGTATACACCCTTTCCTATGACTGCGCTTGGCCTACACGGTTGTCACCATCCTAATTAATGTGGATTTATTCTTTCCCTGCAAGACTCTTGGTTCCCAATTGTTGTCCAAGCACTCAATCGTTATGTCATAGAAATATACCTTGGTCGTATGAAGATATAACCAATCCATACCTAATATCACATTGTATGAACCCAATGGAAATATGTTCAAGTGCACTTTGTAGGCATACCATTTAACTCGATTGCAAAAGCTCTTACCCAATGGTGAACTCTCTTCTTCGTACCTATGGCCAACTGAACTAACCAATATTATCCATGCATTTCCTTACTCAAACCACATTTATCCACCAGTTCAATCAAAATAGAAAAAACTTGAAAGAACGATAGTTAGATCCAGGGTCAATCAAAATAGAAACAACTTGATTACAAAGCTTACTATCCATCTAAATGATAAAATCTTGATGATCTTCTTGCATGTTATCCAAATCTTCATAAAGACAAGGAATATTATGCCCAACATCTCCCATTGTTTGTGCCTCATGCGCACTGTAGATCTGTGGCCTAACCCCTGATGTTATGGACAATATTTCCTACAATGATATTTTCCACAAGTCCAACATTGTATAGGCTTCCATCCTTCCTCCCTATTCTAATCCTCAAATCGAAATACTTGTCCTATACTAGATGTATTTAACTTCTTAGGTGGGGAAACATTCTCCTTGTTACCTGTATCTTAAGGCCTTATTCACTTCTCGTCCCATTTTCCTTTATTATTATCATTACCTATCCAATATAGCTTGGTTTCTAATCTACGCTTTGATTATTCATAACAATGCTTGAGTTTCTAGATGGCCTCCTCCAATGATCTAGCCGCATTGAACTCAATCCTATTTCTCAATGCAATCGGAATCCCCTTAATAAATATTTGAATATTGGCCTTCTCTTCCTTTAAGGAAGATATCTTAGTAACTCCAAGAACCTAGTAGTATACTCCTCATCAGTCAAGGAACCAATCTTTAGCTCATAAAAGTCCTTTTTCCTGTCATCATAGTATCTCTCTAATAGATACTTCTTCTGGAATATCCCTTCAAACTCACTCCAAGTAAAGTCCTCCTTAGAAATATCTTTACATTCTTTATATATTCCCATCAAATGTCTGCTCTACCTCTAAGTTTGAATGTGGATATATTAACTTTCATATTTTTTGATTAATCGTGCAATATAAAAAAATTATTCATGCCAAGTAACCATACCTTCGCATCATGTGGTTTCTTCATCTCTCCATAAAATGTAGGTGGTTTTTCCTTTTTAATCTCTTCCAGTAAATAACCCCTGTCATTCCTCCTATAAGGATGATACCAATGACTATCATGATGCCTATCATAACCAGAACTATAATGATACATGCGTCTATCGCCTCCCCTATCCAGCGTGTCCAAAATCCTGCCATATTTTACCATGTCATCCCTATCCAACCTATCACCATCGAGGGACCTACTGGCATATGCTCCATTGGTCCCATCGTCCTGCCCACAACTGATCCTAAGTGACCCCTATTTCCGCAAATCTGACAAACTTTTAAGGATGGTTTCATTAACCTCTGTGTGATTTTCCTGTGCCTGTATTATTTTATCATTTTCTACCTTGTAACTCCTTATTTATTCCTTTAAAGTTCTTAGTGTATCTGCCAAATCAGGTCAATGTGCAAAACCATGCTTCTCATATGACTTATAGGGATAATGTTTGTAGTCTACCATTCTTCTATTCACATTTGATTTCATCCTACAATGTAAAATATGTCAAATAAACCAATTCATAAATAAAACAATGCACCTTAGTGTAACTTGGGGAGGATACATCTTGCAAGATCAACCAACCAGCAAAATACATGTATATACATAATTATAACAACATATAAACTCATAACACATGGTATACTAGCGCATAATCATCATTCTAGTTGGAGTCCAGTCATGGATGCATAACCATACCAATTACACAATGTGACCTAATACATAACCATACCAATGCAACTTAACCATACCCATCACAAGCACGGACCACACACAAGCATAAGCGACATGTAACCAAGTGTGAATGACCAATGCACGTTCATCATATAACATCACACAAGAAACCATGCACAGTATCTACACAAGCATGACCAATATGCGACCTATCATACACAAGCAATGCATATACGACATGTAACAATATGTAAGCTAATTTTCATGCACAATAAACCAACATGAACAACATGAAATCAGTCATACATGCATGACCACATGTTGAAAATAACACCATCATCCCATTCATGGCGACACCATTGCCACCACATTAAACACAACACTAACGCAACAAACACATAAACCATATGTATGAGAAACACATAAGCAATCAATAAAAGCATGACCAACACACTGCCCATCCAGTCCAAGGTTTGAACCATGCTCTAATACCACTCTGCAACACTCTCTTCCCACATCTAGCCAAGTAACTGACCAACCAGGGTAAGCATGTGACGAGACACTACTAATATGAAATCCAACCTCATAAATTACTTTGAGGAAGTGGAATCGATGGAAAAATGACAAACAAACCTTACACTACATCATTGACATCCCCAGGATGTAACCCAACCTTTTAGGTCCCTGTTCCCTGAGGGGGAACTGATTTTTGACCCATTTAAGGCTTAGTCGTGGGAATTTAATTGCAAGGAAGTGATTATATACCCTTAGTTGTGGTCTTTCCTTTTCAAGGATGCAGTCAGGGACCCAAAAGGTCAATACTGTGTTTGTAGCTATGCGATTCGGGCCACATTTTCAGCCCTTGAGCCTAGGTCACTGCCTAGAACTTCATGTAACTTTAGGAAAGGATAAATAATATTTAAAAAAAAATATGGAAGCAATCACATCATCAAGAACTCATCCGACCAACCCATACATGACAGTAATTTCGTCAAACATGTCGCAAGCATTGTATCTACTAGTATACACAATAGATTTAAACATGGGGGTCTCTTACAAATATTAGAATGGCTAAGAAGAATTTATCCCCTATAATAAGCTATAATACAACCTATTTTACCATATATATATTGTGCATTCATTTACTGGTAAAAACATAGATAGAGCCATACATCATCATTGATCAAATACATTCTTATAACCAACATAATAAAAACATAAATACCATGGATATAACAAAAATAGATCCATAAATAAACCAACACATTGTCATATCGAATACGAGAGTAATGAGCTCTTCATTACTGAATGTAAAACCCAACTAGAGGTGGGACTCCCATGTTCCACCTGACCATAGATTTTTTGAGCCAAGTCTCACTTCAACCAATCACCCTCGTGCCATATTCCAAGCATGAATATGGGAATTTATCATACACATAAATCAACACTAAACCAAGGCTCCAGATTCCAAACCATCTAAACCCCAAAACCAGTGATTCCACCACACAGTAAGACATCACTAACCATCATGGTTTGATTTCTATCCAAGTTGTTCCAAGGCTCCAGAGTGTTTGTTCCAACCAGGGCTTCCAGGACTAGTAACTCAACCCTAATTGTTATAGGGCTTCCAGAGTGTTTTTCCAACCAGGGCTTCCTGGACTGGTAACTCAACCCACCTAGTGCTTCCAGATTGTTTTTCTAACCAAGGCTTCCAGGACTAGTAACTCAACCCACAATTTTTTGTTGGGCTTCCAGAGAATTTTTCCAACCAATGCTTCTAGGAACTAATAACTCAAATCAAAACTAAAGGAATAATGATAATAAACCATAAAAAATCAATATAAATAAACCCACAATACCATGGTTGTCCAAAAAATGGAAAAGCTAGGAAAATTCACATGCATAGACCATGCATGCCAAAACTACTGAGGAAAACACACATGCAAATCAGTACCTGCATTCAAATATAATTCTAGTTGATGATCCCGATGTCCACCTACGCTTTCATACTCTTCCTTTTCCTTCTTGCTCCAAATAACCTAGTATCCACACTCTCCAAGAGTTCTCCAAGAAAATTCTAAGTATCAAAGAGTATGAGAGAGAGAGAGAGAGAGAGAGAGAATAATGAGAGAGCTCTAAAAATGCACTGAAAAAAGGTGACAACTGATCCTCAAAATACTTTTTATAGAAGAGACCTCTATTTTCTTCATTTTCCATTAATTTCCTCCTCACATGCAACCCGTGAAATTTCATCTCCCTTTTCTCCTAATTTACATTATTTTCATAAATAAATGTGCCAAAAATACTTGTTTCCTTTTTAATCCCTTAGTCATAGCCTTTGTTGATTTCCTTAGCCATAATAAACCATGTGAACACCCGCACTAGGTTGTTTTTCCCAAACTTCAGCTTGGAATACATGTCCCATCAACCTTGGTTATTAGTTTAACTTTATTACAGGGAATTTTTATCCAGGGTTGTTACGTTTTACAAGTCCAAAGGGTACTTTCATGTAAGCTAAGGTAACTTTTGGATTAATGAACGTCGGTGCTACTTTCCATAGGGAAATGGATATAGCCTTTGTATGTGAAAAATGGAAGTTCATGGTAATTTATTTGGATGAAATCAAATTCTCCATATTAGATGAGGAGCATTTGAAGCATTTGCAGTAAAATTTTGAGAAATGCAGAAGGTATAGCTTATCCTTAAACCCCAAGAAATCTCATTTTCTTTGAAAGAAAGAAAATTGTTGAGTCATATTATATATAAATAAGGGGTTAAGATAGATCCAAAAAGAGTGGAATAAATAAAAAACATACCTCTTCCAAGGAGCACAAAGGAGATTCAAATTTTTTTGCGAAAAATAATTTTTCTAAGAATGTTTGTCCCAAATTATGCAGAAATTGTTTATGAAATTACTAACATGTTGAAAAGGTATGCACAAGTCGGGTGGACTACAACTACCAGAGAATATTTTTCAAGGATCAAGGAAGATTTTTAAGAATCCCCTGTATTGGTGAGTCCAAATTATGAAAAAAAAAATCATATTTTTTCTTTTGCCTCTCCTTTTACTCTTGTAGCAGTTCTTTTGCAAAGAAATCAAGATAATAGAGAAAAAACTGTAGAATTTTTCAGCAAGATGTTAATGGATGCAGAGCTAAAATATAACATTTTGGAAAACAAGCTTATGCATTAGTCAAAAGCACTGAAGGTCTTTAGAGTTTATATTCTTCAATCTTAAATTACTTCTTATGTTCCTAGTGTTGTTGTTAAATATGTGTTGACTTAGACTGATAGTGAAGGAAAAAGGGGGATATGGATAGCAAAAATTCAAGAATATGTTATGGACGTCAAACCAACTAAGATGGTAAAGGGAAAAGGATTAGCAAAAATTCAAGAATATATTATGGACATCAAACCAACTAAGATGGTAAAGGGACAAGGATTAGCAAAAATATTAACAGAAGCTAATTATCAAGCTATGGGAATCGATTTGTTGGCTGAAGTTGTTGAACCAAAGACTATTGAAGAAGAAAAAGGTAAAGAAAAAGAACCTAACAAGAGAACTCAATACAAACATATTTTTTCTCAGTGGTATAAAGATATTTTCCATTGTCTATGTTTCTTTAGCTATCCTTATTCTTTAAATAGAAAAAAATATAAATCTCTCAGGGTCAAAGTTCAGAAATATGTAATAGAAAATGGAAGGTTGTATTGGAGAGATCCAGCTGGTATTTTATTACTTTGCTTGAAAGAAGGAGAAACTATTGAAGTTATCAATGAGTATCATGGATGTCTTTGTGGAGGTCATTACAGTTAGAAGGTTACATCACCAAATATCTTGAAGGCTATTTTCTTTTGGCCATCTATGTTTTCTGATGTTTATAGGCTGGTGAGGAGTTGTGAAAATTTCTAGATGTTTGTTGAAAACAAAATATTAGCACCATTACCGTTGATTCATGTCTTTGTGGAAGAACCATTTAGAAAATGGGGTATGGATTTTATAGGGGAGATAAATCCACCTTCTAGTGGACAGCACAAGTGGATTTTGACAATTACAAATTATTTTACCAAATGGGTGGAAGTTGTTCCAACCAGGAGGGATAATGATTCAATGGTAATTATTAGAAGAAAATATTTTTAGTAGGTTTGGTTATCCCAAAAGGTTAGTAGCAGATAATGGTCAGGTTCTTAATCTACAAAATTGATTGACTTCTGCCAGAAATATAATGTGGTACTTTCTCATTCTACCACCTATCACCCCCAGGGAAATGGGTTGGCAGAATATTCAAATAAAACTTTGGTACAGATACTTAAGAAAACTATTGCAGGGAATCAAAAAAATTGGGATACAAAGATATAATTTTCCTTATGGAAAAACAAAGTTACTACTAGAAGGTCGACTATGAAATCACCTTTTGAGTTAGTATATGGAACAACTCCCTTATTTCCCAGTCAATTGGTAAAACCTGTTGTATCACTTATCCAAGATGCTCAAAAAGAGACAAATGCACTAACAGAAGGATGAATCAGTTAGTGGAATTAAATGACAACAAAGAGAAACTAATGGAGAATCTGATCAGTTATCAAGAAAAGGTAAAGTTAATATTTGACAGAAAACCCAAAGACATTCTTTTTCAATGTGGATATTTGGTTCTTCGATGGGATGCAAGAGAAGATAAAGGAAAACATGGCAAGTTTGATCCTTTATGATTTGGTCCATTCAAAATAGCAGAATCCAAAACCAATAAAACTTTCATTTTGGAGAATTTGGATGGTGAACAATTTCCACTGCTAGTCAATGGGCATTATTTAAAATATTAATTCAGCATTGCATTCATTTTATTTTATCAATGTTTATAATAGTTTGATCATTGTGAATATTTAGCGAGCTCTTCATTGTAATGTTTCAAGCTATAATTTTGACTCAGTGCCTGAGTTGAAGGAACTAATCTGCGGTTCTTAGTGTTTTGTTTCAAAACATTATCCCTAGTTGGAGCCAGATGTTGTCCCTCGTTTTACTTTTTTCTGTGTTCAAAAAAAAATATATATATATATATATAATCAAAAGAGAAAGAAAATAACAAGGAAAAACAATTTCTATTTTAATTTTTGATTAGTATGTAATGGCGGATTAAACTACACTAACTAAATATTAATGTAGACTTATGTTCTTAACAAGGTGGGTCCCTATATCAATTTTGCGACACCAAATTACTAGTGTTAAATATCGTTTATGTTTTTGGGCACGATGAAGAATGGGAGCGGCACTCATCGGATAGAGTAAACCTGACAGCACAACGTGTCCGATAGTTAGCTCTATGAGTGGCTCCACATTGATGTTTCATAATCTACTTTGAATTCAAATCAATGAATCACAATGCTTATGGGGGGACTCCATCGGATTTCCTCCATACAGGAGTCTTCCCCCATATTACGTTGGCAGGCAAGCACAAGTTCGTGTAGACATTTCACCACCTCATCATCCATGACATTCATCAGCCTTTTGATGATTATCAGACGTTGCATTTATGTTTTATTTAAAAATGTAATGATCGAAGGAATAATTAATTCTGAAGTAGTTTAGAAGGTTATTAGTTTTGGTAGTTGACATTTTTTGTAACTGTCCCTTTCTAAAATTTTGTATAAAAGTTAATTCAAAATGAGAAGGGAGGTTTCGAGTTTTTGGACCTCAAAAGCAGAATTATTTTTTATTCTTTAACTTCATATGGATATGAATAAACCTTTCAAGTGATTTCAAATTTTTTTGAGTATGATTTGTCTTTCTTGTTACATCTCATTTTATGTTATTCTTCTATAGAAATGAGTAATGAATTTGTTGGTATTTAATTTTACAGTTCTGTAAATTAAATTTAAAATCATTAATGATGCACTCCTGTTTTCTATATTTCATTTCATGATAACTACATATTTCTTCTAAAGATGGAAACAAGAGATTCTACAAAATCCACCCATTGTTAAAGAATTTCCACCATCACTTCTCTTTGTTATGCCTTTTAATTTATATGCAACATCAGAAGGCCACTCTGAAAGACTATTCTCACATAGAAGACTAATAAGAAAAAAAATATTTGGGGTTTCAAAACAATGGGACAAAAAACCAATTTCATTATTGTTCTTAATAAATGTATTGAGCACTGAAATGTTTTCAGCCAGGAGTTGTCTCTCAAGGTACAAAATCTTCCATCATATCCTTCCAAGCTATGCAATTTGAGTTTCCCTCAAGGGCATACTCAAGTCTCAATCCATAGAACAACATGATGATCCTACTGCTAGTCCTAGAGAATTGATATGAAAATTTGATTGACCTGCACAAAAAAACTCGTATTCTTCTCTTCTAAAGTGATTTCATCTCTGATACCATGTATAAATCCCTTGTAGATTCAAGCTGCTAATTGTAAATTTCTAAAACAATATTGCGGAAACCAATTTAAACAACCGCGAAATCACGAAGCATACAAGAGAAATAATTCAATCAAAAAAATACACAATTATTTCTTGGGGAAAGCCATGGCTAAAAACCCCATTATATGTATATTTCATTAGTCAGAAAATATGAGAAGATTACAATTCTTTTCTCAAGCCTGAGAAACTTCTACATTATCTATATTTGTCTCATTTCTTCCTAGACAAGCCTAGGCCAATAATTAGCCAATTTTCTGCTTGCCAAGATCCATATTTCCTTGCATTGTTTCCTTGGTTAATTAGCCCCTATTAATTATTGAAATCGCCATCCAATATTGTGGAATCCAACTATGGCCTTCCTATGACTGCATGCACCACTTGTACAATTTGGATGATTATACAACTCATATTATACTTCACTTAAACTTAAATCTCAATTGGATAATTCTCAGTTCACACATCCATGAGTTATTTATGGTTTATTTATCAGTTATCTGGTTGATAAATGAGTATACAATCACTAATAGACCTTTCACTAGTTCCTCCAACAGTTGGAACTAGTTAAACTATAACTCGGATAAATTTAGTTAATTAATTACAACTCAAAATAAACTCAACCAGGGATCCTAAAAAGTAGGAACCACTCTACATGAATCAAGTTAGACCCTCAACTTGAATTAACTAAACCAACTAATTCAAACTAATTAAGTTAACTTTTACAAGTTGTCATCTGATGTGGAATTACAATTTTCTTCTAATTTAATTTTCCCTTTCTTGGTTCCATTTTCAACATTCCTATTTCCAAAAAATTAATTTTTAAAGCCAAGAATAAAAGCACCGAGATTCAAGAAAAGAATAGCTTCTCTCAATGTGAGTTTGTCTCCTAAATGGAATTTAACAAGGAGCATGACCAAAAATATCAATATAGAAAAAATTACTAGCTATATCAAATAAGAGAAGGTAGTCGAGGTAGAAGACTCATATGAACAAGTTAGATGAAAATAAAATAAAATTATGAATTAATTTCCATAACATACCTAAAATGCACCAGTAAAGCTCCATCTGAACTGATTTAATGTCAAACATAGGATGAAAACAAATAAATTGAGAATAAAAATACCTGTGATTGACATAAATCGAGTTAAAGGTAGATAAATAATCATCAAAATAATAAAATATATTAACAAAAACATTTATGAATAAATAATAATTAAAAAGACTCGAGTGCATGAATACCTAAGTGATATCCTCTCCATTTTGAGAATAACATATGGGAGTAGCCTAATATTGGAGAAAATGTCCCTCGATTTGATGGAGAAATAATGAAGTCAACATTGAATTTGTTCTTGCTATGTTGGATTGAGGGAGGTTTGCTCCAAGATTATCCAAATAAAAATTTATTCTCTACTGAAAAAGGCCAACCACATTGAAGGTGGAATATTTTATGGCCCCTTTCCCCACCACATCACTCTCAATTCCCTAGTACCCAATCTATCTACGGGAAAATAGTTAAAATGAACACATTAGATTTAATTCATATACACTAGAAAAACAAAAAATTCATAAATAAACATAAGTTGACGATATATGTCTGTTAATCATACTAGATCTCTGAATTTTATCCAATATACCTAAACTTCCCTTGATCAATGAAGCCATATCTATTAGGTAACCTATTTGGTTGTATCTCCATTCCATTTAATCAGAGAAGTAGTTAGTGGATTGATGGCTTGTAAAATTTGATTAAGAAGAGTTGAATAAATGAATAAAATTTAATTAATCCTTAAAGATAATAAATGGTTATGAAAAATGGGAATTTTATGTAGAAAGAGTTAGGCATAGTTGAGCCTATGGTTAGGTGGAAAATAAATCATCCTTATTCAGTTGTAGGAATATGATTTCTATACAAATCTCTACATTTATTTTAAATGATGCTAGAAAACTCTATATTTTGGGATTTGTATATTCTTATATGGGAGGTGAAAAACCTGTCCCTTTATGCCTTGTAAAGATAGAAAGACTTCCTATGATTCTATAGGGGTTTTATCTAACTCTTCAATGGATTTATTTTCTCAATAAACATGCTTGAAAGTGGCTTTAGAGAAAGATTCCTTGGGTCACTATACTTCATGCATTGCAATTGGTTTGAGTCAATTTCAATAGTTTCCTTGCTTAGGTATCATTAGATATTTATCAAGAATCCTTAATTTTCTTGACTTTTAGAACTTTTTCCTCGGACTCAAGTTTCCATTGGTCTTATTTCATTACTTACTGTACTACTTAAAACTTGTATAAATGCATCAGACCTAAGAGATGATCCAGTAAAGAAGAAAAAAGTAGTGACATCAGACAAGAAAAATCAATATTTTCCCCATAAGCATGCCAACATATATAATGTATGATGATGAATGAAATAAAAACATGTTAAAATTGATGCCTATGATGCAAACAAGCCTATAAGGTGCATAGGATATAAGCTAATTTGTCAACAATATAAGTAGAAAACGCCTAAATATTTTTTTCAGGAAATTAGGTGTGTAACTTACTTGGGACAACTATGTATCAATCTTGAAAATGAAGCCAAAATTTCATAAGGAAAATGTAGGTGTATTTTTTTGGCAATACTAATAAGCTTCAAAACTAAAACATGAACATTGAACAACCCTAAAGTGTAAAATTTATTGATATAGAAAGGTATTATCATCACAAATGCCTCTTGGATGTATTGGTATATGTAGTTGATAAACAATCATTATTTTCCATAATGTGCATATGTTGGCACAAAAATAATGATAGGGTTGAGACCTCGGGTTCAGGAACAAGGGCCAATAAAGCTCCATTGTATTCTAGAAAAATGCTGACATTTTCACCTTATCCATGGTGGATAAGGAGTCTGACCCGATTCCTACCATGACCTTAGTTAGATAAGGGTTGAAATCTAGTATAGGTAAGAATCACATGAAAGATGTTGGACTTGGAGAACCCAAACTATACCAGTTAGGAATATAATCGCAACATATCATGAACAAATAGAGAAGAAATTCCATAAAGATACAACCATATTACAAATTTTAATAAGCCATGTAAACACTCATACAATATTCAAGTATCTCGATAAAATCCTTTTCTATTAATCCTTGCAGTAGTACACCATTATACCCTGCTTGAGAGCCTCATAATCGAAATAAGAAAATAACATGAAAGATAAATACACAACCAATATAACAAGAAAAATGTGGGCTCAAATGGTTGTGTAACAACATTTCAATACCCCTTATGTCTCTGCCATTCTCTTTTCCCTTCAACCTTATTTATATTCCTGCACCTGCTTGGAATGCCACTTCTCCCTCTAAGGCTTCACCTTCTTCTTCATTTGGTTTCTTATATTTCTCGACTGTTAGTATTCCTTTCCACTCAGTTATGGATGCCTAAGACCTGAATTCTTCTATTGTTCCTCCACAACTACTACTCCTCGGTGGATTCCTTCCTCGTTTCCAAGTATCTCCCCCACAGCTTCGCAATGGTTATTTTCAGAAAAATGTTGTCAACCTTCGAGTGTGTCACCTTGGTTCCCAAAAGCAAAGGACCCAACAGAGCCTGACCACAATCCATTGACTCATCCCTGAGTCAATCCTTTACCGATGTTGTTGGAACTGTTGATGAACCTATTTCTCCTTCCTGTGTTGCTTCCCCTTTGCTGGTTGCTTCTCCTTGGTTGGTTCCTTGAAATGAAGGACCCAACTCAGGAACAGATTCGACAACTAAATTTTTGAACTGAGTGTAGTCGTTGAGATCTTTCTACCATGCACCTTTGAGGTTATCTGCTTGGGAAAGGAACTGAGTTGCAATGTTCGTAGTAGGTTGGGTCAGATGTTTCATTAGTAGATAATTCCACTGCATGTTGGTTTATTTGTTGATTTACTGCAACCTGAGCCTGTGCTGGTGGACGAAGGTCTCAGAGTATCTTCTTGATCTTGGCCTATTCATCTTTGATGTGTTGTATTTGGGTCTCGAGGTCATTGATATGTGCCAGAATCTCCTTTCATTGGCTCTTGTCTCAAGTACCCTTAGCTTAATTAAGAAGATGATTGATGTGGATGCGTAGAGGGTATATTCTTATTTCCTAGACAATCAGACCAATCATGAACTTGTTGCAAAAGGGTGTGATATTCTTCCATAGTGTTTATGAGTGAGGATTTCAGGTCAAATGCATCTGCTAATTTTTTCTCAATCTCGGTGACATACTAGGTGTTAGGGACTGGTAGTGCCCTTTGGGTGGAAAAAGGGTTTCTCTTTAGCTCATGATTGGTCGAGACCATATTAGTACATGCTTATTTGATGTGATCACAACATTCAACAAGGGTACATGCAGAGAAATATTCTGGGGAATTTGGCATGAATTCTGTGACCGGGGACCATAGTACCTAGAATTTTTCGGTTATCTGGTCAAGCTGACTCTACAGATGTTGTTTTTCCTGGAGAAGATGATTGGGTTATGATGTAAGGGAAATGATATTTTATTTTATTTTTATCATGTTTGGTAGCTATAGCTCTTTGAAATGTCTCTAAATAGTGTGAAATCAGTTGAATAAAAGTAAATAATTTGGCTAATGACCAACCCTGGAGATCATCTGGGCTCATTTTTAATGGTTCAATAAATTGGATCTACAATTACTGTCCAGTGGAAAATGACTTCTCTTAAAGTACTTGGGGAGATACCGTATGCTATGAGGGTTCGATAGTCTATGGATCGGTGTGGATGGGGTCAGGGTGGGATGGTAATGAGGAGAGGGGATGAAATGGAAATGGTAATGTATGGAATGTGGAGGGAAGGGGAGAGGTAATAATATGTCCCATGAATATGAGTGGACCCGATTCCAACAATAAATATAACATGGACGTTTGAGCGGTCTCTATGTCAGTAACTACAGTAATGGAATAGATAATAGATTCAACGTCCATTTCCATTTCTATACCTAGCGGTGTTCCAGATGGCATGGTGTCTAGGATGGTCGTGGATGTGGATGTTGTGTGTGGTGATGGATTGTGCGATTGGGGTGACACAATGAAAGTGGAGAGTGGATTTTATTCTATAATGGGTGAAGTATGTGAGTGAGGTTATTCATCTATAAGATCAAAAATTGTGGTGGAGGTGGTTTTTTTCTTCCTCTTGGACCTGGTTGGAGGTTTTCCAGTGATCATTCGGGGGTTCGGGATTACAGGGTATGACTGGGAGTGGGAACCCACTATAGGGATTGAAGGAATGAGGGGGCTACCAATCAAAGTATAAGACAACTATGAAATTTGGAATTCATAGAAAGTGGGGAATGAACTTAATAAGACTTCGATGTTCACCATAGTCTCCTGAATAAATTTCATTTTCATTTTGAGCCTCTTGATGACCGGTTCCAATGTCTCCTCTACCATCCACTTCCTTAATGTCGCAAGTATTTCTTGTGGTAGTGGATGGGGCACCATTCCTCCAAAAAAAAATATAGGCCTCCCCTCTCGAATTTCTCCAACAATCCCCGACCAGGAATCAACTTCCATGTGAAAATATTCTTTAGTCAATATGAACATTTTGGGCCTCATTTAAAATGTGTCAATATGGACACACTTTAACCGTATCTAGGTATTTCCATGACTGATGTCAAACCATATTTCCAGCGAGTAGTCATCAAGTAACAACTTTGGGACCCTTTGTGTGGCCTTGATGACTTCCATTGTCTTCTTGTACCATCCATTAAAGGAGGCCTCATTTATTTATTTGTTTCTTGGGTCCCGTGAGGTTCGCCAAGGCACATATCAGAGAGAAAGTGGATGGTCTTCAGTAAACGAAGCCATTTACCAAACCTCTGGTGGGAACCATTTCCACATGGCCAATGTAACAATAATATATCCATAAATGAAGTGGGTGGCTCTCTTTTATACATCCTCACAAGTCTCAAACAATTCTTGAAGTAGAAAGTTGCACCAATTCAATAGTGTGCCCTGCACACAGGTCTCCGCAACTAAAAAAATATCCAACGTGCACTCTCCTCTCAATAAATGTCACATAATCTTCCCATAAATAATATAATAGGATAATTTGACATTGGTATTATTTATTGGATCTATTAGAGCACCCTTTCCTCCTCTCTGGGTATCATAATTGTTATAGTAATTTTCATTCCCCGTCTTCTTTATACGCTTGGAAGTTATTTGAAATGCAGTGGATAGAGTGGCTCCAACAACAGATAGACATGTGAGTCTTTGAAGGTCAACAACATGTATCGTATATTCTTTGTAAATATATAATGACCCTCTATGCATCCTTCTGATGAGAAGTTTTGTACACTGCATAGCGGCTCCTATTGTCCCAAATATGGGAATACTCCTTAGGTTCAGTAGTGTTGACCTCTGAATTCCACTGAATTACTCTGTAACCTTGATTGATTTACTTCTATCAGCCCTTACTACTGGTTCAGTGTAGACCTCTCGCTTAAGTGCTGGAAACTGGAAGGAGTCTGAGAGGTCGTTGTCAACGAGCACGGTTTTATCATCTTTTTTGTAGAGGTGTTATGTCTTCGTGATTCTTGAATCTAGTTTGAATTTTGCGACAAATATCATAGAATTTGTCATTTTTCTAGAGTGACATTGATATAAAAAAATAAAAAGGGGATTGAACTTGGGTTAGGAACAAGGGAAATTAGAAACAAACTCCAGAATTTCCACCTCGCCTCTTGGTTCTAAGAAACTTATCATTTCCACGAAAATTAAATAGAAAATATCGACATGATTTTTATTATTATACCACTTAACTAATTAATATTGTAAGTTTCCCCACTAAGTCTCAAACGTGGCAACATTAACAATAGTTGAGTTACGCCTGACTCGGATAACGCAAAGTTGAAAAAGGAGGGTGGAATTTATGGGTAATTATGGTTTTGTGACGGGAGGTTCTTAGAAGTTGATGATGGGTATTATGGGAAATATTTAGCCAAAATTCAAACTGAAACAAGGAATTATTTCCTACTTATTACATATTCGACTCCTAACGTGTGTGGCTCCCTGACCACAAGTAGTTGCGGTGGGGTGGAAATACCTCACCAACTGAAAAGGACCTAACAGGAGTTTTGTTATGGACCGAATTCGAATGGAATGACTGACAGACTAAATTAACTAACACAACTAATATATGACAAATAACTAACTGACTCTACCTAATCCTACCTATGATCTCCTTTCGGAGATGCAATCAATTTGGTGCAGAATTTTTCGAGCTCTATAAGGGTTTCAGGCATGAACCATTCACCCATCCTGACAATAAGACACCATCCAGTTGTGTGAGCTTGATATTTCTTGATCCCTTCACTTCTGCAACAATAAAGGGTCCCAACCAATGCATTTTCAACTTCCCAGGAAACTTCAATAATTTTTTTTCGTATAGTAAAACATGTCCTCCAACTATAAATGATTTTTGCTTGATATGCATGTCGTGCCATGCCTTATGCCTCTTATTTTCGATTGTTTGATGGAAATATTCCATAAATGTAGCCTCATATAGTTCCTAGAGCTCTTCCAACCACTTTATAATTAACTCTTCCTCCATCATGTAAGTGGCATGTGCAATGAAAATGTTGGGATTAGTGAACTTGACAAGTACTACAACTTCTCGTCCATACACTAACTAGAAGGTCATATATTTTTGTAAGTGTTTGAAATTTGTGTGATAGGCACATAGAGTAGCTAGAACCTACTCATCCCAATCATCCTTTTCAGTCGAGCATATATTGGTCAGTCCCCTCTCTATGATTTTGTTGAAAGCTTCAATAGTATCATTTTATTGAGGGTGATATGGGTTTCTCTTATAGTGTTGTATCATAAATTTCTAGAGTAATGACGCAATTATTTCATTAATGAAATGGGTTACCTGATCACTTGTGAGTCTTCAAGGGAACCCAAATCAAGTGATGATATTCTCGAAAATGAATCTGGTGGTAGTGTCTATAGTGCAATATTTAACTAGTGTAGCTTCAACCCACCTGGTAAGGTTCCCTATGGTGGTGATAATATATCTAGTGTGGGAGTGGCATGTTGGCAGATTGATAGGTCCTACAAATTTGATTTCCCACTTCTCAAAATCTTGGAGTGCTCATACTAGTTGAAATTCAATTCATCCCGGTGCAATGGCTTTCCAACCCTTTGGAAAATGTCACACCTCTTGGTATACTCCTTTTCATCTCGAAAAAATGTGGTCCACTAGAGAACTACCTGCAATACTTTCCTTGCGGTGGCCTTTCCTCAAACATGTCCTCTCACAACCCCTGAATGACACTCACATAATTCATCCTGTCTCTCATGATCAATCACACATATGCAAAATATTTGATCAAGGCCCAACTTGTGTATATGCCCTGCAATCAACTGATAATCTGTAGGGAGGACTACCATGCATCATCGTTGTGTTGTTGTGTATCCCTCCGAACATTTACTTGTGGCTATAAACGTTTCTATATACTCTAAGTAGTTTGGTATGGTTTCAACTCATAATAGGTCAAAATCCAGTAGCTAATCATCAATGGACCCTCCACGTGTTCCTGACTCTAGCTGAGAGAGGTCATCGGTCCCACATTTAGTCAGATTGGCTTGAAAATTACTTCAAATGTGAATTCATGGAATAACATAAGCCATCTACAAATCCTACCTTCAACTACAGGCTTGTTCTCTAAGTACTTCCCAGTAGAATGATCAGTGAAAAACTTAAACAAACCCCCTAGAAGGTAGTGCTGAAAATTTTGAAGTGAATACACCATCGTTGGTGCTTCGTACTTAGTTGTGGTATAGTTCTTCTCGACCTTGGATAAATTTCTGCTAGCAAAAAAAATTGAGTGATCAATATTATCCTCCTCGGGATGACCTAGGATGATTCCCAAGGAAATACCTTAGGCATCAATATGAACATGGAATTACTTATTCCAATATGGATAAACCAGGATTGATGGAGTTTCCAATTTCACATTCAACATATTAGAAGCAGCGTCACATTCCTTTTACCACGTGAATCCTTTAAATTTATTTAACAACTTCTCCATTGGTGCAGTGATCGAGGAATAGTTGCAAATGAACCTCCTGTAATACACTTTGTGGCCTAGGGTGGACCTAAAATTTTTAACACTTGTTTTCAGGTCTGTGTTTAGGATCACCGCGAGCTTAGCCGGATCTACAAAAACTCCCTCCTTTCATACAATATGGCCCAAAAGTGTTCCAAAGGGGATAGAAAACGTACAATTATTCAATTTTAGTGATATCTGCAACTATCTATAATGGTCAAACATCACTTTGAGTAGACTAGAATGTTTCTTCAGTAGACTATAAATAGTCCAATCATCCATTTAAAATTCTAAGAACTTATGGAAATAATCTCTAAAAGTAGCAATCAAAATCCTTGAAATTAATGATGGTGTGTTCTTGATTTCAAACGACATGATGTGGTACGCATAAGATCCCCACTCAATGGTGAATGTGGTTTTATTATTATCCTCCTATGCAATCTGAAATTGATTATAAATAGAGAATCCATATGTAATGAAATAAGCTTCATTTCCCACCACGTTGTCTAAAAATTTGTCACTGAAAGGGGTGAGGAAGGGATCATGATCATAGGCATTGTTCAAACTTTTGTAGTCCAAACAGACTCGAATTTCATTAGAATCCTTTTTATTTTGTATTAAAATTTTGCTAATCCATTTCTCTTCATCAAATGGGAAGATAATCCCTATTATTAACATTTTATATATTTCTTTCTTCACCTTCTTCTTAACCCTAAGGTTTAGTCTATATGGTCGATGGTTTACTAGCTTTGCATCTGGTTTGAGCACAATCTTCATCTTCCGTAATTATTCTTTAATGCCCTTAAGTTCTACAATAGACGAAGGGAACAATTCATGATATTCCCTTAATAGGTTGAATATTTCTTTGGTCCTGACAATGGGTCTTAATTTAGAATTGAAACGTTGAATACTTAAAATGATTATTGTGGAACCATTTTTGACTCCTCAAAATCAAGCTCAACACCACATAAATATTCAAACTATTATTTCTTTGGTAGTCTGCTCATCCTAGTAGTCTTCAATCGAGTCCAACTTCATCTTTTCATAAGTTCTGATGTTGTATTTTCACAACTTTAGAGGTATTATATGAGGACCATCACTCATAAGCCCATCTTCAACGACCTGTTCCCCCTCAATTTCCTTGAATGTCAGATGTCACAATTCCTACATATTATCCTCATTTTGTTCTCAGTTATACATTTCCACAGGCTATGACTTCATGGTATCCCTATTCATATAAATGACCTTAAGTGAACTGATCTATACATCCTTCTGTTAACTCTCTGGTTGTAATAAGAACTTGCTAAACACCCTACAAAGTGTTGGTCATCCTTTCGTTGCTATCTGAGAAGGAAAATTTGTTGATGAATTGATATTCCAGGTAATCCCAGTCACTACTATATGTCCTTGTTTCTTCCTTTACATAGCATTATTTCATAAATTTCCTCGGGGTGTGTATAAAGCCATGCACCCACAAATCCCTTGGAATTCCTTGCTTGTTCCATCTAGCCTTTAATTCTTGCAAGTGTTTCCAAGGATCAGAGGCCCCCCCTGTACTTCATGAAGTCTTGTGGGTACTCCCCTAAATGCCCAAATATGACTTACATCATTGTCTTAATCTCCTCCCATTCTCTAATATGGTTGTGGTGAGATCCAGACCACCTTGCTGGAGTTGCTTATAAGGAAAAATATAGTAAGGGAACTTTGTGTTCTTTAGGAACATTTTCTTAAACTCTACTAAGAAAAGTATTAATTGAATCCATACCACTAAAAGTAGGGAATTATCATACCTCAATACCGACCTAGTTGATACGATGGATTTTGGTGTATCACCTAGTGTTGATCTTATATCTGCCCTACTACGATTCATCCCAAGCGGCCAATTGATTGATCCTTCTACGGTCGGGTTGATATAGTCTTTCATTCTCCCTACTATTAATCGGTATAGCTGATCCAACAATTTTGGCTCTTTCCTTTCATCTATGGGCTTGGTTAACCTTGGTCATTGATATGGGTCTAGGGGCTATATCACTCTAACCCACTCTGCTTCAAATGTCATCAATTCCTTATTAATATCAATTATTGCATAATTATCAAAATCCCAGTCTATCCCAAGAAATGTCGAATAGGGGCATTTGTCCCCAAAAATATCTATCACTTCAAATTCAGCATAAGTTTTGACCCACACTATGTCAACTTCTACATCTTCCAGACATCCTACTAGGAGGATACAATATTGATTCACCATACGTAGCTGAATTAGATAAAATTTTAACTTCAGCCTTCCCATGGATTCCTAGGGTTTCCTCGGTAAAATATTCACATATGAGCCCAAGTCCAACATTGTATCCTTAATTTTAAATCCCACAATATAAGCATTAATTTGGAACTACCTTCATGTTCTCTTCTTATTCCTTCACACCCTCATATAGTTCCTTCCATGTAGGTTGGTGGAAATGATTCCTACTGTGACTGCTCCATCTTTGAAAACATATTTAATACTTTCCCGCAAATGCCCAAGCATTTGTTCATCATTCACAATTTGCAGAAATAGCTTGAACCATTCTTCTATGGGTCGAGCATTGGATTGCGGTGGGTCCGAACTCCTAGATTTTATATATCTTGGTTGTTATTATTTAGGCTCCCCACCTAAAGGTAATTGATTAAAATTTTCTACAACTTCTTTTTAGTACCTCTTCTCTTGTTTAGGATTATACGAGAATTTTGGTGAAGTTGGTCTTATAATTTTGGGTTGTTCAGTGGCTCCCACGTCAACTCTTGTATGTTTCTATCCATGAGTGAGTATGTTAATGTTTGAGAGGGGATTTTTCTATGGCATCCTTGGATCAATATTGATTAATTTTTCTCTGCTTTGGAGGTTGCATTCTTCCCATCTAGTAATCAGCTATGGACAATATTTTGTTTCATATGTGTTAACCCTACACTAAGAGCACTAGGGTCTTTTAGGTAGTGGGTAGTCTTGTGCAAAATACCCTTCCCAATAAAAGTTATAGAAATGAACCAGGACTCTGCCTCTTGTTCTGCCCCACCCCCCCTTATTCCTATGCCTCCTCATCCTCGAGGAGTCTAATTGATCTAATAGGTCGATCGGTCTCGTCGATCAACTAGATAATCTAGTGCACTACATTCATCAGTATGGTGAGTTTGTGAAGCAAAAAAATCACAAAATGTGCTCTTTGGAACCTTGGAATACTTTTGTAGAATTGGACAAAAATGAGGGAGATGCCCATACCCTCTGCATATCTCAAAGTACTCAGTTGGTGCTGGATTCTGTTGGTCTAAAAATGCATGAAATCGGGTGCACCCTGTGTATAACCTTTGCATCCTGATATGAAAAACTCTTGCAATGGGTTAAGACACAAGTGGTCCCACTGGTGTAGATGTAGTGTTTGGGCCTTGAAACCTTATGCACCCTGCAACGAGATGGCCCTCGACAAGACAAATATTACACCATACATTCTGTTATCACCCAAAAAATTCAAACATCATTTTGACAAGGTTAAATAGGTTCATGCATCAAAATAGGGTTGTAGAATTCATTTTAAGTTTGGTCAAGGGAAATATTAAATTTTTATGGTTTAAGCTTACCCTAAGGTCTAAACCCACTCATGTTCAAACTCCTTCATGTCACATCATTCATCATTTTCTGAATTTTTTTAATTTTCCAAAGTTTTTGTACCAAAACTGCCAAATTATCCAAGAAACCACAGTTTTGTAGTGCAATGCACTGCAAAAAGTCACTTTTCGCTACAAAATTGTTGATAGTTTCATAGCGAAAACACTCTAATTAACACTAAAGGCGCTATGAAAGCACATTTTCCTGTCTGTCTTGTTAGTCTAGCTGTTAGGTGTTAGAAATCATTTGGAAAAGGATAAGTTAGATGCTTTCGAGTCATGGAGGGATAAAATAAAGGTACATGCAGTCATCATGGTCAGTTTAGGTAATGCAGAATTCATCATTGAGTCATGAGAAGACATTTAAACTTAAAATCCTTTCCTAATTTAGTCGTTCTCATTTATTTTTCCTCCTTGTGTAATATTTGAGCTCTGGAGAGCTATTGTACTAAGCCAAAGTTGGGGCTAGTTTCTTAAAAATTTTCCTTTGAACATCATCAAGCGAGCCTGCAAACTCATCAAGTGAGGTTGAACATCATCAAGAAAGGCTGAGCAATTCTTAGAGAAACTATGGCAGAGAAAAGAAAAATATACAAGGGTGGACAATGTCGGAGATATGAACCTGAAGACATGGAAGTGATCAATGAATATCCAGTAGTAATGGAAGCCTTCAGAAGATAAAGTTGCCTACAGTTTTGTGAGAAATTGCAAGGTTGTCATACACAGGTATCCAAGGAGTTTACTTTGAATTTCAGTGGAACAACCACTAAAGTGGGAATTCTAAATTTTTCCATCACACTAGAGGTTATTGTTGCTGCTACAGAGATTCCAAGAGGTCAAGAAAACTGGTTCAAAGGTTTCAAGTTTAACATGGAGCAATGCAAAGAATTCATGAATCCTGAGCACACTGAGATGGATCTCCCCAATGTTGTTCCAAGAAGCTGCATTAAAGACAACTATTCAAAATTGTTTCTGATCATCTAAAAGCACTTTACCTATGAAGGTAGATATCACAAAGTCTACTCATACCATTTAAAATTACTTCTGCACTTCACTGGTAAGATTTCCCTTGGCTTAGCTTTCTATCTGCATAGAAGTCTATCAAACATGTCTGATAAGGTCCAAGCAAAGTCTGAGGGGAGTGAGACATCATTATTTCATCATGGATTAATGAAATTATTGGTTTTAGATGAACTTCAATGGTTAGGCAGAGATTGGTCCTCATTATTTTTTGTCAGTGGTTTTGAGTTGGATGCTCTAACTCCTTCAAAAACTCCTAAACCTACGAAAAATCCATCACCACTAGCAGCAGAACAGAGGCAACCACTGCTTGAAAAAACAAGTGAAACTGCAAGAGCAGAACCAAGTAAGCAAACTATGAAGGAGCCAGAGAAAATTCGAAGTCTTGACACACCAAATGTCCCACCTGCAAAATAGAATTCAAAGGTGGTCAAACCTGCAAAAAAAAAACAAACTGTTAGCAAACAAGGGACTAAAAGGATGACTAGAAACCAAAAAATGGTTTTGGAAGAGAAGACAGTGGCTGTAGAAGACAGAGCAGAAGCTAAGGGAAATCTAGAGAATATTTTACATGCCATTTAAATAGAGGAAACACCTATTTTCCAAGCTAAATTCATAGAGGAAGGTGGGCAGAAGTTAAAGAAGGCTAAATCTGCAAAGAAATTAGAGTTTGAGGGAGAAGATGTAGGTTTCATGTTCCAAGAAAAAAATCCTATGACAAGCATGCTAGGAAATTAATAAAGAGAAGAAAATAATTTCAAACACCTACTGAGACAAGTCAACTACTTCAAGAGATTATTGGCCTCTTATCACCCACAGTAAAGGATACAGTCATCAAATCAAAAAAGGCAAAAGAGAAGGTGATAGGAAAAACAGAGTTGCAGCTCCTTGAAGAGAAATTGAAATTGGCCAATCAGGAAATTATTGTCATGAAAAAATAAGCTAGGAAACATAGTGTTGAGAAAATTCAATTTGAAGAGATGAAGGTAGTTTGGGAAGAACAGGTTGACACTGTTTCTAAAACTTTAGACAATACACAACACCTTATCAAGTGGACAATTCTAGCAAGGGTAGAAGCCAAGCATGTCAGAAAGGTGAACACTCATCTGAAAGCCACCAATAGAAGACTTAAAGACCAGGTTAAGGACCTTTAAGAGAAACTTGAACTGATTCATGAAGAATTAGAGAAAAAAGGGCTTAAAATGATATTGATTGAAGAACCAATAGCCCAACCAATTGTAAATGAGAAAGAAATGCCTCAAGGAGCATAAGGTGATTTGGTTTATGGTTGACGGAGGCTATTGACATGTTAGATACAATTTTTTGGCACTTACAGGTTTCATGTTTCAAAATTATACAAAAAATCTACATTTTTAGCACTTTTCAGCAGTTTCGTAGCGCCTCTGGGCTTGAAGGGCCGCAAAGCACTACAAAACTATTGTAGGTGTTTTTTTTACTTTTTGACTAGTTTTGAATACTCTTAAGAGGTGAAATTGGTATGAGGGATGTGTTTGATGATGATAAACCTTATGCAAAAGGAAAGAGTCAAGAATATTGAGGTTAAATGCATGTTTTGCAGTACTATGAAAGTGCACTACGAAACTGCCTTACTTTCATAGTGCATTGTATTTCAGCCTTTTTAGTAGATTTTGGAGTATTTTTGGACATATGGAGGTGATGGAAGGGTTAAATACCATGTAAAAGAGTTTTTCAACACTCAAGGACCACAAATTGAAGATTAAATGACAACCAAAGTATTCGAGGAAGAAGAAGACCATTTGCCTAAAAAACAAGGTCTTGTTTCCTAGTTATGAGGAGGTCAGTTAAGTGGCCATAAAGAGATGAATCCCATCATCTCAATTCGACCATGTGAATGTATAATTGTCAAAGAATGTAATTTTTTTAGTAGATAAGGCTGTTAAAAATAATAATGAGTATTTTGAGTCCTATTTGAAATAGGACTGTCAAGTAGGATAGGTGTCTGTTTGTCATTAAAGTTGATGTTTTATGGTTATGTAAGGTGTCACTAGGAAAAAATTTGATGTATATAGCTTGGAGGCAGATCATCTCATGATGTAACAACACCATTAAATTCCATTGAGTTGAATCTGTCAAGGGTTGGAGATTTTTGGCAAAATTGTAATTTATTGTAAATTGACTATTTTAGCAATACAGAGATTTGTTACTTGACCAAATTGAGATTCTGAAGGAGTTTTTAGTGCTTACCTATTCTATCTGTACCTCTTATGTATCTCACTTGCAGTGGTTTTCATTTATATTACTCAAAATTCATCCATGTGATGCTTTGACTTCCTTTATAAGTGAATTGACTATGTATTTTTATGTTTCATGTGTGTATGTCCTAATACTAAAAACTCTGGCCTGCCTCAACTTCCATGTCAAGTAAACTCACTGAATCACTGAAATTTTTGAATCCATAAGCCCAATGTCTACATGCTAATATTATTTTCAACCTACATTCATCATAACCAGTTTATTTCCTAAATAGAGTTATCCATCTATATCTTTATTCCATATCATTAACCCTTGAGAGAGCCCTCTCAAATTGAGGAGGCTAAGCCTCAATCAAAAGATTGGTTTGAAAAAGTTGCATGAGATTGCCTGATTAGCAGCCTATCAGAAGGAATTTTGTGATAACATTTTGGTGCGTCTTCCGGGAGCCTGAAGATTATACTTTCCTGAAATTTTGAAGTTGAACTTCTGAAGGTAGCAGGAGCTCAGAAGCTTATCGAGGCTGCATCTACCTTGGTGACTCCATTCAAAATTTATATGATCAAAGGTGGCTTCGAGAAGGAGATACACGATGAGTAATCCTAACCCAGATCCACCTACCATCGTGGAAAATATAAACGTTATCTCCAGAGGCAGTCAAGGCATTTCTGAAATATCAGGTACTCCATTACATACAAAATCCTTGTCCTCTGAAGTTTTAAGAAGTCCTGAACATAAAAGTTTTGATGATAAAATTCAGGAAGTCTTGTTTAGGTCTGAAAGTGAAAAATAATTAACTAAAATTTTCTTATACCTACATAGAAGAGGTATTGATACCTTAGCTTTAGTGACATAGAGATATAAAGAAGAGTTTTGGGAAGCAGTCACTTCTGAGTTGCTGTTGGAAAGAGAGTCTTTAGATAGGTTGAAGGAGCTTGACCCTTTTGAAATATTGTTGAGAAGTAAAACTGGTTTTCCTCTTGTTGATTAGAGTTCAATTGTTAGTGGACAACAAAGACCAAACCTCCATCCTCCTAACATTTCCAATTCCTCCATTACCGTTGTCCCTAAAACTACCACGGTTCCATTTACCATGGCCAGAAATGTACCTCCTCCACCTACTGCACCTAATATATATGCCCCCCTTGTTCTTCCAGCTGTTCTACATGACCTTCCCAGCAAATAATCTACTAGAATTGAAACTTGGGGGAGTGATGAAGAGATTACAATAGAAGAACATGTGGACCAATTTAATGATTTTATAGATAGGGAAGAGGTTGACCATGAGGATGTCAAGTTGAGATTGTTTTCTCATAGTTTTACTTGTGAATTTAGGAAGTGGTTCAAAGCCTCTACTCCTAGAATCATTCATAATTGGAATGAGTTTGAAAATACATTTTTGAGGAAATGGGGAAATATAACCAATCATGTACAAGCCCTCACTAAGTATAATAGCTTGAGAAGAGCTATTGATGAAACTGTCCAAAACTTTTCAAAAATATTTAACAAGGTTTATGACTCTATTCCTGCCCATTTAAAACCCCCACAAGCCTTAGCTCAGATGAGATATGCTGAATATTTTGACTATGACTTTTCTATACTGCTAAGAGAGAGAGAATCCCCTTCACTTGCTGAAAGGGAGAATGATTCAGTGAAGGTGGAGGTTAACATGATAGCAGAAAAAAAGTCCAAGATGGGAAAGACTAAGTTGAAAGAAGAATACAAGCCTTCTACCTCTACCTCTGATGAAAAATTTGATTCAATGATGAAGACAATGGAAAAGTTGATGGATAGGTTGGCCCTTGGAAATACCTCTACTCCTCCTACACAACATGAGCCTCAGTTTAGAAATCCTCAATTCAGAAGACCTCAAAACCAACAAAGGCTGAGAGAAAACATAAACCAATAGCCTGATCCTCCAGTGAGACCTCCTTTTCAGCAGAACTTAGTTGATGAAGATGATGAACCTAAAATTCCTAAAGACTCCATTCATTGTCTAGATGAAGATATGTCTGGATTTTTCTTGACTAAGAAGGAACATGTTGAGTCATATCAAAGTAGTCATGGAGAAGAACCATCTGATTATTTTAAAGGGTATCAACATGCAATTTTTGAGATGCAAAAACAATACAATCTCAGAAATATAAATGTACCAATCATTGAAAACAAAACAGACCCTTTGATTGAAAGAAAAAATCAAAGGTAGAATGCAGATGGACCTTATGTAATAATCCCAACTAGCCCAAGCTAATGGGAATATTCAATTTTGTTTCATTTTTCTATTGCATGATTAAATGTGTGAAGGAGGACAATAAAAACTTCTAAAAAAACGAATAAATCAATGAAACATGTGAACAAGGCTAAATCTGGGCTAACTAAATGATCACCCTTAGGTGTGAAAGGGACTGAATGTTTTGACTGGGTCAACCATGACCAAATCAATAGTGCTGTCTAGAAGAAGTGATCCTCATTGAGGCACAACACAGTTTTAGTTGGAGGTGGCTCATGTGAAAAGAGCTATTTCATTGAGATGGTTTAGGGTTTTGCAAGCTCTCAATCTTATAAAAGGAAGAGGAGGATAGCATGAGAAGGTTTTTGATTATATTATATTTCTGAATATATTGTTTGTTTAGACATATATCATTCTATTAGATGTTTAGAAGAGAATAGTGTTGTTTAGCACTGGGTGTTCCTAATCGGGAATCCCACCTCTTGCCTTGAGAGGCCTCTTGGAAGAGTCTTGCATGTCTTTTCCACTATCAGACATTTGGCCAAGCTTCATCTTACACCTACAACGCAGATCCTATTGGGGGTTTGGTTGTCCTTGTAAGCTGCAGCAAGTGGAGGCTAGATCTACTCAGATATAGGCCATTCTAGTGCCTCTTTTCAGTGGGAAAGTATTTTATCCCATTGGCATGAGTGTATTGGACCTTTGGAGCTGCATTTTCAGATGTTGGCATCAGGCCAAACATGTAATAAATCCTACAACGCAGTTTTCCTTCCAGATTTGCATTTTTCCTGTAGGTACTATTGCAGGGTGTTTTAGCACACCATTTGGGGAGCTCGGCATCAAGTGTTGGGGACCTGCCCATCACATTTTTGGATCTATTGGAGAATATATAATTCATGTTCATATCAGATCTGATCTGCATACTTTGGTACATTTTTGAATCACTGCATTTTTTTGTATATATGTAACTTAGATCTTATATCTACTTCATGTACATGGTGTTTTTCTCAAAACCCCAAGGGGAATTGAAAGAGGAGCCTCTATAGTGTATGGATCTATCATAGATCTGGTGTTTCATGCACTTATATGCTCTAAATCTAAAGTGTAATCTTCAGCTATTGTATGCTCTATAAAATAACGTTGTCAAGCCTTTTGAAGTGAATACATGTGATTGCAACACCTCTTTTGGGGGTTTTCTTCTAATTTAGTCTTCTATTTCCTATTATACATTGTATGGGTCTCATTGTAAATCTGATTTGCTGATGTATATGTAAATATTGAGCCTCCATATTTGCCTCTTGCCCTTGCTTTGATAAACTGCGTTATTTCTGTGCAATATTGTTTAGTATTGCTGCTTATTCCCATCTGGGGATATTACAGTGGTAATAGAGAAATCATCTTGGCACAGCCTGTAAGAAGCCAATATGTATTCATAAGAAGAAGAGTCTCTTACTGACAGAGAGAAGAGGTATCTAAGAAGAAGACAAAATAAATTTGATTACAAATAAGACAAAGAAAACAAGGGTGAAACCCCTTTATCTGGAAGGATGAAAGGGGAAGAGTTCTCTAAAAATCTTTCTCAAGCTATGCACGAGCTGAAAGGAGAAATCCAGGGAATAAGGAGGGAAGGGTATGCATATCCCTCAAGAAAATTTTCACATAAAGGAAGCCCCAGTATTTCATACTATGTGTGTGATCATTCAACCACATAATCTGATCTACAATGTTGTAGCATGCCTACTTTATTGACAAAGGAAGAAGGAGAAGGAGGAACACCAAAGGATGAAACTCTTGGTGATTATCTCCAAGAATATGAGTCTCAGTCAAAGAGATTCAAGGAGCATCTAAGTTTCCCGAAGTTCTATCAACTTAAAGAAGACAAAAGTTTCAACAACTATAGTAGAAGAAGAGGGTGCATGCAGCACACTTTGGGTAGATTCTCTCTACCTACTTTTTATGGATCACCTGAGAGCTCAACCAAGTATTGGGTAAGGAAGCTAGAAACATATTTCTAGCTGCATCAATTTTAAGAAGAAGAAGCCATGAGAGTAGCAGTGCTGCATCTTCAAGGTAAGGCTTATGCCTAGTAGTTATTTGAGTCTTTTTCCTTGAAAAGTGTAAATATATCTTCTTATGCAAAGTTCACTAGGAGGTTAGTGAAAATATTTGATTTAAGACATTCTAAAACTTCTTGGGGAGATAAAATCAAGCCCAAGAAACCTAAATATTTGAATGAATTGGAAGAAACCATAAATCTAACTCCGTCTCTAAACATTGTTGAGGGGGTTGAAGATCTGCTGCATGATTTGCCAAAGGAAAAAGCCCCACTACAGCAAGGACTCTCTTCTCAAGGAGAAGACATGAGGGTTATTTCTTCAAGATGAGATCAAGGAAAAGGGTCTCTTAATGATGAGGCATTTTCCATTGATGAGGAGAAGGGAGAGATAGAGAGCAGAAATGATCCTCCAGCACTGTGACAGCAGGAGGAGATCCATTTTTATTGGGAGATGGAGATGAAGCAATTTCTTCCACTAGGAGGGCTCTTGTATCTTTGCAAGAGGGCCCCAAGAATATTACACATAAAGAGCATGAGTAGTATGTGTCTATGATGATATATAATGAGGCAAAACAAAGGAGGGATCACAGTGCTAACATAGCAAGAGATGACCCACTATTGCATGGGAGAGAAAATGGAGAAAATGCTCCAATCACAAGCACTCTTGCATCTTTAAGAGTGATACCACATTATCATGAGACTTCCACACAAAAAACATAAAGGAACTTGTGCAATGGAGGCAGGGATATGATGATCTCATCTGATATGCATACGAGGATGGTCCATGAGACATCACTATCTAGTGGAAAACCACCTGGGAGGCCACCTGATTCAGATTTTGTGAGGAAGACCTCACAACATCATGCTTGAAGCATAGATCCAAGATGGATTGGAGCACTAGAAGACAAATCTACAACGATGGGAGACTTGGGTAAGCTCAAGAAGGAGGGAGATCTTCTTCCCTTATCATCATCACCCACTCTCATTTCTAGATTTGTGCTATGGGAGGAGAAGAATGATAGGAATGGCCTTCCAACACAAATCTTTGGCATGGGAGATGTCAAGGAGGATATCAACAACATGACAGAAATTCCCGTTGATATATCATCAGCGCTATCGTTGTTGAGAAGTTTAGATCTGTATTGGAAATCCCAACTGTTGGTGGATTATTCCAAAAATCTTCACACTTGTATGATACTTGATGACCAACTTCATGAAGAGGGCTATTTAGTCCAAGGAGGAGTCATCTATCATCATGGTAGGATATTCTTGTCTAGAGCTTCTAAGCTCAAGAAGAAGGTGCTACAAAGAGCTTACAAAGAGTTTCGTTTCAGCCATATGTATTCCGTGAAGATCTACAACATCATCATGAGAAGCTTTGATTGGGAAGGCTTGAAAGAAGAACTACATCAGAATATTCAAGAATTCATGAACTATGTGGAGTTAGGGAAGCAACATGACTCCATGAAGGGGTTATTTCAGCCATCTCTTCCTTCTTTTGAAAGAGTAGAAAGACCCATGCACAACTCCATGTGTATGAGGACAATTTTTGGTGAAGAATCTGATCATGTAAAGCATGTTTTATTTTCTGATTGTACATATTATTTCATCATGTTTATGCAAGCCATGGCTCGAAGGAGGATTCATACATCATGTGAATTTTGTGGCGAAATTTGGGCCACATAAATTTCTGAATTTGGCCACTCCCTTGATGTGCAAAGGGGAATTTTCTATCATGATGGGTTCTTTCCCAAGGCACCAAACATATCTCACACTTTTAGCCATAGTGAGATAACATGGGAAGCAAGTAAGTGGTGGGGAAACCACTTACCATACCTTGATCTGATGTAGGAAGGAGATGCACTGCGCTGGTACCATATGTGGGACTATGACCCACCTCCACATGTTCAAATTTTTGTTTGTATGTATGTAGTTTTGTTTCCATACATTGATGATATACTTGTACTTTTTATGGGTACGTATGGAGGGAGGATGGGAGGCATGTATGTACCACATGGGATGGAGGTTCTCCATGCGCCTTATGCTACATGTTATAGGGCGAACATTAGTTCAACCATGTTTGTTTCATTTTATTTATTGACTCCTTGTGGGATGGATTACTTACATCTCATCAGACTCTTGGAGGAACAATTCATGGAGGGTTGGATTGGTGAGCACTTACCTTATGGAAGAAGCTTAACGCATGATGATGGTGTCACCAATGGAGGAGGAGAAGAGTTGCGACACTCACCTTATCAGTTTTTTGAGGACAAGCAACATTTTGGAGGGGAGGAATGTAATATTCCCAATTATCCCAAGCTAATGGTAATATTCAAATTTTTTTCATTTTTCTATTGCATGAATAAATGTGTGAAGGAGGAAAATAAAAACTCATAAAACAACAAATAAATCAATTCCACATGTGAACAAGGCTAAATCTAGGCTAACTAAATGAGCACCCTTAGGTGTGAAAGGGACTGAATGCTTTGACTGGGTCGACCATGACCAAATCAACAGCGTTGTCTAGAAGGAGTGATCCTCATTAAGGCACATCGTAGTTTTAGTTGGAGCTGGCTCATGTGAAAAGAGCTATTTCATTGAGATGGTTTAGGGTTTTGTAAGCTCTCAATCTTATAAAAGGAAGAGGAGGACAGCATGAGAAGGTTGTTGATTATATTATATTTCTGAATATATTTTCAGTTTAGACATATATCATTCTCTTGGCTGTTTAGCAAAGAATACTGTTGTTTAGCACTGGGTGTTCCTAATCAGGAATCCCACGTCTTTCCTTGATAGGCCTCTTGGAAGAGTCTTGGATGTCTTGTCCACTATCAAGAATTTGGCCAAGCTTCATCTTACACCTACAACACAGATCCTGTTGAGGGTTTGGTTGTCCTTATAAGCTGCAGCAAGTGGAGGCTAGATCTACTCAAATATAGGCCATTCTAGTGCCTCTTTTTAGTGGGAAAGTCTTCTATCCCATTGGAAAGAGTGTATTGGACCTTTGGAGCTGCATTTTCAGATCTTAGCATCAGGCCAAACATGTACTAAAACCTACAGCGCAGTTTTCCTTCCAGATATGCGTTTTTCCTGTAGGTACTATTGCAAGGTGTTTTAGCACACCATTTGGGGAGCTAGGCTTCAAGTGTTGGGGATCTACCCATCACATGTTGAGATATATTGGAAAATATCTAATTCATGTTCATATAAGATCTAATATACATATTGTTGTACATTTCTGAATCACTGCATATTTCTACAAATTTGTAACTTAGATCTTAGATCTACTTCCTGTACATGGTGTTTTGCTCAAAACTCCAAGGGGAATTGAAAGAGGGGCCTCTATAGTGTATGAATCTGTCATAGATATGGTGTTTCATGCACTTATATGTTCTAGATATAAATTTTAAACTTCAGATATTGTATGCACTATAAAATAACGTTGTCAAGCCTTTTGTAGTGAATACATGTGATTTCAGCTCCTCTTTTGGGGGTTTTCTTCTATTTTAGTCTTCTATTTCCTGTTATACATTGTATGGGCCTCATTGTAAATCTGATTTTTTGATGTATATGTAAACATTGAGCCTCCATATTGGCCTCCTGCCCTTGCTTTTCTAAACTGTGTTATTTTTGTGCAATATTGGTTAGTATTGTTGCTTATTCCCATTTGGGGGATATTACACCTTACTTATGCCACCATTCCTATTTTTGGTGAGCAAAGGAGACTATATAGAGAGACAAGAATGGCTTACATGGTGAGCAGTAAAGATAAACCTTAAAAATTTCCAATTTATGCTCTTAATACTAAACTTGGATCTGCCATTCTTTTCAATGAGTTAACTGATGAAGCATAAGATGAGAAGAAGGCATAAAATGAGCAATCTGAAATTCAGCAGACAGAAAATCAGCAAACAGAAGATCAGCAAGTCAATGATGAGAAGGTAGAAGTTTTGTGGTTATTGCACTTTTATGGATCAGAAAAAAGAGAGGGGACATGAGCATGGATTTGGATCACAAGACCAAATGATGAAAGTAAGTTATTTTCTTACAAATTGAATTTTGATTGCACAAATAACATGGTTGAGTATGAATCCTTGATTTTGGGCTTAGAAATTTTGAAAATAATGGGTGCTCAAAAGATTTATGTTTGTGGATATTCTAAATTAGTCATTAAACAAGTTGAAGGTGTGTATCAAACAAAGGATGCAAGAATGAGGGCATACAAAAACTTTGTCATTGACATTTTGGAAAATTTCCAATAACAGTCATTCATTGTCAAGACAAGAGACGAAAACCCCACTGCTAACTCCCTAGCTGTCTCTGCAAGTCTTTTCATCATTCCCATACATGAGGTTGAGGTTCTCCTTAGCCAGCTATCCCTGATAACATTATACATTGGCAAGTATTTTAGGATGACCAACAAGTTAAGAACTTTATTGAGCTGAAAGATGATTTTGAAAATATACAAGTAGATCAGCAAAAGATGCTTGTTGAATCTAAGGGAAATTCTGAAGTGTTACAGATGAAGAATAACTCTATACCCAAAGGCCTCATACCCCTTGAGAAGCTTTTTGATCAAAATGATCTGTTCAAATCTCCTAGGATACAAGCTGATGATGAAGAGCTAGAGAGTTGTAACCTTGGTATAGTAGTTATGCCAAAATGATTAAAATTTCAATGTTTCTTTCAGTTGATATGAAGCATAATCCCATTGAGATGATGAAAAGGTTCATAGACATTTTTGCTTGGAGTTATGCTGATTTGAAGAAGTATAACCCTACTATCATTCAACATACTATTCCCATTAAAGAAAATGAAAATCCTTTGAAGCAGAAATTGAGGATTAATCCACTCTTCATGCCTTTGATTGAGAAGGAAATCAAGAAGCTCTTTGATGCCAAAATCAATGTTCCAATCAGATTCTCAAAGTGGCTCACAAATTTGGTTCTAGTCAGAAAAAAGAGTGGAGAAATCAGAATATGCATTGACTTCAGAAACTTGAACAAAGTCTCTCTGAAGGAAAATTACCCTCTCCCAAAGATGGACCAAATTTTGCAAAACATTGTTGGTTCCCGAAGGATTTCTATGCTTGACGGTTTTTCAGGTTATAATCAAATTCTTGTGCATCTAGATGATCAAGAAAAAACATCCTTTACTAAACCATGGGGCACATTCATGTATGCCAAGATGACATTTGGTCTCATGAATGCAAGAGCTACTTTTCAGAGGGAAATAACTATTTCTTTTGCTGAAGAGAAGGAAAATATGGTGGTTTTTATCTTGATGAGATAACAGTCTTATCAAGGAAAGAGGAAGATCACTTGAAGCACCTAGAAAGAATTCTATTGAAGTGTAGAAGGTTTGGTATTTGTCTCAATCCCACTAAAATCATTTTTGCCTTAACTTTAGCTAAATTATTTGGACACATTATTTATAAATATGGGATCAAGGTGGATCCAAATAGGGTCAATGCAATTCAGAAAGTGGATTTTCGTAGGAGCTGAAAGGAGATTCAGTCTTTCCTTGGAAAAGTAAATTTTGTGAGGAGATTTATTCCTAATTTTGCTGATATTGTAAAGGGAATAACAAGGATGCTGAAGAAAGGAGCTGAGATTAAGTGGACATTATAATCAAAGCACTCATTTGAGGAGATCAAAAAGGCACTCACCCAAGAACCAATGTTGATTAACCCAGATTTCTCAAAAGAATTTCTGCTTTTTACTTTTGCTTCAGAGAATACAATTGCTAGAGTTTTGTTGCAAAAGGGACGACAAGGTACTGAGCAGCCCATTTCATTTTTTAGTAGGACACTAGCTAACTCTGAGTTGAAATATAAAATCTTAGAGAAACAAGCCTATGCCTTGGTTAAGGCCATCAAAGATTTCAGAATTTATATTCTGCATTCACATGTTTTAGCTTTTGTTCCTAATTTTGTTGTGAAATACATCCTAATTCAAGCTAATCCAGATGATAAGAGGGGGGAAATGGATTTCTAAATTGCTGGAATATGACATAGAAATCAAGCCAACAAAATTTGTCAAAGGACAAGGTCTAGAAAATATGATGGCACAGTCAAACTTTCACTGTATTGACATGAATTTAATTGCAGAAATATCAAAAATTTCAGATGAGGAGGAAGAACTGATCCCTATTGAAGAAAAGTACATCATTTTAGAGTGGTATAAGGACATTATTTTTGTTCTACATCATCGTAGAGCACCTGCTGTGCTGACAAAGTCCAAGGCGAGATTTGTGAAGCTAAACTCCTTAAGGTATTGTATCATTGAGAGAAATTTGTATTGGAATGATACCGGTGGTATTTTGTTGAATTGTTTGTTGGAAGAGGAGGATGATAAAGTGATTTAGGAGTTCCAAAAAGGAGATTGTGGAGGTCACCATTATTGGAAGGCTACAATAGACAAGATCCTTAGAGTAGGGTATTATTTGCCTTCAATGATTAAATATGTATACAAAAATATTGTTGCCTACCATGAATGCCAGATTTTTTATGGTAAGAAGAAGCTTGTACCTTTGCCTTTAATGTCTATCTATGTTGAGGCACCATTTCAGCAGTGGGGGCTAGATTTTATTGGAGAGATTCATACATCATCATCAAGTCAACATCGTTGGATTTTGACAGCAACTGAATATTTTACCAAATGGATTGAAGCAATCCCAACTAGGCAAGAAAATGATTCTGTTATCATTTATTTTTTGGAGAATAACATTTTTTCTAGATTTGGTTGCCTCATGAAGATCATAACTGATAATGCACAGGCATTTAATTCTAAGAAGATGATTAATTTTTGTCATCAATATCATATTACTCTTGGGAATTCTACTGCATATTATCCACAAGGGAATGATCTTATTGAATCTTCTAACAATAATATTGTGAGGATTATTAAGAAGGTGTTGCAGGAAAATAAGAATGCATGGAATTTGAAGCTAAAGTATGCCTTATGGGCTGATAGAATATGCACAAAGAGGTAAATTGGAACTTCACCTTATGAGATGGTATATGGAGCTGAAGCCATCTTTCCTACATCCTTAGGAATTCCTGTCATGAAGCTGCTTCAAGGGATAGAGGAGGAGCCAAATGAAATTTAGAGAATAATTAATCAGTTGATATCTTTGCAAGAGAAAAGGGAGGAAGTCTATGTTGGGAAAAATACTGAGAGGGGGGGGGGGTGAATCAGTATTTAGGGCATACTCAAATATTTTTCATGCTCTAAAACCCATACGCTACTTTACTTGATCAGACTCGCATATATACGCGGATACCCTTCACAAAACTCGCGTATATGCAGAGATCTTAATATAAAATTAATTCATTACTTAGATCCTTGCATTTATTCATTCATCAGATGTTATATAGCAACAGACATGTGCAGTAATAACAGAGTAAATCATCACACATAAGCATCACACATGAACACCAGGATTTTAGGTGGAAACCCAAGTCGGGAGAAAACCACCACTGTCGTGGTCTCGGCCTTCAATATTTCTTATAAAAAACATCTTACAACTTTGTGCTGGTGCAGACTCATACCAGCACGCAGGCACCCACCTGCGCTCGTTTACCAGCCTCTCCTGGAAGGGAGCTACGACCCCCTGCTCTCGTTTACCAGCCTCTCCTGGAAGGGAGCTACGACCCCCTGCTCTCGTTTACCAGCCTCACCTAGAAGGGAGCTACAACCCCCTGACTGAAGGCTACAACCCTCGGCACCACCATGGACCACGTTTCATCAATTTCCACACTAGATCCAAAAGCTTTCTTTTAACACAACTTGAGGCCACTTTCCATCATATTTTTTCATCTGGACCACTCCATCAATTTAGCTCAATCAGCAAGCATCAAAACGGACCCGATAATACTTATCAATTCGAAAGAGCCCGGATCGGACCAACGATGACACAGCAGACAAATCGGACATTTCTTCTTCATCCTTGACCGACCCTGAGTTTTCTGCGCGCTTTCAGCACTGCTGATCCGGCGTATATACGCGCCTTCATGCATATAAACCCACGTGTACCTCTGCACATACTCCAGAATTGATTTCACTACTCATACGTGCTTTCTCTTTATAAAACCCGCGTATATACGCGCTTCCGCTGTAATAACCTAGCGTATAGATCTTCAATCATTACAGAGCAGCATACTTCTTCAAAGCAGATATTCAGTTCAGATTTAACCCTTCACTTCAGACAGATGTTCGCCTCATCTCAGATCTAAACATTCCATAAACAGATCTAGAAGATACAAATACATTTCAGATCTAGATAACCTTCTTCATCATTTTCTTCATAGGTGCATCACAGATTCAGATCTATCATCATACTGTTACCCTTTCCATTCAGACATACTTCAGAGTGAAGTATTCATTCGAATGCAGACTCATGCACACCACTTTTTCACAATGATTTTCTTCTCCTTATATAGGTTTAGCCTTTTTCAATACCATGAGCCAAAACCACATTACTTCCAATGGTATTCCTGGACGGGATCTCATAGACATACCAGTGCTCAATACAATGGGTCAATACCATGGTAGTAACCCCTGGTTTTACATATTTAGAGCGCATTTTAGTATACGCGACTTGGAACGTACTTTTCCGCGTGCATACGCTACTTCTTCTAGACAAACCACGTATGCCTTGAGACACACACTTTTCATCATTGTTATAACACATACTGAATTCCCTTCATCATTACCTTCTGTACTGATTGTAGATACATCAGATTTACATCATTTGACAAGTTCATCAAGACATATTCCATCAAGGACAACTTCATCAAGTAGGTTGCCATCATCTTCATCAAGTGGGTCGCCATCAAGGACAACACATTGCATCATATTGCCAACAATCTTCCCCTTTGGACTTGATGTCAACCATGATGGTGTTTGATCACCACAACAAATAGATACATTAAGCATAACCATTATTATCCCCTTATTCAAACACCATGTCACTCTCCCCCTTTGACATCAAGGGCAAAGGGTGGATCAATACCAACACAAGGTTTTTCTCCTCATGTAGACTCCATGCTCCATGTAGATCTAATGTGCACTGAAGTTACCATGCTCCCCCTGAGTTCATGTTGAGTGTTCAAACATATTTTTCAATGAAGTATATGACTCTATGACTCATACTTACATCAAATATTCAATGATATGTGACTCAAGTACCCAACCAAGAGGGTTTACACATTTTGACTCAACTACCCAACCAAGTGGGTTTACACATTTTGACTCAACTACCCAACCAAGTGGTTTACACATTTGACCTCACTACCCAACCAAGTGGGTTTACATATTTGATCAAGTCCTTACATGACTGAATATTACAATATTACATCATAGGTCTCAACATGACCTTTTCATCAAATTACAAATATGACTATTCATGACCAATACCGGAAAGACCTAAAGAGAGATCATATTTCAGAACCATCATAATGCCAACAATGCATTATACTTAGCAAGACTAATGCTCCCCCTGAAAGTGTGCATCCAAGCATCCTTTCCATATGACCAAGGCTCCTCCTTAGCTTGTGCAACTGACCACCATAAACTTCAGCAACAATCTCTGCATGATCTGTCCTTATCTCTGAATCATAAGACTTCCATCTCATCCATGTGTGAAAGCAAAGAATACTCTTCATCAGAAAAGCAAACAGGGTTCATCCATAATCACAAGAAACCATGTAACATGTCATCATCATTTAGAACTGAGAAATAAACTGATACAGTGCCAAAAATACAATCATTAATAGTCAGACTGATGCTCCCCCTGAACCTTTACTCCCGATCTTCAGTTGTCATACAAATTTTCTTGTCATAAATGCATACGCGTCTGTCTCTACTGGAACTCACGTGTATACGTGGCTTTAGTACACTGAACCCGTGTATGGAAAGTGACACATTGAAAATTTCACATTCCTTCATCTCCCCCTGAAGTTGTACCACCTGTACCTGTCTTCTGTACATCAGATGCTCTGTCAGAAATAAACATAACCAGAATAACCAAACTAACCATGAGAGTCATCATACATTGCTCCCCCTGTGATGATACATTACTAATCCCTATAATGTATCTCACATCACTCCTGCATTCATTAAGAGAAGTAAGCTTCAGAAGCGGATGACTGCAGTAGGGTCAATATTCCCTACGTTTCTGACTGGTCCTCCTTCCTATTCCAGCTTTGCTTGAAATTTCTAATTGTGTGCTGAAAATTAACCAATTTCTTAGATCTGTTCATCCTGCATTCTTTTTCCACATGCCCATACTTGTTACAAGAATAACATCTTATATGACCAGAGAAGTAAGCATAAGGATCATAGTGTGTTTCTTTGTTCTTCCTTATATTGCAATCAGCTGCTTTATGACCATACTTGTTGCATGAAAAACAATATCCCTTGAAGCAACTAGAGTACCTTTCTGAATAGAATCTGTTTGATTGTGACTGAAATGATCTGCTTTTGCAATTTGCTGCAACATGCCCATAATTATGACATTTAAAGCATTCAACATTTTTGAATGATTTCCTTTGAGGATTCATGACTGTTGGTTGCCCTTTTGTTTCTTTCAATACTTCAGGCTTTGCATTGATATCCTTTGAATCTTTAACACTTCCTTGCGAACTAGATTCTCCTTTGACTGTTTCATGAAAACCTAGACCAAGTTTAATAGAAGGAGACCTTTGACTACTGAGAATATTGTCCAGAATCTTAGTACTATCTTGAAACCTCAAAAGTTTTTCTTTTTCTTCTAATTTACCTTTGAGAATTTTTACCTCAACCTCCTAGCTTCGGCATTGCTTCTTCATACTTTCTTCTTTCCTTCTTCTGTCTTCTACTTGATCATTCAGATTTAAAATCTCTTCTTTCAACCCATTTTCTTGCTCTTCAAAGATTTGTAAAAGTTCTTCATTCTTCTTATTTGATTTTTCCAGATCTGTTTTGAGTGAGATGATTTCTGCTTCATGTCCTTCCTTTTCAAACGATTGTAGAAGTTCTTCATTCCTCTTATTTGATGCTTCAAGGTCTGCTTTTGAGAGAGATGATTTCTGCTTCAAGTCCTTCACTTTGATTTGTTACTTTGTTCTGCAGTCTTTGATACATTTCTATCTGTCCCTTCATTGTTTCTATCTGTTCATTCAATCTAGTGATCACATCCTTAAGGATATATTCCCTCCTTTTAAATTGATCCAAAAAATTACTTTCATCATTGATCTTGAGATTTGCTTCTAGACTTATACTGTTACTTTCACTATCTTCATCATTGCATGCACAAGTGAGTGAATTACAAGAAAAACAATCAATACATGTTTTCTCTTCTTCATTTTCTTCTGCACATGTTTTCTGAGATATCTTCTTTCCTTGAGTATCCTTCTTCTTTTTCTTCTTTGCCATGAGCACTAGTAGATCTTGGTCAGAATCTTCTTCATCTTCACTTGAAATTTCATTTGCATAATAACTCTTCTTCAAATTGTTTCTTATCATGATTTTCTTCATAAGGACATTTAGCAGCATAATGACCAACTCTTCCACAAGCAAAACACTTGAAGGGAAGCTTACCTTTGAATCTTCCGGTTCCTAGTTGGAGTCTTCTCACAAAATTTGCTTCTTCTTCTTCTAATATATAATTTGATTCCTTGACATCTTCCTTTTCTTTTCCTTTTGCACATGCCTTAAAAGCATCTTCTTTGATTTGAAAGGGACCTCCTTGTCTCATTTCATAAGCAGTCAGGATACCATGTAATTGAACAATAGTAAGAGTTTGCAGATCTTGCCTTTCTTCAATAGTTGATACTTTAGATTCAAATCTTGAAGTCAAAGATCTTAAGACTTTTTCCACCAGAGTAGTATCGGTTATGGATTCACCCAAACTTCTCATACGATTTACAATATCATCTAGACGTAAAAAGAAACTGGCAATACTCTCATCACTATGCATCCTTAAATTTTCATATTCAATTCTGAGAGTTTGGAGTTTTTCACTTTTTACCTTTGTATCTCCTTCATAGCTTAGAATGATTTTGTCCCATATTTTGTTTGCTCAATTTAGCTGCATCACTTTAACAAATTCGGATTCAGACATGCTTCCTAATAAAACATTGACTTCTTTGGCAATGATTTCATATTTCTTCCTTTCTGCTGCATCAATAGGAATAATTAACCTTCTTCCACGATTGCCCATACTTTTGCACCAAGACTTTGCAAATATGATTTTGTTCGTATCTTTCATAATAACAGATTACTTCCATTGAATAGAGGTGGCCTTAGAGAAAATACTCCTTCATGACTTCCCATTGCGACAGATCTCCTTCAAGTGATCAAGCTTCTGCAGAAGTACCTACTCTGATACCAATTGTTGGGAAAAATACCGAGAGGGGGGGTGAACCAAGATTTAGGGCATAATCAAATATTTTTCATGCTCTAAAACCCATACGCTACTTTACTTGATCAGACTCTCATATATACGCGGATACCCTTCACAAAACTCGCGTATATGCAGAGATCTTAATATGAAATTAATTCATTACTTAGATCCTTGCATTTATTCATTCATGAGATGTTTATATAGCAACAGACATGTGCAGTAATAACAGAGTAAATCATCACACATAAGCATCACACATGAACACCAGGATTTTAGGTGGAAACCCAAGTCGGGAGAAAACCACCACTGTCGTTGTCTCAGCCTTCAATATTTTATTATAAAGAAAACATCTTACAACTATGTACTAGCGCAGACTCATACCAGTACGCAGGAACCCACCCGCGCTCGTTTACCAGCCTCTCCTGGAAGGGAGCTACGACCCCCTACTCTCGTTTACCAACCTCTCCTGGAAGGGAGCTACGACCCCCTGCTCTCATTTACCAGCCTCACCTGGAAGGGAGCTACAACCCCCTAACTGAAGGCTACAACCCTCAGCACCATCATGGACCACGTTTCATCAATTTCCACACTAGATCCAAAAGCTTTCTTTATAGCACAACTTGCAGGCCACTTTCCATCATATTTTCATACTGGACCCACTCCATACATTTAAGCTCAATCATACATCAAAACGGATACTTATCAATTCAGAAAACCCAGATCAGATAGCAGTAACACAACAGAACAAATCAGACATTTCATACTTCATCCTTCAGCAAACCCTAGTTTTCATACGCGCTTTCCTTTTACTGATCCGGCGTATATACGCGCCTTCATGCATATAAACCCGCGTAAACCTCTGCACATACTCCAGAACTGATTTCACTACTCATACGCGCTTTCGATTTATAAAACCCGCGTATATACGCGCTTTTGCTGTAATAAACTAGCGTATAGATCTTCAATCATTACAGAGCAACATACTTCTTCAAATCAGATATTCAGTTCAGATTTAACCCTTCACTTCAGATAGATGTTCGCCTCATCTCAGATCTAAACATTCCATAAATAGATCTAGAAGATACAAATACATTTCAGATCTAGATAACCTTCTTCATCATTTTCTTCATAGGTGCATCAAAGATTCAGATCTATCATCAAACTGTTACCCTTTCCATTCAGACATACTTCAGAGTGAAGTATTCATTCAAACGCAGACTCATGCACACCACTTTTTCACAATGATTTTCTTCTCCTTATATAGGTTTACCCTTTTTCAATACCATGAGCCAAAACAACATTACTTCCAATGGTATTCCTGGACGGGATCTCATAGACATACCAGCGCTCAATACAATGGGTCAATACCATGGTAGTAACCCCTGGTTTTACATATTTAGAGCGCATTTTAGCATACGCGACTTGGCACGTACTTTTCCGCGTGCATATGCTACTTCTTCTAGACAAAACTGCGTATGCCTTGAGACACACTGTTAGTATGAATCCTTTGTTGAAGTGTACGAAAAAAGACCACTTTAGCTACGCATAACTAATACCCCTAACAACAAAAGTGGCTGCCAATATCTTCAGATCTACAGTTAGTTGATCAAGAAAAGAGCTGCAAAAAACCAGATCTATGCATAGAAAGACATTAAGCAGTAAAAAGAAGGGTTTGCTCCATATACCAATAGACAAGACAAGAACAATTTTTGAAAGAATTTTTGTATTAAGGGCACCTGGGAGGAAAACAAGAAGGCGTATCAAATTCTCCTCAATGGGATGGGTTCTTGGAAGTCCTCAGCACTTCAGATCTAGAATCTCTCTCTCTTGTTGGTGTAGAAAACCCAGACAAAGATAGAACTCAAAGGGAGCTCACACAGCAAAATAATGTAGAAAAATGTGACCAAGTGTATAGATCGAGAGTGATCTAATAGGCAACAAAAGGTGAAGAATGGTAGGAAAAACCCTCCTATTTATAACAAAATATTGGGTCATTCTAGATCTTGGTGCATGATTAAAATAATGTTAACCAAATCTAGATCCACCTTTTATGGAATATTTTATTATATTTGTTGGAGGGAAAAAGTATTTGACTTGGGTCAAATCCTTTATTTGTCAAAAATAAATAAATAAATGATTTATTTATCTTTTTAAGGAAGTGGTTGAAAGATAATCAAATAAATAATGATTTATTTAATTATTTGTGGGTGATTTGGTCATATTTAACAAGGAATATTATCTAAATAAAATTTAAATAATTATTCCTAGAAAATAATAAGATAAATAAAGGTTTATCTAATTAATTTCTTTGTTTTTGGGTTAAACATGACTAGGAATAATAATTAAATTATGTTTTAATTAATTATTCCATGAGGAAAATTAAACAAAATAGGTTTTTTTAATATTTCCTTTTGGGGTTTCCTGTTTAGACCATAAACAACCTAATAAATGTGGTTTATTAAGTTATTTTACATAGTGAAAGCAATTTTACTTAGGGTAAAATTGGTCTTACATGGTGTATTTGGGTCCATCTAATGATAATAGGTTAGATGACCAAAAAATGGTGTAACAGATTGCCCCCCAGCATGCGAGTGTTAGGAGCAAATCGTATGACCGAAGTACGTTGTAAGAACTCAATCACTAGACAACAAAAGGGAAGTCAGAGAGAGAAATGCAAGGTAGATAGTGTGCTGAAGAACTAGACCCCGAGGAGACGAGACTCGCAGGTGCAACAAGTCTCTTTTTATGAGAGGGTACCTGTGCTGAAGGCGGCGGGGGAGGCATACCTATGCCCGCCGAGACAAAGTACAAAAGAATAGTGTGTCCAATAAACAAGGGACCGAACCATAAAGTACAGCTGGCATAATCATGAGCCAGATAAAAATACAATGAGGAATCCCACATACATGCTGTGCCTGGGATAACAGCCAGGACTTGTACAATAATATTTGAGTACATGAGATACAAATACAACCCAAATGCCCCCTGTAAATGGGGAAGGGCTCACAAAATCTGACTGATACATGCAAATCAAAGAGGCGCTGCAAGTGGCGAAGGCCAACATCATCAAATATCTGGAGCTGCATCGAAGGCTGCAAGGAAGAGGTCATCCGGGCATGTGGGGAGCTACCTGCAGGGCCACCCCCTCATGAGGGTTGAGACATCTCACACACACCTGGGAATCATCAAGAGCTGCTGCTGTATCACTGAACCATCAAGTATACGGATCTCGGTCATGCTGAAAGGAGCTGGAGAAACAATCAAGTCAAAGGGAAATGAGAGATCCCTTTGCCTGATTCGAGGCACCGAACAAGAGTGGAAGCTGGAACCAAGGTACACTGCCCTCTAGACCTGTCTTCTGGAATGAAGGAGCTGATGTCGACAGAAGGAGGTCCGCCATAGGTGAGGCAATGAGAGATCCTCAACTAAGGCACGAGAGAAAATAGTAGAGCGACGGACAGACTGACACCCATGATGATGGTGAAATGGAAAGGACTGAGTAGCGAATGGACGACTTCCCTTGTTAGAGCATAAAGGGCATGAATGACATGGCAACGACTGACGCAATATCATAAGGGATAGGGGACAGTGGGACTGAAGGTCATAATGTGCGACACAAGAGAGAGACCAAGCAATGAAGGATGGAGGGCTATAGCAGGGTACAAAGGGACTCGGGATAGACTCCATGAATGCGATGATGACTCAACTTGGATGCTCTAAACAAGGGCGACTCGATGGTGCTGCCACATAGTAAAGGCCCAATGGGGGACCATGAAAACATGAGTACAAGATGGTAACTCATGACGAAAATCGACACAAACAAAGACAAGTAAGGAGGTGAAATGGTGCCCCAAGTACAAGTGTCGTAAGTGAAGAAATGCGATTTTAAGGAGAGGTGAAGTGACCCTTCTTGGACAAAATGTGTCCTGGTGAAGTATCAAATCACAAAAAACTAACAGATACCCATTTGAGGGCTCGGTGAGAGCTTTCCAACGGTGCAGACGGTTTGTCAAACGGGGCTACGGTATGGTCGCAGCAGGCGAAAGAAGAAACAAGGGTTCTCTTTTAATAAGGCAGTTTTCCCTCCAAATTCACTCATTTTCTAGTGTTGCTGTGGTGAATGTAGAGAGGAGAGAAGGCCCTAAATCTTGTGGCGAGCATAGTGGACAAACCGACCGTTGGAATCGAGATCCGTCAATGGCAGGTAAGAGGCCTAACCTTACTCTTTCAATTTGATGGATTGAAAGTTCAGTTTAGGGCCCAAAATCTCAGTAACAGACCCTCCTTCATCTCTAGGCCGGGTCGCAATTTTTGGGCCAAAAAGTGCGACCTGGGAAGCAGGTTTCAGGGCAAAAACTGCGACCTGTCCCAGAATTGGGCAGAAAAGTGCGACCTGGAAGATGAGGGGGTTTTAGTGCTGTTTTATGGCTGAGAATTGGGTTTTTGTGTTTGGTTATGGTATTCCCTATCTGTATGCTGACAAAGATGATGTTTTTGTGCAGATATGGCAGATATACGGGTTAACTGGAGAGAGAGAGACCTGGGTACATTACGGGTAGAGATCCAGGCAGATCAGGGTGTCCGTCGTGTGTTGGCCAGGTTTGGGGTTCTAAAGTTTTTGGAGAACCCTTTGATGAGAGCGGGAGAGCCTTTGTTGGCCCAGATTATCAGTTACTGGGATCCAGATCATGAGGTCTTTGTAGTGCAGGGGCACAGGATCGAACTGACAGTCTAGGATGTGTATTTCCTGACGGGTCTCCCGCCATTGGGGATGGTGGGAAACACACAGCCAGTATTACCGCGGGGGCAGCATATCATGGAGTTTGTGAAGCGACATTGTCGACCGGGTCTCCAAGTCAAGGGGACTCGGATACCGATCGGGGATCTAGAGAGATTAGAGACCCGTGCAGTGGCCGCAACGGTGCTGCATATCCTGGGCAACCAGGTGCTCCATCACATCACTGGGGGGCATATGATGATTGTGGAGAGTGTGTTGAGTGGGACCTACTATGGGTGGGCCCAAATGATGCTGGTGTCACTAAAACGATAGTTGTCGCTCTGCAAGCGGCAAGTGAACCACGATTGCTCATATGGGACTTTATTGTGTGCCTTCTTCTTTGAGAAGATCCCGACCTTACGACCTCGTATACAGCTTCCAGATGGGGGCCCGAGAGAGCCCAGGATGCGCCGGTGGGGGCAACTACTGTGCAGAGGAGGAGGAGGGGCGGTCGGGCGAGTGTTTCGACCTGAGTTCTTTGCCCATTGGGATCAGATGCCGTTATACATTGACGACTATCCCTATAGTGGGATGAGTTATTGTGGAGATCCGGACCTGCCACTTCCGCCTGGTCGAGTATGGGGGCCCGATGGTAAGTGACAGATTACTATTCTTGTATGAGCATGTTAAAGTTATTGAATAGTAGATATGGTACTAATTCATGTACTTTTGGTATGCAGATATAGCTCCAGAAAAACCGGCCGGATATATGGGTCGCCCGACAGCCTCTGGAGCTGCAGGGCCGAGTGGGTCGAGAGCAACGCGCAATGATGATGCGGCCGCCCTTCTGGAGGACATCCGACGTAGATGCGAGAGGTTGCTGACCGGAGTTTCAGAGCGCAGGTGGCAAGACTTAGACGACCAGTACGTGGAGGCATGCATTGGTCTACCCTCGGAATGGCGAGGTGTGATGCGGCGCATGGCGATGGCCGGTCAAGGCATACGTGATCTACGGGCTGCAGGAGCAGAGCCATTGGCTCGGGATCTGCCAGATAGTGAGTAGGTGTGGGGCATGTGGAGCCCCCAGTTTTGAGTTTTTGTAACATGCTATGGGCATGTCATATGTATCAGAGTAGATGGACTCTAAACACATGTTTTGCGACACATATTATGGATATGCATCGTTTTTAATGATTATGAATGTTATTGTCTTGTATGAAATGCGTCTGATAAATGCCAATCTAGAACATGGTTTGCAATACTATCTACATAGTGATTTTGTTCTCGAGGTACATGGTTGAAAGTTATGGTTTCAAAGTCACGTATCAAGAGTTTCACTCGTAAATATTGTCTAAACAGCACAGGTTTATGTGCACGATAAACACCATTTAGTTGCATGAAAAGAAGTAGGGAATCCAAACGAACATGCAGATGGAGGATGCGATGAAAGAGGGCATCAGCTAAGAGACCACGCACTGCATCATATTCGGCTTGATTGTTGGTGGCAGTACCAATGCAGACCCCGTTTGAGAGAACAAGGGCATGCAAGGGGGTGAAAATGGCCCAACCTGCCGAGGCTATATTCTGGGAGTAACGACTTGCACCATCGGCGTAACTGATAAAGGGGAGGGACGGGAGGTCCTGCGGAAGGGTGTTACAAGACAACAAATGGGGGGAGGAGATACAATGACGGCAGCGTGAGTGGACGGAAGACATCGAGTGGCAACTGCAGGAGGGAGTGCAATAAGCAGGATGGCTATGACTCATATATAAACTAGAGGGTTGTATATGAGGGCTATAGGAGGTATGGCGAGGACTCGGGCTGCGGAGGTCAACAGAGATACGGGTGGAGTGATCTCGTGTATGGGTAGAAACGAGGCGGTCCAGGGTGGTCGCTGAAGAGGGGTCAAGTGAGGCCACAGGGGAGGATGCAAGGGGACTGGGCTCTAAAGGTCGCACAGAGGAGGATAGGTAAAGAATGGTCGTAGTAGACTCCATCATCTGAACATCAGGGGGGGGAATGTCGATGGGAGTGGGGGGGATCCTCAAGCTGGCCCGAAGCATACTGCGCGAGTATGGGAGAGGCGGATTGATTTTGTTCAACCTCATACTCTCGAACTACTTCTAAAGAGGCGCAGTAATGCGTCAGGTGAGAAAAATGGTGGGAGTGATGGCCATGGATACCGCACAAAGCGCAGGGTTTGCTAGTGCGAATAGTTTTTGGGTTCTTGGTTATGGACGAGGACGGAAGAGAAGGGTCGGAGACCGTAGACTCAGGGAACACGACTTTAACCATGGGTTGAATGCGGGGCAACTCAGGACAATTATGGGTGGCGTGGCCGACGACATCACACAAGGCACAAGGCTTGGCGGGCGGAGGAGGAGCAGGTTCAGTCGGAGTGGCCTTGTCTTTAGATGCCCCCTTGCGAGCTTTGCCTTTCTTTCCGAAAGCTGTCACCACAGGGGTAGGGTCCTGGGGAGGTGCAGAGGGCACAGTGGCGATGGAGGAAGCGAGGGCGACCGGTTGAACCGGTGTCAAAGCAAGATAGGGTTTGGGGTGACCAGGAGGGGTAGTGGCTGGAGGGTCAAGGTACCAGACGGGTATACCGAGGGTCAGGTTAGGGAGAGAGAGAGTGGCCATAACAGGGACTGAATAGACTCCGGGAGGGGGAGCCAAGAACAGTATCTGACCAGTGGGATAATGACCAGGAGGAACGACTCTGAGATGGTTAAGGCCTGGGGGAACCTATCCAGGGGGATAAAGGGGTTCAGGGATACTAGCTGTAGGAGAAGGGCCAGAAGGAGGAGGTCCGGCTGGCGGAGATGAAGGGCTAGGAGCGGGTTGCGATGGGTGAGGTTGAGTCTGAGGTTGCTGACTAGCCGAAGCAGGTCGCTTAAGGGCAGCCCGAGACGATTGCATCATGAAAACATTCGACAAGCTGGGATTAGAGATGTGAGGAGGGGGAAGACCAGGAAAATTTCCAAGCAGGGAGGAATCTTTGTAGACGCCGGGGGAGACACTGGTCAAGGAATCGACGATTTTCTTATTGGCTGCAGAAGAGATGGTCGTCTCCGGAGAGGTCTGAGATGGAGGCTCATGGTAAGACAGCTGGTCAATGGTGACTATCTTTCCATTATGAGGGAAAGACATCTTGCAAAAAACCGCGGATGGGACAGCAGACATGGCATAGGTGTAGCTTCGCCCCAATAGAATGTTGTAGTCTAGAGGGGCGTCAATGACTTCGACGTCAACGCAAACGGTCTTACCGGCAAGGGTGATAGGAAAATTACGAAAAAGGCCAATGGGCTGGGAGGCGTGGCCGTCCCACGCTCGAAGGGTGATCGTGGAAGGGGCCAGCTCAGGAGATCCGAGTTGCTTCCAAACCGAAGCGGACATCACACAGGTGGATGCCCCCTCATCAATTATACACCGAGAAATGTTGGCGTTCCGGATTTTGACTGGGATTTGGAAGGCGACGGAAGTAGGAAGAGGAGGATGTTCAGATTGATGGGTGTCGAAAATAATCATTTGGTCATCAGGAGGATCTACAGCGCCCATGGCAGATAACAGAGCCTTCTTTTGGGAAGGGCACGACTGGAGGAGTTCGAACATGGAAATGGCAGCAGGGGATTGCGCCAAATCATCTACTATGCTATATGAAGGAGCAGCTCGACCAGAAGCAGCATTTCGACGTAATGGTCCCTTAGGAATCTTGGTATGAACCTCAACTTTGGGTTGAGGGATATGTAAGGGGCCATGGGATGTCGAAAGAGGCTCTGTAGAACCGGAAGAAGGGGACTCGGGGGCAGACTGAGCGGGAGGCTTGGGGTACTGGCGAGACCGAGTTTGAAGGTGAAGGTCGACGGTTGGGGATGGATCAGAGTTCATCATGAGGATCTGGTAATCAGAGGAACCAGAAGGGGAAGGTGAAGTGGCAGCCTGTCCAGCAGGTGGTTGGGCAGCCATGAATCCTTGCTGAGGGAAAGGATCAGTAAACACAGCTGGTTGAGTAGTGGCCACATTAGGGGGAGCACGAGGGGAGGAATGTTGTCCTCGCAATGTGGCTTGAGACTCCCACATCTGCCGCATTTGTGGTAAGAGGGGACAATCGTGGGTATAATGACCATAAACACCGCAACACGAACAAGGTTTATTTGTGCGAAGCGGCCTGTCCGGCTTGGGCTGAGTGCCCTGTTGCTGGTTAGTAGTGTTAGGGTCAATACCTTGAGGATTGGGTCCACGAGTACCAGGGGCAGATTGATTTGGATTGCCTCTCCGCCTTCTTTGAGAAGAAGGGGGATTAGTCGCGCCCTGCTGTGCAAATACTTGCCCTAGAGGGGGCTGTAGGTGCTGTTGCTGGGGTTGAGGAGGCAAGGGAGGTGGAAGCTCATACGCTGGAGGAGCTGGCGCACCAGGCTGCGGATAAGGTTAATGGTTAGGTTGGGCAACATTGAGGTAAGCAGGAGGTTGGACAAAAGGATGAGGCATGCCGTATCCTAGATACATGCTACCTGGAGGGGGAAAGGTGCTAGAGGTGCTAGCCCCTCCTTGAGGGAGACCATAGCCCATAGCAGTTTGAGCATATGGATGAGAGAGGGCTCCAACGATACCGTCGGCGGAATGAGATGCCCCCAGGACGTTAGCACCGCCGGGCCTGGGGAGGTTAGGAAGGACAGTATAAACATAACCAGATTGAGTGTAGATCAGGTCATATTTCAAGGCTATTTGGAGGGTGGCTTCTTCGGTTTGAGAAAAATGGGAGGCGACATCTTTGCCGATAGGAGCTAAGAGGGAGCGAAGGAACTAGTCCATATAGATTCGATCTTCGAAGGGGGGAGCTCGACATAAGCTTCGTCTTCGTCGCCATTCCTGGACATGAGCGGAAAGGCGGGTCGAAGAGGTTTGCTTGAAAGAGGTCAAAAGCTCCATACCAGTATCGTATCGGAGAGGGAGCTAGAAGTAAGATAAAAAGGCTTGGGCAATGGTCGCAAAGGTGGTATGGGAAGAGGTGGCTTGGTCAACATACCACTTAGAAGCTTCACCGGTAAGCGTGCGTTGGAACAACCGAAGACGGATGGAATCATCGGTAATGGAGTTGGAGGAACACCACATGTGGAAAGATCGGACATGGTTGGTTGGATCTTCTCCAGCAAGGCCTTCGAACTTAGGGATGTCGGAGGGGATCTTGGTTGGCATAGCAGGCCAACCAACATTGTGGCGGATAGGGTCATTGATCAACTGATTGAAATCGGGGAGGCTGAGGCCTACGATGTACGACAGTAAGGATGTGGCCGAAGTAGTTCCTGTGGTGGTTCCGCTAGTAATAGTTCCGGCATTAGGGCCGGGAGCACCGCTAGCGTTAGGCCCTGGACTAGACATAGTGAAGGTGACAGGGGGAGAACCAGAAGGAGAAGGAGAACCCAAAGAATCAGAAGAGGAGTCGGAGTGCGGACTCGGAGGAGGACTGGCTCAACGACGACGGGACGGAGCAGGTCGATTGACCGGAAACTGAGGGTGAAGGCCAAGAAGTCTCCAGAAAGTGTGCCTTGGGGGCGCAATGATGACAACACAAACACGGCATAAGGGGAAGAAGAACGACCACATGGGCAAGGAGGTGCAGAATCAAGTGATTACAATGTCGAAACAAGGGCAGATAGGTGCAGTGTCAATTGATTTTAAAGTCTTTGCCTGGCGGTGTAAACCAGGCTCTTCTTCGCTTAGGGTGAGTGTGTGGCGTGCGTTAATTTTAATTTTTAAACCCTTTTCGTTTTGAGAGCAAGAGAAAAAGCGTGCTGCGTAACTGAAAATAAATCTGCAGAGAACAATATATAATGCTGAGATAACAAAAAATTAACAGCTACTATTGCATCGATTCAACCCAAAAAGGCGGGTCTCTCAAAACTAATCTAAAAGAGGGAAAAAATCTAGTCAAAACACACTAAAAAGAGGCCAATAGATCTAGGGTCGAAAGGGACAGGGATCTAAAGGAGAAAGCTGTTGAAAAGAGGTGCAGATCACAGCCAAGAGGCAGAGGCAAGGTGGCTGGAAAAAAGGAGGAAATCAGCAAAAAGCAGAAGGGGCAAGGAGGAGGCCCTAAAAGTAGATCCAAAAAAATCTTCAGGAGGTGATTTGAGAGGTAGAAGAGCTGATTAAAAGGGATATGAAAATGAGGTAACAGATCTGGAAAAGGGGAGGCTGAAACTCTGAAAAATCAGACACCTGAAGCAGCTAAAACTCTTCCACCAAAAGTGGAGGGTATTGAAGCCCTAGGGGGCTAGGTTCCCACTTATATGAGCAAAACATATCAGGAACAGGTCGAAACGGGCTGAGACAGAGGCTGGAAAACCCTGACAGAAGCTTCAGAAAAACCCAGAAAAATTGCAGAAAAACAACTGAAAAAATGGCAGGTCGCAGGTTCTGACCTGTTTTCAGTGCAGGTCATAGAAAATGGGCAGAAAAGTGCGACCTGGAGGTACAGGTCGTAGTTTTTGGGCTAAAAAGTGCGACCTCCCGTTCCGATTGTCTCGGCGGCAGATTTTCGGAAAAGTTGTCGTCTCAGTTGCGGCTGATGTCGCTTACCTGCGCAATAGGGCCAGAAACACACGGAAGTTAGAAATTTTAATGTTTTAGGGTTTTATGTGAGAAAAACAACATAAAAATAGGAAAAATAAACAGCTGAAAAGAAACCCTAGGGTCTGAAGTAGCTGGATATGCAAGAATATGAAAAACGACAGCGGTCGTAATTTAAAACCTGTGTGGAGTCGCCATTTGTTAGTATGAATCCTTTGTCGAAGTGTACGAAAAAGGACCACTTTAGCTACGCATAACTAATAGCCCTAACAACAAATGTGGCTGCCAATATCTTCAGATCTGCGGTTAGTTGATCAAGAAAAGAGCTGCAAAAAACGAGATCTATGCATAGAAAGACATTAAGCAGTAAAAAGAAGGGTTTGCTCCATATACCAATAGACAAGACAAGAACAATTTTTGAAAGAATTTTTGTATTAAGGGCACCTGGGAGGAAAACAAGAAGGCGTATCCAATTCTCCTCAATGGGATGGGTTCTTGGAAGTCCTCAGCACTTCAGATCTAAAATCTCTCTCTCTTGTTGGTGTATAAAACCCACACAAAGAATAGAACTCAAAGGGAGCTCACACAAAAAATAGTGAAAAAATGTGACCAAGTGTATAGATCCAGAGTGATCTAATAGGCAACAAAAGGTGAAGAATGGTAGAAAAAACCATCCTATTTATAACGAAATATTGGGTCATTCTAGATCTTGGTGCATGATTAAAATAATGTTAACCAAATCTAGATCCACCTTTTACGGAATATTTTATTATATTTGTTGGAGGGAAAAAGTATTTGACTTGGGTCAAATCCCTTTATTTGTTAATAATAAATAAATAAATGATTTATTTATCTTTTTAAGGAAGTGGTTGAAGGATAATTAAATAAATAATGATTTATTTAATTATTTCTCAGTGATTTGGTCATATTTAACAAGGAATATTATCTAAATAAGATTTAAATAATTATTCCTAGAAAATAATAAGATAAATAAGGTTTATCTAATTAATTTCTTTGTTTTTGGGTTAAACATGACTGGGAATAATAATTAAATTATGGTTTAATTAATTATTCCATGAGGAAAATTAAAAAAAATAGGTTTGTTTAATATTTCCTTTTGGGGTTTCCTGTTTAGACCATAAACAACCTAATAAATGTGGTTTATTAAGTTATTTTACATAGTGAAAGAAATTTTACTTAGGGTAAAATTGGTCTTACATGGTGTACTTTGGGTCCATCTAATGATAATAGGTTAGATGACCAAAAAATGGTGTAACACACACACTTTTCATCATTGTTCTAACACATACTGAATTCCCTTCATCATTACCTTCTGTAGTGATTGTAGATACATCAGATTTACATCATTTGACAAGTTCATCAAGACATATTCCATCAAGGACAACATCAAGTAGGTTGCCATCATCTTCATCAAGTGGGTTGCCATCAAGGACAACACATTGCATCATATTGTCAACAGTCTATAAATGTAATCAACAATCTCAAAATAGAATTAATAAGACATTTGACAAGAAGATCAGGGAAGAAATTTTTCAAATCCAAGATGTGGTTTTGAAATGGGAGGTCAGAATTGAAGAGAAGGGAAAACATGGTAAGTTTGAGAACATATGGAAGGGTCCATTAAAATTAGCTGCTTTCCATGGGAACAACACTTACATTCTACAGGAAATGGATGGAAAATCATGTGTTGGAGGGCCTATCAATGACAGGCTTTTAAAGCACTACTCTTCTTAAAATCTGTGGATCATTCATACCATTTAATATACTCCATTTTATGTGTTTTATGCTAATAATGACAAGTTGAATCATCAAGCTTGAGCCCGAAGTGAAGGCCATTATATGTTTTCAAGAAGATGGATAGCAACACTAGAACTACTGGTTATTTTGTGTACCACAGGAGCACACCATCCCAAGTGGAGCCACTTTTATCACCCAAAAAATTCAAACATCATTTTGACAAGGTTAAATAGGTTCATGGGTAAAAATAGGGTTGTAGGATTCATTTTTAAGTTTGGTCAAGGGAAATATTAAATTTTTATGGTTTAAGTTTACCCTAAGGTCTAAACCCACTCATGTTCAAACTCCTTCATGTCACATCATTCATCATTTTTTTACTTATTTCATTTTCCAAATTTTTTGTATTGAAAATGCCAAATTAGCCAAGAAACCACAGTTTTGTAGCACAATTCACTACAAAAAGTCACTTTTCGCTATGAAACTGTTGATAGTTTTGTAGGAAAACAGTAAAATTAACACTAATGGTGCTACAAAAGCATAATTTCATGTATGTCTTGTCAGTCTAGTTGTTAGGTGTCAGAAATCATTTGTAAAAGGATAAGTTAGATGCTTTCGAGTCATGGAGTGATAAAATCAAGGTACATGCAGTCGTCATAGTCGTTTTAGGTAATGTAGAAGTCATCATTGAGTCATGAGAACACATTTAAACTTAAAATCCTTTCCTAATTCAGTCATTCTCACTTCTTTTTCCTCCTTGCGTAATATTTGATCTCTTGAGAGCTATTGTACTAAGCCAAAGTTGGGGTTGGTTTCTTCAAAAGTTTCCTTTGAACATCATCAAGCGAGCCTGCAAACTCATCAAGCGAGGCTGAAAATCATCAAGCGAGCCTGCACAATTCTTAGAGAAACTATGGAAAAGGGTGGACAATGTCTGAGATATGAACCTATAGATATTAAATTTATCAATGAAGATCCAGCAGTAATGGAAGCCTTCAGAAGATCAGGTTTCCTACAGTTTTGTGAGAAATTGCAGGGCTGTCATACACAAGTATCTAAGGAGTTTGATTTGAATTTCAATGGAACAACCACTAAAGTGGGAATGCTCAATTTTTCCATCACACCAGAGGTTATTTCTACTGTTACAGATATTCCAAGAGTTTAAAAAAATTGGTTCAAAGGTTTCAAGTTAAACATGGAGCAGTGCAAAGAATTCATGAAGTCTAAGCACATTGAGATGGATCTCCCCAACGTTGTTCCAAGAAGCTGCATTAAAAGAAAATATTCAAAATTTCTGCTCATCATCCAAAATTACTTTCCCTATGAAGGTAGATATCCCAAAGTCTAGTCATACCATTTCAATTTACTTTTGCACTTCACTAGTAAGATTTCCCTTGACTTACCTTTCTATCTGCATAGAAGTCTATCAAATATGGTTGATAAGGTCCAAGAAAAGTCTGAGGGGAGTGATATATCATTATTACATCATGGATTAATGAAATTATTGGTTTTAGATGAAATTCAAAGGTTAGGTAGAGATTGGTCCTCATTCTTGTTTGTCATTGGTTTTGAGTTGGATGCTCTAACTCCTTCAAAAAATCCTAAACCTAGGAAAATTCCATCACCAATAGCAGCAGAATAGAGGCAACCACTTCTTGCAAAACCAAATGAACATGCAAGATCATAACCAAGAAAGAAAACTATGAACGAGCCAGATAAAATGCAGAGTCTTGACACACCAAATGTCCCACATGCAAAACAGAAGTCAAAGGTGGTCAAACCTGCAAAGCAAAAACAAACTGTTAGCAAACAAGGGACTAAAAGGATGACTAGAAGCCAGATAATGGTTTTGGAAGAGAAGATAGTGGCTGTAGAAGATAAAGTAGAAGCTAAGTGAAATCTAGAGGATATTTTACATGCCATTGACATAGAGGAAACACCTATTGTCCAAGCTGAACTCATAGAGGAAGGTGGGTAGAAGTTAAAGAAGGATAAATATGCAAAGAAATTAGAGTTTGAGGGAGAAGATGCAGGTTTCATGTTCCAAGCAAGAAAGCCTATGACAAGGCATGCTAGGAAATTAATAGAGAGCAAAAAACAAGTTCAAACACATATTGAGAAGGCTCAACTACTTCAAGAGATTATTGATCTCTCATCACCCACACTAAAGGATATAGTCAAAAAATCAGAAAAGGGAAAAGAGAAGGTGATAGAAAAAAAAAATTTGCAGCTCCTTGAAGAGAAATTGAAATTAGCCAATCAGAAAATTGTTGTCATGAAAAAGAAGCTAGGAAACACAATGTTGATAAAATTCAATTTGAAGAGATGAAGGCAGTTTGGGAAGAACATGTTGGCATTCTTTCTAAAACTTTAGACGATACACAACTTATTATCAAGTGGACAATTCCAGCAAGGATAGAAGCCAAGCATGTCAGAAAGGTTAACACTCATCTGAAATCCACCAATAGAATACTTAAAGACCAGGTTAAGGACCTTCAAGAGAAACTTGAACTGATTCATGAAGACTTAGAGAAAAAAGGGCTTAAAATGACAATGATGGAAGAACCAATAGCCCAACCAATTGTAAATGAGGAAGAAATGCCTCAAGGAGCATAAGGTGAGTTTTTTTATGGTTGATGGAGGCTAATGACATGTTAGGTACAAGTTTTTGGCACTTAGAGGTTTCATATTTCAAAATTATACAAAAATCTTCATTGTTAACACTTTTCAGCAGTTTCATAGCGCCTCTGGGCTTGAAGGGCAGCAAAGCACTACGAAACTATTGTAGCTGCTTTTTTGACTTTTTGACCAGTTTTGAATGTTATTAAGAGGTGAAATTTATATGAGGGAAGTGTTTGATGATGATAAACCTTATGAAAAAGGAAAGAGTCAAGAATATTGAGGTTAAAGGCATGTTTGAAGTGCTACAAAAGGGCGCTACGAAACTACCTTACTTTCGTAGCGCAGTGTATTTCAGCCTTTTCAATAGATTTTGGAACATTTTTGGACATCTGGAGATTATGGAAGGGTTAAATACCATGTCAAACAATTTTTCAACACTCAAGGACCACGAATTGAAGATTAAATGACAGCCAAATTTTTCGAGGAAGAAGAAGACCATTTTCCTAAAAAACATGGTCTTGTTTCCTAGTTATGAGGAGGTCAGTTAAGTGGTCATAAAGGGATGAATCCCATCATCTCAATTTGACCATGTGAATGTATACTTGTAAAATAATGTAATTTTTTTAGTAGATAAGGCTGTTAAAGATAATAATGAGTAGTTTGAGTCCTATTTGAAATAGGACTATCAAGTAGGATAGGTGTCTATTTGTCATTAAAGTTGATGTTTTACGGTTATGTAAGGTGTCATTAGGAAATATTTCAATGTATCTATCCTAGAGGAAGATCATCTCATGATGTAAAAACCCTATTAAAGGCCATTGAGTCGAATTTGTCAAGGGTTGGAGATTTTTGGCAAAATTGCAACTTATTGTAAATTGACTGTTTCAGCAATACAGAGATTTGTTACTTGACCAACTTGAGATTCTAAAGGAGTTTTTAGTGCTTACCTATTCTATCTATACTTCTTATGTATCTCAATTGCAGTGGTTTTCATTTATATTACTCATAATTCATCCATGTGATGCTTTGACTTCCTTTATAAGTGAATTGACTGTGTATTTTTTGTTTCATGTGTGTATGTCCTAATACTAAAAAATTTGACCTGCCTCAAATTCCATGTCAAGTAAACTCACTGAATCACTGAAATTTTTGACTCCATAAGCCTAATGTCTACATGCTGATATTATTTTCAACCTACATTCATCATAACCAATATATTTCCTAAATAGAGTTAGCCATCTATATCTTTATTCCATACCATTAACCCTTGAGAGAGCCCTCTCAAATTGAGTAGGCTAAGCCTCAGTTAAAATATTGGTTTGAAACATTTGCATGAGATTTCCTAATTAGCAGCCTATCAGAAGCAATTTTGTGATAACATATTCAGTTTCACAGGTTGTATCGGTTGTAAGTCCCTCAACTTCTCTTTTAGGTTTACAATTTGAAGTTATAGATCTAGTATGGATGGGTCATGTGATGTTTCTCCCCCCAGTATTCATGTGGGTGTCCCTCCATAGCCTCAATTCAAGTCGCCTTCTTCAAATCGTCTTGGAGTGTATCAATTTTCTGTTGATTCAACGGTGTGTGGGTAGGGGCAATAACGCTTTAATGAACCAATACCATTGATGATTTGGTTTTATTGGGTAGTTCAAATTTCAAATCGCATCCTTTAACCTCTGCATTATCTCCCAATATTTATCTCCTTCCCATTTTTTTATTTCCCATAGCTCATATAACCCCTGTTGGTTTGTTTGGAGAAGCTTAAATTCCTGTACAACATATCACTTGACATCTTCTACCATTCAATTCTGGTGCAGTTCAAACCACTTAATGAACCATCTAAATTCTCTTTCCTGAAGAGTGGTTTAGAATTAAATTAACTTTACAACATCATGAGTCTGGAGAGCCCTCCATATGGCTTCTCATAGATACCAATGCTTCTCTACATCATCGTTCCCTTTACTAGAGAACTAGGGATATCTAGTGAATGATCCCACCATATTGGACTGAAATTGTGAGAGGATTATAAATTCCTGCGACCCAGGCTACAATGACCTTTGCAAGTTTCTATTGTCAATGACACCAACTTTGTAGGTAGCACGCACACTGTGAACCCTTATGACTTTGATCAACTTAGACAAAAAAAATTCAAGATTATGATAGAGTATTATGATAATATTGGGGGAGATACTGCCTGAGATATGAGGAGGAAAATCATTGTTTAAATTGGACACATCATTCTCTGCAAATAGTCTCCTTATGGCAAAGTTCATGTCATCATCCAAACCTTTCTCTAAGCCTATTTAGCCCATTCCATCTGACATTTCCATTTCCACGAGTAGGGAGGGGTCCCTGTCACTTTTCTGACACATAATCGCTATGAACGCCTCTTCTCTTCTTGACTAGCCAACCTCCACTTCCTCCCTCTCTTCTGGACCTCCTAAAAATTCTCCTACTTGGTGTAGATATTTTTGTTGTCTATTAATTTCCTGTAGTGCCCTCTCCCGCAATTTCTCAATTATCCACGCTCTCCTTTGCGCCCTCAGATCCCTGGACTTTTGGAAGTCATCCATGTCCATTTATTTTATATTCTCATAGTTCCCCACTCGTTAGCATCCCTCCCTTTATGTCCTTCCTCGCGTACTAATATTTTAAGTTGCCATGGTTGGGTTTTGGAACACCAACAAGTTCTTCTCCACCATCAGAGTCTTAACCCAAAATGAGATTTCCTTTAGTAGTCTTCCTCCAAATCCTGACCTGAACATGGCCTCATCTTTAGAGAAGGATTGATAACTCTCCATGTAAAACTCAATAATGTATCCCTTTATAATGGTCTACACCCATAAATCCACAGCTCACGTCAGATCTGTGTCAAGTCAATATAGCTCAAAAATATGCGCTTGAGTCCAGGTATGACGAGATCGACTCTATCTGTTGGTATTTCCTTCTACTTGGACTCTCCACAACCTATTTTATAGCTCCTATAGGAACTTACACCAAAATATCTCGTATTGATTGCTAGTAGGTTCCTCGTACAAGATCTTTTCCTTCATTCATTCCACACCTTGTCGATCGAGTTGATATCATTGAGAGATAAACTGTTCCACTTTTCGTGCCACCAATCTTGCAACTCCTTAAATATCCTTGATACCATATTCAAAACCCATTTTGAAAATTTCACAGGTCTCGACAATGGAACCATATTTTGGAGCAAAAAAAATGACCGAGTTGAGACCCCAGGTTTGGGCATAAGGGTCAACAAACATCCATTGTAGTCTAGCACGTTGTCGGAATTCTCATCTTATATACACTGGATAGGGAGTCTCACCTCAGGAGTGTCATGACCTTAGTCATATAAGGGTTGAAATCAAGTATCGGTGAGAATCAAATGAAATATGTTGGAGTCAAATAACCTGAAATATACTAATTAGGAATCTAATTGCAACAGACCATGAACATACATAGAATAAATACCATACACATACAACCATATTAAAATTTTTAAGAATCCATGTAAACACTCATACAATATTGAAGTATCCCAACAAACTCTTTTTCTATTAATCCTTACAATAATAGAAAATTACATCTGGCTTGAGAGTCTCGTAATCAACATCGGAAACTAACATGAAATACCAATACAAAACAAAGATAACAGGAACAGTGCAGGCTCAAATGGTTCCATAGCAACATTTCAATGCCCCTTCTGTTTCCATCATCATCTTTTCCCTTCAGCATTCTTTATATTACTACACCTTCTTGGACTACCATTTCTCCCTTGGAGGCATTTTCTTCTTCCTCATTTAGCTTCTTCTACTGCTCATTTGTCAATATTCCTTTCCGCTCAGCTGTGGTTGCCTAAGTACCAACTTCTTCTGTCATTCCTCCACAACTGCTAGTCCTCGGTGAATTCCTTCCTCTCTTCCAGTTGTCTCCCCCACAACTTCCCAAAGGTTATCTTCGGAAAAATATTGCCAACCTTCCAACGTGTCACCATGGTTCCACAAAATGAAGGACCCAACAACACACAAGAATATGTATATAAAAATTGAGTGTATATAAAAATATAGTGTATACCATATGTATATTAACAACTGGTAAAAATTGGTGGATATATAGGCTACCTTTTATTAGAAATAAAATAATACCCCAATAAAATCCATGAAAAAATTATTGTTTGTATTTGTAAAAATTATATAAAGGGAATACCTAGAAAAAATACCAATGGAATTATGCACAACAGAATATTGAGCATTGATGTGGAGTGTTAAAAACATTACTTCTATATTCATTAAACCCTCCTAGAGGGTTTGACATTATGATAACCTCATTTTTATGAAAACAACTCATAAAATAGAAGAAAAGAAAGATCAACAACTTAGAAATCAACGACTTTGAGGGGGAAACCTCCTTTACATTACATAAATGAAATATTCTTATATGATTCAAATGACAACCTCCTTTCTATATATAGGAGTCCATGGGGTCACAATATAATCATATCTGACCTAATAATAATAATGTAAGGGGGAAACAATAACAATAGTGGGCTATTATGGGGCACAATAATAACAATATGGGGACTATAGGGGTAAAAAAATAACGATAAGGGGGTTACACCAACAAAAATAAGGGACTACACCAGTAATATAGGGCCCTAACATGCCCCTCTCCTTCAAAAAAGTGTTGTCCTCAACGCTTGAGTAGTTCTGGATGCTTCTGTCTAAAATAATTATCCTCCCATGTGGAATCTATAGTGGGTAAGTTCTTCCACTTGATGAGATACTCTGAAATTGATCAATTTCGTAGTTCTCGAGTTCTTGTTTCTATGACTGCTTCTGGTTCCAATATGATTTTTCCTTCCTCATAAATTTCTGGCAATATTGTTTGAACTAGAAGTTTGTCACCTATAACCTTCTTTAAGCATGAAACATGGAAAACTGGGAGCACTCAGGAAGATGCAAGAAGCTCCAATTTGTATGCCATAGAACCAATATTTTGCAACACCTTGTAAGAACCATAGTACTTTGGCAATAATTTATTATCATTCTTATCTTGATTGAGGGACATTTGTTTGTATGGTTCTAGCTATAAAATACCCAATCGCCTACATCAAAGCTTCTCTCGCTGTGATTTTGATCTCCCTGTTATTTCATTTGATTTTGTGCCAAATTTAGGTTATCATTTAATATTTGGAGAACTTGTTGTTGATGCTCGATGTGAGCTTCCACTGCTTTAACCTTAGAATTTTCTCTTAAATATGATGTGATGGATGATAGATGATATCCATAAAGTTCCATAAATGGGGTCATTTTTGCTGTAGTGTGGAAGGAAGTGTTATACCACCATTCAGCCAGAGGTAACCAATTAACCCATTGTGTTTTTTTATCATATATATAGCAACGAAGATATCCTTCCAATCATTTGTTCACTATCTGTTAATTTTGGGAAACTAAGTCCAAACTCCATGTTGCATTTCTCATATGATGGTGATGATATTTTTTTTGGATTCATCTTTCAGAAAGGTGCAAGATTGATCTAAAGATCATCTTGTTTCGATGAGAAGAACTTATATTTTGAATTTATTTCCCATAATGTAGGCTCACAAGCCACAAAAGATGTGTCACACACCCTCATTGATGGATATAAATTGGAGAGAGATGATTCTCATTTCATGATCATATCATCACACACATTCCTCATCATCTGATTGGTTTGTACAGCCTAGAAGAGGCTTCTCTCTCTCTCTCTCTCCCACGTGTGAATCTGAAGTTGGAGAAATTTCAGACTGTTTTTAGGGCTTTCTAGACAAAGTTGACTTTGGGTCAACCCTCAAGATTTGACCTCGATTTGACTGCAGAAATTTCGAATTTTGGAGGCTACATTGGAGGGCAAAGAAATCGAGGAATTACGTTGACTTTAACCACATCCCTTTGACCACAACATTGACCACCATTTACTTCAAGCATTGATTGGTTTTGTTGACTTGCGTTGACTGTTTTGGGAGTTGTCTTTGGAGGTGTGTGTTAGGTCCCTGTAATTTTTCAGATTAGTGAGACCAAATAAACAAGGGTAACATCAAACCAACTTTGGAATCCTAGGACCTAGCCTTCCTGGACTGAGAGAGGGTTCTCTTTATATTTTTATAAAAGATATAATTGGATTGATTTAGGATGTTGATTTTAGGCTAGTTAAAATGACAAGGTTGTTTGTTTTGTTTTGTTTGGTTGGGTTTCTTTCTAAGAAGAATAGATAGAGTAAGATAAATTCAAACCATTGGGCTATGGGTTCTGTGAAAGGTTTGAAGAGTACAACAACAAATCAAGGGTGTTTCATAGGTCAAGTTAACAAAACCAAATGGATATTAATAGCTTATGTGGGTGTGAAATGAACATTAAGTTGTGAGTTTAGTAGGTTTAAAGGGAAATTAAGAATCATTTAACATATACTAGAACAAGAAGAGTATTTAAGATCACTATGCTTAAGAAATAACCAAAGGACAGGGCACACCATAAACTTCTTTAGCCTAGCATTATCAAGTAAAATTTGAGACAACAATCCAACAAACCCTAGAGAGAAGGGAACTCCTAAATTCTCTAGCTATTCACTTTCAGACAAAGAAAAGATTTAAGATAACATTTCAGTAATTTAATTATTAAAGAGAAGTGAACTCCTAAGTTCTTCAATCAGACTTCAGATACCTTTAAAATAAATTTTCAAGATAGAACAAAGGACAGCGAAAACCATAAAATTCTTTAGCCTAAACCCTAGTAAAAAACCTTCAAAGAAAGCCTTGAGAACAACATTTCAAGAAAAACCAAAGGACAGGGTAAACCATAAACTTCTTTGGCAGGACTATACTTAGTTAATCTCAAGAAAACAAACTAGATGGAACTAGAGAGCAGGGAACTCCTAAACTCTCCAATCAGACCCAACAGAGGAAAAAATTTTAACTACAGAAAGAAGACAGACTTAAGGTGCCTCTAGCAACATATCTTAACCTAAATTTTATGTTCTGTTACAAGATAAATTGATATAAAAAATGGAAAACAGAGGGAAACAATTAAAAAAGTATAATAACATCACCATTTAATGAATTCCATGAATCCTATGAATGTGCTTGTTCCATTGATATTCAGTCCAAAACAGTTCCACTGCTTCGAAGGAAACTTCTTTACAACTTGGAAATATATGAGGTATTCAGCTCAATAACCAACCAACAACAAACATGAAGCATCCATGTAGTATTTCTCTGGAAAATGAGGAGGTGATCCTAAAATAGGGTTTCAATTGTCATTTATTACAAATTTAATGCATTTTGACCTTTGAGAGCATGCAAGGCCCAAGGCAAAATATATGGGACTCATTCATTGCAATAATAACTCCTAACATAACTTCTGAGCTAACTTTGGAGTATTTTTGACTTTAAGGCTTCTAAATAACTTTTGAAATAACTCCTAGTAAGGTCACAACTCCAAGATACAGGGGCGCAATGCCAGTGCAAACTCACAGCGCCAAGGCAGAAAAAATGGTCTGTCTTGCAGCCAAATTTTGGAAGCCTTCCCGACATCCAAATGAGCTCCAAGATGGCGCATTGGAAATTTATCTGAGTCTATTTTCCAAAAATTCTTTCACTTTCCAAAATGGTGCCCATCTACCCTATCAAAAACAAATTATCCCAAGACTGGTAAATGTGCAGCACTAGTGCCAAAAAGAGGGCAGAAAGGTTATTTTTTCGTGGTTTTTGGCTATTTTGAGGGACCAATTTTGTTGTAATTCTCCTAAAAAATTTTGAGGTTTATGTAATTTTCATTACAAACATGAATATGCTGACCTTTTACCATTTTTACGGCCCAAAAAAGAGTGCAATGCCAATGGCATTTCACGTTTGGCCAATTTTCTGCATGTCAAACTGTCGAAAATTCAAAATATGCACAAAAGTGCCAAAATTGGAATTTAGCTTGCTGCTTAAGATTTAGAGGCTTGGAGGGACACTTCAGCTAGGATATTGAGCTTCTCTTTCTTTTTTGCCTCGGTCAAAGCCCAAATCTTTGCATGGGCACTTTGAGCTTGGCCCTTGCAATTCTATTTCTCATGGCATAATGCCTTGCCATCTTCCTCTGTATGTCAGTGTCTCTCTTTTCCTTATCAAGTAGGCCCTCGAGATGAAAATTTTCCCTCTCAAGCCAAGACTCTCTATCCCTGCTAATCTTTATGGCAAGCAACTCAATTTGAGTGATTTTCTCTACCAATTCTACCTCTCCTTGCCTTTCTTGGGCTAAAGACCTCTTCAGCCCAATGGTATTCGGTCTCTGTCTAGGAAGTTGATCTTTCTCATCATCAATACCATCAAAACTACCCAAGGTCTCATCTAGTAAAGCCTTGGCCTTTCCGGCCTCTTTTTGAGCTCTGATTGCCCTGACCTCACTGATGACCTTTTTTTTCATCAACTTCTGATTCTCTAGCTCAAGAAAGTTAATCACATTATTTTCCCTACCAAGATTATCTTGAAGATCACTAATCTTTGCATCCTTGCCTCTTTTCAATGCACTAGTAATTCTCTCCTCATCCTCATCATCAAGGTCAATCAACTGAAACTCCTGATTAGTTTCATGTCTGTCCTCCTCCTCAACAATGATAGGCTCTGTGATATTTTCCTTGCCCTTATCAACCTGTTTTGCTGATGAAGAAGGCATGGCCCCTTTCACCTCAAGTGAAGCAAACACATGTTTTTGGCCTCTCTGATATTCCAAATGAAATGGATCAATGTCAATAATTTCAGTGCCAATTTTCTTAATGTCCCTTTCCTTGCTTGATGCTCCTGTATCGTGATATGAGGGTGAAGGGTTGTGGAAAGGTGATGAGGAAGGATCAACATGAGGTGACTAGATGTGAGTGGATGGTGATGTATGAATAGCGGGATGTGATGGAGAAGTGGATGCGAGAGGATGAGAAGATGAAGGAATATCTTGTTGATGATGGCCAAGTGGAGTAGTGAAAACCTCATTGGCAATGAAGGTATCCCATGGAATGTTTTTCTACTGGAGATGATGCATGACCACCATATTGATAAGTGAATGATGAAAAAGGCTCTGCATTTGTTGATTGTAGTCTCTCTTTTGCACTATATAAGCCATCTTGTAATGCTACAGAAAAGATAATAAGGTAAGTGTAGCATTCTAACTCTAGTGAAATGCATAAGAAGACATAAATGATATGAGTAGATGCGGGAAAACCTTCCCTCACAAGTAAAATACTTAATTATTATCCTCATCATGGGCACATACTGGTCAAGAAGATGAGAAAAAGAGAAAATATAATTTTTCTGATCTTTATACCTAGGTTTGAGGTATGGTTCATAATAGCTCATGTCCAAGTTTTCTTATTTAAACCACCTCTCTCCAACACTAGGTATCCTTGTAGCAGCTGCAATGGCATTGGTAGACATCTCAAATGTAACCCCGACAAGATTTACCTACTTGTCATGTAGATTGATGACGAATAGTCTTGTTAACTCCGGATGATTTTGGACTTGTTGCACTCTCTAACAAAAGTCAAAACAACCCACATGCTTAAAACAAGAAACAATGAGGGGAGAGGCCATGATTTATCTTGTGGTTATGGGTTGAAACCTGTTGATCTTCCCTCCCTTATGATCATATCTCCTTGGCATTTGTGCCTCACCACCATTATCTTCTCCCTCAGACATTTTTAAACTCTGAATAGGGTACAAGTGAAATGAGATGAGGGGAAGGGAATGAAATGGAAGTCTGAACAAATGAAGGGAATGAGCGAACGGGTAAAATAGATGGATGTAAACCCTAAATCAATGCAATTACCCTTTCTGTGACTGATTTTATTTATAGGAGGATGAAAATAAAGGTAAAACAACTATCACAAGCTTAAAAATTAGGGTTTTCTTAGGGTTACACTTCAATTGATTAAATTATCACCAAAATAGATTAAAAATGGGTTATGGTATGCACTTACCACTTAACAGTGCTTTGGAGGACTTTGGCAAATATTTGAAGGAGATTTGAAGTGATTTGAGTTGATAGAACAATTACCAACCCTCCTTGGCTAAATGCGCAACACTGGTGGTAAGCGTGTAGTGCCTCTGGAAGGGTGCAACGCTGAGTTCCATACACACAGAGCCTTCAGAAAACACATTGAGGAAATCGGGCAAGGGTGCAACGCTAACTCCCAGGTGTGCAATGCCAAGGAAAACAAGTAGCACCAAGTGCTAAAAGCGCAGTGCCAATAAATTTTGACCAAATTCGCTCAAAACTTCAGAAATGTTTCCTTTGTTGAATGGCTCTTACTCTTTGAAAGGCAACAACGACTCCTTTTAAGTGTTTGATGAGCTTTTATAGACAAGTGGAATTTGATCTAATTTGAAAAACCCACTTTCTAATGTTTGAATTCTTTTTCCTTTTCTCACTAATACTCTTTGACACTTTTTTCTTTGCAGGTCGCTAAAGTCATGAAGTTGGTTTTTATTTTTCTCATTGAGGCTTGAAATGTTCACTATGAAAACTTTTGGATTTAATTATTACATATAGTAGCATCTTCAAAATCTTCTGTAGTTTCCACCATAAAATTCAGCTTATCTTTTCCACCTTCTCTAGCTACCTTTTTCAAATCTCTGAGTGGCCTGCAGTTCTTTTCAGCAATCATCAATGTTGTATTCTAAGTTCTCTATAGCCCTTTCAAGTTCATTTATTTCTGTCCAGTTCACCTTACCTTTTTTCCATATTCCATCAATATTTTATGATAGACTTTCTTCATGTTTGGCCTTGTGTGCTTCCTCCATGTTATTTTCCTGCAAGTAATCACTATCTTGGCACTCAAATGGACTATCAAGTTTATAGCCCCTGTCATCTACAAGATCAAGTTTTTCCCCTTTCCCTTGTTATAAATTGTTTTCATTCAGGAGTAGACAGTCTACATCATTGGTACTTTTCACTGATAAATTTTCCAACACCTCTACAGAAGTGCTAAACTTTGTCCCATCTTCTCACTTGCAGTTTCAGAACTGAGAAGATATTCCTCCTTGGAAATTTTAGTTCCTTCTTCAATAACCATGTCTTGACATTCTATTACATCTGAGCCAGATTCTAGCAAAGGAAAAGAAGTGCCTGAAACATCCAAGGATTTTGGGGAGCCAGAAGAATTCTTATCATAATCAATCCTTCTCATATGTGTGTTGACCTCATCAGAAATGAAAGGATGACCTTGAAGAAATGAAAAACCCTAATGAACTAATGGGAGTGCTTTTTTGAACTAATTTTCAATGAAATTTGACTTAGAAACTTTCAAGTGAAAAGAGAATTTCCAAAAGTGTTGCTATCCTCAAGGGGACATGGGAATGAGTCAGCAACAATAAATCTTAGAGGGAGGATGGATTTCATGACAGGGAAAAATGGGGAAATGAGGTCTCGGGTAGGAAATAAGGATGAAAATGAGAGGTATAATCCCATAATGAGTCTTTTAAGAGCAATAAGGTGACTTTGAGATGGAAAAATTATAGATAGGAAAAAAGGTTTTATGAAGATAACGAAGGCAGTGAGATTTCTAAAACTGAATATATTCAAGGAATATTGTTTTCAGAAAACTAGAACGATTCTATAGTCATCCCAAGATAGTAAAAAATACTCATGACTAACAGTGGCTCCACTTGGGGAGGGCAGCTCCTTCAGGAGGTGTCAAGAACCTCGGAGTTCAGATCTCTGGAATTTGTAAATCAGTGCCTTGATTATGCTTGAAAAATTTATCTTTCTTCAATTGTTTATTTTTTGTTGTTATTGGAAGCTGTGATCTTTTAAAATCTGAAAAAACATGATTACTTCAACATCAACTTTACCTACCCATCATACTTTTCCTAACATTTTTTTTCTTCATTTGGGTGCACTTGGACTGGTAAACCCTTGACATCATTTTTCTTTTGAAACCATAAATTATATAGTTCTACCCTTATATCATCCAAAGATTCAGATTAGACTGATGAGATTTTTTATTCTCTCCCTAACCTACTTATCCGTCAAGATTAAATAGTTTGACAGATTTTCATTCTCTAATCTATCAACATAAAATTTAAAACATGACCAAATCAAGGTTAAGCAGTTTGATTTGTCATGAGTTGTGGCATTTTAGACAAGCTGCACACAAAATTTATTTTTGCACAAAGTAAACAAACTGAGGGCTATAATTTGGAATTTTTCATTCATCCCTCTCTTTTCTCTTTGGTTCAGATTTGAACTTTGGGAACTAATATCTTTTCCTAACCTAGTCTACTGATAAGCCAAGTTTAAATAATTTGGAAAATATTCATTTACTAACTTATCAGCAGAAATTTAAAACTTGTTCAATCATGATTAGGCTGTATGACTGAACAAGACTTCCTCTTCAAAATTAGTGGCATTTGGACTTGCATACTTTTAGAAATATTCTTTTTTGGTATGGGGCATTACCTTTTATTTTATCTACCCTCTTTTCTTCTTTTATTTGTTTTTGTGTTTACCTTTATGATCTTTTATTCAAGCAGTGTTATGTACAATGAATAAATCTTTACACTAAGAACTTCAACAAAAATAATTCTTGAGCATCCTGCCATTGGCAGGACCTCCATATAATTATATTCCATCCATTTCTTGTAGGAAAAATGCATTATTACCTCTTGTTGAATGGATGATGTATGGACCTTTCCACAGATTGTAAAATTTCTCATGCTTTCCCTTGTCCTCTCTTCTTGAATCCCATTTTAGCACTTTTTCCCCAATCTGGAAATCATTTTCCTTGGTCCTCTTATCCAAAATCTTCTTGATGCTTTCTTGAACTAGTTGTGTTATGTTATATACTTCTTCCCTTGATTGCTACAATTGAATGGTTTGGTTCAACCTCCTTTGTATACCATTATCCTCTTACTATACCTCTTTAATAAGCTTCATCATTGGGACTCCCAAGGATGTTGGAAAAACTGCATCCATGCCATACACTAGTTGATAGGGAGACATGTTAATTGATTTTTTGTTTGTTAATCTGTCTGCCCATAGTGCATGCACTAATTTGTTGTGCCATGACTTCTTGTTCTCTTCCAACAATTTTTGATGATATTTACCAAAATTTTGTTAGAGGACTCATCCAACCCATTACCTTGAGGGTAATAATCTGTAGAATGCCCTAATGTAATGTGATGCTTGTGGAAAAAGTCCACCATTATCTTGGATTTAAATATAGTAGCATTATCAGTGATGATTTTTCTTGGACAACCAAATCTGGACAGAATATTGGTTTCAAGGAATTTCATGATTACCAAGTCAGTGGTAGTCCTTGAAGGGATGGCTTCTATCGATTTGGTGAAATAGTCAGTTGCAGTGAGGATCCATTTGTGTTGGGCAGAGGAGGAAGGGTGGCTTTCTCCAATGAAATCTAAACCCCATTGTTGAAAAGTAGTTTCAACACTAATAGGTTGTAAAGGTAAAGGCAACAGTTTTCTCTTTCCCTCAAAGATTTGGCATTTATGGAAAGTCACTACTAGCTTGTGGATATCAAGGAAAAGGGTGGGCCAATAGAAACCAGCTCTAAGGATTTTTTTGGAAGTGGTTTTCTAATAGAGATGACCTCCACATTCTCCTTTGTGATACTCATGCATGATTCTATCTGCATCTTCTTCAAGCAAACGTTTAAGCAAGATACCAACATAATTTTTCCAATATAAAGCTTTATCTAGAATGCAAAAATTAACAGCTTTTAGTTTCAAGAATCTGGACTTTGTTTTGGACAAACCAGGAGGATCATTTAGATTAAAAAGCACATGTAATATATCATCATACCAGAGTGAGTTCAGAAATGCTTCTTCAATAGGTGGAGTCGCCATCTCCTCTTGTTCATCCAAGGAATGTATCATGTTTATGTCCAGTGCTTGAAATTTTTCTTCAGCCATCAGTTTGGCCAATCCTGCCCTTTGATTAGCTTGGTGGACTTGATTTCTAGATCATACTCTACGATGACAGAAATCCACTTACCTTTTTTACCATTAGGATCCTGAGTTAATATGTCCTTAAGAGATGCATGAGGAATAAAAGCAATGACCTGTGAGTGCAAGATGTAAACCCTGAAATCTTTTAATGTGTTTATTAAGGAAAAAGCTTGTTTTTACATAATGTTATATTTCAGAGGTGCATCTCTTAGTGCCTTGCTGAATAAAGCTATGGGATGTTACTGTCCCATTATGTTCTTTTGTAGCAATACTGCAATAAATGTGTGTTCCGATGCAAATGAGAAGATGAAGAATTCCTTAGTGAAGACAAGGTTGATGAAGGTTGGTGTTTGAGTAAGAGATTTTTTCACCAGTTCAAAGGATTTATTTTCTTCTATCATCCATTTGACTCATGTTTCTCTTTTTAGCATGTTTGTAATGTTTCTTAGGAGTTCTGTAAGGTTTGGTATGAACCTTCTTAAGAAGTTGATCTTTCCAATGAAAGATTGTAGCTCTTTGATGTTCCTAGGGTGACTGATCTACAATGTCCCCTCAATCCTCTTTGGGTCTATCTTAATCCCTTCTTCATATATGATATGGCCTAAACGTTTTCCTTCTTGAAGACCAAATAGAGTTTTCTTAGGGTTTAAATATAGACCATACTTTCTAAATTTTTCAAAGACCTTTCTTAGGTTAACTAGGTGTTCTTCATCAGTTTTTTAGTAGACTGTGATGTCATCAAGATATATCACAATGAAGTAACCTATTTCTTCAGAAAAATCAATGTCCATGGCTATTTGAAAATTGGCCCCAACATTCATTAACCCAAAAGGCATTTTGACATACATGAAGTTGCCCCAAGGTGTAGTGAAGACGGTTTTGTGCTAATCATCTGGATGTACTAACACCTGATTATACCCTGAAAAACCATCAAGCAAAGATATTATTTTGGAAGCTACTACCCTTTTCAGTATATGATCCATCTTAGGTAAAGGGTAATTGTCTTTCAGGGAGGATTTGTTTAAATTTCTGAAGTTTATCCATAACCTAATTTCCCTTGTTTTCTTCCTCACTGATACAATATTTGAGGCCCATTCTGAGTACCTGAGTGGGACTATTATTCTAGCATCATACATTTTTTTATTTCTTTCTCAACCAGAGGCATTAGGACATGGTTTATTCTGCACAATTTCTGCTTGAATGGTTTCTAGTTTTCCTTCTGAGGAATCTTACGCTAAATGATGTTTGTATCATAGGACTTCAAGTCCTCATAGCCCCATGCAAAAACATCCTTAAATTATTTGAACAACTCAATGTATTTCTATTTTATAAGAGCTATTAGTTTTTTGGATAGTTTTATCATTTTAGGTTCTTCCTCACTACCTATGTTGCATTCTTCTACATCTGTTTTGGTGGATTCCATTTTAGGCTTCCTAGAAACTTCATTGAAATCAAATAGTTCATCTAAGGGGGAAAGTCCTCTTGGAAATATATTGTCTTTGCATTGCAATACCTCAAGGTCCATTTTTTCGAGATCTCCACACAATTTTTCCTCATGAGGGTGTCCTAACAGATTTATATTTAGCAGCATAAGGTGGCTCTTTTTTGTGTGTTTGTTCCTCAGCAGAGTAGTCCTCTTCATGATCCGAGTCTGGTTTTGGCATTTCAAACTAATTTTTGTACTGCAATAAATCTTCAATATGTTTGTCACCTTCAAAAACTTGCCAATAATCTATGTTATCAGGGACTCTCGATCTACTTTTGACCTTTACCATGTATTTTTCATTGGCATGAGGCTGTTGGCAAGTGCTGGCAACAAAGGCTAGTTCATTTGCAAGGTTGTTTTGAGTTCTTGGGATAGAGGTAAGTAAATATTTTTCAAATTTTTTTAGGATGTCTAAGGTAGAATTTCTATATTCTCTTAACCTGGGATTTTTGGCTGAATATTATCCTTTCATTTTCCTAATAATTAGCTCAGAATCTCCCTGAACATAAATCCTCTTAGCTCCTATATTTTTCAGCAATTGTAAACCTAGGAGAAGAGCTTCATATTCTGGAATATTGTTTATACATTGAAAATATATCTTGTAAGAGTGGCCTTCATTAGTGTTTTGTATCCAAACACCTGCTCCTAAACCAGCTTTTCCATAAGAGCCATCAAAGCTCATGTTCCCAAGAGCTTCAAGTTTATATTTTCCATTGTGTTGTTGTTCATGGATGTTAGGGTTTTGGTTGTTATGTTCTTCATTTTATGTTTGGTTTGACTATTTTGACAGGTCTTGCTCTTCCTCTTTTTCAGCTACTTGTTCATTAATTTCATTTTAATTGTACAAAATAAACGAATCAAGGTCTGAATGGACAAAATAGAGAGGGGTGTTATTTGGCTTATCTTGGCTGCTTTCCATGTATTTCATGTGAGATTATTTGTACAGTCTTCTCATTTGGTTAAAGACTGCAATGGTAGCATATGTCATGTCCATTTGGAGGGTTCCTTGGAGTTTGGCTCCCCATGATCTTGATAAAAGCATGTCATATTTTGGGGGAATTTCAGCCACTAAAATATCCATTACCAGCTCTTGGATGGTATTTGTGCCAGATTAACATATAGATATTTGATTAGGCCCAGAAATTTAACTCTACTCGAATCAAAAGAATACAAGTCTTTGTATGGTCTAGTTATTTCAAGGCCTAATCTTTCCATCACTACCTTTGGCATGAGGTTATGTGAAGCACCAGAATCTAGCATTGCATTGTGTAGGATTTTGTCATGGATGTTCAAACTGACATAGAATGGAGGCACACATCCCTCTTGAAACTTTCCCTCTACCTTTTTTCTAAACAACAATTCTGGCTTGTCATCACTCAGATTTAGAGTATCAATGTCATTTCCTATGTTTAAAGCCTTTAAAACTTCAGATATATATACATCTTGAGTCACTAATTTAGTAAGGGGTATGGCTATTTTTATATTCTAAATTTCACTCTCAGTACTTAATGGTGTCTGTGTTCTTGGTAGATTTAAATCAGTTTTATCAGACATTGTTTTTTCAGCAACTTTAGCTTGCCGAATTTTATTCAGAATCTCAATTAAAAGAGTTTTTTCAAGGCCACTAGTTGATGTACTAGGGCCCACTGATTTTGTTTTTTCTTTGATTATGATTCTTAGCCAGGGTGTTTTTATTTTCTGTTGTCTTTCTAGGAGTGTTTTTAGGGGTCTTCCTAGTAGAAATTTCTAGTTTTTTCCTCTTGGGGATATTTTTGGTTTTTGTACTTCTGAGGTCATACTTCCTATGAACCTCCATGATAGCATTTTCAAATCCTATTTTGTATTCTTCAGAATTCTCATATGTTCTTTCAGCTTGGTTTGAGGAAAAAATACCTTTTTCTTCTTTTGTGAGGAATACAACATCCTCATTTTCAGAGCCTATTTCTTAGCCATGGTGTTTTTATTTTCTATTGTCTTTATAGGAGTGTTTTCAGGGGTCTTCCTAGTATAAATTTCTATTTTTTTCCTCTTGGGATATCTTGGGTTTTCCTACTTCTGAGGTCATACTGCCTATGAACCTCCATGATAGCATTTTCAAATCCTAGTTTGTATTCTTCAGAATCCTCATATGTTATTTAAGCTTGGTTTGAGGAAAAAATACCTTTTTCTTCTTCTTTGAGGAAGAAAACATCTTCATTATTAGAGCCTATTATATTTGCAAGGTTTTCCTCTGGCTCCTCAGCCTCTCTCTCCTCTTCACCTACATAGTTTTCTTGGAAAGGAGGTCTGATTTTCTTGTCAGTTTCTCCTTGTCTTATTTGAGGAAGAACTCTTCTGAAGTTTTGGTTTCTGTTTTTGTTTTGATGATTTTTTTGGTTTTCCCTAGGGGGTGCTCTTTCATTTAAGTTAATTCTCTCCATCATCCTTTCCATTGTCCTAACTAGACTGTCAATTTTAACATCAAATGTGGAGGTCATAGGTTCTTCTTTGTATGTAACCATATTTTATGTTCTCATTCTAGCCCTTTTAACAATTAGATTAGCTTCTACACTTACTGCTCCCCTTTTCATGTCTTCTAAGGTAATGGTATCTCTTTCTCTTAATTGGTAAGCCATTTCTGGATCAAATCCATTTGGAAATTTTACTAGGGCTAGGCCTTGTGGGGGTTTCATGTGGGGAGGAAGTACATTATATACACTATTGAACCTAGTGCAGTAGTCTTGAACACTCTCCCCAACATTTCTCTTAAGGTTTCATACTCCGATAAGATTTGAAGAGTATTTTTCTTAGTCTCGCACTTGTTTATGAATGTTTGATAAAGGGAAGGGAGATCATGAATGTTATTAGGATTTAAGTTCTTGAACCATTTCTTTACTTCTCCCCCTAAACTTTGGGCAAACATTCTCATTTGAATAGTCTCATATTCTATTTCTTGGTAATCAAAAGCATCATTCATCTTGTCTACATGTTGTTGGGCAGTTGTAGGATCAATTCCATTAAAATGAGGGATTCTATATTGATAGTATTGTGGCATAGGCAGTAAAGGTTGTGGTAGTACCAAAGGGGCATACCATGCTGCCATGATGGGAGGTAATGGAACCTAAGGAGGATGTATAAGAGGAGGGTTTATGAGTGGAGGTGGAGGATGAAATGGAGTGGTTTGCACAGTGGATGTATTAGTGGGGGTAGCAGATGTACTTGGACCAGCTCGCTGATATTGAGCATATTTGGAATGAAAGGAGTCAAAGTGTTGGAGAAGCTAAAGATCAGGAGGAGTGGAAGGAGAGGCTTCTCTACTAGGACTCTATTGTAAGCTTGTAGGCTCAAGGTTTGTCTGGTCTATCCAACTTTGAGACTTAGTTCTGAATAGGTTTCTTCTATGGTGTAAGTCAAATTGGGTATCTTGCAAGGATGTAAGGTTTTCAAGAAAAGAAATTTCTTTGTGAATTGGTCTGTCAATAGGTGAATCTTCAGTCCTAGAATTTTTTCTTAAGATTCTTTCTGGGTCATCAAATATGGAAGGAGGATTTAGGTCAGGGTGAGATCTAGTGTTGATTCTTTGTGAAGCCAGATTTCAAACCCACAATACAGAGAGGCTGAAATTTTATAAGAGTTTTGAAAACAAACCAATATGTAAGAATACTGAATTCACATAGTATGTGACTGGGCTTTATACTATTAGGACTGATTAATACATTCCCAAAGGAGTCTGTGTGAACCAGTGGAGTTAGTAGGCCTACTGAATACCAGTGGAGTCACCAGGTGGATGATTATAACTGTTTTGAGGATTTGTTTGTTGTCCACCATCAACAATTGGATACCAATCTTGAGATATTTTTGGGATTTCTAAGTTCTTTATATAACACTAATATTTTTAATGAGTGTTCCCCAGGGGAGTCGCCATTATGTTAGGTCCCTGTAATTTGTCAAATTGGTGAGACCAAATAAACAAGGGTAACATCAAACCTAGGACCTAGCCTTCCTAGACTCAAAGAGAGCTCTTTCTATATTTGTATAAAAGATATAACTGGATTTATTTAGGATGTTGATTTTAGGCTAGTTAAAATGATAGGGTTGTTTGTTTTGTTTTGTTTGGTTTGGTTGCTTGTTAAGAATAACATTTAGAGTAAGAGAAATTCAAACCATTGGGCTATGGGTATATGAAAGGTTTGAAGAGTGCAACAAAAAATCAAGGGTGTTTCATATGGCAAGTTAACAAATCCAAATGGATCTTAATAACTTATGTGGATGTGAAATTAACATTAAGTTGTGAGTTTAGTAGGTTTAAAGGGAAATTAAGAATCCTTTAACATACACTAGAACAAGAAGATTCTTTAAGATCACTATTCTTAAGAAAGAACGAAAGGACAGGGCACACCATAAACTTCTTTGGCCTAGCTTTATCAAGTAAACTTTGAGACAACAATCCAGCAAACCCTAGAGAGAAGGGAACTCCTAAATTCTCTAGCTATTCACTTTCATAAAAAGAAAAAATTTAAGATAAGATTTCAGTAATTATTAAAGATCAGGGAACTCCTAAGTTCTTCAATCAAACTTCAAATACCTTTAAAATGAATTTTCAAGATATACCAAAGGACAGGGAAAACCATAAAATTCTTTAGCCTAAACCCGAGTAAGCAAACTTCAAACAAATCCTTGAGAACAACATTTCAAGCAGAACCAAAGGATAGGGAAAACCATAAACTTCTTTGGCTAGACTATACTTAGTTAATCTCAAGAAAATGGACTAAATGGAACTAGAGAGTAGGGAACTCCTAAAATCTCTAGTTAGACCCAACAGAGGAAAACATTTAAACAACAGAAAGCATACAGACTTAAGGTGCCTCTAACAACATATCTTAACCTAGATTTTCTCTTCTATTACAAGAGAAATTGATATACAAAATGGAAAACAGAGGGAAAAAATTACAAAAGTATAATAACATCACCATTTAACAAATTCCATGAATCCTATGAATGTTCTTGTTCAATTGATATTCAGTCCAAAACACTTACAATGCTTCAAAGCCAACTTCTTTACAACTCAAAAATCTATGAGGTATTTAGCTCAACAACCAAGTAACAAGAAACATGAAGCATCCATGTAGTATTTATCTACAAAATGAGGAGGTGATCCTCAGTTAGGGTTTCAAATGTCATTTATTACAAAGTTAATGCATTTTTACCTTTGAGACCATGCAAGGCCCAAGGCAAAATATTTGAGACTCATTAATTGCAATAATAACTCCTAACATAAATTCTGAGCTAACTTTGGAATATGTTTGAATTTAAGGCTTCTAAATAAATTTTTCAATAACTCCTGGTAAGGGCATAGTGCCAAGGTACAAGGGCATAGCGCCAGTGCAAACGCGCAGCGCAAAGGCAGAAAAAAAGGCATGTATTGCAGACAACGTTTGGAGGCCTTCCCGATGTCCAAATGAGCACCAATATGGCTCATTGGAAAGGTATCTGAGTCTATTTTTCAAACATTCTTTCACTTATCAAAATGGTTCCCATCTGCCCTGTCAAAAATCAATTCTCCCAAGACTGGTAAACGTGCAGTGCCAGTGCCAAAAAGAGGGCAGAAAGGTGATTTTTTGGTGGTTTTTGGCCTTTTTGAGGGACCACATTTGATCCAAATCTCCTGAAACTTTTTGAGTTTGATGTACTTGTCATTAGGAACATGAATATGCTGACCCTTTTCCATTTGGATGGCCCAAAAAAGAGCGCAACGCTAGTGGCGCTGCGCGATTGGCCAATTTTCTGCATGTCAAACTGTCAAAAAATCAAAATGTGCACAAAAGTGCAAAAATTGGAATTTAGCTTGCTGATTAAGGTTTATAGGCTTGGAGGGACACTTTAGCAAGGATATTGAGCTTCTCTTTCTCATTTTCCTTGGTCAAAGCCTAAATCTTTGCATGGCCACGTTTGAGCTTGGCCTTTGCAATTATGTTTCTCATGGCATAATGCCTTGCCATATTCCTCTGCATGTCAGTGTCTCTCTTTTCCTTCTAAAGTAGGCCCTATAGATGCAAATTTTCCCTCTCAAGCCAAGAATCTCTATCCTTGCTAATCTCTATGGCAAGCAGCTCACTTGGAGTGAGCTGCTCTACCAATTATGGCTCTTCTTGGCTTTCTTAGGCTAAAGCCCTCTTCAGCCTAATGGTCTTCGGTCTCTGTATAGGAAGATGATCTTCCTCATCATCATTGCCATAAAAAATGCCCAAGGTATCATCTACAAAAACCTTGGCCTTTCTGGCCACTTTCTGAGCTCTGATTGGCCTGACCTCACTGATGGCATGATTTGTCATTAACTGCTGATTCTCTAGCTCAAGAAAGTTAATCACATTCTTTGCCCTACCAAGATTAGCTTGAAGCTCACTAATCTTGGCATCTTTGCCTCTAATCAATGCACTAGTAATTCTCTCTTAATCCTCATCATCAAGGTCAATCAACTGAAACTCTTGCTCAGTTTCATGTTTTTCCTCCTCCTCAACAATGATAGGCTCTGTGATATTTTTCTTGCCCTTATCAACTTGTTTTGCTGATGAAGAAGGCATGGCCCCTTTCACCTCAAGTGAAGAAAACACATGTTTTTGGCCTCTTTGATATGTCAAAGGAAATGGCTCAATGTCAATAATTTTAGTGCCAGCTGTCTCAATTTCCCTTTCCTTGCTTGATGCTCCCGTATCATGATATGAGGGTGAAGGGTTGTGGAAATTTGATGAGGAAGTATCAACACGAGGTGACTGGATGTGAGTGGAAGGTGATGTATGAATAGAGGGATGTGATGGAGAAGTGGATGCGAGAGGATGAGAAGATGAAGGAATATCCTACTGATGATGGCCAGGTGGAGTAGTGAAACCTCATTGGCAATGAAGGTATCCCATGGAATGTTTTTCTTCTGGAGCTGATGCATGACCACCATCTTGATAAGTGAATGATGAAAAAGGCTTTGCATTTGCTGATTGTATTCTCTCTTTTGCACTATATAAGACATATTTCCAATGCTACGAAAAAGATAATAAGGTAAGTGCAGAATTCTAAATCTAGTGAAATTATTAAGAAGACGGATATGATATGAGTAGATGCAGTATAACCTTCCCTCACAAGTAAAATAATTCATTATTATCCTCATCATGGGCACATACCAGTCAAGAAGATGAGAAAAGGGGAAAATGGAATTGTTGTGATGTTTATACCTAGCTCATGTCCAAGTTTGCTTGTTTAAACCACCTCTCTCCCACACTAGGTATCCTTGTAGTAGCTGCAATGGCATTGGAAGACATCTCAAATGTAACCCTAGCAAGATTGACCTGCTTGTCATGTAGATTGATTATGAATAGTCTTGTTAACTCTGGGTGATTTTGGACTTGCTGCACTCTCTCACAAATTTCAAAACAGCCCACATGCTTAAAGCAAGAAACAGTGAGGGGAGAGACCATGAGTACTCTTCTGGTTATGGGTTCAAACATGTTTATCTTCCCTCCCTTATGATCATGTGCCCTTGGAATTTTTTCCTCACCACCACTATCTTCTCCCTCACACATTTTTAAACTCTGATTTATAAAATCCTAGGGTACAAGTGAAATGAGATGAGGTGAAGGGAATGAAATGAAAATTTGAACAAATGAAGGGAATGAAAGTGTAATGTTCCTAGTTAGCCCAAGCTAATAGGAACATTTCACTATGTTTTCAATTTTATTTATTGATGAATAAAATGTAAAGGAGGACATGAAAAACTCCTAAAACATAAAAATAAATCAATGCCCAGTGTGAACGGAGACAAATCATGGCTTTCTCAATAAAATCCACTTGTGCGTGAATTGGATTGAGCTATTTGACTGGGTCAACAAGACCAAATCAATAAGCAGTCCAGATACATTAAACCACTTTGAAGACCCAGCGCAGTTCTAGAAGGAGGATCCAATGTGAAAGGGGTTAATTCATTTGAGGTGGTTTAGGGTTTTGCACATTCTCATCTTATAAAATGAAGGAGAAGGCTCAAGGAAAAGGTTGTTGATGATCATTTTATTTTGAGATTGCTTGAGCAACTCAAACTCTCTTGGTTTTTTAGCTAGAGAGAGGAATTTCTTGTTTAGGAACTCCTCCTACTTCCTTGAGGGTCTCTTGGAGGAGATTATGCTACATTGGTCCACTATCTGGAATTGGCCAAGCTCCATCTCTCTTTGGTAGCATAAATCCAGTGATTTTTTCCATTTTCTAAGTGAGCTGCAGCAAGTGGAAGATAGATCTTCTCAGATCTATGCATATCTAGTCCCTCTTTTCACTAGGAAAGTCTTCTAACCCATTGGCAAGAGTGTTTTAGATCACCAAAGCTTCAGATTCTTATCTTGGCATGAGGCCAAAGTGTATTTTACTTCATCTATGCAGTTAGCTTCAGAAAATACGTCCTTTTTACAAGTAGAGTTTCAGTGTGGGTTTTGCATCAGTTTGGAGGAGAGATCTCCGGTGAAAGGGCTCCTTTCCTTCACTGACGTGATCAGTGGATTGGCCAACCAAGCCATGTCCTATTTCAGATATGATCTGCAGTGCATCATATTCTTCAGAAATTTCTGAATATTATTGCAAATCTATGGTGTAGATCTCAGGTCTATCCATTATTATTCATCTATTGCTGAGATCCCCAAGGGGAATGTACTAAGAAGATCTTTTTTAACATAGATCCCATTCTGATCTATGATTTTATATTAATATCTGTTCTAGATCTAAAATATAATGAAAATATACTTCAACCACTTGTAAATTACGTTGTTCATCTCTTATGTCTCATTGCATGATTGCAGCACCTCATTTGGGGGCCTTTCTTTGTGTAAATCTCTGTTTTTCCTAATGTAAACCATCTGATTCATATTATAAGTTTCCATACTTATGTTCCAGAATTATTTCAGTTGACACCCTCAGAAATTGCGCTCTGCATGCTTCAACCATTTTCTGCATACTCAAAGCCATGGGAAATCAGGGTTTTTAAGCCTAGTTTGGGAAGGAGGAACTATTTAACTTAGATAGAATGATTTTTTTGAGCTGAAATTCGGAGAATAGGTCCCTCATAACCTATTATGAAATACCTCAAGCAATTTCCCTTAATGTTACGCATATTTCTGAATACACTCATTTTAGGGCCAAAATCATCACTTTTCCCCACATTTTGGTCAATAAAATGTTGTATAAGGTTGCTAGTGTTGTATTTACTGAAGGATTTACATTCTAAAATCTTATATGAGATTTTTTAATGCTTAATAATCAATATTTTGTCAAATATTTCTTACTTTCCATATTTTGAACATTACAGTGGTACCAGAGCGTGATCTTTGGCTCAGCCTGTGGCTTCAAGCCAAAGTAATGAATCCCTGAAGGATGAAGATTTAAAAATATATAGAAAGAGTCTGTATATGGCCAGGTAGCCTCTTTATCTCATCCTTTTTTCAAAGGTGACATATTCAGTAAATGCCCCTGCAGTCAATCTCTGGAATAGAATTTTGATATTCCTGAAGAGGGAAATTTACAACAAGAAATCAGAGTTCAGAATGCTAAAGAAGATGAGTTTTACCTCATCATATTCCAGATCCATGAAGATCCTCTTCAAAGAGGATAGACAGACAAAGGAGAAACATGAAGAGAATGAAACTCCTAGAGGGTTTCAAGGAGAAGAAGGTTGCAGTGAGACCTATAGAAGGTTTCAATAAGGAGAGGAAGATCCATGCACTTCCTACCCTCAAAAATAATACACATTGTACAAAATAAATAAGAGCATGGATCCACCACTTGAAAGAATGACAGAAGAGGAGATCTCCCTGCTCCTTTTCCAAACAATTAAGGGTATTGAAGAAGATCTCAAGGAGATTGAAAGGGTGAAGACTTGTACCAGCGCTGGGAAAACCTTGGGAGAGAAGCCTTCAGTAATGGAGGAAGACAACACAGTTGAGGAAGAATCTCTTGCTTCTACATCTCACCAAGGTATGATTTAAAATTCATCTATTGTCATTTCAGCACATTGTATGAAGGGATCTACATCTTTGCATGTTGTTGATTTAGAGCAACAGAGCTGCACTGCGCTGTGAAAGAGCAGTAAGGACAAATATGAGAGGTATTTTATTGAAGATCTCAAAGGGATTGCATTTCAAAAGCCCTTGAAATGCAAAAGGTGTAAAACCTTGAAGACACAAAGAGGACATGAGGAAGAGGGCCAGCCTCATTCCTATCCATTGCAGAAGGGTGAAACACCTAGGAAGGTGATTGGATTGCGCAGTGGAAGCATGGAGGGTATTCTCCATTTATGTATTCATTCATCTCTCATTAAGGAGGTCTCATTATATGAATATTATGGCACCATCTTTGGGCAGCATGTGCCATCACTATCAAGGGATGAAACCTTGAAGATTGCAGAAGACAAAGAGGAGTGCAAGCTTTACATGACAAGAAACAATTGTCCCTCTTTATTTCAGCATAATGATGCAAGAATAAGGAAAAGAGATCTATTCAAGCAAAGAAAGGACACATCAATCCATACATACTTCCATGATCTATGCCTTGATGTCTCCTTACTTGAAGGAATTCCACCAAGGAGCTCCCATGATGAGCAGAAGAGCAAAGTGTTCCCTCAACCTTGTGCATCAATGTCACCTCTTTCTAAGAGGGAAGCCAACACAACATTGGAGACTTTGGGTAAGAAGCATTCTTATGTAAATCACATCTTATTTTATGATTGCATGTATTCTCTTATTTTATATTTGTAGGCCATAACTCCTAAGGGGAGTGTTTTACCTTACAAGCTTCATGGCCAACTATGGGTCAAGATTATTTTCAAATATGGCCACTCCCTTGATGGGCTAAGGGAGGTGTTACAACATGATGGGTGCTTCCCTAAGGCACCAAATATACATTTCACTTTCAGCCATGGTGAAATGATAAGGGCAGCAAGTAAGTGGCATGCAACCCACTTACCATATCTAAATCCAAAGCAGGGAGGAGACCACTTGCGCTGGTTCCTATTGGGTGAGTTTGGATACCACCCAAGATTTTTGAAATTATTGTCTCATGCCTTGTATTTCAAGAAAATAATGCATAAGAAGAAGGCATGTTTTTTTTTGTTTATGAGAAGAAATTATGGACACTCCATGATGAATTCCATGTCCATACATCTACTTGTATCCATGATGTATGTACATGTATTTCTATGTAGAATGAATCTCATAATCATGTATGTACTTTGGGTTGGGAGAAGATGTAACCTTCTCATGGGATGGAATAAGGGAGCATGTTTGTATCATGATGTTAACGATGCTCCAATATTTATTGTAAACATGAAAGGAAGAAAGGTACAATGGGTGAATGAATCCATTGGGAATGCAATCTCCCAAAATCATGTGTATTTCAAGGAGAGGATAGAATCTTACATGGATGTTGTATTATATATTTTGTTTTCCTATGCAAAAGGTCATGTATGGGACTTATGTCATGGAAAGGGATATCTCACATGGGAGGATTTGGAGCATGACATGTGTTGCTTGAATCATATTCAGCCAACACCTATTATCCTCCACCATTTTCAAGCTTTGAAGAAGCTTATTGCAGCAAGTAGGTGGTGGGATGGCCACTTATTATGTTATGATTTGGAGCAGTATAGGAAGGGAAAATTTCCACATAACACCCTTGGCATGGAAGGGGTAAAAAAGGAAGAATTGAATCAGCCCACTCTTTCTTCTTTTAAGGAAGAGAATAGATCCATGCACCATTCCATTGATGGGGGAAGGATTGTTGGTGAAGAACATGATCATGTTAGATATGATTTATATTCTGATTTCATGCATTCTTGCACCATGTTTTTGCAGGTCATGGCTCCAAGGAGTGTTATATCATGTGAGCTTCTTTTCCAATATTGGGCCCCAAAAATTTCTGATTTGGGCCACTCCCTTGAGAGGAAAAGGGAGATTTTGCAAGATGATGGATGCTTCCCCAAAGCACCAAACATATATCACACTTTCAGCCATGGTGATATGGTGTCGACAGTGAGTAAGTGGTGGGAAAACCACTTACCATATCTACATTTGATGCAAGCAGGGGATGCATTGCGTTGGTTCTACATGTGGGACTATGACCCACCTCCATATGTGCAATTTTATGTTTTCAAGCACATTATTTTGATTCCCTATCTTAATAATGTAATTGTAATGCTATGGGGATGTATGGGGAAAGAAGGAAGGATGGCATGTTCCTCATGGGATGGCTACTCTCCATGTACTTTATGTTTTCTTGTTTCATGGAGAGCATGGGGGAAAACCATGTTTGTTTCATATGATCTATTGTCTCCTTATGGGATGAGCTATTTGCATCTCATGAGAACATTGGAGGAGCAAGACATGGATGGATTAGTGAGCACTTGGCTTATGAGAGAGCTTATCTTATGTTGGTGTCACCAAGGAGGAAATTTTGCAGCACTCACCTTGCAATTTCTTGAGGGCAAGCAACAATTTTGGAAGGGAGGACTGTAATGTTCCTAATTAGCCCAAGCTAATAGGAACATTTCACTATGTTTTTAATTTTATTTATTGATGAATAAAATTTAAAGGAGGACATGAAAAACTCCTAAAACATAAAAATAAATCAATTCCCAATGTGAACAGAGAAAAATCAGGGCTTTCTCAATAAAATCCACTTGTGTTCGAACTAGATTGAGCTATTTGACCGGGTCAATAGGACCAAATCACTAAGCAGTCCAGATAGATTGAACCACTTTGAAGACCCAGCGCAGTTCTAGAAGGAGGATCCAATGTGAAAGGGGTTAATTCATTTGAGGTGGTTTATGGTTTTTCACATTCTCGTCTTATAAAAGGAAGGAGAAGGCTCAAGGAAAAGGTTGTTTATGATCATTTGATATTGATATTGCTTGAGCAACTCAAACTCTCTTGGTTGTTTAGCTAGAGAGAGGAATTTTGTGTTTAGGAATTCCTCCTCCTTCCTTGAGGGTGTCTTGGAGGAGATTGTGCTGCATTGGTCCACTATCTGTCATTGGCCAAGCTCCATCTCTCTTTGGAAGCGTAAATCTAGTGAGGTTTTCCATTGTCTAAGTGAGATGTATCAAGTGGAAGATAGATCTTCTCAGATCTATGCATATCTAGTCCCTCTTTTCACTAGGAAAGTCTTCTAACCCATTGGCAAGAGTGTTCTAGATCACCAGAGCTTCAGATTCTTATCTTGGCATGAGGCCAAAGTGTATTTTACTTCATATGTGCAGTTAGCTTCAGAAACTGTGTCCTTTTTGCAGGCATAGTTTCAGTGTGGGTTTTGCATCAGTTTGGAGGAGAGATCTCCAATGAAAGGGCTCCTTTCCTTCATTGAGGTGATCAGTGGATTGGCCAACCAATCCATGTCCTATTTCATATCTGATCTTATTTGCATCATATTCTTCAGAAATTTCTGAATATTACTGCAGATCTATGGTGTAGATCTCAGATCTATCCATTGTTATTCATCTATTGCTAAGATCCCCAAGGGGAATGTACTAAAAAGCTATTTTTGAATATAGATCCCATTCTGATCTATGATTTTATATTAATATCTATTTTAGATCTAAAATATAATGAACTCTTCTTCAGCCTCCTGTAAATTACGTTGTTCAACTCTTCTGTCTCATTGCATGGTTGCAGCACCTCATTTGGAGGCCTTTCTTTGTGTAAATCTCTGTTTTTCCTAATGTAAAACATATGATTCATATTCTAAGTTTCCATACTGATTTTCCAGAATTATTTCAGTTAAAACCATCAGAAATTACGCTCTGCATGCTTCAGTCATTTTCTGCATACTCAAAGCCATGGGAAATCAAGGTTTTTAAGCCTAGTTTGGGAAGGAGGAACTGTTTAACTTAGCTATAATTATTTTTTTGAGCTGAAATTAGGAGAATATGTCCCTCATAACCTAATATGAAATAAAATCCCACCATTTCCCTTAATTTTACGCATATTTCTGAATACACTCATTTTAGGGCCAAAATCATCACTTTTCCCCACCTTTTGATCAATAAAATGTTGTATAAGGTTGCTGGTGTTGTATTTACTAAATTATTTACATTATAACATCTGTTATGATATTTTTTAATGCTTCATAATCAATATTTTTTCAAAAATTTCTTAATTTCCAAATTTTGAGCATTACAGAAAGAAGGGGCAAACTAGATGAATTTAAACCCCAAATCAATGCAATTACCCTTTGTGGGACTGATTTTATTTATAGGAGGATTAAAATAAGGGTAAAACAATTATCACAAGCTTAAAAATTAGGGTTTTATTAGGGTTACACTTCATTTGATTAAATGATGACCAAAATAGCTTAAAAATGGGTTAAGGTATGCACTTACCACTTAACAGTGCTTTGGAGGACTTTGGAAAATATTTGAAGGAGATTTGAAGTGATTTGAGTTGATAGAAAATTCACCAACCCTCCTTGGCTAAATGTGCAGCGCTAGTGGTAAGCACGCAACGCCTCTACAAGGCCGCAGCGCTGAGTTCTAGGCGCGTAGTGCCTTCAGAAAACACATTAAGGAAATCGGGCAAGGGTGAAGTGCCAACTCCCAGGCATGCATCGCCAATGAAAATGCGTAGCGCCAAGTGTTGAACGCGCAGCGCCAAGGAATTTTGACCAAATTCACTCAAAACTTCACAAATTTTTCCTTTTCTAAATGGCTCTTACTCTTTGAAAGGCAACAATGACACCTTTGAAGTGTTTGATGAGCTTTTATAAACAAGTGGAATTTGATTTAATTTGAAAAACCCACTTTCTAATGTTTGAAGTCTTTTTCCCTTACTCACTAATACTCTTTGACACTTTTTTCTTTGCAGGTTGCTGAAGTCATGAAGTTGGTTTTTATTTTGCTCATTGAGGCTTGACATGTTCACTATGAAAATTTTGGGATTTAATTATTACATATAGAAGCATCATCAAAATCTTCTGTAGTTTCCACCATAAAATTCAACTTATCTTTTCCACCTTCTCTAGCTACCTTTTTCAAATATCTGAGTGCCCTGCAGTTCTTTTTAGGAACCATTAGTGTTTTCTTCTAATTTCTCTATAGCCCTTTCAAGTTCATTCATTTCTATCTAGTTCACCTTACCTTTTTTCCATATTCCAACAATATTTTCTGATAGACTTTCTTCATGTTTGGCCTTGTGTGCTTCCTCCGGCATGTTATTTTCCTGCAAGTAATCACTATTTTGGAAATCAAATGGACTATCAGGTTTATAGCCCTTGTCATCTACAAGACCAATTTTTTCGCCTTTCCATTGTTGTAAATTGTTTTCATTCAGGAGTATACAGTCTATATCATTAGTACTTCCTGCTGATAAATCTTCCAACACCTCTACAGAAGTGCTAAACTTTGTCCCATCTTCTCACTTGCAAGTTATTAACTGAGAAGATAATCCTCTATGGAAATTTTAGGTCCTTCTTGAATAACCATGTCTTGACATTCTATTACATATGAGCCAGATTCTACCAAAGGAAAAGCAGTGCCTGAAACATCCAAGGATTTTGGGGAGCCAGAAAAATGCTTATCATAATCAATCCTTCTCATATGTGTGCTGACCTGATCGGAAATGAAAGGATGACCTTGAAGAAGTACAAAACCCTAATGACCTAATGGGATTACTTTTTTGACCTGATTTTGAATGAAATTTGACTTAGAAACTTTAAAGTGAAAAGAGCATTTCCAAAAATGTTGTTATGCTCAAGGTGACATGGGAATGAGTCAGCAACAATAAATATTAGAGGGAGGATGGAGTTCATTGACAGGGGAAAATGGGGAAATGAGGTCTCAGGTAGGAAAGAAGGATGAAAATGAGAGGCATAAACCCATAACGATTCTTTTAAGAGCAATAGGGTGACTTTGAGATGGAAAACTAATAGATAGGAAAAAATGTCTTATGAAGGTAATGAAGGCAGTGAGATTTCTGAAACTCAATATATTCAAGGAATATTGTTTTCAGAAAACTAGAATCATTCTATAGTCATCCCAAGATAGTGAAAAATATTGATGACTAACAGTGTGTGTGACACTTAAAGAAGGATGATCTTGTATATGTTTGACTGGACCTCTTGGAGGTTGGAAGAGTTGGTTTGACCAACAAAATTATTTTTTGGCTAGGGCATCTTGTTGAATGCTGTAAGAAACATTTCTCTCTACATTTGCTGGACAAGAAGAACTACAAAGTTTGATATATTTTTTTTTCTTGTAGTCTATTGATCTATTATTATGTTATATCATCATTTACGTTCATGCTTATTTGATTGATAATTTGAATTGGGCCTACAAGAAATATTGAAGTAAACTTCATAAGCATAGAACATACCATGTTTATCTAAAAATAACATGGTATCAGAGCTAAGGTGAAGACAAAGCCCAAGCTAGTGTGAAAATAAATCACTGAAGATGTTGCCTTATCAAGGACCAATGGCCTCCTCAATCTAAAAGGGTTTCAAGTCTGATGATAAGTTGACTAATAAGTCTGATTAACATGCTTGGAAGATGTCTTTGGATTTGGTATTGGAATATCAAGATGTCATGGATTATGTGCAGGGAAGATAAATGAGCCTCCATAAAATGCACCAGCTACCACAAAGATGAAGTATATAAAAGGGGAAATCAAGGCAAATATCATTATTGGGTATTCTATACATAAGCACTTGGTTTCTTATATCTTCAAGTTGGGAACATATAAAGATATGTATAATAAGTTGGTTAACTTGTTCAGGGCTAGCAATGCTAATCAAGTTCTCTTTTTCAAGAACAAGTTGAAGAATATCAAGAAGGACAAAGAAGAATCCACTCAATCCTATTTTATGAGGCTCACAGAAATTAGGAATGATCTCTTAGCTATTGGAGAAGAACTAGTTGATCGAGAGCTCATTCTCATTGCTCTTGGAGGACTCCCCTAAGACTGGTATGTATTTAATACTAGGGTTCTTAATAACAATGTGATTCCTGATTTTGATGAACTGTTGACGAGATACACTCAAGAGGAAACAAGGATGATGGAGAGAGACCATCCCTCGAATGGGAATGGAGGTGACCCTACTTCCTTCACTGCTCATGCAAAGAAGAGGAACAATGGTGGTCCGAGAATTCAAAACCATGGAAGAGTGGGTACAAAAGGAAGAAAAGGAATATGTTACACTTGTAAATAGTTTGGTCACTATGCAAGAGAGTGCCCCAATAGAAGGGACTCTCCTAGATATGCTAACAACAACAAATTCAGGGGGAAATGAAATCAAAGGAACAATAGGTTCAAAGGAAAGAGGAAGGCTCCCTCTGATCGAAGTGGAAATGGGCAACCTTTCAAGAGGTCAAGGAATTTCAGGTATGATGAATCTAATGTTGTTGATAGGAAAAATTAATGAATTATTATATATGCCCTCTCTGCTACAACTCCTTCCAATACGTTGGATAATTGGTTGATTGATAATGATGCCTCAAGGCACTTCACTGGATATAAGGAATCCCTCTCTGATTTTATTGAAAAGGATACTAATCTAGAAATTATCCTTGGAGACAATGCCACCTATCCCATGAAAGGGACAGGGACTGTGACCATTCATCTAAATCAAGGTCAAGTCCTCCCCTTGCAAGATGTGTTGTATGTACCTGAATTAAAGAAGAATCTAGTGTCTATCTTGGTAATGGAAGAAAAAGGATTCAAGGTGGCATTCATTGATGGAAAGGTATGAATTTGGAAGAGGATCTTCAAATAAGTGTTCATTGTTTGTTTTAGAGTCGATACACTCTATCAGGTTGGAGGAAGTCCGCTAGGGGCCATGACATGTGACACAACCCTTCAATACGAGATATGGCACCAAAGTTTTGCACACCTTCATTTAAAATCCATTCCCGAAGAAAGGAAGGTGGTGAAAGGGATGCCCGATTTCAAAGATGACCATGAAGGTGTATGTTAGGGTTGTGCAGAAGGAAAGCATACAAGGGGACCATTTCCCTCAATTTTCACGAAGACATCTGATATTTTGCAATTGATACATTCTGATCAATCTGTTATCCTGCCTGTAACATCCTTGGGAGGATGCTTATATTATATCACTTTTATAGATGACTTCTCCCGCAATACTTGGATATATTTCATGAAGAAGAAGGACGAAGAATTCAAGTGGTTTTATACCTTCAAGGCCTTGGTTTAAAATCAAACAGGGAAGAAGATCAAAATTTTGAGGACCGATAATGGGACCAAGTATGAGTCAAATGAATTCAATGACTATTGCAGGGAAGCTGACATTAATAGGGAGACCACAACTGTGTACACACCCAAAAAAATGGTGTTGTTGAAAGAAATAATAGAACCATTTTGGAATTTTCCTATGTCATGCTTTATGACCAAGGTCTTCTAAAGTTTCTATGGGGATAATCTGTCAACACCATTGTGTATGTCAAAAATATATGCCCACATTCCACATTGGACTCCAAAACTCATGAATAAGTATTCTCTGGTAAGAAGCCCTATGTCTCTCATTTTAGAGTGTTTGGAAGTCTTGTTTATTTTCATGTGCCGAAATAAAATAGGAGCAAGTTGGATGCTTCTGGGAAGAAGGGAATGTTTTTGGGCTATAGTGAAACCTCAAAGGAATGTATAATCTATGTACCTAGTCAAAGGGAAGTGTAGATATGCCATGATGTCACCTTCGGTGAGTATGCTGCCCTCATGAAGTTTAGAAATATTCGTATCTCAAAGGAAGACAAAGAAAAAGAAGAAGAAGATAGAAGGAAGGAGGAGCCGAAGGTTGAAATGATGCCCGATATTGAAGGTCCGATGGATCCTATAGGTCCACCCTCTTTAAATAAAATAATACCTTCATGGTTAATAGACACTCTCGAAGATGCTGAGAGACATATTTCTCCAATGGGAATATTCTGGGAAAGTAAGAACCCAAATAGGTAGCAAGGGTACCTAGCGGCCATGAGTACTATTATACAATATGAGCCTAGAACATTTGAAGAAGCCGTAAAGCATCAAGTTTGGAAGGATTCTATGCATGAAGAATATAAGTCTATGATAAAGAATGATGTATGGGATGTGGTCCCGAGACCGAAGGAAAAATTTGTTGTCACCTCAAAATGGCTCTACAATATCAAGCATGGAGCCGATGAAAGTGCTGAAAATTACAAGGAAATATTTGTTGCTCGAGGCTTCTCTCAAAAGGAAGGCATAGATTATGATGATATATTTTCACCTGTTTCCTGCTATACCACCATTTGATTGATAATTTTCCTTATTTCAACGCAAGGATGGAGTCTCCTTTAGATGGATGTGAACACTGCCTTTTTACATGGTTCAATAGAGGAAGAGGTTTATGTGGAGCAACCTCTGGGGTTCGAAGTCCAAGATAGAGACACATATGTATGTAGGTTGAAGCAAGCCCCCAGGGCTTGGTATGAGAGGATTGATATCTACTTGATGAATTTGGGCTTTACTTGAAGTGATGCTTATCCAAACCTTTATTTTAAGGTTGATAAAGAAAGGCCTCTCATTCTTGTTCTTTATGTGGATGATCTCTTCCTTACAGGTGTTGACCCTCTCATTCATCAATGTAAGAGGGAGCTAGATTCCGAGTTCAAGATGAAGGAACTAGGACTGATGCACTATTTCCCAGGCTTGGAGGTCTGTAAAAATCCTGGTCAGATTTTCCTTTCTCAAGGAAAATATGTTGTGAAGTTGTTGGAGATATTTGGATTGGTGGACTACCAAAAAGTTCATTATAAGCAGAGATGTGAAATTTTTCGAAAATAAATCTTGGTTTGACCATGTAGATGAAACTTCAAATCAGCCTTTTTATCTACCACAGACTCCAAGATTACAGGTTCAAGAACAGCCAAATTTTTTTGAAAGTGGAACATCATCAAGCACTGATTCAGCTAGTGATCAAACATCTTCAGAAGATGGACAAAAAACAAGAAGTATCAGAGAGATATATGAACAGGAGCATGAATCTGAACAAAAGAATACTTTTGCATTCATTTCAACTCAGCCAACTTATTTTGAAGAAGCAGTCAAAGAAAAGCATTGGGTCGAAGCAATGAACCAAGAAATTGCTGCCATAGAGAAGAATCAAACTTGGGAATTAGCTGATCTCCCAAGAGACAAAACAAAAATTGGTGTAAAATGGGCATATAAGACCAAGCTAAATGAAAAAGGAAAAGTTGAGAAACATAAGGCAAAGTTGGTTGCCAAAGGATTCTCACAACAGTTTGGTGTCGACTATGGTGAAACATTTGCTCCAGTAGCAAGGTTAGACACTGTCAGAACCATTTTGTCCACAACAGCTCAACACAAATGGAAATTCTATCAACTTGATGTAAAATCTACCTTCCTAAATTGTGTATTACAGGAAGAAGTTTATGTAGAGCAGCCTCTAGGTTTTGAAGTAAAAGGACAAGAGCATACACTATATAGATTGAAGAAAGCTTTATATGGTTTGAAACAAGCTCCAAGAGCTTGGTACAGTCGCATCGACACCTATCTCATCAAAAGTGGTTTTTCCAGACGCAGCCATGAACCCACTTTGTATACCAAATCTCATGAAGGTAAAATTATTATTATATGCCTTTATGAGTCATGAAATATTTCCTAGGAATTGAAATTCACCAATCTGATAATGGAATTTTTGTTGGTCAACAAAAATATGCCACTAATATCATTCAAAAGTTCAGAATGACCAATTGTGAATCAGCTGATACACCAATTTCTCAAGGTACCAAACTTAGCAAAGAATATGTAGCACCATCTGTTGATCCCACATTGTATAAAAGCCTAGTTGGTAGTTTGTTGTATCTAACTGCAACTATACCAGATATTATGTTTGCAGCAAGTTTTGTCTCCAGGTTTATGCAGTCACCAAAGCTTACTCATTGGCAGGTTGAAAAAAGGATCTTAAGGTATATTGCAGGGACCATAGACTATGTTTTGTTTTATACACATTCTAAAAATTGTTCACTTTCAAGTTATAAAGATAGCGATTATGCAGGGATTTTAGATGATCGAAAAAGTACCTCAGGGTATGTTTTTCATCTTGGAACAAATCTGATTTCATGGGCATCCAAGAAACAGTTAATCGTTTCAATATCTTCTGCAGAGGCAGAATATGTAGCAGCAAATTCAGCAGCTTTTCAAGCAATGTGGTTGAGAATATTATTGAAAGACATTTAAAATATTCAGAAGGAGCCAACTCCAATTTACTGTGATAATAGTTCAGCAATTTCTTTATCAAAAAATCATGTTTTTCACAAAAATACCAAGCACATTGACACACGTTTTCATTTCATTCGTGAACTTGTAAATGATGGGGACATCACACTTTCTTTTTGTGGTTCCAAAGATCAGCTTGCAGATATTTTCACAAAGCCATTGGGAAAGAATGTATTTGAATTTCAAAGAGAGAAATTAGGCATTGTTAGTGCCTCCACTTGTAACAGTTGAGATTAGGAGGGGATGTTGAGATATTAATCTCACTTTTCATTAGGTTTAGTTCAGTTAATTTATTGTCTTCTAGGTGTCATAGGCAGTTTAGTTTTACTTTAGTTTACTTTAGTTTACTTCAGTCATTTATTGATGATGTTTCCAATGTATTTCTATTTAACTATTTGGTAATATTGAGATGTGAAATTCTCTACTCGCTTACAATTTAAAAAAAAATTGACTTCAACTAGATTTGGTTTTCTTCTTCTCTTCTTCCAAATTTTGTAGCCTCTAAATTGTTTCAGATTTTTCGCTTTCTTGTATCCTTGAGAAATCTGTTTCTTCATTTGCTGTTGCAGGTCTTCTATTTTTCCAGGCTGTCTAAGCATGTTCTGGACATCTTCAAGAAATGTGGGCTGCTTCCACATATTGTCTTCTGTAGTGCTCTTTTCATCATCAATCTTCTGCAACATAGGATTAGAATAATATCTTATCTCTTCAAAACTCCAACGCATGAAAATTTCATTGACATGTTCGTCATGCATGTCGTCTTCAAAATTCATATCTACAGCTTCTGTGTAGATCTCAAATAGACATGGCGTTGCAAGCCATGTTTCCATAAAATTCAGCTCTTTTTCATAATCATTCTATGTACTTGCACACTGAAAATCAATGTTAGAATAAAAAACATTGTTCAGAACGACATAGGTTCTGGTCTTTCTGCTATGTAATGTGAGCTTTCTGCTGTTGCGCTTCCTTATCTTCTTCTTCATCTTTCTATGTTTCTGCTTTCCCTTTGCAGACTTCATTCTTTGTTTCTGTCTCTGTTGCTTTCTCTGTTTCTTCCTTCTGCTATTTTGCACTAACTTGTAATGCTGCAAACAAGTTGTATTCCACTTAATGGAGTGGGATTTTATCACCAAATAACATCATGTCGATATAATGTTTTTGTTGCATCATCTGCAACCAATAATCATTAGCCAAAATTTCATTATCAAAGTTTACATTAGCCATATCAATCATTGGATTTACCATTTCATTAGCAAGCTCTGTTGCTGGTATCATTAAAGCTTCGTCAGCAATCTCTGTTTCTAGAATATTTAGATTTTCGTCAGGAAGCTCTGTTGCTGGATTCTTTAGATCTTCGTCAGCAAGCTCTGTTGTTGGATTCTCTTCATCCACTTGTGGGCGTGCACGGTGGGGCTCACGAGCATCTTCATGCTGCTTCTCTGCTTCATCTGCACTTTCTTCGCAAACATTAGCCACCTGTGACTACGCACAATGGGACTCAAAAAACTCTTCATTTCATTGTAGATCTGCTGCTACAGATCCACCTTCATCTTCATCTTTAAAGCTCTCGTTTGCTTCAATGCTCCCCCTTGTACCAAAAAATCTCTCAAGGGTATCCCATGCCTCCTTGGCTATCTTGGCATCTGAAATCAAGGGAAGTATACTTTCATCAACTGATTCTTTTATGCATCTTAATGCATAGGCATCTTTTTGCCTCTTGATTTCCAGATCTAGAAAGATCTCGAACATAATCTTCTTTTTCTTTAGCCTCTTGGATTTTCCCATGACCTCGTTGCTTGGCTTCCACAAACATACGAGTCTACTTGTGCATCAAATACATTGTTTCTTCAAAAATATTGCTGATCTTCAATGAGTCTTATGCAACCTTGCTTCTCCTCCTATTTTTAAAAAAAATTCTTCCTCAAAAAAATCCCTTTTAAATATTCACTTTCACATAGTTCTTTTTCACATCACTATTTAATTTTTATTTTTTTTTAACTTAAAAAAAATCCTTTTAAATCTCTTCACCACATGCTCTTTAAAAAACCTCTTTTTAAAAACCTTTGAAATTTTTTAAATTTTTTTTATGAAAAAAAAAAACTTTAATAAAAAAAAAATTACATAAAAGGGCTTTCACTTAAAGTCAATACCTCTTTACATAAAAGGGCTTTCATTTTTTAAAGAACCTTATGTTTAATTTTTTGAAAATCACACCTTGACCTCCATGCATTTGACTTTTAAAAAAGTTGTTGAACGACTTGCACAGTATTAAAAAACATAACCTCTATTTCGTTAATAAATTCATGCCAGATTTGTAAACCCAGATGCTTCATAACCACCGTGAATGACTTCAAAAAAATGTATTAAAAAATACCTTAATATTTTAATCGCGTGTGTAGCTTGAAAATAATTGACTTTAACTTTAACGCATCTACGTTATTTCCTTCGCTTGCAGACTGGCGCGGTCCCGAGGGGAATAGTCGCCCCTATTTGAAAACAACACGAGGCATGAAACTGGCACGAGTATGGCGTGTATTCTCACGCCTATCATTTCTTTTGGTGCGTTGGCATGAGTATGGGCTTCAAAGTCGCACCAATCAACTGCTCCTCTCTTCTTCTCCTTCGTGGCAGCGTTGTTGGGCCCGAGTTGGGAAATCCCACTGATTATCGTCAACTCATGGGGGCCTTGATGTTCTTAGTGTTGGTCATCAGTATTTTTTTACTTGTTAGTGATGACTAGTTGTAACAACCCAGTTTTCCAACAACCGATCTAAAAATTTGTCAAATTTTCCAGCTGGGAAAACACCCATAAAACGTTTTTTCTCTCCTTACTTTTCAGTTCACCCATGACAAGATGAAACCCCATTATCAAATCCTACCTAGCCTCAGCCATACTAGTTTGCCCATCAGCTCTAAAGAGACAATCCAAATCAGTTCAAAAACCCCCCTAAGTTAGGAAGTGGTGCTTTAAGGCATTTCACCCTTGGCAACCATCAAAGGGCCAAAAAACCTCCATTTGCTACAGACCAGTCACAACAGACCTCTCACTCTGCTAATGAAGTTAGTCACAGCCCTAAGTCGCGCCACTTATACACCCTTAAGTCTCAGCAATGCATAGACCATAATCTCAAGCTGATTTTAGGTGTTTTACACTGTTTATGGATTTTACAAGCACAGGAAACATGTCAGCATCTCAGAAGACAATTCTTGGCTCCACATGAGAAGAAAGCTGCTTCTCAATGTGATCATAAGCCTGAGATGCATCTACAGGGCAAAGAGTCACTCATCAAACTCTTGCAACCTCATTCAGCCTGAAAAGACAGCAGAAGAAAAAATAGCATTGTCAAAAGGCTGTTGATAAGTCATGGCTAAAACCTCCTTCATTTATAAGCAGAGGGTTAAGGCGCCTCCTTCATCTACAAGTAGAGGGAGATGGCCAATGTTTGAATTCAAGAGTTGCAAACTAAATGTAAGACAGATTTGTTTTAAATGAACAGTGAGACAGTAACTAAAGTTTCTAAGGAAAAGTGATGATTAAAATCATAGTTTTTAGGTCTTATGTCCAAAAAAAAGGAGATCAATTGAAGATTCAGGCATTATCATCATGAGTATACAAGAAGAGACTCCATTGATGAAATCTATTTTAACAATGCATCTCTGCAGGGGTGCTAGTATGAGTGGCTCAAATCAGTGTTGGGCAAGAAGGCACTTCAGTAAAAAAGACATCTGTGTATTCTTATGTTTCTGTTGGGTTATGGAATATAATGTATGGTTTTTAGATCTACATAGATAAAAATGATGCAAGTAGTATACAGCCCCAGAAATAAATCATCTTGATGTCATTCAAAGAGCCAGTGCAAGTCTCGGTGTTGCAATCCACACTCCACCACAAAAAGAAGTGCATTCTTCAGATGCAGCAGGGTTATTGACTTCTGGAATAGCATGGGTTGTTTCTCTAGCTGTTAGGGCTCCATTAGGAGGAAAATGGCTAATAAAAACCTCGGTGTCTATGAGTCATTCTAGCAGCCATTCTAGATCTCATATATTTGTCTCCTCAACACAAAGATATAAACAGGTTATGGCCTGAGTTTTAGAACCCTGGAATAGCATGCAAGGCTAATCAGGCATGTCATCATTTCCAAATGAAAGAAATTCCCTATAAAGGGTCAGAGACACCATGATGGTATACCTTGAGCAGATGAAAGACTGTAAAAAAAAGCACCTTCTTAGACAGAAGATGACCAAACATGGGTGGGTACAACTGCATTTTTGAACCTATAGTCAAGATTCATTTCACAAAGAGCATCATTAACTCCAAAGCGAAATATAAGTTTATGTTGCAAAAGGAAGAAAACATCCTCTTTAGAATGACAAAGACAAGTATGCCTTTCAAAGGCCAGAGGTATAAAAGATTCTGAAGTAGCAGTTAGGCTTCCTATTCAGAATAAAGGCATCCTAAATACATACAGAGGATTATAAGAATGCAAGAATGATCATAATATGTGTTTTGAGTCCTAGGACTAGGTAAAAGTAATGTGAACATACCACTGTCAAAAAGGAGATCTCTTCACACATTGCTACAACAGATAAAGAGTACAAAGGTAATAGGTGAGTTCGAAAAGCAAGGTTTAAAGTTTTGATTTGAAAACAAATGCATCTTCAAACTTTTCAAATAAACTCTCTCCAAATCAAATGACAAGTGACCGTTGGGGTTTTCGCTATTTCAAAGGAGTAAATCAAAGTGGAAAACTCATTTTCAAGCCCCCAAGCAAGATCGAACATCCCTTTGCAGTTTTCAAGCGGTAAAATGAAGTTTTCAAATCACTTTCCAAGGTTTTGAGAGTTTTTTCACCGCGTGGCACTCCTGTATAAGCGCGCGGCGCTCCTGGGCATAGTTTTTACACTGCGCTACAAAGGCGCGCGGTGCTCCTATGCGAGTGTGCGGCGCTCCTGTAGCCGCGGGTCACAAGGGCCCGACAGGTGACTCGACACAAATTTCTGCGCGACACTCTGTCTGTCAAGCACATCGCGCATGTGATTAACCCTCAACAAGCTATCAAATCACCTCTGAAGCTGGCTCAATCTCCTCAAGAAGCTTTTCATCGTGTTTCAGAGGTTTTTCCATGTGCCCTCTTGGTTTTTCAAAAAAACTGATAAGTGGTGTAAAGGGTTAGAAGGTCACGATTTCAAGCTTGGTGTGAAAACGTAATGTTGTGCTTACATTGACTAGAGATAAAGCATTAAAAGGCTTATAGGTTTTATTGCATTGAAAAGCTACTATAACTGTCATAGAAATTCCAATTGAAGGAAGGAGCACAAGGTTTTGGAAAGAAAAAATGGAATTGAAACAGTAAGTCAGCCTTCAAACACAGTGGTTAGTCCATGAGTTTCTTTGACCTTTCAGCATTTTCTTCGGGGTGTCGAAAAGACAAAACAATTTTTTGACTATCCATTTATAAAACATAGGCAGTAAGTCAAGTTACCATTCGCATCTCAAGGTGTTTTCAAACTGATATAAAGAGCAGTGGGGTATAAAGACAACAGTGTTTTGTTTAAAAAGAAGTTTATTAGCATTTGACTGCTGCAAAACCTTTGATAACACCTCAGAAGCATTGCAAAACTTTGCCACTTTATCTCATATACACAGTAACTTTGATTGTGTAAGATACATTTTATGGTTGACTGTCTTCATGTTGTTGGATCTGCTGATGAAGTGTCTACAAGGAAAAAGAAGGTTTTGAAGCTAAGAAGATTGTGTTTGGCCTTCTTCTGAAAAAGGACAAGGGTGTTCTATGTCCTCAAAACATCACAGAGCAGAGTACTCTCAAACACAATACACAAGAAAATCTTTTTGACTGTGTTCATATTGTTGAGTTTATTGGTATTTAGACTGCTACAAGGCCTTTGTAATCACATCAAAAGCATTACAACTTTGTCACCTTACCCTATAAACAGAAGCCTTTGACTGTATAGGTACACTTTGTGATTACTATTTTCATATGGTTGAATCCACTGGTGGAGTGGCTTACTCCAGAGGGGAGCAGTGTATTGAAATGAGAAGGTTATGGTTTTGCTTTTGGCTGAAGTACAAGGTTCTGCTGTGTCCTCAAAACATCAAAAGCAAGGCACCCCTACCACAAAACACAGAAAAGGTCACTAGGACTGTGTTTCTTTAACTAACTGTGTTTTTGGTTAAGTTTACTTGTTGAGTAACATACCAAGTGAAAGGTAGTGTTTTGGGAGGAGCAGGGACCTAATATCACAGAAAACATTTCACACAGCATAGAGGCAAATAAATCAAAGATCAAACAGTGATATCAGCAGGAGCAGCATGACAGTGATGAACAAGGAGGCTAAGGGGAAGCGTCGGGCACGAAAAGTGAAGAAGGACACATTAGGACTTGACATTTTGGCTTCATTTTCAGAGCATGTTGCTGAGGACCCTTGAGGGTCATACACACCAATTTTGGGCACATTTTGACATGTTTTGGTTTTTTGGCATTTTTGAGTTTTTGGTCAAAACTCATAAATTTGCCATTTCATTTTGTGGATTCGTCAAGGGAGGAAAATGGTATCTTTCGATGCCATAATTTCATGAGCATTCCCTCAGTGATTTTCAGAACATTTGGATATCATTTTCCCCCTCAAAACGATGAAAAATGCTCGCTTTTTGCACACTCTGCCCGGTCTATCAGCAGACTGTAATTTTTGGTTTTTTACACACAAGGCCGATTTGGAGGACTTCTAGGAATTATATTGGGGAAATTTCAGTTGCGCGAGAAAGTAGACACTTAGAGCTTTCCAACGAGCTATCATGAGCCTCGTTTCAACACCAGGAAGGCTGCCAAATGTTTCCGGCAAGTCAGGGGACCTTTTGCTGATATAAATTTTGGATATTTTTGTAATTTTTGAACCTCTAAAATTTGCTTTTTCCAAATGTGCGTTTAGCTATTTTTGCACATGGAAAATGATGCAAAGCCAATTATTTTTCCTTTTTTAGCATTTTCTAGATATTTTATGAGATATTTTTGTGTTTTGATTAGGCCAATAGGAGAGGAAGTTGAACCATGAGGTTTTCCTCACTTGAGCCTATATATTCCAAAGGCTTTCATTGTAAAACAAGGCTGAACTTGAGAAGAGAAGCAATATATGGTCATATGAGATTTGGAAGAAAATACTTGTGTTATGCTTTTGGATTGCCCCTTGGATGTTCTTGGATGAATGATGAATGATTTTTGATGGATTCCATGACTTGGTAGAATGGTATAGTGTCTCTTAATTTGTTGTTTTCTTCTAGTTTTCATTCATGATACACGTTTCTTGCTTGCTATAGATCAGTAGAGAAAAAATTTGAGATATGCCCATGGAGGCACCTCAAATTTCCTGAATCTTCATAGCCTTCATGTTTTCTTCTTCCTTAGTTGCATTAAATAATTCTTAACTTCTCTTTAACAACTTGAGGATATTGTTTCTTGTTTCATTCATAGTTCTATACATGCTAAGGACTTACGGTATGCCCTGTTTACCTATGGCTAGCTATAGTTCCATCCATGAAATTTCTCTTTGACTAATTAGATTATCATTTTGTTTGAACCAAGGAGACCTAGTTTCGATCTAGCCCTTTTCCTAAAACTATACAAATCTTGTTGTTCAAAGTGCCCAATAACTTGAAGTACTGTGTTTAGGGATTCCGGCATAGTGTTTTGAGTTGTTTGTCTTCCTTAAGTGTTTTCCCCAAAGTCTGATAGCCATTTCCCAAAGTTAGAGGGTCTTATACTTATATGCATGGCTTGAATGTTTATTTCTAAGTATTGATTAGCTTGTAGTTACATTTTGCATGATTAATGGATTGCCCTACCATGTTTATGTTATCTATTAAACTAGTTATGCTTGAAACTCTTTGTTGTTCACAAACTTGATGTCCATTTACTCCATTTTTGCCCTAAGATCCTTTCTACCTTGAATAAAATCGGCCCTTCAACAGCCTTGTATCGTCATCTAATAGCTTTCTTGACCTTTTGACCCCATAGCCCAGTTAATCTAACATCTTGTTACCTATTTCATATCTTTGATCAGTTTCATCCCTCACAACTTAAAAAAACCAAAACCAAAAAAACATACTCCATAACTAGCCTTAAATCATAACATAATAAGCAAACACACAAATATCCCTTACACATATAGAGAGAGCCCTCTCTGAGTCCAGGAAGGCTAGGTCCTTGGGCTCCAAAGCTTGGTTTGATGTTACACTGTCATTTGGCTTGCCAATCAGCCAAATCACGGGACCCTAACATAATGGCGATCACGGTGGGACCCTACTGAGTACATGATAGTCTAGAAAACTCTTATAGACTCTTTAGTCCTTCAACACTAAACTCAGACCATCAGTCTTTAGAATCATTTAGAGTAAAATCTCTATTTCACCATCTTAGCAAAGTGATGAATCAGGTTTATAATACTCTGACATCCTAGGCTGCACATAAAACTCAGAAAAAACCCCAAAACATTCCCTTAGATTGGTTTTTGACAGTATTGGCAGTGGACCATACATATACCTCAAAACAACTAAAAATCCACCTGGCGACTCCACTAGCCTCCAGTAGGCCTTACTATTCTACCGAACTCTAGGTTACTATCCGATCAACCTATCCCATCGCTCACTAACATAGCGGGATATGGTGGGACACTGAGTACATGAAAGTATAGAAAAATCTTATAGACTCTTTAGTCCTTTAGATACTTAAACAAGAAAGCAGTCCATAGACTCATTTAGAGTAAACTCTTTTTGTTCTCACCATCCTAGCAAAGTGTTGAAACAAGTTTAGAATACTTTAACAAACCATAGGCTGCACATAAACTCAGAAAAACCTTAAAAAAATTTCCAGATTAGTTACTGGTGGTGGACCATAGCTACATCTTTACAAAAAAAACCAAGTTCCACCTGGCGACTCCACAACTCCCAATATACTTAAAGACTCCACTGGAGGAAGAACCTAAAACATGACCGGTCATCCTAGAAAGAAAAAGCACTCAGGCCTTAGTTGGATTCAAGAAATTATTATCTTTATCTATAACTATGTTCTATCCTACTTTGAGCCTGATCAGGAATACACCGATGAGATTTACATTGATCATTGGAAAGATCTCAAACCTCAAAAATCTAAGCCTCAAATTTCAGACCATGAGCAGGCTTGTACACTTGTGCTTACCCCAGATTCACCTATGGAAAACCTAGCAAAACATGAGCCTCATGCTACCTTTCCCACTCTGGTTGAAACCTCAAACAGTCACGAACCTCTTTTTACACTACCTATATCCACAAAGGTCCCAGAAAGATACAAGCCTCTGGTTTTACCTCCCATCTTACAAGCCCTTCCTGCAAATCTTCAAAATAAATTACCCAGGTTTGACGGAGAAAGCTCCAAAGTCACCGCTGAAGAGCATGCCCGAAAACTTGAGGATTTACTTGACCTTTATGACATAGAAGAATATGATGTGCGTATTAGAATGTTTGCCTTATCATTACAAGGAAAAATTAAGAGTTGGTTTCAAGACCTTCCCGCTGCAAGAATTACCAATTTTCATCAGTTCACTCAAATCTTCCTAGATAGGTGGGTGGTCATGGGTAATAAAGTTCTCATCATAAAGGAGTACAATCAGTTAAAAAGACAACCAGGGGAAACAATACAAAACTTTTCAGCTAGGTTCAATAAAGTATACCATGCAATGCCTGCTAATCTAAAGCCACCCCTCGGATGTGTTCTCTTGCACTACCCAGATTCTTTTGACCCAGAGATGGTTTTCCAGATAAGAAACAAAGATCCTTTGACCCTAGAAGAAATTCAAAGGATAGAAGTTGATGTAGAATTCAACATACTAAATAGGGAAGCACAGCTAAGAATAATAGAGAAAGACAAAGAAAATCAAGAGAGACTAGTATCTTCAGAAGAAAAGTTGAAAAAATTGGTATGTATGTTAGGAAAACTAGAGCATCTACTTGATAGGAAAAGAGAAAAACACAAGGTTAACACTGCTTATTCAAACCAACCTACACTTCTTCCTCAAGTTGAACACACTCGACTATCACAAGACAAGAGTTATAAAAAAAATGTGCCAAATGGGAAAGTTGCAAATAAAAACATAGAGGAATGCCCTGAAGAAACTATCAGCCATTTTGAAATCACAGATTCTGAAATGGAAGAAGAATCAAAACCTTTAGATTCTCTACCCTTATGCTTTAAATCATTCCAGACTTTGAAAGAAAATTTGCACCCTAAAGATCTCTCAGCAATTATTCAGGAAAACCCTGCTCAAGTTAGCTCTCACCTAAATCAAGAAGGGCTGATTGAAGAGAAATTCAAATCTGAGATAGAAGATAAATCAAAACCTGTAGGGTCTCTACCTTTATGTTGGGAGTCATTTGAGTTCATAAAATCCAACTGGCCCCCTAAGAATCTATCAAAGGAAACTCGTGAATCCCATGTTTATTATCCCAAGCATCAAGAAGAGTTGAGTAAGGTTGAATTCAAATCTGAGATAGAAGATAAAGTAAAACCTGTAGGATATCTACCTTTATGCTGGGAGTCATTTGAGTTCATAAAAGAAAATTGGCCTCCTGAAAATATATCAGAAAAAACTCATAAATTACATGCTAACTATCCTCAACATCACAAAGAATTGGTTGAAGATGAAAACAAGCAAGAAATGAAAGAGAACCCACTGGATCTCTCTAAGGGCATAAGTGATGATTCATCATCTCTCATAGGTGAAGCCCAAAAAGACATTCATCCTTCAAATCATATTTCCCAAGAGAAAGAGGATTACTGTAGAGAAATGAAAATGCCTCCCTTTTTAACTGAATATTAAATAGATCAACTTATAAACATGCAGAAAGCCTCTGAAACTTTATATAACCAAAAAAATTTTGATCTGTCTCCTGTTAATCTTGAATATCATAAATCAAAAAGTAGATTTGTAAATCAATTTGAAGAAAATAAATCTGATAATCCAATGTGCATGGTTGGTGACATTAATTATAATGATGATCTTCCAAGGTTTGAGAAATATTTTGATGATGATTTCCAAACAGAATCTAACTTTGCAGAAAACTCAGCCTCTGATTTTTGGGAGGAAGCTCAGTTTCATAAACTTGAGAAAAGCGAATAGCCATTACAGATCATCTATGACACTGATGAGGAAAGCCTTGAGAGTTTAGAAGTAAGTGAAGCGTCTCGGACTCTTTGCTCTACTTCACTTCACTCCGTCAGAGACAACATGCACATAATTGGAAATCAACAGTTTTTCAGCTTTGATGATGAGGTTGAGGAGAATGATGAAATCCTCGAGCAGGTTGTAAATGAGAAGCCTTTTCCTGAAATAGTTGAAGAAATCATTTTGGACATGGAATCTTCCTTAACTCCAGATTTGCAGCCACCAAGTTCCATTGAGTTACAAATTGCAAATGAAGAAGTAGAGGTTGATAAACACATGGGAGTTGTCACACTGTCCTTTAAAGATAATTTACTGTCAAAGTGTATCCTTGTTCATCAACCTGATGACCTTCACACAGTTTTCAGTCCACTTAATCAGAACACATCATCTTGGAAAGAAAACTACACTGCAATACATGATGAGTCTGACAGTTCGAGTGATCATGAAGAAGATTTGCTTTACCAGGGGGGTCCCAAATATAGCCAAGTGGAAGAAAGAGTAGTATTGAATGAATTCTATATCTCAAATACTCTAGATCAGGTATTATTCCAAGATCCATTTGATGTTTTCCTTGAGAAGTCTAAAAGAGTAGTCTTGAATGAATCCTATATCTCAAAACCTCTAGATCAGGTATTATTCCAAGATCCATTTCTTGTTTTCCTTGAGAAGTCTGAAAGAGTAGTGGGTTCTATCATGAACAAGTTGCTACCAAGAATGAGAAAAAACTTGAGTACTACTGTCCAGAAACAAACCAAATGGGAGTGGCCTTTTCATTATTTTTGCATCATGAAAAAACTAAACTAGAATCACCCATGTAATCATCTACTTGACTGGTTACATTGGAAAGAAGAGTTCACCAAATTTGTATGATGTGTATAGTTTAGGCTAGGATAGGTAGATAGTTAAATCTCAGCCTTACGAGCATCTTTCCAGTTCTATATTGTTTGAAGAAAAAGTGAAAAAGTAGAAAATAAAAAAAAACAATAAAAAGTAGAAAAAGAGGGCATTTTCTAAAAAACAATGGTAAAGCCCCATGTTCCAAAAAAGATAGTCCTTCGGAAAGCGCGCAATTCTAAATGCCGCTACTAGTACTTCAATGTCTTGTTCAGCTATCTAGCCTAATCATAGCTGAGCATGTTTAAATTTATTTGCTGATAAGTTAGTGAGTTAAAAATATGGTCAACATTGTGTTAGCTTGACTTATCAAAGAGAGTAGATTAGGAAAAGATACTAGTTCCACACGCCCAAAACAAAACCAAAGAGGGAAGCAGGGATGAAAAAAAAATTATGCATCTTAGCCCTGTTTTCCTAGTTTCCATTTTATGCAAAATAATATTTGTGTGCAGTTTTTCTTTTATGCCGCAAATGCATGACAAATCAGACTGTCTAATCCTGATTTGTTCATCTTTTAAATTTCGTGTTTTAGATTAGAGAACAAAATCCTATAAAACAGCTTATTCTTGACAGTTGATCTAGCATAGGTAGAGTAATGAAGGAGTTGATCAGTTTAATCTGAACTCCCGACAGATATAAGTGTAGAATTAGATAGGTTCATTTTTCAAAAATAAAAATATATATTCAAAAGGCTGCTAGTTCAAATGCGCCAAAAGGAAGAAAAAATGTTAGGAAAGATAGTGGGGTAGGTAGAAATATCATTGATGCTAATCATGCTGTCACTTTTCAGAAGCAACATCAAAGAAGGTTGAAATTTTCCCCAATGGGTAAGGCACTGGTCTTCATAAGCCAAAGATATGAAGTTCTGGACACCTCCTGAAAAGGAGCTACCCTCCCCAAATGGGGCCACTATTAGTCATCAGTATTTTTTTACTTGTTAGTGATCACTAGTTGTAACAGCCCAGTTTTCCAACAGCCGATCTAAAAATTTGTCAAATTTTCTAGCTGGGGAAACACCCATAAAACGTTTTTGCTCTCCTTACTTTTCAGTTCGCCCATGACAAGATGAAACCCCATTATCAAATGCTACCTAGCCTCAACCATACTAGTCTTCCCATCAGCTCTAAAGAGACAATCCAAATCTGTTGAAAAACCCCCCTAAGTTAGGAAGTGGCGCTTTAAGGCATTTCACCCTTGGCAACCATCAAAGGGCCAAAAAACCTCCATCTGCTACAGACCAGTCACAATAGACCTCTCACTCTGCTAATGAAGTTAGTCACAACCCTAAGTCGCGCCACTTATACACCCTTAAGTCTCAGAAATGCATAGACCATAATCTCAAGCTGATTTTAGGTGTTTTACACTGTTTATGGATTTTACAAGCACATGAAACATGTCAGCATCTCAGAAGACAATTCTTGGCTCCACATGAGAAGACAACTGCTTCTCAATGTGATCATAAGCCTGAGATGCATCTACAGGGCAAAGAGTCACTCATCAAACTCTTGCAACCTCATTCAGCCTGAAAATACAGCAGAAGAAAAAATAGCATTGTCAAAAGGTTGTTGATAAGTCATGGCTAAAACCTCCTTCATTTATAAGAAGAGGGTTAAGGTGCCTCCTTCATCTACAAGTAGAGGGCGATGGCCAATGTTTGACTTCAAGAGTTGCAAACTGAATGTAAGACAAATTTGTTTTAAATGAACAGTGAGACAGTAACTAAAGTTTCTAAGGGAAAGTGATGATTAAAAGCAGATTTTTTAGGTCTTATGTCCAAAAAAAAGGAAGATCAATTGAAGATTCGGGCATTATCATCATGAAACTACAAGAAGAGACTCCATTGATCAAAGCTATTTTAACAATGCATCTCTGCAGGGGTGCTAGTATGAGTGGCTCAAATCAGTGTTGGGCAAGAAGGCACTTCAGTAAAAAAGACATCTGTGTATCCTTATGTTTCTGTTGGGTTATGGAATATAATGTATGGTTTTTAGATCTACATAGAGAAAAATGATGCAAGTAGTATACAACCCCTGAAATAAATCATCTTGATGTCATTCAAAGAGCCAGTGCAAGTCTCAGTGTTGCAATCCACACTCCACCACAAAAAGAAGTCCATTCTTCAGATGCAGCAGGTTTATTGACTTCTGGAACAACATGGGTTGTTTCTCTAGCTGTTAGGGCTCCATTAGGAGGAAAATGGCTAATAAAAACCTCGGTGTCTATGATTCATTCTAGCAGCCATTCCAGATCTCATATATTTGTCTCCTCAACACAAAGATATAAACAGGTTATGGCCTGAGTTTTAGAACCCTGGAACATCATGCAAGGCTAATCAGGCATGTCATCATTTCAAAATGAAAGCAATTCCCTATAAAGGGTCAGAGACACCATGCTGGTATACTTTGAGCAGATGAAAGACTGTAAAAAAAAAGCGCCTTCTTAGATAGAAGATGACCAAACATGGGTGGGTACAACTGCATTTTTGCACCTATATTCAAGATTCATTTCACAAAGAGCATCATTAACTCCAAAGTGAAATATAAGTTTATGTTGCAAAAGGAAGAAAACATCCTCTTTCGAATGACAAAGACAGGTATGCCTTTCAAAGGCCATAGGTATAAAATATTCTGAAGTAGCAGTTAGGCTTCCTATTCAGCATAAAGGCATCCTAAATAAATACAGAGGATTATAAGAATGCAAGAATGATCATAATATGTGTTTTGAGTCCTAGGACTAGGTAAAAGTAATGTGAACATACCACTGTCAAAAAGGAGGTCTCTTCACACATTGCTACAACAGATAAAGAGTACAAAGGTAATAGGTGAGTTCGAAAAGCAAGGTTTAAAGTTTTGATTTGAAAACAAATGCATCTTCAAAATTTTCAAATAAACCCTCTCCAAATCAAATGACAAGTGACCGTTGCGGTTTTCGCTATTTCAAAGGAGTAAATCAAAGTGGGAAACTCATTTTCAAGTCCCCAAGCAAGATCGAACATCCCTTTGCAATTTTCAAGCGGTAAAACGAAGTTTTCAAATCACTTTCCAAGGTTTTGAGAGTTTTTGAACCGCGCGGCACTCCTGTATAAGCGCGCAGCGCTCCTGGGCATAGTTTTTACACTGCGCTACAAAGGCGCGCGACGCTCCTGTAGCCGCGGGTCACAAGGGCCCGACAGGTGACCCGACACAAATTTCTGTGCGACACTCTGTCTTTCAAGCGCGTCGCGCATGTGATTAACCCTCAACACACTATCAAATCACCTCTGAAGCTGGCTCAAACTCCTCAAGAAGCTTTTCATCGTGTTTTAGAGGTTTTTCCATGTGCCCTCTTGGTTTTTCAAAAAACGGATAAGTGGTGTAAAGGGTTAGAAGGTCACGGTTTCAAGCTTGGTGTGAAAACGTAATGTTGTGTTTACATTGACTAGAGATAAAGAATTAAAAGGCTTATAGGTTTTATTGCATTGAAAAGCTACTATAACTGTCATAGAAATTCCAATTGAAGGAAGGAGCACAAGGTTTTGGAAAGAAAAAATGGAATTGAAACAGTAAGTCAGCCTTCAAACACAGTGGTTATTCCATGAGTTTCTTTGACCTTTCAGCATTTTCTTCGGGGTGTCGAAAAGACAAAACAATTTTTTGACTATCCATTCATAAAACATAAGTAGTAAGTCAAGTTACCATTCACATCTCAAGGTGTTGTCAAACTGATATAAAGAGCAGTAGGGTATAAAGACAACAGTGTTTTGTTTAAAAAGAAGTTTATTGGCATTTGACTGCTGCAAAACCTTTGATAACACCTCAGAAGCATTTCAAAACTCTGCCACTTTATCTCGTATACATAGTAACTTTGATTGTGTAAGATACATTTTATGGTTGACTGTCTTCATGTTGTTGGATCTGCTGATGAAGTGTCTACAAGGAAAAAGAAGGTTTTGAAGCTAAAAATATTGTGTTTGGCCTTCTTCTGAAAAAGGACAAGGGTGTTCTATGTCCTCAAAACATCACAGAGCAGAGTACTCTCAAACACAATACACAAGAAAATCTTTTTGACTGTGTTCATATTGTTGAGTTTATTGGTATTTAGACTGCTACAAGGCCTTTGTAATCACATCAAAAGCATTACAACTTTTTCACCTTACCCTATAAACAGAAGCCTTTGACTGTATAGGTACACTTTGTGATTACTATTTTCATATGGTTGAATCCACTGGTGGAGTGGCTTACTCTAGAGGGGAGCATTGTATTGAAATGAGAAGGTTATGGTTTTGCTTTTGGCTGAAGTACAAGGTTCTATTTTGTCCTCAAAACATCAAAAGCAAGGCACCCCTACCAAAAAACACAGAAAAGGTCACTTGGACTGTGTTTCTTTAACTGACTGTGTTTTTGGTTAATTTTACTTGTTGAGTAACATACCAAGTGAAAGGCAGTGTTTTGGGAGGAGCAGGGACCCGATATCACAGAAAACATTTCACACAGCATAGAGGCAAATAAATCAAAGATCAAACATTGATATCAGCAGGAGCAGCATGACAGTGATGAACAAGGAGGCTAAAGGGAAGCGCCGGGCACAGAAATTGAAGAAGGACACATCAGGACTTGAAATTTTGGCTTCAGTTTTAGAGCATGTTGCTGATGACCCTTGAGGGTCATACACACCAATTTCGGGCACATTTTGACATGTTTTGGTTTTTTGGCATTTTTGAGTTTTTGGTCAAAACTCATAAATTCGCCATTTCATTTTGCAGATTTTTCAAGGGAGGAGAATGGTATCTTTGGATTCCATAATTTCATGAGCATTCCCTCAGTTATTTTCAAAACATTTGGAGATCATTTTCCCCCTCAAAACGGTGAAAATGCTCGCTTTTTGCACACTCTGCCCGGTCTATCAGCAGACTATAATTTTTGGTTTTTTACACACAGGTGCAGATTTGGAGGACTTCCAGGCATCAGATTGGGGAAATTTCAGTTGTGCAAGAAAGTAGACACTTAGATATTTCCAATGAGCTATCATGAGCCTCATTTTGACACCAGGAAGGCTGCCAAATGTTTCCGGCAAGTCAGGGGACCTTTTGCTGATATAAATTTTGGATATTTTTGTAATTTTTGAACCTCTAAAATCTGCTTTTTCCAAATGTGCGTTTAGCTATTTTTGCACATGGAAAATGATGCAAAGTCAATTATTTTTCCTTTTTTAGCATTTTCTAGATATTTTATGAGATATTTTTTTTCCTTGGGCTTTGCAAAGCCTCAAGGACAAGTTTAGATATTTTGATTAGGCCAATAGGAGAGGAAGTTGAACCATGAGGTTTTCCTCACTTGAGCCTATATATTCCAAAGGCTTTCATTGTAAAACAAGGCTGAACTTGAGAAGAGAAGCAATATATGGTCATATGAGCTTTGGAAGAAAATACTTGTGTTATGCTTTTGGATTTCCCCTTGGATGTTCTTGGATGAATGATGAATGATTGTTGATGGATTCCATGACTTGGTAGAATGGTATAGTGTCTCTTGCTTTGTTGTTGTCTTTTAGTTTTCATTCATGATACATGTTTCTTGCTTGCTATAGATCAGTAGAGAACAAATTTGAGATATGCCCATGGAGGCACCTCAAATTTCCTGAATCTTCATAGCCTTCATGTTTTCTTCTTCCTTAGTTGCATTAAGGAATTCTTAACTGCTCTTTAACAACTTGAGGATATTGTTGCTTGTTTCATTCATAGTTCTATACATGCTAAGGACTTACGGTATGCCCTGTTTACCTATGGCTAGCTATAGTTCCATCCATGAAATTTCTCTTTGACTGATTAGATTATCATTTTGTTTGAACCAAGGAGGCCTAGTTTCGATCTAGCCCTTTGCCTAAAACTATGAAAATATTGTTGTTCAAAGTGCCCAATAACTTGAAGTACTGTGTTTAGGCGTTCCGGCATAGTGTTTTGAGTTGTTTGTCTTCCTTAAGTGTTTTCCCCAAAGTCTGATAGCCATTTCCCAAAGTTAGAGGGTCTTATACTTCTATGCATGGCTTGAATGTTTATTTCTAAGTATTGATTAGCTTGTAGTTAAATTTTGCATGATTAATGGTTTTCCATACCATGTTTATGTTATCTATTAAACTAGTTATGCTTGAAACTCTTTTTTGTTCACAAACTTGATGTCCATTTACTCCATTTTTGCCCTAAGATCCTTTCTACCTTGAATCAAATCGGCCCTTCAACAGCCTTGTATCTTCATCTAATAGCTTTCTTGACCTTTTGACCCCATAGCCCAGTTAATCTAACATATTGTTACCTATTTCATATCTTTGATCAATTTCTTTCCTCACAACTTAAAAAAACCAAAACCAAAAAAACATACTCCATAACTAGCCTAAAATCATAACATAATAAGCAAACACATAGATATCCCTTACACATATAGAGAGAGACCTCTCTGAGTCTAGGAAGGCTAGGTCCTTGGGCTCCAAAGCTTGGTTTGATGTTACACTGTCATTTGGCTTGCCAATCAGCCAAATCATGGGACCCTAACACTTAGTGAAATCACGTCCATACTTATGTTTTTCAGTGAACACATTAATTCATTATATGGTTGACCCTCTTGAAATTCACTAGATTGGTGCCAAGAATCTCTTGAGATATCTTCGGGGCACAACCAACCATGGGATGAGATACACTCCTGGGAGTATAAGGCTCCATGGATATACTGATGTTGATTGGGTAGGCAGTGTGGTGGATCGTAAGAGCACATCTGGATGTTGCTTCACTCTTAGCTTTGCTTCGATATCTTGGATGAGCAGGAAGCATAAATCGATTGCTTTGAGCGCCATCGAGGCCGAATACATTACAACGAGTATGGCCTATTGTGAAGTTGTTTGGTTGAGAAATATCTTCAGTGAGATGTTTGGACATGTGCTAGATACCATCGTTATCCTTTGTGATAACTAGAGTGGGATTCATCTTTCTGAGAATATTGTGTTACATGACCGATCCAAGCATATTGATATTAGGTACCACTTTGTTCAGGGCATGTTACAACGAGGCATCGTAAGGCTCCATCACATTGGGACTGATGAGCAAGTCGCATATATTCTCACAAAGCCCCTGGGGAAGGTCAAATTCTTAACCTTCCATGAGAATATTGGTATCATGGACAGACCCTATTGTGATGGTCCCACTTGAGTTGGACTATGAGCTCTAGGAGCTCCAAGGGGCTTGGGGATAGCTTCTTGGAGCTATAAGCAACCACAGGGCTAGGTTCACCAAAAATTGTTTGTGTGCTTCTTCCCCACCGTTATGATATTGAGTTGGTTCACCCTCTCTTTGATCTATACCTCGCATGCATCCTACACATGGAGTTTCAGATTCATGGGAAGTACCTCTCATTTGGCCAATGAGATGGGAAATGTGGATAGAGACCTATAACATGACCGATGGATGCATCGGGGATTTATGTACTCTCTATGTCTAGGATGGGATGTGTCTAACACCTTGATCTGGGATCAAGTCTGATGAGGTTCTTACCTCTAAACTAACTTCGGGTCAGTATGTGACTCTCTTGAGTCCCATTAGGTTTTAACCTCTAAACTGACTTTGGGTCAGTAGAGTGTGATGTCTATATAACTCACTCTCGTTATGTAAATAAGAGCCAACAAATCATGTTCCAGTAGGATGACACAGGATTGAAGGATGTTATATGATAGTACACTATGGTACTATATGACAAGATGGCACAGGTGGACAGATGGAGTTCTCCCTAGTTGAGAGGGAGTGTTAATTTTCGGCAACTATGTCGAAACTCCATGTTGCATTGCTCATATGATGATGATGATATTTTTTTTGGATTCCTCCTCTGAAGAGGTGAAATATTGATCTAAATATCATCTTGTTTGGATGAGAAAAACTTATATTTTGAATTTATTTCCCACACATGTGAAAATTGTCAAGGTCATCCAGAATTGTAATGTAGGGTCACAAGCCCCAAAATATGTTTCACACACCCTCATTTATGGATATAAATTAGAGAGAGATGATGCTCATTTCATCATCATCTCATCAGACACATTCCTCATCATTTGATTGGTTCGTACAGCCTAGAAGAGGCTTCTCTCTTTCTCCCACGTGTGAATTTGAAGCTGGAGAAATTTTGGACTATTTTTAGGGATTTCTGGACAACATTGAATTTGGGTCAACCCTCAAGATTTGAATTTGATTTGGATGCAGAAAAAATCCGATTTCGAAGGCCTCATTACAGGGCACAAAAATCAAGGAAGGACACTGACTTTTACCGCAACCTTGACCACCATTGACTTCAGCGTTGACTATTTTTGTTGACTTGCATTGAGTATTTTGGGAGCTGTCGTTGGAGGTGTGTGTGACATTTAAAGAAGGTTTATCTTGTATATGTTTGATTGAACCTCTAGGAGGTTGGAAGAGCTGGCTTGACCAGAAAAATTCTTTGTTGGCTAGGGCATCCGGTTCACTGTTGTAACAAACATTTCTCTCTACCTTTGCTGGACAAGAATAATTACAAATTTTTATATATTATTTTGGCTTGTATTCTATTGATCTATTATTATGTTCTATTAGTATTTACTTTCATGCTTATGTGATTGATAATTTGAATTAGGCCTACAAGAAAGATTGAAGTAAATTGCATTAAGCATAGAACATACCATGGTTATCTACAACTAACATTATCTCAGTATTCCCATTAGATTGAGGATGATAAGATGATCTATGAGTTAGTTGAATACCCAAACAAGAAAATAATTTTGTCCAAAAATTTCCAGTGAAAATGGGATCTCTATCACTTACAATATTATTTGGGTTTCCATGTAGCTTTTGAATTGTTTCCATAAATGCAGTAGCAATTGTACTCGCTTTAAATGGATGAGATAATGCACAAAAGTGTGCATACTTGGTAAATCTATCAACTACCACCATGATGATTCTTTCCTTCATACTTAGGTAAACCTGTGATAAAATCCATTGAGACCTCCTCCCAACGTTGACTTGGAATGGATAAAGATTGTAGCATACCCTGGGTCTTAATTTTCTCAACTTTATTTTGCTGGCAAACCAAACATTTTGCCACAAACTCTTGAATATTATATTTAGGACCATCCCAAAAAAAAATTTCTTCACCTTGTGGTAAGCTTTTAAAAATTTCGAATGTCCTCCCAAGGGAGATGTGTGCAATTCCAAAAGAATATTTTGTTTTAGTTGGGAATTCTAACAAATATATAAGCGATATTTGTACCATAAGGAATCATTTTTCCAACTAAATGTATCAGATGTATTGGGATCTTGCTACAAATTTTGAATGAGTGTCCATACTTCTTCATCATTCTTCCATTCCTCCCTTTCTTTGTTTATCCAATCTGGTTCGATAATATAAATGGTACAAAGTAATGCTTCCACATCCTCATCCTTTATTGAGAGTACATCTGCAACAACATTTAGCTTCCCTTTTTGTAGATGATTTCAAATTCATAACCCAACACCTTTGTGACCCATTTTTGCTCCTCTTCTAAAGATATTAAGACTATCATTATCAATTTTTACCTTGAAGTGTCTTACCATTAGGTAAGGTTTCCATTTATTTAGTGCATGTAGTATTGCGAACATTTCCTTCGCATAAATAGCTTTATATAAATACTTTCCTTTAATTGCACAACTTTCAAAAGAAATGGGTCTTCCTTCTTTCATTAAAGCAACACCAATTCCATTTCCCAAGGCATCACATTCCACAATAAAGGTTTTTGTGGATTCTGGTGTAGAAAAGACCAGTGCTTGGCACATTTCGTATTTAAGATTTTCAAAGGCCTTATTTGCTTCAACAATCCATGAAAATGCATCTTTCTTCAATAATGTTGTTAGATGTGTTGCTATTCTCCCATAATTCTTAACAAAATTGTGATAATATCTTGTTAACCCGAGAAATACTTGCAACTGCTTTATCTTTGTGGGGACTTTCTATTCCTTAATGGCTTTAATTTTGTTAGGGTCTACCTTAACACCCTCCTGAGATACAATATGACCCATATATTACACCTCTTGTACTCCAAAGAAACATTTGGAGGTTTTTTTCATATAATAGTCTCTCCTCCAATACTTTGAGCACCTTGTCAACATGTTGAACATGATCCTTCCAAGACCTGTTGTAGATTAGTATATTATCAAAAAATACTAAGACAAATTTTCTAAGGAAGGGTTTGAAAATGGAATTAATCAACCCTTGAAATGTATAATGTGCATTGGTAAGGCCAAAAGGCATGACCAAAAATTCATAATGACCCTCATGAGTTTGAAATGTTAATTTTTGAATGTCTTCAGTCTTCATTCTAATTTGATGATATCCTGAATGGAGATCCAACTTGGTGAAATAAATTGCTCCATGTAATTCATCCAATAATTCATCAATCACAGGAATGGGAAATTTATATTTAATAGTGAGCTTATTGAGCTCCCTATAATCTGTACACATGTGCCATGATCCATCCTTCTTGTGCACCAACACTACTGGAGCAGAGAAAGAACTTTGACTAGGTTGAATTATACCAACCTCTAGCATTTCTGCAATCATACGTTCAATTTCGCTCTTTTGGACATAAGGATATCTGTAAGGCCTGATGTTTGGAGGAACACTTCCTGGAATCTAATTAATATCATGATCATGATCATGAATAGGTGGGAGCCCTTTGGGAGTTTCAAAAACCTTGGAATGGTTGTCTAAGACTTTTGGGAGATCTGGAGAAATATATGATTTTGATGTTGGAACTTCTAGTGAGCATAATTGTGTAATTACACCTCGTTGTTATTTCTTCAGAAGATTTTTCATGACATTAGAGCTTATCATCTTTCCTTGCTTCCCTTCAATACCCCATATTTCAAATTCCTTTCCTTCCAAAAAAAAATTCATGAAAATTTCTTGAAAATTAAAAGCTACCATCCCCAAATATTGTAACCATTGTACTCCTAGTATAACATCAACACCACCCATTGGAATGGAAAGAATTGGACTATTCAATAAATATTCCCCCATGGTTAACTTGATATTACATCACTTTCGAGAGAAATTTATAGTTCCTCCATTTTCCACCATCACTTGACACTCTGGCATTGGGTATAGGAAGCAATTCAATTGCTTGGATACCTTACAATGAATAAAATTATGGGTACTACCCGAATCAATAAGCACTATTACATTTTTCTTCTTGATATGTCATTCTATATTGAGAGTTTGAGGAGTGTTAATTCCTGCCAATGCATTACAGGATGTGGTCGGATTCATTTCTTCTTCCTCTAGGGTTGGCTCCTAGTGTATATCCTCTTCTTTTGAAGTTTCTTGTTCCTTTTCTTCCTCCTCTTCACAATATATGTAAAATAATTTCTTATCAGCACACTTATGACCTTTAGTGTATTTTCTATCACAACTATAGCAAAGACATTTTTCTCTTTTTTCCTCCAATTTTTGTGGTATCAACCTTGTAGGTTTTAGAAGTCTAGGAGTAGCAACACTTCCATCTTTATAATTGTGAGTGGTAGGCTTCTTTGTCGCCATAATTTTTCTTTCGATTTTTCTTGCCAACCTGAATGCATTCTCTAATGTATTGGGTTCCCAAAGGTGAACCTTATGTTGGATTTTATCCTTTAAAGTCCCTATGAAGACATCAATCATATGTTCCTCTGGAATATTATTTACCCTTATATTCAATTTTTTGAAATCCTCAATGTGCTTCATCATTGAACCCTTTTGTTTGAGATTTATCAATTGGCTAAAGAAGGTGTTTATCTTTGTATCCTCATAATGTGTTATCATTTCCTCCATAAAAATTGACCAAGTTACGAGTATTTTACGAGAACAAATCCATCAATACCACACCAAATGATTTTGTTCTAAATATGAAATTGCAATGTGTATATTTTGTGTGTTTTGCGTATTATGGAGCTCAAAGTATTGCTCCATTTGTAGTATCCAAGTTATCGTATCCTTGCCATAAAACTTCCTCATATATATATTTGGAATATGGTGGGTCTTAAATCCAACATTAGAATCTATGAAATCATGATTAACATTTCTTTTGTTCTCATCATGAGTTTCCTCTACTACTTTTTCTCCATTAGGAAGATTTTCTTGTAGCAACTTTTCCAAACCTTCCTTCAAACCCTCCATGTATTTCTTCAAATATTTCATTTTTCCTTCTATACCATCAATCTTAGATTCCATTCCATCCTTATTAGATTCCACGCCATCCATCTTAGCTTCCATGCCATCCATCTTAGCTTCCATGCCATTCTTCAAACCATCCATCTTAGCTCTCAGGCCTTTCTTAAAACCATCCATCTTAGCTTCCACGCCTTTCTTCAAACCATCCATATTTGCTTCCATTTCATTTTTTTTACTCTTTGCGAGAGCGTAATTTTTTCCACTTGGTCTTGTAATTTTGATATATCATGTTTCACTTCTTCCTCTTCATGAGTCATAGTAGAGACTTATAAGGGCTTGATGGGTGTTGAATTATTTATAGGGAGGATTTTAGAACCCAATACTGATATATATGATTCAATATTCCCTTGGTATCACCAAATTAATTTTTCAAACAAGACTTATGCAATTAAAAAAAAAAAAAAATACACGCATTTTTCTTGATTTTGAGGAGCTCGATATTGAAACTAATGCGTATATGTAATTTTGGATCCTCAAGATTTTATCTTTAGTCCTTTAGTAGCCCTCTGAATCTTCTTTCCAATGCCACAGGTCTAACTGATATGGATTCTTCAAGACAAATTTATGCCCAATCTCTCACAATGACCTAATTATGAATTGGTTTAGTAGAGAGAACTTGTACAGTGTGCCACGTGTCATTGTTTCCTCCTTCAGCTATGAAATCGATACACAAGAATTTACAGTCTATTTAATTTCAACCACATTTTACAGAATTCCAATACGATGCTCAGAGAGAGAGTTATGATAATTTTCCCAAGGTCCACCTCTTTGAGATGAAATTCGGGAGCCTACAAAAACTCTAACTTCCATAGATCATATCTTCGAAAATATTATGAACCAAGATTTGAAAATTTTCCACTAATTTCCTCCGGATTTTGACGCAAATTATTATTTTTTTAGCATATGAACCTTCGTAGAAAAAAATTTACATCGAAAATTCCACGATGACCTGTTTGAGGCAACAAAACCCTAGAATCCAAAGCTCTGATACCAAATGTTATGAAACTAGCTCACAAAATAGAAGAAAAGAGAGATCAACAAATTAGAAATCATCCACTTCGAGGGGGAATCCTCCTTTATATTACATAAATGAACTATTCTTAGATGATTCAAATGAAAAAACCTTTTTTCTATATATAGTAGTTCATGGGGTCACAATATAATCCTAGCCGGCCTAACAATAATAATGTAAGGGCATAAAAATAACAATAGTGGACTATTATGGGGCACAATAATAACAATATGGGGACTACAGGGGTACAAAAATAAAAATAAGGGAGCTACACTAACAACAATAAGGGACTACACTAGTAATATAGGGCCCTGACACTCATCTCAAGGTGTGATGAAAATAAAAATCACGAGAAAATTCAACATTTTTTGTAGAATTGTTCTCCGGATGTATCACATCCATTATTGATTGAGTCGATGTTTCAAACCAATCCACCGTGGTTCATCATCAGTAATTAACCACAGTAGATTGGTTTGAAACGTCGACTCAATCAATAATGGATGTGGTATATCCAGAAAATAATTCTACACAAAATGATAATCACAGAAGCCTTAAATCTATAAATTCAACATTAAAGAGAAAAAGGAGATACAACCCTAATACTAGGAATTGAACCTTCAATTACATGATACATCTATCATTATTTCATATTTGAACCAATATTCGAGACATGAAAACTTGGATGCAGAGAAATATTTAGTCACATGGATTCAATGCTTTCTAATATTGATATGTACTATTACTCAAAGAATGCCAATAGAATTTTCAAGCACAATATATCCTTCAAAATATGCAACATTTAGAATCTCCCATATAGTATATCCTTTATGACAAAAGAATACATAACAAGGCATAAAATTATAAATAGGAAACAAAAAAATTATGAATATGTATAAACCAAATAATGTAGATTCCTAAATGTAGAAAATATAGAAATAAGAAATTCAAGTATGAAATAAATTCCATGAGTAAGGAAGGAAACAATTAGCAATCACTTTCCAACCAAGCACATGAATATGATTGACATGGGAAAGTAATATTTCTTTCTTTCCATGGATAAATATATTTATATTCATAATATATGGATATACATGTTGCTACCCATAATGGATTATTGAAAAGACTCTCGAGGCTTCATTCCTTCATCTTTTCCCTAGAAAAAGACTATAAACATTATAAAATCCCCAACAAAACATCTTCACCCATACATTCCCCCAAGACAACATTAGTTTGGAATAAAAACTCACCTTTTTCAATTGACTAGTTAACATATTATCTTAAATCAACATTACAAACAAGGAAAAGACACACAAATAATAAATTAAAAATAAAATGGTATTCCATGGCTTCCCTCTCTTAATTATACAAAAAATTCATAAAACCTAAAATATCCAAGACGTAGCTCTATTTCCTTCTAGGAAAACTCATAATATTTTCAATTCAACTCCCTATAGACATTATTGAAATATTTTTGTTGGAATAAAAGTAAGAATTTTTTTTATTTCCTTCCAGAAAGGACCTGAAGAAGCAACTTCAATTATTAATATTAAGGAATAAGAGCCCACAAAGTTATGAAGTCATAATTTGAACCCCTAACTAGAGCATAATGAACATGAAAGTGATGATTTTGATTTAAAATTAGAAAACCCCAACCCCATAACGAGGTGGGGTACCCTAGCTAGCACCATAAAAAAAACAATAAAATTTCTTGATCTAATGAAAACATCATTAGGAGACTATGATTTTAATTCTAAGGCTCTATTCTCTTCTCTTTATATATTTTTTGGATAATACCTACTATTATTTCCTATGGGATTCCTTTTTCATAGTGATTCTTGGCTATAATGCCTTCATTATATATACATTATTAATTTTGCACCATTCAAGGGAGAGAAACTAGGAGGAAAATGGATTAGAAAATTTCTTCGGGAAGAGGGGGCTCTGAGGCTGAAATTGCTCAAAATTATCCTGAGGTAGTCTAGTGGTGACCCTCATACAATAGTATGAGGTTTTTTAGCATAAACAAAGGTTATTCAAGAAAAATTGAGCCCTCCCTGAGGCTAGTCAAAGGTATGGTTAGGGTATGTGGCAGACCCACAATTCCTTGAGGCAATATAGTGCGCCTGAGATCGATTTGGATAGGGTATCATTGTAATTAATCAATTGTAGATAAGTTCATTTGGATAGGGTACAATTTTTCGTTAATTAATTCCTGTTGAATTTGATAGTTATACTAAACTATTGCAAATTCTCTAGATTAGTTTACAGATATATGTTGAATGGAAAATGTTGAGCAGTGCTACATATTTTATATTGCTTTTTATTCATAAATTGTACTATTAAAAAATTTATTTTTCCCATCACTAAGAAATCAAAATAAATTTGTTTAAGAAAACCCTATTTATCTAAGTTGTAACCCTAGGGAAAAATTTCCCTAACATATTACATAGTTCGCAGGAACGGTTTTTAAAATAAGAAGAGGAATATGAAATTAATTTAGCTCTCTTCTTCTCATCCTCTAATGCTCTGGTGCTCTCATGTTCTCGTTCTCTACCTGTGGTGTTTCAAAATGGACTCATGGACTCCACCTCTGGTGGCTCTATTAAAGGTGTTTCGAATGGACTCATGGACTCGAACTTTGGTGGCTTTTCTGGTGGTGTTTTGAATGGACTCACGGGCTCAACCTATTGTGGCTCTACCAGTGATTTTGAAAGGACTCAACCTCTAGTGGCTATGGACCTCAAAGACTAGACCTATGGTGATTTTGAATGGAATCACAAACTCGACCTTTGGTGGCTCTTCCAGTGGTGTTGAATGGAATAGACCTCTGGTGGTTTTGAATGGACTCAGATAATGACACAGTGGACTTTCATTTTAAATAAAATTTTATTTCTTTATAATTATAATTTGAAATAAATTACAAAAATAAAATAAATATTTTTTAACTTAAATTTAAAATATTAATATATTATATTTATATTTATATTTATATTTTATTTTGAGGTAGTCAAAATGTTAAACATTATAACATCTCCTTGGTGATTTGTATTGGGAAACTATCCAAGTCAAGCTTAGATCCCACTGTGATAAATAATTGGTTTATATCACTTATATGCACCTCACATGTGTTCCTTGATTGGAATAAAGGAAATCCTCTCCACTTTCATGATTGAACAGACCTTAGTGAGATTTTAACTTGGATGAGCAAGGGAAATGTCATCTCCTTTGTTTTTTGCACCATATTATCATGTGCAATTTTTTTTTGAAACATGTTATATTGGTCAACCATGTTGAGACATTATCCAAGTTAAAAATTGGGGCTATATTTATAAATTGTGGGGTTATACCCTTATGTATACCTTGTTACCCCCTCAAATCTAAGGGTAACTAGAGGATAAATTTTCTTTGATGATCCACATGATCACAAATGATGGTTCCAATCATGACATTTAGGATGTTCATATACAATATCCTTCATATGCCTCTCATATCATGCTTAGCATGACACACATCATATAATTTTTTCCATTGCTTCATATTAAATGTTAACATTCAATTTATTTGACATGAAAGTAGTGACTATGACTTTAATTGGATAATGAAATAGGATTCTTGGAAGTTATGCCTTTTAAGTTTTTTCACCTTGGTGGACATCATTAATCTCTTATTCAAGTGTTCCAACTCTTTAGTAGAATGGGTACTACTATGGTACATTGATATGGATAACATTCCCATGTCCCTTACAATGTTGGGCCCATTCACAACCGCCTTTATACAAGGTCAATTAATTAAAGCATAATTTCCATTGATTTATAAATGTTAAGTGAATTGAACATTTTCTTGACCCTAATTGCTAAATTTTAAGTGAATTGAAAATTTATGTGACCTCAAGAGTGTCGATAGAATTGAACCTGTGATCTCTCAATATAAAATTAAGGTGATTTGATGAGGGTTGCTTAACCAATTGAGCTAACACTCCATGACATTTATGTTATAATTTTTTGTTTTATATTTGAATTATTTGTGAGTCCCTTTTGAGTCTCTAAACCATCCCATACCATGAATGCATGCATCTACTATAACCATGTCAAATTTTAGTGCATATAAGTGCAAACTAAAAAAAATCAACGTTCGCCCCATTCACATCCCCCTCCATGTGGAGTCAATTAATTAAAGTGTGATTTCCACTAATTTCTAAATGTTAAGTGAATTGAAACTTTACCTAACCATACGATCATCAAGAGAATTGAACTTGTGACCTCTCAATATAAAATTAAGGTGATTTTACGATGGATACTTGACTAATTGATCTAACTCTTAGGAATAAATACATACGATGATAAGGATAGTAAAAAATTATAAATAATTTCATCTCATTGACATTTATGTTATACTTTATTTGTTTGATTTTTGAACATTTTGTGTGAGTCCTATTTGAGTCTTCAAACCCCCCCATACCATCAACACATGCATCTATTATAACCATGTCAAATTTCAATGCATACAAGCACAAAATGAAAAACTTTGAACATTGGCCCATTCACAACCCCATTTGTGTGGGGTCAAATAATGACAACATAATTTCCACTAATTTATAAATGTTAAATGAAGTGAACATTTAATTAACCCTGAGAGCTTCAAGATAGTTGAACCTGTGAACTCTCAATAGAAAATTAAGGTGCTTTGACGAAGGGTACTCTACAAATTGAGCTAACCCTCGGGACTAAATACATACCATGATAAGGATAGTAAAAAATAATAAATAATTTCATCTCCTTGTCATTTATATTATAATTTTGTCATTTTATTTTATAATTCTTTTTGTGAGTCATATTTGAGTCTCAAAATTCTCCCATACCATCAACGCATGCATCTACTATAACCATGTCAAATTCCATTGCATACAAGCGGAAATTGAATAAATTTCAATGTTGGCCCAATTCATAACCCCCTCTATGCGGGGTCAATTAATTAAAGCATAATTTCCACTAATTGTTAAATTTTAAGTGAATTTAGCATTTACCTGACCCCAAGAGCATCAATAGAATTAAACCTGTGACCTATTAATAGTAAATTAAGGTGCTTTGATGAGGGGTACTCGACCAATTAAGATAACCCTTGTGGCTCAAAACATACCATGATAAGGAAATTAAAAAATAATAAATAATTTCATCTCATTGAAATTTATGTTATAATTTTGTTGTTTGATTTTCAAATTCTTTGTCTAAGTCCTATTTGAGTCTTGAAACCCTGCCATGCTATCAATGCATGCCTCTACTATAACCATGTGAAATTTCAGTGCATACAAACACAAACTGAAAAAATTAAACGTTGGCTTGGCACCATTCACAACCCCTTCTGTGTGGGGTCAATTAATTAAAGCATAATTTCCACTTATTTCTAAATTTTAAGTGAATTGAACAATTACCTAACCCCAAGAGCGTCAAGAAAATTGAACATGTGACCTCTCAATATTAAATGAAGGTGCTTTAACAATGGGTACTCGAAGGATTGGAGTTATTGGTATAAACCCGAATGAGATTCTCTTAGTTTCAAGAATAATATATTTTATATTGAACAAGGCCAAGCACATGAAAGTGGAAGATCATATGGCCTCGCCCCTCCACCCCCCCCCCCCCCCCACACACACCCCCACATCACTCTCAATTCCCAATATCCAATTTATCTACTATAAAATATTTGAAACCAACATAATAATAATCAAGCATAGCTATAAACTAAGACAACAAAAGTTTAAGGTAAATGAAAGAGGAAAAATAAATTGAAAACATATAAACACATATCTTCGCATACATTTCAACATTTCGATATCATTAATCTTATTCTTGATTCAAGTCAACATCTGTATCATCTAGTTCAGAATTGATGTTGAAAGGATTGGCCATATTAGAATCATCATCAATGTCATCATTTCCAATCATATCATTGTCTATATCACCATCAATAACATTGTCTCCTATGTTTGGTTTGACTTGTTCAAGTTCTTCATCTAATAGCACATTGTTGATATCATCTTCATCCAAAACATTGTCTCGGTTAACATCTTCTTGAACTTTTTTGACATCTTCATCTGAAAAATGAATTAACTGCTCCTCTATATCTTCTTCTTCTTCAATATCATCTTCTTCCACTACATTATACTTTACCATCCTTCCTCTTAGATCATATCTAACAACATATGACCAACCCCATCTACCTAGAACCTATGAGTAAAATACATCATTCACATTGGCTTGGAAGAACATAGAGCTTTGATCCTAGATCAATATTCTTTGTATTAACCATGTTAAATCCGTTAGCATTCTCAATAATAGTTATATTAGTATCATGTTCATTAATTCGTAATATATACCATTTGACATCTAACATAACTATTTTGAAGGATTTAAAGTCAAAATCAAGTATATTTTCTAAATATCCATAGTATCAATTTTCAAATACTGTTGGATTTTTTTTCACTTCTGTAGGAAACATTAGTAAGCTAAAATACGGCAATAATCTCACTATCATAAATTTTCATGTTTTCATCCAACTTTTTGATGTGAAATTTGTGGCCACTACACCACATATCCTTGTAATGTTTTAACTGCAATGTGTCAAATGCGTAAAAAATTCATCGTAAATTGATAAACATATTTATACATGGAAATTATGCAAATAAAGAAAACAGAATTTCATATACATCAATATAATATTAAAAATAAATAAATAGTATGGGTGGATATGATTGCTTGTTTATCTGATAAACCATTTGATAAATCAATTTCTTTCTCTGTAAAATTGGTATCTCTTTCACGTTCAGCTATTTTGACCAATGTAGCTACACCATGCCATGATAAGCTACCATCACTAGATTGTTTACATTGCACAATCCATACCTTCAACAATTAAATATTGTTTGCAATGTATAAATGTATTACATCCCACTCTCATCCATTTGTATTAAAATAAAACAATTCACATATAATTAGTTACCACAATATACCTTCGTAATAATGGATTATGTACGAATACTACAAATTAAATAAGTATGATGTACATACAAAAAAAATCAAATGTGTTATAAATCTCCACCATCTACTTACATGTCACTTTCCTTATGCTACCTTTCCCCAATAGGTGCTCCCCTTCAAATTTGTTGATGGAGTTGACATCCCAAATGTGATCCACATTAATACTTGCAGTGAATTTAGGAATATGTTGAGTAATATAAACCATAGTTTGATATACCATATATCCCTCAACCATAGTACCCTTACGGCATTATCTTTGTATAACTAAATCCTTCAATGATTTCAAGTGCCTCTCAACCATACACATTGACCTTGTGTGTACAGGTGCACACTTTTCAATCTCCTCAACTAGGTGTATGAGGTAGTGTTCTTGTGCATTGAAAAATGTCAGAGGTATATACTTTTTTGATTTCACATATTAAATGAGGAATTTTTCTCCTCCAATACTTTATGTATTCTTTATCGATTTATTTAGATGACAAGAATCTATAATTGATGTAATAAAATCATAATTTTCAACAAAAAGGTATATATAGGTACATTAAAATTGAAACACATGGAGTAAAATATAAGTTGTGCAACAAATTAAAAAAAATTAAATTACAATTTGCATATAAAACGCTACTTATCTCATGAATTTTCCAAGCTGATATATAACTTGTTTGACAAATTGTTATCAAAGTTGTATAGGACAGATAGAGGTAGAACATATTGTAACAACAAAAATGAATATTCATTATTTATTCCTAAATTAGTTGAAAAAAACACTAACAATATGTTTCACTAAGATACAAATATATACACCAAAATAATTACCTTAATCGAGGTATGCCAATCATGAGTTTTTACCCCACCTAATTCACCTTTATTTTTTAGGATATTCTTTATGTTTGAGGAAAATCCAGTGGCATGGAAAATTTTAGGGGCTAATATTCGCAGGTGGGCTAATTTTCCATGTTTTTTTCCAAAAAACTTATTCGCCAATTTCCATTTTTTTATAAAAATGATTCGCCCAAATTGTACAATATAAAATTATTTTTTGTTAAAAATTGCCAACATTATATAGAGAGTATATATGAAATCATTATAAATTTGAATAATTTCATAATTACATCAATAAAAAATTTATAGTTTACATATTAGGGACTAGTGAGATTCGCCAATTTTTTAAACTTCAAGATAATTTTTTATCCTTAAAATTATCCCTATTTTTTATCCTTTAATTTTTTCAATGACCTGTTTTACATCATTTCTTTGTTTCTTTGTCAATAACCATGGAAGGGTACTTATATTTTGGTCTCCATCACTATTTGAATGAATCACAATTTGCATTGAATGATTGGTCTCCTTAATATAATTACAAACCTCGATAATTTTTTATTTGTCACTCCTTCCATCTAACATTTGTCATAACATTTTTGTGACATTATTCCTGATGTGCAGTGTATCAAACTAATGAACAATTTCTAGGTGTTTATAGTAGCGGAGCCTACTAAATTGTATGGGATAACTTTTTTTTCCTCTTGGAACCAACCCATTATTACTGCCTTCATGATCATGACCTTCAAGGTGAAGCAAAATTAAAGATATTACAACAATGATTGTTAATTAGTACAATGAGAAAAATGAAATAAAAATAAAAATATTCCAAACATTTCATCTATGATACATAGAATATTTTTCGATCCATACCTTGAAGATTATTAATTCTATTATATTTCAATTTCCATAGACGAGGTGCCATTCTCCATGGTTTTAATACAATATCTTCTTTCCCATTGAAAATATGTGTTTTTGGTACTTCAATACCTATAGTTCTTAGAGAGGAAGTTCATATACTCATCAAACACCTCCTTTCCTAAACTTCTAGAATGATGATATTTCATCTTAGGACCACAAACTAGACATGCAAATTTACCCTTTGTTTGAAGGCCTGCAAGAGATGGACTAAATTAGATACCAATTATTTGAAGTATGTTATTTAAAAATGATGCATGACATGAACTTCATAAATTAAAACACTATTAAAGTGTAGGGTAACGTTATAGCATACCATAAAAATGTGTTAGCCATGGGGCATTGTGAATTTCCCATACAAGAATTGCATGGTATTGAAATTCCCTTTATGCACCTATTGGTCTAGAGATATCATACTTAATGATTCCCTTACATAAATCTAGTAACTCGTTGATAATAGGATCAATATATACATTCATATATTTGACTTGGTATTTACCTAATTTATTGAACATATAATACATAATTACTACATATATCAGTAAGTAAAAAAATATCGAACATATAAGACATATTTATGAAATAAAGAAGACAAATGAGATGTTACCGTGTTGAAAATTTTATTATAAACAAATATCTTGAATGATCATTTCCAACATTATGTGTTCCTTTTTTAGTGACATCCATGGAGGAATTTTATTGTTGATAACAAAAAATGGCCACACCGAGTAAGTGGATCTATGCTTGCCAAATGGATTGACATCGTTAGTTTCCAATAAAAGCCTAAGATTACGAGGTTCATCTTTAAAGTGTGGCCATATTTACTCTATCTTATTAAATTTATATCCATTTTCAGGAATTTGAAGAACATCATCTATGCTTTTGTTCTTTGTATGGAAATCCATAAACTATGTTATGCTTTTTCACTTGAACAATCGCCGCAAATATGGATTTATGGGAATATAATGAAGACCCATGCGAGGAATTTTTTTGTTGCTTGAGTGGTTCTATATCTACTAATTTGAAATTTCAGGCATTCTTGTTTCAACACATGTTCTCCATAATACATAATATGATCTCAAGACATGCATGAATGGATTAATACTCCATTCCAATATCATTCATAATGGCATGTAAATATCAATATATGCGAGGTAAAACACTTGACAATGGTAACATAAATTCTCCTAAAAATGTACAGCATAATTAAAAAATCAGTATTTCTTAATGTAAAGAATATTAATCATACATATTGCATCTTAATTTTATAGATGATCAACTAACAATAAAAATAGAGGAAAAATGAAAATCTTTATCATCATGTACTAAATGTCACAAAATATATTACATACCTTAAAATTTGTGTGACACAAGTGTCTGACAAACCATTCATAACCTTTACGTTCACCAACATCAATCTAGAAAAGAGAATACTTGGTTTGGAGCCTTCATATAGAGGTTTTGTTTCCTTCTCAATTAGAGGTCTATGAAAAACACCATCTAGTTGGTTGTCATCATCATCCATTCCAACGTCATTAAATGTATCCTGGATCAATATATTTGTCCCATATTCTTCAATTAAGTTATTAGCATCATCATCTCCTTCCATAGGATAATTAACTTGATCTTCAATATTCATTCCATCTTCCTGAATAGATGCTCATATAAAGCCCATGTCATCCTGATCCATGGCTAGTGCCCTAGGGCATTGTTTCTTTTTAATTACAAAAAATTAAGTAATATTAGTGTATATAAAAATATATTTAAACGATACAAAATTTTTGTTGAAGATTGCAACAAGAAATAGTGAAGTAGGCATCCTGAAATGTCATCCTTGATCCTAATTGGAAAATAATCACCTAAACTAGGTGGGGCCCACACAGGTGATTTTTGGCGCAAAGACTATTTTTAGACTATGTCTATTTTTAGACATGTCGATCATATTCTATGAGTTGCAGGATACTATTTGTGGATCGTTGGTCAATTTGGAAAAATAGATGGACTTCTATTTTTAGACATATTGGGTGGAGTCTGTTTTTAGACTACTAGTCTAAAAATAGATATGTCAAATATTATTAGCTCTTAATAATATTTGGGCTCTAAACATTATATTATTCTCTTGGAGAACTTTAGTTAAGTGCACAGATGTGGCACAACAGCTGACAGAATGAGTTACACTATTCCTGAGGGTTTACTGGAGCTATCGCATGGAGGACTTCAGTTAGAACTCATGTGATAGAGTTTGGTGGAGTTGGTGGAGTTGTATTTAGTTTAACTCAGTTAGACTCAGTGGAGCTAGTTGTATCTAGTCTAACTGATTGATACACTAGTGAGAGTGGTGTGAATTAATTAGTTAATTAATTCACTAAATAATAACTCATTAATCAATTGAAGAAGACATCAGTTAACTACAGTGCATGACAGTTTCAGTGGAGACCAATGGAGAGATAGGTGAAAGGGCAAGTGTGACTGTCAGTTGTGACTATAGTGTTGCATTTTTTGCACCACACATTCATTGGAGATGCCAATGAGGATTGCGTGAGCAAGGCTGGAGAAATTTGAGTTCATTAAGAGCCATTATTTAGCAAGGATTGTGCAGTAGACGCAGGCTAGTAGGTGGAAAATATTGGTGCATGGATTTGCAAGGTCGGGCCTGATTAGTGTGTAGCGATTGTATTGTACTGAGAGCTTGATATGATCATATTTGTATGAGGATTGTTACATGATATCTATGAAATATATTATATACATATATTTGGGGTTTTCAGCTTCAGGATTTCCCGTTAAACAACAGTGTTAATGTGTGTGAATTTTTGTTGTTTCATGTGTGCATTGCAATCTCGATTTAATTTCCGTAAATGATCAATGGTGAAATAGATTCTGTATTTTTCATGAAGTTAAAATAGTGTGATATTAGGAGAATATTGGACATATAACACATAAGTTATCTAATTTATACATGGTATTGGAGAAGTATTGATCATAGGAGATTGCAATTATTGAAGCGGTTGAGTTTTGTGCTGGTGGAATTCGAATTTGCTGCAATGTTTTCTTGGTGTCGAAGTTGAGCATTCATTGAAATGTCTTTCAACAGATTGTGATTGGAGTATGCCCTTGATGGGAGATTGAATTATATTGCATGGAAGGACAGGATGGAGGTGATGCTAGAGGATAATGCGCTGAAGGAGTTCATCGATAGCTATGTTTCTAAGTCGAGTCCTAGTGATGCAGCCGCACTTGACGCATGGAAAAATAAGGTAGCAAAGTGTTGAAGGATTCTGTTGGAAGATGTGAAGGACCACATTGTGTCCAACCTTCATGGGAAAGCCACTCCATTCTTAATGTGGAAGGCTTTGACAGACTTGTTCCAAAGCAGAAGCGACCAGAGGAAGTTGGCGCTTAAAGACACGCTCAAAAAAATAAAAATGGAGAAGAATGACACTATTCCAGTATACTTGACAAAGTTTTTCCACTGCAGGGATGAGCTTGGGAGTGTAGGAGTCAGTGTTTATGAAGAAGAATTGGTGAGCTTGGCTCTCCTTGGGCTTCCAAAGATTTTGCATAGCTACAAAGACTCTGTCAATGGATGGGAGAAACTGCCAGGATGGGAGCGACTTTGGTCAGATCTTGTGCAGGAGGATATAAGGTGAAGTACCAGGGATGGATCTTCATCAAAGCATGATGATGAAGAGGATTTCACTTTGGTTTCCAAGGAAAAGAAGAATAAGGGGAAGAAATTCCATTCTATATCTGAGGGCGGTGAAGATGGAAAAGAGCGTGACATGTCCAAAGTGAAGTGTTTTCACTGTCACGAACATGGGCATTTCGCCACAAATTTTCCACAGAAGAAGAAGAAAAAGAATTTTGTTGGAGCTACAGCTGTTGAGGCTCTTGCCTCACAATTTGAGCTTGACTTCTCATTGATCACATGCATGGTGTCTAGTGCATTGGGATCGAGGTGGTACTTTGATAGTGGTGCTTCCTTTCACATGACGGGAGATGTGAATCTTTTCAGTGACTTGGTGGAGAAATATCTCCAGTTTCATGTTGTGTTGGGTGAAAATGGACGATACAATGCAACTGGAATTGGTACCATTACCTTTCAGAGGGATTTAGGTAAACTCATTCTTTTACAAGATGTAGTGCATGTTCCAAGTTTAAAGAAGAATTTAATCTCAGTCGAAATGTTAGAGGATAAAGGGTATGATGCTGTCTTTAGTGAAGGAAAAGTTTTCCTTCGGTACAAATCAATAGGAAAAGTCAATAAGGTTGGGATTTGAGCTAAGAATATTTATAGATTTGATGTATATGGGATTTCTACGGAGCTTCCTACTGTTGGGAAGTGCAAGAAAGACATGCAATTGAAGCTTGAGAGGGAGTTGGATTTGCATGCAGGTAAGAGTGAACCTCGGGATGTGGAGCAGCCACAAGATGAGGATCATGGAGTGGGAGCAACCACTCATGCAGAGAAATTTCGTTCCAGATGGGCAGAGGGAGTGCATGCAAATACCACCAGGTAAGAGGTGGGTCAACATGCATGAGTAATCCCAAGTGGAAATTTCTGGGAAATATTCATTGAGATGGTGTGGATCTCATGAATTGAACCTGGCTACGAGGTGCCCATAGAGCAGCAGTAGCATGATCAGTTGGATTGATGCAGGCAGATCAAAGTGACAGTGTTAGATTCTGGAGCACAATTCAGAGTTGACAGCAAGTGTAGAGTGTATGGGTGCAGAGTTCAAAAACACAGTGGTTCCTGAAGACATGTGCAGTTGGTACCATAAAAATTTGAAGACTTTGATGATAGATGCATTAAGATTGATTGAGTTTTTTGGATCCCTTCAGTTTCGGAAGAGTTGCAGAGCAGATGCATGGGGTTGCAGGGCGCTTGCAAAGGTTGCAGGGCGAATGCATGGAGTTGCATGTCACATGCAAAGACATCCCTTTCTTTTTGAGAGGTAGTGTTGAAGATTGCAACAAGAAACAGTAAAGGAGGCATCCTGAAATATCATCCTTGATACTAGTTGGAAAATAATCACCGAAACTAGGTGGGGCCCACACAGATGATTTTTGGCGCAAAGTCTATTTTTAGACATGTTGATCATATTCTATGTGTTGCAGGATGCTATTTATGGATGGTTGGTCAAGTTGGAAAAATATATGGACTTCTATTTTTAGAAATATTGGGGGGAGTCTATTTTTAGACTGTCAGTCTAAAAATAGATATGTCGAATATTATTAGCTCTTAATAATATTTGGACTCTAAACATTATCTTATTCTCTTGGAGCACTTCAGTTAAGTGGATAGATGTGGCACAACAGCTGACAGAAGGAATTACGCTATTCTTGAGGGTTTACTGGAGCTATTGAATGGAGGACTTCAGTTAGAACTCATGTGACAGAGTTTGGTGGAGTTGGAGAAGTAGTTGGAGTTGTATTTAGTTTAACTCAATTAGACTCAGTGGAGCTAGTTGTATCTAGTCTAACTTATTGATACACTAGTGAGAGTGGTGTGAATTAATTATTTAATTAATTCAATAAATAATAACTCATTAATCAACTAAAGAATACATTAGTTAACTATAGTGCATGACAGTTTCAGTGGAGACCAGTGGAGAGATAGGTGAAAGGGCAAGTGTGACTATCAGTTGTGACTATAGTGTTGCATTTTTTGCACCACACATTCATTGTAGATGCCAATGAGGATTGCGTGAGAAATTCTGGAGCAATTTGAGTTCATTAAGAGCCATTCTTCAGCAGGGATTGTGCAGTAGAGGCAGGCTAGTAGGTGGAAAAGATTGGTGCATGGATTTGCAAGATCGGGCCTGATTAGTGTGTAGCGATTGTATTGTACTGAGAGCTTGATATGATCAGCTTTGTATGAGGATTGTTACATAATATTTTTGACATATATAGATATTTGGGGTTTTCAGCTTTAGACTTTCCTGTTAAACAACTGCGTCAATGTGTGTGAATTTTTATTGTTTCATGTGTGCATTGCAATCTTGATTTAATTTCCGCAAATGATTAATGGTGGAATAGATTCTGTATTTTGCATGAAGTTAAAATAGTGTGAGATCGGGAGAATCTTGGACATATAACACATAAGCTATATAATTTCTACACTTTTTAAAATATAATATATGAAAACAAAAACAACAAAGACAATGGCAAAGATAACTTAGGTGAGAGTAAGAAACAAAGACAAGAAATCAATGATGAAGATTTTGCAGTTTATCAATATTATTATTAATATGTTGTAAAAAAATATGAAAATTGTTAGTTTTCTTGACATGTAGAAAAAAATACCTATTCTTATTTTCCCTTCTTCAATATGGCATATTCTTTCTTGATTTCACTTCGAGAACGCAAGTTTCATGTAAATGAAAACTTTATTTGAACCAACTAATTGGATACTACGATTTAATTTATAAGGGGTTCAAAGTTGAGGGATTAGGGGTTAATGCATTAAGGGTTAAGATATTATTGGCATTCAAGCATTAGGGGTACTTAGGATTTGGTAATCTAGATGGATCAATTAGCTTGGGTGAGAGCGAGAAACAAAAACAACAAATAAATGATGAAGCTTATACATTTTATCAAGATGTTTATGTAATATGTTGAAAAAATTTAGGAAAAATGTTGCTTTTCTTGACTTATAGAAAGAGAGACACTTTGTGAGATACATATTTAGAACCAACAAAAATAACTTATTTCCATTTATCCTTCATCTTTCGCTCAAAATATAACTCATACCATATGCCTAGAAAGAAAGTTGACAACAACATCAATTGAACAAAAAAAAAATTATTGTCTTCTACATGACCCATGATGGTGAGGTTCATTGATATATTTAGAGTAACCGAAAGCTTTTTGTGTAAGTCTTTCGCTTAAGCCTTTAAAAATTTAAACTCTAATCCCTTGACCCTCAACACCTAAACCATTCAACCCTAAACCCTTAACCAATAATTTGTTACCCCCTAAGCCACATTAACATCTAAATCCCCTAGGCTGTAAACCCTCTAAACCTAACTGATTAATGCCTAACCCCTTAACCTATTAACCACTAAACCTAAATTGTAATTTGAAGTTGAATTTTTATAATTTGAATATTTTAAGATTTTTAAAGACACAATTTTATGATACATTTTAGGTACATTTTTTGGTTGACATTGTTTCAAATTTAATATTTATTAATAAAAAGTTATAAATTTTGATTATACAAATAAATTTAAATTTTTTAAATCACACACACACATGGAAAAAAAGAATATATATATATATTTATTTATATTTTTTAAAGAAAGATAAAAAAGATATATATTTTATTATTTTTATTAAAAAAACATTCTATTATTATTTAAGAAAATGTGTACTATAACATTTTTTTTTTCATTCAAAACCATTCTAATAATTCATCAAAATCAAAATTTTACAAAGGATAAACACGATAACCCCGACTCTCCTGCCCTCACTCCGACTAAATTTGAAGGCTAGGAGAGAAAACAAAAAATAAGGATGATCCGCCAAGCTTTGCCGAGTAAATAGAAAACACAAGACCATAAGGCCCAAAAAAATGATAGAATAAGAAGGTAACCAATAGTCATCAAGGAACATTAGGGGGGTCTGGAGCGTTCCCTTCTCCTAGTGCATCTGAATGGCGTAGGTCACCATGGAAGTTGTTATCACCAAATTGAGGTTGATGGGTTGCTTCAAGATTCAATTCAGAGTAAATTTTTCAAACCATTTTTAGTTGGAACTCAACCTTTCCAACCTGAGAGGGCTCTCTCAAGGTAATGTACGATATTCAATAGAAAACGCTTGGAACAAATATAGATAAATTTGAGGGTGTTTTGAATTTTTTTTATGCAGGTGAAGGATGTGAATAAACAGATACCATTGGGCATGGAGTCAGAGGGAACTCAATTACATGAAAAAACATCTAACATGGAAGCTGAGGCATGTGTGTATTCTCATCAAAACACAACTTGAACAGTAAACCATATGCATACAGGAAATTGGAGCATGATCAAACATGAATTCCAAGTGATTACACATAAATTTAACTCAATAAACATCAAATAGATAAATAAGACGAACACATATGAGAACACATGATGAATCTCGGGTCTAACAGAAGTCTTCTGCAACTGTATATTACTGACTAAAAAATATTGCAAAAGTAGCTTATGGCATAACATCAATCAACCCTCTTTCAACCTTCTAGCTACCTATTTATAAAATTAGATATCTTTACATGTAGTCTGCCAGCTGGCTAGACCTTCGAATTTTCTCAAAGACACCTTATCCAAATAGGAAACAGATTACAAGGAGGGAATCTAGTGATATTTCTATTTCTAGGAGTTCAAAACCTATTAGGACTCTAACTCTATTTATTTCACTAACAGCTTTTACATAATCTATTCATGATGATACTTATCAAACATAACCACTTTGAGTGAGATGGAAATGTCTATAGCCAAACAATAAAACAACCTAATTGACATTAAGGGTCTGCTCCTGAGATTTTCAGGATGTGCTGTCATAGTTGATGATGTCTCCAGAATTGATGAGCTTACAGCCTAACCACCTTCACTGATACTCTTTGACTAATCCAAAATATTGTTGTGCTTCAAAACTGCATTAAATGCTTGAAAAACTTTGAAATTCCTCCTCGCTGCAAAAATAGAGGATTCTAGGCAAGTTCGTAGTGAGAAGTTCGTAGTAGTCTTCTTTTGACCTTTTCTGCAACCTGGTTGACTTATTTTCTGATTTCCAGGTGTCCATTAAGTTAAAAAATTTAAATATATGCTTTTACCCACTCCGTTTGAGACAAAATTTGGATTTTATAGCAAAAAATCATCTTCAGTGAGTTCATAGTGAAAACACGGCTTTAAGCCTGGAGTACGCTACGAACTTGCTTGATAAACTACAGATTTTGAAAATTTCACTTCCCACCTCCCAAACTTGTCCAAGACTATGTGGGATGCTGATATCAAACATGACAAGGCAAAATTAATTAAAAATATATCTTACCCCTCCTCAAGAAGTAGTAGCTTCACCTTTAGCGGGTTCATCTACTAATGTCATCTTTAGACCTTTATTTTTTAACTTTTTTTGTACCATTCCCATTTGAATCTCCATCTATTTAACCTGATTTAGAAATATTCTCCTCTTTGCGTCCATCCATCTATTCCTCATCATGGTATTCTTCATCATCTTATGAAAAGGTAATGTTCTTTTCAACATTTTCTTTGACCTTTCAGCCACCTCATCATAAAAACTAATTTGCTTGTTGAACTCTTTCTTAAAATCTTACAACTACTTCCTTTCTTGCTTGAAATATTATAGCTCCAACTTGATCTCTATGATCTCATTTATTTCATCTTTAAGTTTCTCTTTAAGGTGTCAACTTTAGATTTTTCTACCATTTTCTCTTTTCCTTTCTATGCTTTAGTGATTTATGATTTTGTGGGAGATATTTCGATGATATCCTCCACCATAGGTTATATATTATTTTCTTCTTCCTTCTGATTTTTATCATATTTGTCCCCTTTAGAGAGTTGTGACCTAGTAAAAGGCTTCCTAGGCTTGAAAACATAACCAGAGTCTTCACTAGAGAAATCTATATTTTTTGCAGTAAGGCATTTTTTCTTCATCTTTATTCCCTTTATTTCCATTGGTTTGATTACAGGCGTCTCTTCAATGTCAATAGCATGAAAAATATCATCAAGCTTACCCTTTCCTTTTTTTTGAATCCTGGTGATCCTCCTAGAAGTCCTTGTGTCATACTTTTTCTTGCTGCTTGTGGATGGTGGTTGAGGTGCCATTGTTGTTTCCTCCAAATGTTCAACCTCCATCTCCATAGGCTCTTCTACACGCTGCATATCTTTTTCAAGTTCAGCTTCAACTCCAACTGTTATCACAAAATTGTACTTGATTGGTTGCTTATCAAACAACTCAGTGTAACTATTTCAAACTAGATTTTAACTAAAGCTTAGCCTCTTCAGTCTGAGAGGGCTCTCTCAAGGGGGTTTTATGATATTGAATAATGATGGTATTAGATGACTAACTCTATTGGAAATGCAACTTGTTTTTTATGTTTACAGGTTGAAAAGAATGCAGGCTTACTACCATTGGGCTTATGGAGTCAAAAATCAGTATTTTCAGTGGCAAGGTTTCTTAACATGGAAGCTGAGGCAGATAGAGGTCTTTAATAAAGGCAACTCATACATAAAAAATAGGAAAACACAGTCATTTCATCACTAAAGGAAGTCAGAGCATAAAATTATGAATTCTGAGTAATAGAGATGAAATCTACAACAAGTGGTAAACATAAATATATAGATCAATAAGACATTAAAAACCTCATAAGAATCTCAGGTTTGTTAAGAAGAAAGTCACTCTGTATTACTGATATAAGTCAAATTCATAAAACCGGCAATTTGGTGCAAAAATTATCCAACCTCTCACTACTTCGATGCTTTGCCTTTAAATATAAATTCTTTACAATAAGGATGATCTGCCTAGTGGCTATACCATCAAATTATCCTATGACACATCACATAACTGAAATACATGACTTCTAACTGAAATTTGATAACTACACCTTAAAGAAAAAAACTCCTAATAGGACTCTAACTCCTATTTATTACATAACTCTACCTTATCTTGTGAAACAATTACATGACAGTTACAAAATAAGCATCATGTGCTCAATAGATACATGATAGATTCACTTCCACTTACATATTTAAAACCCTCCTAGACATGTCTAACATAGCCCTACTTTTTAGGAATGCATAACCCTTATCTTCAAAGTTTCTTTGGCTGATGACCTATCTCCACAGCACTTCCTTCAAGTCATGAGTATTTTATGATAAGCTCCCTTGACATGTTGGAGGAGTCCAGTTGTCCAAAACTGCCATCAAGATGCTCCAAAACCTTTAACAATTGCTTGCTACGAAAACAGGACAATTTCGTAGCAAGTTTTGATAGCGTTGAAAAAGTGGCTTCTGCACCCATTAACTTCGCTCCTTTGTTGTTTAATGGTGTCAATCAAGTCATGAAACATCACCACTATTAATCTCCCTCCTCAAAAACTAAAAAAAGTGAATTTAGAGGCAAAAAGGTTGCTACAGGTTTTTTCATAGCGTTTTCCTGGCTTTAAGCCTAGGAAATGCTACGAAATTGTGTAAAAGTGCATAAATTGCCCATTTCAAAATTGTCTCCAAAAGTGACCTCTGGCTGCAAGAAATTTATCTTCTACATGTAATGAACCCTCTAAAGCATATTCAACCTCAAATTGTGGTATTTACTCCTCATTTATGATCAATTGACCAATGGGCTGCTCAACCGCAGTCATCTTCAAACCTTTCTTTTCCAACTCTTCATGAATGAGTTCCAATTGTTATTGAAGGTCTTTGACTTGGTCCTTTAGTGTCCTATTCTTGGATTTCAAGTGCAGGTTTACCTTTTTTATGTGTTTTACCTCTCTTCTTAGTGGCTGAGTCCAATTTATCCGTTTTTCTATGTTTTCCAAGCTCTTTGAGACACTTGTGACTTGATCCTCCCAAATCTTCCTCATTTGTTCAAACTGCACTCTTTCAACTCTATGCTTCTTTGCCTCTTTCCTCAAGACTTATATCTCTTCACTTGCATCTTTCAACTGCTCCTTAAGGGCTTCAACTTCTAACTTTTCAGTGATTTTCTATTTTCCCTTCTTTTCTTTGATGACCAGATCTTCTTTTGTAGGTGAGGAGAGGTCTATGATTCTTGGTGGTGTCTGAGAAGTTTCACTGACCTTCTGAGCCTCTTTCCTACTTTCCATTACTTTTCTTGCATGCCTAGTCATTGTTTTTCTAGGTTGAAACATGAATCCAACATCATCACCTGCAAATTCCAATTTCTTAGCTATTTTTCCTTTCTTAAGCTTCCTTCCTCCCTCTTCAACATCTTCAACTTGAACAATGGGAGTTTTTTCAATATCAATGGCATGCAAGATGTCTTGTAAGTTACCCTTAACCACTTTTTGGCTCCTAGTAACTCTCTTGCTGCCATATTTGCTAATTTTTTGCTTCTATGTTGCAGGTGTAGCTTTGGGTATGTCAATCTTCTACAAAAGCTCTGTCTTTATGCCCACTAGTTCTAACTTCTCTGCCACTGAAGGTGATGGAATATCTCTAGGTTTGGGAACTCTTTTAGGAGTGCCAACATCTACTTAAAAACCACTTATGAATAGAAAAGATGACCAGTCTCTGCCTAATCTCTTTAACTCCTCTAACACCAAAAACTTGATCAAACCATGATGAAAAAAGGAGTTTTCATTTCCGTTGGTTTTAACTTGAACCTTATCTAAAATTTTAGCTAATCTTCTGTATAAGTAAAAATTCAAGTCAAGAGACTTCTTACCCACAAAATGCAGTAGAAGCCTAAGGTGATAGGAGTAGACAATGTGAAACCTCCCTTCATAGGTGAAGTACTTCTGAATGATCAGCAACAAATTTGAGTAGTTTCCCTTCATAGGTGAAGTACTTCTGAATGATCAGCAACAGCTTTGAGTAGTTTCCCTTCATGTAGCTCCTTGGGATAGCATTTGTGAGATCAATTTCACTATGCTCTGGCTTGATGAATTCTTTGCAGTCCTGCATGGTGAACTTGATGCCCTTAAACCATTGTTTCCCTCCTCTGGGGATTCCTTTTGTTGCTGCAATGGTTTCTGGTGTTACTGTGAGGTTTAAAATTCCCACCTTTGAAGCTGTCCCATTGAACATGATAGCAAAATCTTTAGAAACATGTAGATGAAAACCCTGCAGCATTTGGAAAAATTGCAAACAACCTGTTCTTCTAAATATCTCCAAGGCAATTGGGTCTTCATTTAAAAAAATCATTTCCATGGGCTCATATCTGAGGCAGTGACCACCTTTATTAGTCTTATTTCTTGCAGCCATAGTGATTTTAAATCTTCTTAGGCTCGCTTGATTAGTGACACCTGCAACCTTTGAAAATGCCAGCAACCAGCTTGGCTCGGTGAAGCAGCTCTTCAGACACTCAATAACATTTTTAGGTCCCTATATTACTAGTATATTCCCTTATTGTTGTTAGTGTAACCCCCTTATTGTTATTATTGTACCCTTGTAACCCCCATTTTATTATTATTGTGCCCTTAAATTATTATTGTTAGGTCGGCTAGGATTACATTGTGGCCCACTAGGATTACATTATGGCCCCATGGACTCCTATATATAGAAAGGAGGTTTTATAAATTGGATCATCCAAGAATTGTTCATTTATGTAATGTATTGGAGGTTTCCCCCTCGAAGTGGCTCATTTCTAAGGCGTTTATATCTCTTTTCTTCTCTTTTTGGAGCTGGTTACACAACATTTAGTATCAGAGCTTTGGATTCTAGGGTTTCGCTGCTCCAAACAGGTCATCGTGGCATTTTCGCTATAAATTTTTTCTACGAAGTTTCAGAAGCTGAAATTTTCAGGGTACGAAGCCGAAATCCTGAGGAAGATTGCCTAAAAATTTCAGAGCTTGGTTCGCAATATTTTTGGAGATATCATCTGTGGAAGTTAGGTATTTTTTCAGGCTCCTAAACAGGTCATCGTGGCATTTTTGCTATAAATGTTTTTATACAAAGGTTAAAAATCTGAAATTCATATGGTGGGAAGCTAAAATCCTGATGAAATTCTTCAAAAAAATTTAGAGCTTGGTTCGCAACATTTTGGAAATATTGTCTGTGGAAGGTAGTGCGTTTTCAGGCTCTTGAATTTCATCTCAAAGAGGTGATCGTGGGAAAAGTTCAATAACTCTCTCTCTGGGGATCGGATTGGAGTGCCGTAAAAATTGGTCATAATTACACGGACTGTAGTTTCTTGGATATCAATTTCAGAGACAAAGGACAAAACAGTGACACGTGGCAAGTCGTACAAGTTCGCTCTACTAAACCAGTCCAGAATTAGGTCATTGTGGGAGATTGGACACAACTTCGTCTTGGAGAATCCAAATCAGGTTAGACCTGTGGAAATTGAAAGAAGCTTCAAAGGGATACTACAGGGCGGAATTTCAGATATTTAATATTTTCAATTACAGAGATAATTCAATTTCAATATCGAGCTCCTCAAAGCAAGTAAAAGGTGTGTATTTTTTTCCAAATTGCATAAGTCTTGTTTGAAGAATCAAGTTGAATTGATTCCAAGGGCATATTGTAGAATATATATCAATTTTGGATTCTAAAATGGCCCCTAAAAATAATTCAACACCCATTAAGCCTTCAGAAGGCTCTACTATGACTCATGAAGATGAAGAATTGCAACATGATCTATCAAAATTACAAGAGCAAGTGCAACAGCTTTCACTCTCGCAAAGAGCAACAAAAAATGAAATGGAAGTTTTGAAGAAAGGCATGGAAGTGAAGATGGACGGTTTGAAGAAAGGCATGGAAGCTAATATGGATGGCATGGAAGTGGGCATGGAAGCTAAGATGGATGACATGAAAGACAACATGGAAAACATGAAGAATGATCTAAAAGCATACATGGAAGGCTTGATGACAAGCTTAAAACAAGAAATGATTCCTAATGGCGGAAATATAGTAGAAGAACCTCATGATGAGAACAAAATAAATGTTAATCATGATTTCATAAGCTCGAATTTTGGCGGGAAGAACCACCATATTCCAAAAATGGATATGAGGAAGTTTGATGGAAAGGATACTGTAACATGGATACTACAGATGGAGCAATATTTTGATCTCCATAATGTGCAAAACACACAAAAGGTATGCATTGCAACTTTTCATTTAGAACAAAATACATTTGTATGGTATCGATGGCTTTTCTCCCGTAAAAAAATTGTCACTTGGCCAATTTTTACGGAGGAAATGATAGCACATTATGAGGATACAAAGAGCAACACCTTCTTTAGCCAATTGATAAATCTCAAACAAAAGGGTTTAGTGGGGCAGCACATTGAGGACTTCCAAAAATTGAATATAAGGGTAACTGATATTCCAGAGGAACAAAGGATTGATCTCTTCATAGGCACTTTAAAGGATAACATCCAACATGAAGTTCGCGTTTTGGAACCTGATTCATTGGAGAAGGCATTCAGGTTGGCAAGAAAAGTTGTATGTAAAATTATGGCGACAAGGAAGCCTACCACTCAATTCTATAAAGAAGGAAGTGTTGCTACGCCTAGATTTCCACAACCTACAAGGTTGACACCACAACAATGGGAAGAAAAAAGAGCAAAAGGGCTTTGCTACAGTTGTGATAGCAAATACACTAAAGGTCATAAGTGTGATGAGAAGAAATTATTTTACATAGATTGTGAAGAGGAAGAAGAAAATGAACAAGAAGAGGATATACACCAAGAACCAGCCCTAGAAGAGGAAGAAATGAGTCTGACCATATCGTGTAATGCATTGGCAGGAATTACCACTCCTCAAACTCTCAAGATAGAAGGACATATCAAGAAGAAAAAGGTAATAGTGTTGATTGATTCAGGTAGCACCCATAATTTTATTCATTGTAAGGTAGCCAAGGAACTAAATTGTTTCCTATACCCAGCACCAGAATGTCAAGTGATGGTTGCAAATGGAGGAACTATAAATTGCTCTGGAAAATGCCATAATATCAAGCCAACCATGGGGGAATATGTGTTTACAAGTCCAATGCTTTCCATTCATATGGCAGGTGTTGATGTTGTACTAGGAGTACAATGGTTACAATCTTTGGGGACGGTAGCTTTTAATTTTCAAGAACTTTTCTTGAAATTTTTTTCAGAAGGAAAGGAAGTCGAATTACGGGGTATTGAAGGGAAGCTAGGAAGGATAATAAGCTCTAATGTCATGACAAAGATTCTAAAGAAAGAACAACGAGGCATAATTGCACAATTATGCTCACTAGAAGTTCCGACATCAAAATCATCTATTTCGGCAGATCTCCAACAAGTCTTGGACAATCATTCCAAGGTGTTTGAAACTCCCAAAGGACTCCCACCTATTCGTGATCATGATCATGCTATTCATTTGATTCCAGGAAGTGTTCCTCCAAACATCAGGCCTTATAGATATCCTTACTTCCAAAAGAGTGAAATTAAACGTATGATTGCAGAAATGTTAGAGGCAGGTATAATTCAACCTAGTCAAAGTTCTTTCTCTGCTCCTGTAGTATTGGTACACAAGAAGGATGGATCATGGCGAATGTGTCCGGATTATAGGGAGCTCAATAAGCTCACCATTAAAGACAAATTTCACATTCCTGTGATTGATGAATTATTGGATGAATTACATGGAGCAATTTATTTTACCAAGTTGGATCTTCGTTCAGGATATCATCAAATTAGAATGAAGATCGAAGATATTCTAAAAAAAACATTTCGAACTCATGAGGGTCATTATGAATTTTTGGTCATGCCTTTTGGCCTTACCAATGCACCTTCTACATTTCAAGGGTTGATGAATTCCATTTTCAAACCCTTCCTTAGAAAATTTGTGCTAGTACTTTTTGATGATATACTAATCTACAGCAGGTCTTGGAAGGATCATGTTGAACATGTTGACAGGGTGCTCAAACTATTGCAGGAGAAACAATTATATGCAAAAAAATCCAAATGTTTCTTTGGAGTACAAGAGGTGGAAAATCTGGGTCATATTGTATCTCACGAGGGTGTTAAAGTAGACCCTAACAAAATTAAAGCCATTAAGGAATGGAAAGTTCCCACAACCATAAAGCAGTTGCGAGGATTTCTCGGGTTAACAGGGTATTATCGCAAGTTTGTTAAGAATTATGGGAGAATAGCAGCACCTCTAACAACATTGTTGAAGAAAGATGCATTTTCATGGACTCCTGAAGCAACTAAGGCCTTTGAACGTCTTAAGGAGGCAATGTGCCTAGCACCGTTCTTAGCTACGCCAGACTTCACAAAAACCTTTATTGTGGAATGTGATGCCTCAGGAAATGGAATTGGTGCAGTTTTAATGCAGGAAGGAAGACCCATTGCTTTTTAAAGTCGTCCAATCAAAGGAAAGTATTTACATAAACCTATTTATGAGAAGGAAATGTTAGCAATACTACATGCACTAAAGAAATGGCGAACTTACCTAATGGGAAGACACTTCAAGGTAAAAACTGATCATGATAGTCTTAAACACTTTTGGAACAAAGACTATCTTCAGAAGAGCAGCAAAAATGGGTCACAAAGATGTTGGGTTATGACTTTGAAATAATCTACAAAAAAAGGAAAGCTTAATGTTGTTGCAGATGCACTCTCAAGAAAGAATGAAGAGGTGGAAGCATTGCTTTGTGCCATTTCTATTATCCAACCGTATTGGATAACCGAAGCAAGAGATGAATGGAAGAAGGACAAAGATGTATGGACACTCATTCAAAAGTTGCAGCAAGATCCTAGTACATCTGATACATTTAGTTGGAAAAATGATTCCTTATGGTACAAATATTGCTTATATCTTTGTAATAATTCCCAACTAAAACAAAATATTCTTCTCGAATTGCACACTTCTCCTTTAGGAGGACACTCAGGATTTTTAAAAACTTACCACAGGGTGAAGAAAGAATTTTTTTGGGATGGCCTTAAATCTGATATTCAAAATTTTGTGGCGGAATGTTTGGTTTGCCAGCAGAATAAAGTGGAAACAATTAAGACCCCGTGACTTCTACAACCTTTATCCATTCCAAGTCAACGTTGGGAGGAGATTTCAATGGATTTTATCACAGGTTTACCTAAGTCCGAAGGAAAGAGTGTCATCATGGTGGTAGTTGATAGACTTACCAGTATGCACACTTTTGTGCATTATCTCGTCCATTTAAAGCAAGTACAGTTGCTACTACATTTATGGATAGAATTCAAAAGCTACATGGAAGCCCAAGGGTTATTGTGAGCGACAGAGATCCCATTTTTACTGGAAATTTTTGGACGAAGTTATTTTATTGTTTGGGTACTCAATTAGCTCATAGCTCATCTTATCATCCTCAATATGATGGTCAAACTGAGATAGTAAATAAATGTTTGGAAGGATATCTTCGTTGTTTTCTATCTGATAAACAAACACAATGGGTCAAGTGGTTACCTCTCGCTGAATGGTGGTATAACACTTCCTTCCATACTGCAGCAAAAATTACCCCATTTATGGCACTTTATGGATATCATCCACCATCCATCACATCATATTTAAGGGAAAATTCAAAGGTTCAAGCAGTGGAAGATCACATCGAGCATCAGCAAGAAGTTCTCCAACTCTTAAAGGATAACCTGAATTTGGCACAAAATCGAATGAAACAACAGGCAGATCAACATCGTAGCGAGAGAAGTTTTGATGTAGGAGATTGGGTATTTTTGCGGCTACAACCATACAAACAAATGTCCCTCAAGCAAGCAAAGAAGGATAATAAATTATCGCCAAAGTACTATGGTCCTTACAAGGTGTTGCAAAATATTGGTACTATGGCATACAAATTGGAGCTTCCTGCTTCTTCGCGAGTACATCCAATTTTCCATGTTTCATGCTTAAAGAAGGTTATCGGTGAAAATGTTCCAGTTCAAACAATATTGCCAGAACTTGATGAGGAAGGAAAGATCATATTGGAACCTGAAGCGGTCACAGAAACAAGAACTCGACAACTACGGAATCGATCAATCTCAGAATATCTCATCAAGTGGAAGAACTTACCCACTGAAGATTCTACATGGGAGGATGAGAATATTATACAGAAGCACCCAGAGCTACTCAAGTGTTGAGGAAAATTTTTTTTTGAAGGAGAGGGGCATGTTAGGTCCCTATATTACTAGTATAGTCCCTTATTGTTGTTAGTGTAACCCCCTTATTGTTATTATTGTACCCTTGTAACCCCCATTTTGTTATTATCGTGCCCTTAAATTATTATTGTTAGGTCGGCTAGGATTACATTGTGGCCCACTAGGATTACATTATGGCCCCATGGACTCCTATATATAGAAAGGAGGTTTTGTAATTGGATCATCCAAGAATTGTTCATTTATGTAATGTATTGGAGGTTTCCCCCTCGAAGTGGCTCATTTCTAAGGCGTTTATATCTCTTTTCTTCTCTTTTTGGAGCTGGTTACACAACAAACATGCAAAGATGAAGTAGAGAATGAAAAAAAGACTCAATTGGGTAATGTTTTGTGGTTTCGATGACAACTCATCCCTAATCATGACACATGCATTCTAAAAACAGTAATGATGACCTCAGGCATGACCTTTATACCTTGATTTAACCCTAACAGACTCGAACAACATCCACCCTATCTCCAATGATGAACTGACACTTCACCTTAGGTTTGACAAGACAAACGGAAAAACAGACTTTCGTAGTGAATCTAGTTCAATTTTTGACAGTTTCCCTATGAAACTAGTAGGCAGTTTCGTAGCGAAAACTGATGTTTCATAGTGTAAAACACTACAAAAATATGTAAAAGTAGCTTAAGTGTCATTTTTTAATTTGAACGCTTGGGAAATGAAATATGACACCTAATGATGACTGATAGGACATGATATGACCTAAATGAAGGTGGTTTTGAACCTTAAGATAGGTAAAAGATGAAAAATTTAAATTTTCCTATAACAACTTGTGACAAATGAACTCTATGACCATGTCAAATAATGTTTCACTTTTTTTGAGTGATAACAATGACTATGGAAACTTTATCCTTTTTGGGAGTATTTGTTTTGGACTTGGGTGTCTTCTTGGGAGTAATCACATCCACATCATAACCACTTAGAAATAAAAATGTAGCCTAGTCTCTGTTCAACCTTTGCAATTCCTCCATAACCATCAAATTAATAAATCCATGATGAAAAATAGAGGTCTCACTACTTTCAGGTTTTTCTTGAACTTTATCATACATCTTACCTAAAATTTTGAAAAGGAAGAATGGAAGGTCTAAGAGCTTTTTACCTGTAAAATGGAGTAGAAGTCTAAAATGGTGCTGATATATCATGTGGAACCTTCCCTCACATGTTAAATACTTGTGGATTACTAGCAATAGCTTTGAATAGTTCTCCTTTAGATAGCTCCTAGGTATACCAGATGTCATGTACACCCCTATATGCTCTTGCTTCAAGAACTCATCACAATTATACAACTTAAACTTAGTGGCCTTGAACCATTCTTTCCCTGATCTGGGACTCTTTGTTGCTTGAACAATGGTTTCAAGGGAGACTGTAAAATTCAATATGCCTACCCTTAAATCATTACCCACAAAATTCACAGCAAATTCTTTGGAAAATTGAGCATGATACCCCTGCAACTTGTGACAAAATCTCATGCAGCCAACTTTGGTGAAGGCCTTTGCAAAAATGGGATCTTCCATGACCACTTTAAGGTCCATAGGTTCATACCTGACCACTGAGCCTCTCTTGTTTCTCTTCTTATGTGTGACCATTTCCTCCAAAACAACACTTCTTTCTTTGACAATTGACACCTGCAGAACGTAACACCTTGACAACAAGTGGTTTTGTGGACATAATTGAGAAATCGCCTAAGACAACAACTAGATCGGAGACACAACAGGGAATGGTGACATAAGAAACTTATAGGGATGACAAAGGTAAGTGTTTAGGCTCAAATTCATGAGAGTTAAATTAAGAAAAAGAAAAAGTGGAGGTAAAATGAAATAATGAGGTGGTGATGATGACCATGTGTGACACACATTAGATTATGATTTAAAACAGGTAAGAATGTGATGGAAAATTGAACCCTACCCTCTCATAAAATGACAACTCATCAATCCCTGAACCGTTGCAGAAATACCAATGTTCGTAGCGAATTCTATTATAAATTTGGCAGATTTGCTAAGGAATTGTCAGGTGAGTCCGTAGAGAAAATCACCTGATTTGCACAGAAATCGTTACGGACTTAGGTAAAATGTGACAAATGTCAAAAATTAATTATTTGACCTGATGTATGTGATTTTTTGAAATTGGCTTATGACAAGACCCTATTTACATAACACAAAAACACCTTGGACCCTTTAAAACTATAGGATGATCATGAAATTTTAATATTTTCATGAATTTATTTGATCAACCTGCTTGAACTAAGTCAAAATGACCTTTATGACCAACCTATTGTTATTGATGCTAACATAAGTGAAGCTCCATGTGAGATATACCCCCATCTCACTGGTTGAGGCAGTCATTGGTGCCTCTATGGCTTCGTCTAATGGAGCCTAGGCGATCAAGGATATCCCATTTATTCTGTTGTAAATCATTCATGAAGGAGATATCTTCATTTTGGTCCTCATGTCGCTGCTCCCACATATCCTCTAGTTCTTTCCTGATATTTCTCATTAGTAGGTCTAAATAGACAAGGGAAGTGGGTTGTTCCACAAGGCCATGGGAGGGGGGTCCGCCCTAAGCAATATATCCCTAAAAAAAAACACCTGCAACCCTATCCTTTGCTGCTCTAACTCCCACCTAACCACCCCGCCCTACATTTTTCCCATGTGGCACCTGCCCCCTCCGAGACCAAACCCTTTGCCTGAGAATTTTTATAAATGTACCAGGCCACCGAGGGAAGAGATATTCCTTAGAAAATGTGCTAATTCTAGACCAGAAAGAATTTCCCTAACAATTACCCACCAATAAAACAACAGAGACAAACATCCTTGTATCTCACTACACCAACTCAGAATACTAGTCCCTCGACCACTTGGGCGGGGTAGAATTCCCAGTAACTCCCTGGAGGTGGCCAACCCAACTCCCACAAGCCCAAATTGGAGCCAAAATCCAAATTTTAACCACATAGCTTCTAGAAATTGCAGGATCGTGCTTTCTTAAATAAGAGATTACCCAGTTACCATCCCTCCTCCTAGGAAAAGATGAGGGTCACCTTTAAGGCTCCACTCGCAGCAATATAACCGGAACTAAACGCTTTCAACTACGAATACATAGAGAAAAAATTACCTAGCTACTTTCACAGGTGTCAAATATTCACCACCAGGGATGCCTAATCACAAACCAGAGGCACTGAGCCTACCAACAACCACCAGTCCTCCAGTCCTAAGACTTGTGCAACTACTTCTCCACCAGATCCCCTTTAACTTCAAACCTCTTGGATGCAATATTATAGCACACAATTACTAGGGGAACAAGCATGCATATGTTGGCAATATTTGCATACTCTACATCATTTTCACAACTCACTTCCACTTCCATACCATAAAACTTTGAACAATGATACCAGGATTCCATCCAAGGTTTCTAACACTCGTCGTGCTTCTCGAGACTTCCCAGTTTCCTCCGCAAGGTGTCCTGATGACATACCAACTTGTTTTCATCTGCAATGGTTCTAAATCACATTCGTGTTGATGGATCCATGCTCGTCCACCCCCATCGAGGTGTGTACCATAATGTAAATTTTATTAAATAAATTTATTAAATTTTAAGAATTAAAAATCCAGGCGTTAGGGGTACTTAGGATTTGGTAGTCTAGATGGAGCAATCAACTTAGGTAAGAGAGAGAAACAAAAACAACAAATCAATGATGAAGCTTGTACAATTTATTAAAATGTTTATAAAATATGTTAATTTTGTTTAAGGAAAAATGGTACCTTTCTTGACATGTAGAAAGAGAAAAAATTTGTGAGACATATAATCAAAACCAACTAAAATAACCTATTCTTATTATGCCTTCATCTATCAATCGAACAATAACTCATACCATATGACTAGAAAGAATGCTGATAACAATGTTAGTTGAACAAGAATTTTTATATTATCCGTTAAATGACCCACGATGATGAGGTTTGTTGTTATATTCAAAGCAACCAATGACATTTGTGTGTATGTCCTTTGATTAAGCCCTTAAACCCTTAAAAACTAATCCATTCAACTCTAAACCCTTAACCAATAACCCTTTACTCCCTAAAACCCCATTAACGTTTAAATCTCAAGACCTTAAACCTAACTTAAACCTATTAACCACCAACCCTAACTTATAATTTGAAGTTTAATTTTTTATAATTTTAATATTTTAATATTTTTGAAGATTTAATTTTATGATACATTTTAGGAAAAAATTTTGATTGACATTGTTTCAAATTTGATATTTATTAATAAAAACTTATAAACTTTAATTATAAAAATAAATTTACAAAAATTTAAATCACCCACACATTAGTATTCGGACATTGCTATGGTTGACCTAGCTAGACATCAAGAATCTGATGCATGTAGCACACATGTAGGATATCTAACATGTATAAATGTGTGTTGAATATCTCGTGCATCCATCGAAGATCTAACACATTTATGCATAGTGTCGAACATCCCACGTTGTTCGAGGCTTTAAAAAGAAAAGTACAAAAAATCCAAATAAAATTTGACAATATAAATGATTTTATCAGTGCTATGGGAGTAAAGTGTCAATTTTTTCAGCCATATAGAAAGAAAGAAAGAATTTTTAATGTCCACGAGCCTAAAAATAGCCTATGGGACATATTGATTCTCTATCTGGCTCTTTTGTTTGGCCCTTTTCCTGTGAATTTTTACAATAACCGCTCCCATCTTATTGACAAAATCTTCGCTGAATAGATTATCCCAAGAACTAGCTACCAGAATACCTGCATAGTTTTCCCTATTGTCTTTGAAGGCCTCACATTCTAAAATTAAATGTTTTTCTATTTCCACTTTTCCAGAGGAGCAAAAAATACATACTCTTTCTTCCCACATTTCTTTTTGCCTTTTCCAACGCCCTATTTCACAACGGAGTTTATGAGAACTAGCCCTTAATTGAGCAATAATAATTTTAGATCTCCAAGAAATATTAGCCCATATGTATGCCTTTTGTTGATGGTTATGTGTGGGGTTAAACTCTTCAATGCAGTACTTCTTATTTCTCCCTAGCTCTTTCTCCCAAGTGTGTTTGTGGAACTTATACATAACAAAATTTTTTATCTCTTTACTATTTGTAGGACACATGCTCAAGAAAATACCCCATTTACTAAACCATTTGTTATTTTTCCACATCCAAGTCTTCTTTATTTTGCACAATCTGTCACTAAACACAACCTTAGGCCATCTACCCTCTTCCATTTGCTCAATTTTTTTCAGATACCTTATGACTCGCACCATAGAAATTACTTGAATAGGAGCAACCCATGTTTCACTTAACAGGATAGCATAAGGAACTGCACTTTTAATTTTGAATTTGTTTGTAATAAAATGCTTCTGAATTTTCTCAATTTGTTTCCATTGCATCTCGGTTGTGTTGCTGGGCCACAGTTCACAACTGTAGAGAATCACCGGAATCACTAGAAGCCCAAAAAGAGTTAGAGTGGTTTTCCAGTCCCACAATTCTACCTCTCTACACTTGTTTTGAAGAGCATAAAATGATTTCCAACCCCCTAAAGTTCTTTTCTTTCTACAACCATCCCAACTTAAATTTATGTTGAAGTCAATTCCGAGGTATTTGTAGTTCGCAACTTCTTCCAAAATGCTACCTTCAAAATAGAACTTATGTTGGTTATACTTTCTTTTGTTAGAGAAAACCACTACTTTCGTTTTGCTAATATTGACTTTCATCCCAACCCTTCTACAAAAATGTATATAACCCAAAAAGGGTAGGAGACAATGGGCAACCTTTCTTGACCCCGATAGCGCTTCTAAAACTTTCAGAAATGCCAGCTGAAGTTCTGATTTTGACTTTCGCCTCTTCATACAACCTATGCACAACTGCTCTCAAATGAATGGGAACCCCGAGTTCCTCCATTTTGCCCCAAATCTTATCCCTAGGAACTGTGTCAAAGGCTTTTCTGAAATCAACAAAGCAACAGAAAAATTCTTCCTTTTTCTCCCATAATTTTTCAATGATGTGCCTTAAATTTATACAATGATCAACTGTGGAATGTTTAGGTCTAAAACCTGCTTGACCTTTAGCTCGTTTATCTTTTTCTTCTACCCACTTGTTGATTTTCTTTTATAACATGCTTCTAAATAAATTTGCAAACAAGGGTTTTATCATTATGGTTCTATAATTGGAGGGATTATTGACGTCACCACTCTTGAAAATAGGTATTTCCATACTAGTTGTCCAATCTGTGGGGAACCCCTGCTATAAGATGTTGTTGAAAATTTTTGTGATGTGAGGTGAAAGAATTTTTAAGGCCCACTTTAGATACTCTGCTTGGAGTTCATCTAAGTCTTTTTCTTTTCCAGTGCCCAAATTCTTGATACCCATCTCTACCTCTTGCACCGTGAAGATTTTTGTGTTTGTGTTGACCAAGGGAGGAGGGTCAACCTTGGGATCCTTCTCATAAAGTTGTCTTACATAGTCAAACCATTTAGAAGCTGTAATTTTGTTTCCAATTTGCACCTTTTTCAGTTAGAGCTCCTTCCAGAATAATTTGGGGTTATTTTTCCCGAGGAAGATTAGTTCTCCTCTCATTGAAACCATGAAATCAGCCTTTTTCTTTTTTACTATCTGCTTGTAAGCTTTGAGCTTTATGTTATCCGTGCCTGATTCCTTCCACCTTCTCCTTGCCTTTTTTCATTCCACATCAAACTAAGCATTAACCGGAAAGAAATTTGTTTCAGACTTCTTCATTTTTTCTCTTTTGCACTCAGCAAGTGCGCTTTGAATTAAATGTGTTAATTCGTGACTATGAAGGACATGAGATGAGATTTCCTCCTTCTTGAAGAGCCTCTCTAGCGTTATTTTGAAGTTATTACAATTCTCTGGAGTCAAAAGAATTCTGCCCTTTGGGGGATTTTGTTGAACACGCTGAGTTTTTGACCCTAATTTCTTATATCTAGTCCAAGAGAAACTTAAATAAATTGGCTTGTGATCTGATTTTAAGTCCCAAATTTGATCTCCAATCAACACTTCCTCCATTTTCTCACACAAACTATGCGAGAAAATTACATAATCTACTACACTTTCTCCATTGTAAGTATTGCAAGTGAAATTACCAGACTTTTCCCATCTAGTCAAACCATTACAAATGACTAAATCGAAAGCCCCACATAACGTAAGCAATTGTTCTCCAAAGAGATTGCAGCGTTTATCCTCTGAAATTCATTCCCACTGATGATTACTCTCTTCTGTAAGCTAGATAGGGTCACTGTCTTCTTTACAACAAAGAATGCTAGCTTGTTCACCTGCAGTTCTAGAATTGAAATCCCCCACTATAAGGACTTCACCTAGCTGAGAATATATTGCAATATTTTTTTTTAGGGCTGCAAATGGATCTTTGTGGTCAAGCCCTCTACTTTTGTAGATTTTTGAAACTTGCAGCGCAAAATAGCATGCTACAATTCTAATGTAATTTCCATTTTCTGATATTTTAAGCCAAACAAATTTCTTATTTGGGTCTTCTTTTTCTAGCTGAATGAAACGACCTTCTTTTTCTCTTACTAAAACTAAAACTAATATATAATTAAAACTATTTTTTTTAATATAAAATTGTTGTAAGTGAGGCATCATATAACTTTATATCACTCTCATGGTTACATAATTTATATTACTTCGAATTAGAAATATTGGGATAAAATATAAATTATATTAATTCTAATGATAATATATTGTTCTATATATTATCAAATCATAAAATAGCATTTTAAGGAATATTTAAAATGAAAATTGAATTTATTTTTAAACGTAAAGAAATATATTTTATATCTATTCGAAAAACATAAAACTAAATGTTAGGAATAATTATATCCATTAGAAAACCTAAAATATAATGTAAAAGTGTATATAGTTGAATAATAATGATTTTAGATCTATTTTAATTCTAGATTTACTAGAAGTATAGAGAGATCAAATGATCTTTCTTGAGAGATCAAATAATCTAGTGTTTGGTCATTTTTGTTTCTATTATTATTTTATTTTTATATAATTAGTTTTATTTTGTTATTTTTAGTTTTATTTTTGTTTTATTTTGATAAATTAAAATATTTACATTACAATCTCTATTATATTGTGCTAGAGCAATTTAGATACCATAATAATATCATAATATAGAACAAAATAAATATCAAAGTAAATAAATAACAATAATATTATTTAATATTAATATTTAATATTTATATGGTATCAAAGGAAATACAAGCATAAAATTCAATTAAGAATATAAGTGTGGGGAAAATTAAGAAAATGTTATAATAAAAAAATAATAAAAAACAAATTATGTTTAAAAAAAATATTATATTTAATTAAAATATAATTGAATATATAGTCTCTAAGAAAATGCTTAGACTTCATAGAATTCAATTAAAATTATAAGTTGTTTTGGAAAATTAAGAAAATGTTATAATAAAATAATAATAAAGAAATTATGATTAATATATATAAAATTAAAATTAAAAATTTAATTAAAATAGAATTAAATATATGGTCTAAAAGGAAATGCTTAGACTTCAAGCATACAATTCAAGAACCTCTAAAATGGGTGTTCTTGTCAGCATCCTAGTAATAAAATGTCGATGGCAGTTTACGAGATATTTTTTTCTGGTACGTTAGTGGTTACTGGTTTAGGCAAGAACCCCGTTTATAATCTATATTTTATGTATGGTGTGGGAATGAACAATTTAATTTAATTCCATATTATATTAATTGAGTTGCCACCTTGCTCGGTGGTTATTGTAATATGAATGAGTGTAATCTTTTTAATCTGAGAATCTGGTAAATTTTAAAAAATGTAGATTTCTACATTGGTAATTCATAATGAGAAATAGGTTTCTGACAAAATAGTTTAAAAAGCCCCTACTAAGATCTTTATGATAAAGGGAGAATAATTATGAATATATTTTTTTTGTTTTTAAAAATTACATGAAATGAAATGATATTTTAATGTTTATGAGATTAAAAATAGTATATGGGATTATGAGTGCTTTGTTTTTTGTCTTTTGTCTTTTGTCTTTTAGTCTTTTTCTTATTTAAATTGATGATGTGCTAGCCCAACCTTCTAACAACCTCATCGTTGAAAAGGCCAGCTAACAAATCGATGCTAACACATTCTCATAAATTTCTCTGATGTTTTTGAATGCATCACATTCCAAAATGAAATGCTTTTCCTATTCCAGTGCCCTAAACTTGAAAAATGTACACACCCCTTCTTCCCAAGCTTCTTTAGGCAACATATTCTCATAAATTTCTCTCATGTCTTTGAATGCATCACATTTCAAAATGAAATGTTTTTTTGATTCTACTACCCCAGACATGAAAAATGTACACACCTATTCTTTCCAAGCTTCTATAGGCCTTTTTCACCATCCTATTTCACACCGAAGTTGACACGATTTTGTTCTTAATTGAGCAATAAGAACATTTTCCCTCCACAGAATGTTAGCTCCAATGTGCTCTTTTTGTTGGAGATCATAAGTAGGGTTGAATTTTTCAATGCAATACTTCTTCTTTCTACTCAACTCTTTTCCTCATACCTGTTTACGAAACTTCTCCATAAAAAAATTCTTTAGCTCCTTGCTATTTGTGGGACAAGCATTGAGGTAGATATTCGATTTTTGCATCCATGTGTAGTTTTGTCTCATCCATGTTTTCTTTCTTTCACTCATGCCTTCTTTTAAGATAACATTAGACCATCTGCCTACTCCCATTTTCTCAATTCTTTTTAGATATCTTATGAACATAGTTATGAGTATAGTTATGAACATAGTTTTTTTCTTTTAAAAAGTGCATGCATTCTATAATTCAATGTAATTACTTTTATGTTAAATTTAAAGTTAATATAGTACCTATTTTAAAATAAATCTAAAATATTGATTAAAAGAATAATATCTATAGAGAAATTAATTTTAATGAAAGGCATTATTGATATTACAATTTATGATGAAGATGTATAAATAGCATTCACATGTGATTTAAAGGAAACAAAATTATTAATAAGTAAAAAAATATTTCACTCATAAATATGAATAAAATATTTTAATGTCCACATTAAATAAGAAAATTTTATATCCACTTATATAAATACATAAAGTATTTAAGAGTGTAAAAAATATCTTCGTACAATAAAAATTAAATATATTTTTTTCAACTATGGTTCACGGTCACTGAGTGGCCACTACATCCACGGGTAATAATCTAAATACATAAAGTATTTAAGAGTTAAAAAAGTATCTTCATACAATAAAAATAAAATATATTTTTTTCAACTGTGGTTCACGGTCACTGAGTGGCCGCTACATCCACGGGTAATAATCTGGCAGTTTATCTGGTCGGGCCTAACCCCAAGGGCATTGATGACATTTGACCATGTGACCTACCAATTGGCAAGGTACTTAGCAATGGGAACTCGACCAATTGAGCTATCCCTTGGGACTATTTTTCAACTCGAATTCACAGTCACTGAGTGGTCGCTAAATCCATGGGTAATAATCCGAGCAGATCCACCCGAAGGGATCTACCTGTCGGCTTATCTAGTCGGGCCTAACCCCAAGGGCTTTGAGGATGTTTGACCCCGTGACCTCCCAATTGTAAAGGTACATAACAATGAGAACTCGACCAACTAAAATCTCCCTTGGGACTAAATAAAAAATAAAAATAAATTATTCACTAAATAAAAAAAACAACATTGGGTATGGTAAAAAAAAACATATATATACATTGATTAGTTTTAATTAAAAACCTTATTGAGTTATAATCCATTATGAAGATGCATAATTCCTTCCTTGCAAAACATAAAGTGTTGATATTTATTTTTTTATTATTTTTATTTTTATTGTTTTGTAAATTAAAACACTTTGTTGCTTTATAATGTCTTCAAAAGAGTACAACGTTGTTTCTCCATGTCATATGAGGGGATTCTCACTATCGCCAGGGAAAATGGGAGAATCACCCAACTATATTCTTCAAGAAAACCAAAAAAACATCCCAAAACCCAAATCCATACATTCTGGTAATGATTAGAAAATACAAAACATAAATAAATAAATAAATATATATATATATATATATATATATATATATATATATATATATATATATATAAACTAGATTTGCTAGTGGAATTTGAGACCATCAAAAATTAAAATAAGAGATAGAGATGGTCCTTCACACTTGAGCTGAGAGGAGTAAGAGTGTTAGATTCACATTGAATATTCCCTTATACATGGGCAAACCTCACATTGAGCCTGTCCATGAAAAATGCTTATTCCTCGGCATTCTTTTAATGTCCTCCAAAAAGAAAACATATTGTATCTCTCCACTTGTTCATCTTTCAACACCAAGCCAAGCAAGGTCTTCATATGCTAGTGTAATTTGGCTAAGTCAACATTTTTTTTTCTCCTTCCCTTGGTGTGAACATGGTTAGGAACCCAACAAGATACCTCCTCCAATTTCTTTGAGTCTGTAACGTCACCTAACCCCTTCGGTTACCATTAGAGGAATGGAGTAATTGTATTGTTTTTTTTCTTAATTCCTCATTAATAGCTCCATATTTATATATAGACATTTCTGGTTCAGATAGAGGTGAATTTTTATTGACAACTCTAGTGACCCCTCATTTAATTATCGACCTGGGGTAAGTCTTTTTATTTCAAGAGTGTCAGCACAGTATATGCGAGTCAACTGGTCTACAGATGCTCTTTGTCAGTTGCGAAGAAGGAATTACTAACTTCCTGAACCTGTTTATCCTATGAAGGGTGACTTGGATGGATCTTTAGCCTAAGATTGAGCAAAAGGATTTTGTGTTTCTCTACTGGAACCCCTCGAAATTATAGTATAATTTGAAGTATTTAGAGGGTGAGAATCATACTGTATTCTGGGCCCAACATACTCCCCTGCTTACCTAGTTGCATGTCCTCATGCAAACAGATGATTAAGATGTAGTTGTGTTAAAGAGTAGGAAGGGTAGGCCTTCTCGTTGTGTGTCCTGAAGCCTTGTTTTATTTTTATGAGTGTGAAGGCAGTGCCTGTGACTCCTTCCAGAAATTCGTAATTGTGATTATACTCCTTAGGAGGAAGCCAGAGGAGAGGATTCTTGTATCTACATCCCAACCAGGCAGACCCCATGCTGTAGACTAGGCTACTATATGAGCGGAACTTGGAGGTAGTAGCCTTGAAATTCCTGTAATTGAATGGCTCCCTATTCTTCACATTGTTTGTGGAGGCCATCCACCGTTGCTTGGCTGCTGCTACGGCCGCTTCATGAATGTCCTCAAAGTATTCTCGTGCATTTTCTATGATATCTTTATGGATGGGTCCCATCATGGACCTCACACCTGGACTTCTCATGAAGTTCTTATGTTCGATGATCAACTGCAAGGGTTTCGTAGGCTCCCCCTTGACCCACAAATCTACACTATGTTCTCTTTTCTGGAAGAAGTCGTAGGCTTTAGCCCACCTGATCTGGTTTTCGGAAAATGAAAGGAAGGCTTGCAGCTGTACATCCCCTATGAAGGGGATAGGGTTGTTGTTAGTGTCTTCTTCTAAGAAAAATTTATGCATGTAGAACTCACATAAGAGGCGTTGGACCTGCTCATCCTGATCGTTACAACATTGGAAAAATTCTTCTATGGTCCTGAAGGTGGTGGATTTCCTTGCTCTAACAGCTTTAACTTTCAAGAGTAGATATTATTCTGTTAGGAACAGGGAATAGTTGGTTGTTGGAGCTCTACATGATAAAGAATCATCATATAGAGAGGAAATTGTAGAGATTTTCTTCTTAGCTTGCTCTACCTGTTCTTGCACCGCTTTAAAATTTGAATTCTCTCCTCTAAGTTGGGCGAATGTCTCATCTTCTATGACAGAGAGGTTGGTGAACTTTTTTTGCAGTGCCTGATATTCTCGTAATGGCACTGCCTCTTTTCTGCACTGTGTAAGTTCATGCCGTACTTGCACTAGCTCATTTTGTAATCTCTAGTTAGAAGCTATCTCTAATAAATGGGCATAGGCAGGGGCTTCCTCCGTTTGGATCCCCTTTTCTTCCATAACCTTCTACTCAGTTTGGGTGGATGTTTCGATACTATTTTCTAGTTCTGTCTGTACTTCAACTTCAGTGGTGTCTACCAGGTTGGTCTGTACTTCAATTTCAGTAGTGGTTATCAAATTGGTTTGTGTTCCAGTTTCCATAGTGCCAGCTAAGTAGGTTTGTATTTCACTTTCAACAGTATTTGCTGGTTCTGTTTGGGTCCCTGAAATAGAGGTTTATGTTATTGGCTTCCCGACCCTTCTTTCTTTTTTCAATTCTTTCCTCAGATATTTCACCAATTTCTCCAATCTCTTGTAGGTCTTTCTTAATTTCTCAGTTCTTCTCTTATCTGAACCTTCATCTGTTCTTATTTCAATAGGTAATAGGGGGGTATAATTCTCTTTTTCAGGGGTAGTGTCTAGAATGGTGTTTCTGATTACATCTTCATAATTGACCTCAATGTGAGGGTCCTAACTAGGAGGAGCGATGCTACCTCCTGGTGACAAAGAGGTTGTCTCTATGTGTGTGCTCTGCTCCACAAGGACAGTGTCACCCGAATCATCATGTGATTCCAATCTCTCCTCTACCTATCCATCACTATATACTTCGTAATTATCAAAGGGAGATATAGCCTCATCATCTTGCGGTTCCTCTTGGTTAGGTAGGATGTTAGTGTGACTATAGCTGCTGGGGGAGGCGATTTTATCAGCAAATTCCTCTTGCTCCCCTGCTTCCAATGAGTTTCTCAATCCATATTTTGTCCTTATTTTCCCTAGGACTCAGGCCATTTCCTCCTCAAATTCTTGTAAGGGTGCATTGGATGGTCCTGCTTCCTCTATGGTGTTCAAAGTTCCCTAGGGTGTTTTGGGCCATTTTTTCCTGTTTGGATCTGATGTTAAGGTTCAGATTCTTTTTCTTCTTGGAGGATTTACCCTAGGGGGCTCAGTTTCAGTTCCCTCGAGGTTTACTTCTGGTTCCTGTGCTTCTGGGTTGACAAAATTGTCCTATGCTATATGCTTCCTATCTAACTCATGAATGATGATAAATTTTATTAAGCCCTGGTGACTAACCATTGCTTTGGGCTTCTTGGCCTTTCTCAATCGAACAATAGTATCATGCAATATAGAATTCAAAAAGGCAGGTAGATTGATTGAAATTTTTTGTTTGAGTGCAGCTAAAAGTTTGAGTTGTCGAGGTTTTACCACATCCCGATGCCCTTCGCATGTAATGAACTTTTGGATGAATGTCGCCAGCTCCTGCCATGGCTGGTGTAAAGAGGCAGGGTTAATCCCTCTATTTTTTTGCTCCAATGGTTCATCTGGGTCCTGGTATACTGTTACTACTTCTCTCAGGAGGAGATGCTAATTTTCTGCCCATCTTTCCCCTTGTGCTAGAATTCCAAAAACTTTTTCTATGATCTCCTCTGTAACTGGTATAGTTCGGCCGTTAACTCGGGTTTTCCCTTCCTGCAAATTTTGCAGAAATTCAATTGCAATTCTCGTGTTGGATCCTTGTAGTCTATGTACATATGTCAGCCATCCAGCTCTCTGGAGGATGGAACTTGCTGCTTCTGAAATCGGAAAATTTGAAGGCTTGCTTCGAAGGGTATTTCCTCCCATGGCTGATATGCTCTTTTCCTCTGGTTATTTTTCTTCTTGGCTCTGTTGTTTTGACTGAGTGTTGTCTGTAAGCAGAAGATAGACTGTGGTTCTATGTAAATAATATTCATGCCTTAATTGTAGTGATTATCGATGCATCTGACGAGATTTGTGTAGGGATTTCACATGCTTTCCAAATTAAGGCCAATTACACCCCCTCTCTTGAAGAAAGGGCACCCACGCCGTCAAGTATAGGAGAGATTTGGCCTGTTATGAATGCAGACATGGGAATGTCATAATTTGGTAAGTCTACGTGTGAAGGATCGATGGTTGAGTAATTACTACATATGCAACAAAAGGTCAGATTTAGAAGTTTTCATAATTGTGTCTTATGCGGAGGTGACTGGAAAGCAAGAGAAAATAGTATTGCCATTATTGCGATATGATGTCTTTTCACGAATGAAAATTTATGACAGAAGCAAGACTTAGTCAAGTAATGATTGGCGTTGTTATGCCAAAGTTCAAAATATGTGAACAGATCTTTGCTATTTATTCTTATGGTAAGTCATGATTGCCACTAATTCGAGTAATAGCTTTGTGGTAAAAATGGAAGACCAGGTGTATATAATAGTAATTGGTTATTAAGGGAGAATTTTTCATACCACAAGCAGAGCCACTGCTACCACAGGCGTTCATAGCCTCGACAGGGTTGCTATTTAACCCGAGAAATGAGCCATGATCCCTATGTAAGAATAGTTTTTTTGCCAATTTGATGGAGAGATCACCATGCTGGTATGGTATCTAGGTAACCATGGTTCCACTCACTAGAGTTGTAATAAAATGATCAGGCCGGCTCGTGATGAGACCTCCTATCCTTCAAGTTGCTAAGAAGGTCATTACTCTAGTGTGGTTTCCATGATGGGCATGTCAATTGCTACACTCTTATGAACATGGTAGGATGGATCGTGATGAGACCCTCTATCCTCTCTTAAGATTTGCATGTAACTGTAGTAATTCCTTTTGGATTATAACATTTTGATCTATAAGGAGGTCACTGTGCTGGTGTGGTAGTCAGATAGTCACAATTCCATTCACTAGAATCGTAACAGAGTGATCAGGTCGGCTCATGATGAGACCTCTTGTACGTCTAATAGTTTAGAAGGTCATTACCCTAGTGTGGTAGCCATAATGGGCATGTCACCTGTTCAATCCTTATGATCGTGGTAGGCTAGCTCGTGATGAGACCCCCTATTCTCTCTTAAGATTTGCATGACACACAATGATTGCTAAGGGAGGCTCATTGACTCCTTAAGAGTGAGGGATGGTGAAAGAAGTAGAAAAACTAATACCATCGATACCCCTTGTTCCATTTCTTCATGTTGTAGGGACGTATTACTCGACTAGTGAAAAAATACATATCATTATAAGGTCCTAACTTGTTTGATATCGTATTTGAACTGTGGGTGGCTTAGCCTTTTATCTTATGTGTAGATGATGCCAACTTCCTGATTAAGAATTATAGTGCCAAAGGGAATCATATTTGTAATTTTACTATTTTCTTTCTCTCTTTCAACTGCCATTCCCCACTCAGGTTTACTCAATTATGAAAGGGATGGCTATTAAGACATTAAGTATCAATTGTTTAAATATTTTTTGACGAAAAAAATGCTAAAAAATTGTTGTTTTATTTGAATGAACAACAGTCGTTCAAAGATGGAACAACAACTGTTTCCGAATTGAACAACAAAATTAAGAATCACAGCAAAAATTCTTGTTCGATTTAGTTGAACCATAGCTGTTCGAAAATTGAACAACAGTTGTTCTCAAATTAAACAGCAGAATTAAAAACACAGCAAAAAGCTGTTCAATTTGGTTGAACCGCAGTTGTTCAAAAATTGAACAGTAGCTGTTCTCAAATTGAACAGAAAAATTAAAAACACAGCAAAAAGTTGTTCAATTTGGTTGAATCGCAGCTGTTCAAAAATTAAACAGCATTTGTTCTCAAATTGAACAACAAAATTAAAAACACAGCAAAAAGCTGTTCAATTTGGTTGAACCGCAGCTGTTCAAAAATGGAACAGCAATTGTTCTCAAATTGAATAGCAAAATTAAAAACGCGGGAAAAAGGTTGTTCAATTTGATTGGACAACGGCCACTCGAAAATTGAACAGCAGTCGTTCTCAAATTGAACAACATAAACACAACGAAGAGCTATTCTATTTGGTTGAACTGTGGTCGTTCAAAATCTGAACAACAGATGTTCTCGAATTGAACCGCAAAATGAAAAATGCGGGCAAAAAGCTGTTCCATTTGATTGAACAGCGGCCGTTCAAAATTTGAATAACAATTGTTCTGAAATTGAACAACAGAATTAAAAACACAGAAAAAAAGATCAATTTGGTTGAACTACAGCTGTTCAAAAATTGAACAGCAGTTGTTCTCAAATTGAACAGCAAAATTAAAAATGTGGGAAAAATGGTTGTTCAATTTGATTGGACAGCGGCCCCTTGAAAATTGAACAACAGTTATTCTCAAATTGAAAAACAAAAAATAAAACACAATGGAAAGTTGTTCTATTCGGTTGAACCGCAGTCGTTCGGAATCTGAACAACAGTTGTTCTCAAATTGAACAGCCAAGGAAAAACACAATCTTAAAATGAAAAATGGATTTGCAAATGGAACGAAACAAGCAAAACAATCATGTACATTATTTACAAATGATGATGTCAAACCTCTCATGTACTTGAGTTTGTGGGGTTGTCACCCCCCTACGCCACAACTTGGATGGTGGGATCATTTCGTGCCTGTTGACAAAAATATTCTCTTGTGAGAGGTTTGTGATAGAGGCATACTCTGTGCCCGTTAACTTGAAATGTTGAGATAGACCCATTTATAGTGGTCAAGTTGAGGGTACCATTGCTATGTACTCCCTGAATCTCATATGCACCAAGCCACCTTGTTTGTAGTTTTCCTAGAAATTATTGGAATCTGGAATCATAGAGTAGTGCCCAGTCTCCTTTTTGAAATACCTTCTTCTTTATTAGGTTTCCATGCCACTTGGCTCATTGTTGTTGAATGATCATTGTGCGTTATAGGGAAAGGAGTCGAATTTCCTCCAGTTCATTTATTTGTTGGAGTCTTTTAGCCTGAGCGTTTGTTAAGTCCAATCCCACTTCCTGGCCTGTTCTCACTGTTTTAATTTTGAACTCAATAGGGAAGATAGGTTCTCTCCCAAATACTAGCTGATATGGTGAATATCCAGTGGTATTTCTCCAGGTTGTTCGATAAGCCCATAAGGCTTCTGGTAGTCTAATGGCCTAGTCTTGGCGGTGTGTTGCTACTGTCTTGGTAAGGATTGCCTCCAGGACTTTGTTAGTTCTTTTGACTTGTCTGTTTTCCTGCGGGTGTTAAGGAGACGTAACTCTGTGAATGATATGGTGATTTCTTAAGGTAGATATGCTCTTATTTCCTGTGAATTGTGTCTCCCCATCGGTTACCACTTCTCTTGGTAGGCTATATCGTAAGAATAGTTCAAAGAGAAACTTGATTATTGATTCTTCCGTGGCTCTTGACAAGGCTACTGCTTCCACCCATTTGATGACATAATCCATGGCAACTAATATGTGGGATTTCTAGTTTGACGGTGGATTGAATGGCCTGACGAAGTCCAACGCCCATCATTCAAATAGTTCCACCACCAATTGTGGCTAAAGCGGAATTTCAACAGCTTGGCCTAGGCGGCCCATTCTTTGGCAACTATCACAGGCCTGAACATACTTCTTTGTGTCTTTGAAATTCATAGGCCAGTAATAGCCTAATTGCAACACTTTATGCCCCGTCCATCATTCTGTGAAGTGGCCACCACAGGGTTCAACGTGACAGGTGCGTAAGATGTCATGGATTTCGTCTTCCCTTATGCATCTACGTATGTGCAAATAAGCCTCTGTATGGAATAGGTATCCTTTAATCTAGGAGAATCTTATGCTGCGTTGTACAATCAATTTTCGTTCTCTCGCCGTTAAATTTCTAGGTAGTTTCTTAACTGCTAGATAATTTTCCACATCTTCATACCATAGTGTTTTGACTGCTACAGCAAACAAGTGTTCATCAGGGAATTGATCATTAATTTTTAATGTGTCGTCTGTCTTGGGGACTCTAGATAGGAACTTTGCAACAACATTTTCCTTCCCTGGATGGTCTTTGATTGTTATATCGAATTCATGCAATAACAGTAGCCAACAAGTTATTCTTCCATTCATGATCAGTTTATTAGCTAAATATCTAATAGTAGAGTGGTCAGTGTATAGAAACACTTTATATCTGGTTATATAGTGCTTGAATTTATTAAAGGCATATATTATAGCAGGGAATTCTTTCTCAGTTACTGTATAGTTTAGCTCAGCGGGAGTAAGGTTTTTGCTGATACAATAAATAGCATAAGGTTTCTGGTCTTCTTCTTGGCCAAGGACTGCTCCTATTACTATATTAGATGCATCAGAAGAGATATGAAAGGGCAGTTTCTAGTTAGTACCGCGCAGGATTGGCGCTGTTGAGACCAGCTTCTTCAAGTCTGTAAAAGCAGTGTCACATTTTTCAGTCCAGTGGAATTCAACATTTCCAGTTAAAGCATATAGGGGTGTCGCTATCTGTGAATTTTTTTTTATAAATCTGCGATAATATCCTGCATATCCCAGGAAACTACGTACCTCAGTTTGTGTACAAGGTGTGGCCAACAGGTAGATTACCTCTATTTTAGCCGGGTCTACTTGTATTTCAGCTGCAGAAATGTAGTGGCCTAGGATTACCCCCTTAGTCATCATCATGTGGCATTTTTTGTTGCTCAGACATAGTCTAGTAGAAATGCATCGTTCTAACACTTTGTCTAATGTTTCTAGTGCTTGATCAAATTCTTCCCCATAGAGTGTAAAATCATCCATATAAATTTCAAGTCCTTCATTTATTAGGTCATAAAAAATGCTAATTATGGCTCTTTGAAATGTTGCCGGGGAATTACATAATCCAAACGGTAGAACTATGTAAGCAAAAGTGCCCCATGGGCAAGTAAAGGTTGTCTTATCGTAGTCTTTGGGAGCTATTTGGATCTGATTGTATCTACTGAATCCATCAAGGAAAGTGAAGAATTGTTTTCCAGCTAATGTGTCAAGGACTTGGTCAATGAAGGGGAGGGGGAAATGATCTTTCTGAGTTGCCTTATTTAATTCTCTGTAATCTATGCAGATTCTCCACTTCCCATTATTTTTACGAATGACCACCAAAGGGTAGATCCATTTGCTGTTTGAGATGGGATAAATGAAATTTACATCTAGCAGCTTTTGCAGCTCTTCTTTTACAATTTATTTTAAATGCGGATTCAGTCTTCATTGGGGTTGTCTAACAGGTCATGTTTCCCTATCAATATAGATATGATGCATGCACAACTGTGGGTCCAAGCCCTTCATGTCTTGGTAATCCCACACAAATTCACCCTGGTGCTTCTAGAGGATTTTTATAATTTTTTTCTTTTGGCTGTCATCCAAGCTACTGTAAATATTTAGAATCTTTCTTGGTTCAATCTCAATAGGTATACTATTATGAACAATGGTTGTGGAACTATATTGGATCTCAAATTCCACCACAGGATCCTCTTGTCCTTCATGTTCGAGGACTGTTTTCATCATTTGGAATTTCAAATTTTCAGGTTTGGGTGGCTAATTCATAACATTACTAATCACATCATCTTCAGTTTGATCCTTGAATTCGAGGGCTTATTCTAGTGTCAGAGGTGGAAGAATTTTTTTCTCCCAATATGTAACTGGGTGTTTGTGAATTTTTATCATGGGCAAACTTGGTATGGAAAGCAGATAAATAATGATATTTTTTACAGAATTTCCTCTAGTGATAGTCATGCTACCTATTCGACAGCATATGTAAACATCTGTTGTGGCCAGCCAAGGCCACCCGAGAATCAATGGGTGCCCTTCCATCCTATTTTTTGGATTAATAACTAAAAAATCAACTGGGTATTCCCATGAGTCCACCGAGACCATGATGTCTTGCACTATACCTTTCGATCTGATAACAGATCTGTCAACTAATTCCAGAAGTGTGGCTGTAGGTTCTAAAACTAATATGCCTAGTTTTTCACAAGCTCCTGTAGTTAGGATTTTAATGGTTGCCCCTAGGTCAGCCAATGTGTTTGGAAATGAGTGTCTAGAAATTTGTATGGTTACAATGGGGTTTCCTGGGTCTTCATATTTCACAGGTGATTCTCTACCTAACAGCAAGTCAGATAGCGTTCCTACCACATGAACGGTAGGTGCAGCCATTGTTTTCTTAAAAAAAAATTCCACATAATTCCTTGGTTGTATTTGCATAGATGGGAATGTCTTGGATGGCCTAGGGAAGAGGAATTTTAATACAAAGGTTTCTTAATTCCCCCAAGATGTCAAAATTTTGGTTGATTATAGGTCTGGGTAGGTTTAATCTCTCAGGGAATGGAGGCGGAGTTACTCTAAGTTCTTCAGGTCTTTGTTGGTCAATTGTTTCCTTATCTTTACTTGTTTTTGTTATATTCGTTGAGCTAGGCCCTGTGGATGTTTCAAATTGGGACGGAGGTGGAGTTGTGGCCTCTACAGGTAATATGGTACGTCCTGATCTTAACCTTAATTCGTTGCATTGTTTTTGTTCGTCATTGGTTTTTGGATCCTCTATGATCTGAATTAGTTGAACCGGTCTATTATTGGGATTGGGATTGGGCTGGGCTGGTAATTAAGGGCGTATGGCAGGCTGCTGGTTATGTTGAATAGGGTAGGGAGCTGGTAATTTTTGGGTCCCTTCTCCTATCAGTAGATTTCCCATCCTCGTTGGTCATTTCCAGTTCCAATTGGTGTTTTGAATAGGAAGGTTTGGCCATTGGTTTTGATATGGGATATTCTGCCAATAAGGGGGAGAACTAGGGAAGTTTTTCCAATTAATTCCTAATGGAGGTTTTGTAGGCCAAGGTGGTATAGAAAATGCTTTGTTTTTCCAAGTTGGGAAGTGGTTTTGAGTCTGCCAAGTTGTTGCAGGGTTTTTCATGTTGTACTACGACAACGAGAAGTATTGAGGCAGGTCTTGCGATATGCCAGGTCGTTCCTGCCATTGCAGACACTGATTCATTAAATAGACTGGCTTTGTTTCTTCTTCTATTTCCTTGTAGATGGCTTTCAGCCCGAGGAGTGAAGGACACTGGTCCGTAGCATGATCCTTAGTGCATATAGCACACGTCTGCACCATGTCTAAAGGACACTCTTTCTAGTTGTGCTTCTTCCAACATATTGGGAAAAATATGGCCAGGTTTTGTTTGGCTATAGCTTGTTTTTGTTTGGCTTGTAAAACATCAAGTTGCGTTGTCAAAGTACCCACGATGTCGGTTTTGAAATTTTCTAGAAGATTTCCAAATTCTGCCCTAGTTACATTGCCATTGGTCTGCTTAAGATCACGCCCAACAGGTTTATTGTGTGAGCTACCCCAGGAGCATATAATACATAAGGAGATAATCTCGTCATATTATTCCTGATAAATATCTCCCTTCCACATTATGTTAAGCATTTCAACCCATCCTTCCTTCATCCCTTTAAGCTTTGTGGTTTCTAAAATTTCCTTGGATAACATGGTATATGGGGATCTTTGTAAATTATATTGAAATATTTCTACGTATTCCTCTAATGGTTCATTGTATTTTGCAGTCATGTTAAAGATTTCGTATTTTAGTTCTCGGGTTCGACAATAGTCTTGGTATTTGATAAGAAAAGTATTCTTCATTTGGTCCCAGTTTTTTATAGTTCCCCCTCTGAATCCTATGAACCAGCAAAGAGCAGTCCCTTTTAAGGTGGAGGGAAATAATTTTAGTCTATGGGGATTGGTGGTGTAGTCATATCCTCTGCATAAGACATCAAATTCAAATAAGAATGCATCAGGATCTTCTGTGGTTAACCCATGAAAGGTGGGGATGTTGTGCAAGGGAATGGCTTTCATAAGGGCATTGGCAGCATGATCAACAATAGGGTACTCTAATGTTGATGTCTACCTCTGATTCTGATTTTGATTATTTTCCATATGATCAAAGAGGTGCCAGAAATATTCGAGAACTTCTTGATATGGAGGGGAGATTTTAATAGGCTTGGGAGGTGAATGCGGTGGGGGTTTTACAACACTTCCCTGATCTGGGATTCTAAGAAGTTTTGTTTCGATTGCTTCTTTAGGGGACTTAGATTCTGATATCTCTATGTGAATTCCCCCACTAGTTTCTCCCCCACCTTCTTGCAAGTTGCAAGAGCCTCCCTATTTTGAAGGGTCAATGTCTTTATGATTGACAGTCTGTAGGCTTTTCTCAGAACCCTCTATCTTGCTGTGAATCTTGGTGTAGGCTACAGATGGTGAGGCTACTGCCTGAGGGAGTACATTAGTATTTCAGATGGAAATAGTTTTGGGTCCTATAGAAGCCTGAGATTTAGCTTTCCTAATGATTTCTTCTATATATGTTGTCCTCCCAAGGATCACTATTCCTTTGGGTTGTGAGTATGGTTGTGAATTATTTTGGATTTCTTCTATCTTCTTTTTCCTATGCATAAAACAAGAGCACCTATCCTACAATTCTTTGTACAATCTTGTTGGTGAGTGGGCTAAAGGAAAAGCATGTTTCTTGCCGGTACGCAGGTTCTTACCTCTCGTTTTCAATACCCAATTCTTCACAGCAATGGAGAAAAGATGAAATAAGGGAGATAACTCTTAACACTCTCCTCGGCAATGGCGCCAAAATGTTGGTTTGGATAGAGGTGAATTTTTATTGACAACTCTAGTGCCCTCTCATTTGATTATCAACCTAGGGTAATTCTTTTTATTTCAAGAGTGTCAGCACAATATATGTGAGTCAGCTGGTCTACAAATGCTCTTTGTCAGTCGTGAAGAAGGAATTACTAACTTCCTGAACTTTTTTATCCTATGAAGGGTGACTTGGATGGACCTTTAGCCTAAGATTGAGCAACATGATTTTGTGTTTCTCTACTAGAACAAAACAACAACTTAACTGAACCGAACAACAATCTAAATAAACCACGCAGGCATTGAAATGACAGTAATGGAATTAAACAGAACAGTAATCTAACTAAGTTACTTAGAAATGGAATCAAATTGAATCAATGGTCTAGTTAACTAAGCAACAACGAAGCAGCAGTATGACTAAGTGTGCAATAATGAAACAACAATATAACTAAGCCTGGCGATAATGAAATAGCAATATAGCTGAAATGGATTAAATAACTCGTACAATAGTGAATAAGTAATTTTTCAATGGAGTTCTCTGTAGGACTTAATTAAGAAACATTGATCAAATAGTTAACTACTTCGTTATGCTAGAAAGAGAACGTAATTCATAGAGATGAATAATGCTAAAATCAGCTTATTTATGATCTGGAATTCAAATGCAGTGACAGCAAAAGAACTAGAACTATCTAACAAAACATTGCCACAAATAGGATTGCACTTGTCCTACTCTAAGAACACAGTTTCTAACAATCTTAAAGAAAGAGAGCCATATTTGTATTGAATGGAGATATGCATTACAACTACATCAAATTCATAAGTATTGGTTCTGTAACTATTCAGAATATGAAAACGTGCATGGAGCTCCCAGAGGTTAGGCCCAGACCACTAGAAGCCTCAGCACTGTAAAAACTTCAAAAGATGACTATTCAAAACTCTATATCACATCCAGTGATGTTACAAAACATACTTAGACAAACTATTCATGATTTCTCTATTACAGGATGGATCTCCTGTCCTGTTCTTCCTCTCATTTTCCTCCTCCTTCCTTTTCCCTTTTAAAGGCGATCTTCGAGAATCTGGATAGTGTTTCCCAAACGAAAGCTCGCTACGCATGGTTGTCATTTGAGTTCTTGGACTCGGATTTGCTTGTTCGCCTTCTACCGGTCATTGGAATTGCTAGGACCTCATATGCTCGCGTTCGTTGGTTGGCTTCCATTCCCTATTGGTCCAGGCGTTCTTAATTTCCTGCACATGAAGACAAAAGGATTCAATTTCTTATTATAAACCATCATTTTCATCATTAGTCTGATTGTTCCCATTTTCATGATATTTTATTCCTTATTGTTAATGTGAAGAGGGATTCCCTCGAAATTATAGTATAATTTGAATTATTTACAAGGTGAGAATCATACCTTAATCTAGGCCCAACAGACATATATATATATATATATATATATATATATATATATATATATATATCTATATATATATATATATGTATGTATGTATGTATGTATGTATGTATGTATGTATGTATGTATGTATGTATGTATGTATGTATGTATTTATGTATGTATGTATGTATGTATGTATGTGTATTCGTCATTCTTTCAAAATCCCTATAGGTCTCCTCTGTCCACATTAGCGAAATTCCTTCTGGTTGGGTCCCCCTAGACACATCACCCCGCTTACCTTCTCTCGATGGTTTCCAAACTGTGCTCTTGGTCACCTAAAAGGCTCTCTATTCTGGGCTTGCATGGAAAGAAATTCCCTCTTTGTCATGCATGCATTGGTCTGCAACCTAACTTCCAATTACCGCCACTACTGAACCACATCATCCTGGTCATAATAACATGGCATCTTCTCTTATGACACCACTTTATTTCTCTGATCTCACACCATTTGATTGACCTAGTTGTTGGTCCACCTCCCAGCAATTAGAACATTGTTGGGATTGCATGTATGTCTAGCGCAACCGACCTATGATGTCTCATCGGGTCCTTCTCGGGGAATTATAGAGAACACTCTTTACAATTTTTCGAGGCTCTATTGCCAGGCTTGCATGGATGGTGGGATCATATGGTCCCTTCTCCCATTGCTATGTTGTGACAACTCTTGACGACCACTGCAGCTTGTGCCACTTCATCCTGCTTCCTTTACCCTGAAGCCTCCTTTGTGGCTCCTCTTTATTTTTCTAGGGTCATGTCGTTGGGCTAACCTAGCTTATGGGACCCTTCTCCAAAAAATTAGATTTGCGCATACCACCCACGTGGTATGACTCACATCATCTCGCTTGTTTCCTCCCAATAATTTTCAATTAAAACCCATTTTAACCTATTGGTATGCACTTGTCGGGTTGACTTGAAAATTGGGCCAGTCCCTGACCAATAGCACCCTAATAAGGGCACGAGCTTGACCACATACCCAACCACATACCCATTTACATCATCCCTCCAGTAATTTCTAGGTGCATCCATTATTCTCGTACCAACATTTCTCTAGGGTGAGACCGTTGGGGTGATCTCGAGTGAAATCATCTCGCCTCTATTTTTTTAATGCTCCTTAGTGCGCCTTCTTTTCATTCTTCCAAGTTATACTTCTTGGTCATCTACCTAGTGGGAAACCCTTCTGCCCAATGGCATTAATGTCAGGCTCATGTCAACCTACTATGTCATATTGATGCTCCAACCTGACTCCCTCCTTAACCTATGCACTCGCAATGTTCTAGGATGAAACTTCTGGGCCACATCAACCTTCCTCGTCCAATCACGTTAGGGGAAATTCTGGTCACACCAATGGAATGCCTCCACATATATGGTTTTATAAGAGATAAGGATTGGGTTCACCCGAGTTAATTATAAGCTTAAATATTACCCTTCTATGCCACATTCGAGATTTCCTTCGATTTATGCCATGGCACAACTAAGGAATTTCGGCCTATCCTTTTACAATGAATTATATGGGGATCTATGTGATCACCCTAAATGGTAAGCTCTACTGTTGCGCAAACTTCCTTGATCTAGTATTTTCGACCATAGCTTTATCTCATAGGTTCGTCCGATCTCTAGATCAATGACAAGGCCTCATGCCAATGTGGATGATTCATTAAGGAATATTAGGGTGCTACCCCTCTTAACCTTGAGCTAATCCAGCTCCAAGGAGTTCCTGGCCCACTTTCATTCCACGTTCTTGGACAAGGAATTCCACACATGCAAGCATAGGCTCTTTTGCTGATTATTGGATGTCATTGATGTCAACCCAAGCAGCACCAGGGACTACGTTGATCCTGCATGGTAATTTTGACCTAAAAAATTACTATATTTTGGGTCAATAATATTTTTTATGGCTTCTACTTATCGGGATGTTTATGTTGATATATGGCACGCCATGTAATTATTCACAGTTTGAGAGATATTCATGTTTGAAGTTTTTAACCCCAATTAGTGGGCTAAAACCCCATGGGGTTGTGGCATGGGTCATTGAAAATTCAATAATTAATAATTTTTAAGCTCCTAAAATCCCTCCCACATTCACTTTCCCCTCTCAATCTAAGCATTTATATAAATTGTGATCCTCATATCCTCCTTATGCAGGGATTTCGCTATCTGAAATAGGTCATCATGGTATTTTCGCTATAACGTTTTTTATATGAAGGTTCAAAAGTAGAACACATTATGAGGTGAAGCCGAAATCCTGAGGAAGCTCTTGTAAAAATTTTAGATCAAGATGCACAATATTTTCGGAGATATGATCTATGGAAGTCATTGTTTTTGCAGGCTCCTGAACTTCATCTCAAAGAAGTGACCTTGGGAAAATCATCATAACTTTCTCTCTGAGTATCATTTTGGAATTCTGTAAAAATTGGAAGATAGTGCATGGAATTTAGTTAACGTTGTATCAATTTCAGAGCCTAACAAAGAAAAAATGACACGTGGCCTGCCGTACAAGTTTTCTCTACTGAACTAGTCCATAATTAGGTCACTGTAAGATATTGGGCATAAATCTAGCTTGAAGAATCCAAATTGGGTCAGACCTATGGAATTGGAAAGAAGACTCAGATAACTACTACAGAACCAAAAATCACATATTGGGGATCTAAAATAACAGAGATACACCAGATTCAATATCCAGCTCCTAGAAGGCAAGAAAAAGCTAGATCATATGTTATCGAGAGCTGCAAAGGGCCAAACTTTCTAGGGCAGCAAATAAAAGCAAGGTGCAGTAGAGGGTGGCATGACAAGAGCAGCAATAAAGGTGCAGAACATCAGCAAGAAGTTCATCACATGAATATTTCAAGTTGGAAGCACTGCATACAGTCACTGTAAAGGTATCATTGTACTAAGTCATTGAAAATACATCATTATAAAAATTGTACAAGTGTCTATCCACCAAGAGTTGAAGAGGCAGTGCTGGGAGGTCTAGGGTCATCATTAGGTGGTTGTGTCATAGTTGGGGTTATGGTCTAGTGTGTCTTCTTCTTCTACATCATTCTATATCATTGTAAAGTGGACCATTTTCCCTGGTATAGGATTCCATTCTTATTTTATTCTTCTATAGGGTGGTAGGGTGGTGCTAGGGTGATTTGTAGCTCATTGGGTGTTGGGGCATCCATTTAGTTGACTATTGAAGAATCTCGGGTGTTGGAGTGTCCATCCAGTGGGAGATGGAGAAGAATGCTTTTCTAGATTATAGGAAGTTGGAGCTTTAAATCAATTGGAGTTGAATATTAAAGAATTATTAGAAAATAATTCATGTGGTTTTTTTCCTGGACAGGGTTTCCACCTTAAAAATTGTGTGCATTTTTGTTCCTTTTGTTTACTGATATCATTGTACAAACACTGATAATAATTGAAGATTAACTAATTCTCTAATTGAAAAGAATATTGATTCACCCCCCCTCTCATTATTTCCAATAGCTTCCACATCCCTTACCAACCATGGGCTTGGTGTGAGCTCTTGAAAGGTCTCCACATCGCCCACCACATGCCGGCAGAACTAGAATCCATGTCGAGCCTTTAAGAAGATCCATGGCTTTAGGCAGAACCTTCGAGGAAAAAACTAGCTATGCCTTGATGTTAGCAGAATATATCTAGAGTATTGATACATAGCTGAGAAGCTATTTGGGTAAAGCGTATGGGGTTCAAACGACCGCAAGGGAAACAAACCCTTCTATGTTTATGCAACACTTGACATGCAACACAAACGTTTGTAACTTAAGAAATTAAGTTGATATAAGCAAATGCAGACCTTGCTAGGAAGGAGATCTTCATGTAATGATTTTATATTAATAAAAAGGGCCTCTAAACTCATTGTTTTCAAGCTTCTTTCCAAGTTCTTATGACTTACACCATGCCCTGTATCATGGCATGCTATTTCTTTGTAATTTATTACATTCGGATTACAACACCGTTAAACATTTATTCAGAGTAATGTTCAACTCAATAATATAGCATATTCCTTATTCTCATGTGGTTCTTTACTCAATTTATACATTAAACATTATGTGTTTGACATCATTAAGATTAATCACACACCATTTTGTTTTCATATTGAAAAGCTCATTCTTACTTATTTCATCATTAGTGTCCTTCATTTTAAAGAATCGACACACACACAGATATGTTAGACATGTCCATAAATTACATATCCTCACAAAGGGGTAGCCACATGTTAGAGCATTAACATCCCAAATGTAGGCCCAAAAATATAAAACCATTACAATAAAAAATGCATCATACATTCATCAACATATAAAAAATTATAATAAGATACTTGCCTTTGAATTTATAGGGAAACTGACTCTGGGACAAGGACTCTCCAGCCAACCATAGATAGCTACAACCACGCTTACTTGCATTTTTCACCCCCAATATAGATTCCATAGCTTGAGGTGGATGCTTTCTTAAGGGATTAAAACACCAAATACCAACTAAAATAGGGACTTTAGAGGACCTCCTTCCTTAATCCCACCAATTTACCAATTCTTCCTTCAACAACACACAAAGTCCAAAGGTACTCCACCTTATCACAAGTGGTCACACATGGGTTCACCCCCTTCTACGGAGTCTAGAATCCACTTTTACAATAATGTAGTAATCACAAGTCTTCAATCAGGTATTCATTTGATGTTTCTTTATGATGGTCTCCTTCCAAGTTGTTATAGAGCTCTAGAGTCTACAATCTCAACCCAAAGCCTATAGGGGACCTAATTTTTTACAGGGCTCTGGAGATCCCATTCCAACCTATAGCCTTCATAGACCTAAGCTATCATAAGGCTCCAAATACCTCTGTCTCAACCCACAGTTTCTAGGGACCCAAGTTTTTATAGGGCTCCCAGGATATTATCTCAATCCATAGCCGCTAGGGACCCAAAGCTACTACAGGGCTCCATATACAAGCAACTCAACCCATAACCTATAGTGAACCAAAGAACTAATCACATTCTCTTGTTTTCTCTTCTCTTCAGAGTTTCCTATTGATTTTCTCTTACTAGATGCTCAAATTTCCTTTGCCTTCTCTGTATACCTCTTCCTTCCTTCAAATGAATTTTTTTTGTTCTCTTGTTTCCTTGTTTTTCATTTGTTTTTGTGTCCTTGTTGACCTACAATGCACAGTCCCTTTGTTTGACTACTTTTCCTCTTTTTTTTTTTTGTTTCTTAAGTAACATGGTCATGCGTACTTTCTCTTTCATCCCATTTAATTTCAAGAACCAGTTCATTAAATTCATGCACCATCTAGTTTTTAATGGTTCTCTAGCAATTTAGGTTTCTTTCTTTGCACAAAGAAAACACAACATCCCAAGCAAGAAATCCTCCTCCCTATCTCTAGAATTTGTGTCCCTTTGACTCAATCCCCCTTTTCTTATTTCACATATTGAAAAAATATTAACATAGTATTTCATGGAGCTTTATACACAAAACTCTATATAGTATTTACATTCATTAACACACTTTCTTTAACCAAAAAGCAATAAGGGTTAATTAAATTTCATGGCATTAACCATTTCCCACATGACCTCTTCTCGCCCAAAGTGCTTCCGTTGCACCTTGAATTTCTCTATGGCTCGATTCTTGAGCATGAGACTCCTCCAATCTAGAATGCACATTGACTTTGGCTGGAACTCTATCTCTCGTTCCACCTGTAGCACAGACTAATCAATAACACTATTAGAGTCATGTATGTATCTTTTAAGAAAATAAACTTGAAAAACATCATGAACTCTAACTGATGGAGGTAAATCTAGCCTATATTCCACTGGTCCAATCCTATCAAGGATCTAAAAAGGTCCACAATACCGTGGTACAAACTTGGTACATGTCCTAATCCTTAGGGAGTTATTTTTTATCTTAATCCTAAGATAAACATGCTCCCCAAATTGGAACTATTTGTGCACTCCATGTTGATCTGCATAGATTTTTTTCCTATCCCGTGCCACTTTAAAATGTTATTTTATGATCTGAACCTGTTTCTCCATACCCTTGAGCATATTAGGTCCTACATGGACCCTGTTCACTATATCGCTCCAACTAATAGGAGTGGTGCAACTCCTTCCATACAATACCTTAAATGGGTTCATATTCATGGATTATTGGTATCCATTGTTGTATGCAAATTCAACAAGTGGAAGATATTTTTCCCACTTCTTGGGATGATGCGTTACATAAATTCTTAACATGTCCTCAAGAATATTTTTAATCCTCTCTATTTCCCATATATCTAAGGATGATAGGTTGTACTAAATACCAATTATATTCCCATTATTGAAAATAGTTCCATCCAAAACCTGGAAGTAAACCTAACATCTCTATCTAAACAAATCTTCTTAGGGATGCCTTGTAACCTAATAATATCCTTTATGAATATTTGTGCTATGTCACTAGTGAAATTTGTGGATTTGAGTGCTACAAAATGAGCTATCTTACTCAACGTATCCACCACTACCATGATGGTGTCATGTTTCTTAGGCATTTTTGGAAATCCTGTAATGAAATCCATAGAAATTACCTCCCACTTCAATTCCATAATAGGGATAGGCTGCAAAACGATTCTTGCACTCGGCCACAAAATCAACCACTTCCTTCTTCAAATTCAGACATTAATAATACTTTTTAATGGTTTTAATGGTATTTGGATACCCTGGATGGACTGAATAAGGCTTAACATGGAACTCTTTCATTATCATCCTTTTCATTTCATCATTGTTAGGCACATAAATTCTACCTTTGAACCTGCTTAGGCCATCCTCAGTGGGGTGATATTATCCATCCTCACCAATTTGCAACAAATTTTCTTTCACTTGTTGATATTTTTCATCATGTTGTCCAACACTTTTGACTCTTTCCGTCATATTTGTTGCATAGGAAATTACAACTTTCAATTGATTTTCTTGGATTCTTCTGCTCAAAGAATCGAAAACCTTGTTCTCTTTACTTTTAATATACTTAATTTCAAATTCAAATTCACTGAGCATGGCCAACCATCTTGCTTTCCTAGCATTCAACTTCGTTTTTCCAAACAAATATTTGATCCCACTATGGTTATCATAAGCGTACATTTACTTCCAAGTAGATAATTCCTCCACAATTTTAAGACATGAATTTTGTAAACCAATTCTAAATAATTTGTTACATAATTTACCTCATGCTCATTTAACTTTTTGGACTCATATCAAATGATTTTCCCTTCCTCCATCAAGACTCCATCAATTCCTTCTTTGTAGGCATTTTTTCAAACCACAAAATTCTTGTCAGGATCTACAATACATATCACTAGTGAATTAGTGAGAAACTATTTTAACTACTCAAATATTTATGCACATTGTGTATTCCACTCAAATATTTTTCATTTTATATGCAAGGTTGTAATGGGAATCCTATCTTGGAGAAATTCCCGATGAATCTCCTGTAATATCATGTGAGTCCCATGAATGATCTAATTTTGATCCACATTCTTTAGATTTGGTCACTCCATTATGGATTTGATCTTTTTAGGATCAACTGAAATTCCTTCTTTGGAAATGATATGTCCCAAGTAATGTATATGTGACTAGAATAATTTACAATTTATAAGCTTTGCATAGATATTATTCTTTGTCAACAATTGTAACACTGCAACCAAATGTTTCTCATGTTCTTCTTCCATATTTGAATACACCAGTATGTCATCAACAAATACATTGCAAAATTTGTCCAAATAAGGATGTAATACACTGCTCATCAGGCACATGAACATGGCAGGGGAATTGGTAAGCCTAAAGGGTACCATTATGAACTCATAGTGCCCATATCTTGTTCTGAAAGTTTTTTTTTAATGTATTCTTCCTTGATTCTTACATGATGGTAGTTTGACCTCAAGTCAATCTTGGAGAAAATTGGTGCTCCCCTCAATTGATCAAAGAGATCATAAATCCTTGGTAATGGGTACCTATTTTTGATGGTCACCTTATTCAACTTCTTGTATTCAATTCATAATCTAAAGGTTCCATATTTCTTATTTACAAACAATACCGATGCTCCCCATGGGGACACACTAGGCTTTATGTAACCTTTGCAAAAATTTTATTTACCTACAATTTAATTTCAACTAGTTATGGGTTGCTCATCCTATATGGAACCTTAGACAGTAGTGCTAATCTAGGTTCCAGCTCAATAGAGAAATATATCTCTTTGTGAGTAGGTAATCCAAGTGTTAGCATAAGATGTCACTCCTTGACTGCTTAAGGAGTAAGCCTTACACATCATAGTTCATTTCAAATTTTAATGATTTTATGTTCTTTAAGACATTCATGCATTTGGAAAGCTGTGGAAAGCATAAATAGTGTGGGTAAAAGGTAGTAAAGGGAGAAGAGTATACAAGTGGAACAAGATGAATATCTAGTACCTATTTCAGGAAATATTCCTATCCTAAATCAATCACACAGCCATGATGATAGTTATTTACACAAACTCCATTTATTAAAATTAAAACAACATTCAGAAAATAGATTGCATGTATAGAGTATTTCACAAATCCCTTATGAAACCTTCACTGACATGTTCTATTACACACATATAGCTTGCAGAAAACTAAAAGCAGATAGTTTACTATTAAATCCTTTGACAACTTCTCACTCACACTTTACTAGTTGCTTCAATTCATGTTTTATAAGAAATTAAAAAAGAAAAGATACACACCACACATTATATGTTCCTTGAGTCACAAAATCCTCCAGCATGAAGCAAAAAGGGTGTTTTATTAGATTCAGTCTTCAGGTAGACTAACATCCAACCTAGAAATAGTATTTACAAGTGCTATATATAGCAAGAGAGGAACCAACTCCATCTCTTCTAAAAATAAGGAAACATTAATTCTAACATAACATATGTGTCAAAAGAAATTACATCATTATATCCTTGAAATCTAACAGAAAGGAAAGATGGAGAAAGAAGAAGAGAAGAATTATGGGCTAGAAGGTTGAGTGTGTTGTCATGCTACCCCTTTTTCTGTTGAATTATCTCCTTGTGTGTTGGGTCTTTAATAATCATATAGCTTCATTGAATAAGACCTCTAACAACCTCATAACCACCTCTCACCATCACTTGTATTATCCATTTGGTTATGGGTTCTTATCCATCCTTAATTGGCTCGAAAAAACTTGTTGGCAGGTGTCAAAATTTAGTTAAAACAGGTGTTGCCAGAAATTCCGGTAAAAACCTATAATTGCACAAAATATGGAATGCTACCCAAAATTTTGATAGCGCCTTGTTTATTTTTTTAAATACACAAAAAATTCTGAAATTTTTGTGCTAACTTGTATTCCATGAAACCTAGGTTGTTGTTCAAAATTTTTAACTGATAAGAAAAAAGGAAGTAGTATCAAAAACCTGTTTACCTTTCCTCTATGTGTGCTGCAGCTTCAGCTAGTTTATCTAAATCATTTTTTCTGTCAGCAGCTGATACTTTGGATCAGGTTTCTCTTGTATTTTCCTCCTTGACAGGGTCTTTGTCCTCCTTAAAACCATTTTGTGTTTTTCTTCTCTTTGAGGGCTCTGAGTGTTGTTCTAACAGGGTTGTGTTCTTTCTTTTCTTCTTGGATTTCTCTGATTTCTCTACCTTTGAACCTTCTGGTTTCCCTTCAATGTCAATGGCTTCTATCATTAGGCTTGGCCTGAGTAGAGCTTTGGATTTAAGCCTAAAATTATTGTTGTATTTTGTGTGCCTCTTTCTGGTGCTAGCAATAGGCTTAGATTATTATTTCTTCTTTTTACTGTTGACTTCATATCGAGCATCCTTGAGGAGTTCTTCATCTAATTGTTTAGGATGATACTCCTTCAGCAATTTTTTCTGAATATGTGCTTCCGGAAATTTTTGTAGCACTTGCACTTTTGAATTATCTGTTGTTGCAAACCTTCCTCTTCTGGCTCTACTATAGACATTTGGAAATGGAGGAACAGGGGTGTTGAAAAGCATAATTAGGATCAATCTTCATAGTGACTATGTAATTATGAATTTATGTAATAAAGAAGACAAATATAATAAAACGTATTTTTTATATACTTGCTTCATGGGTTTCATGAGCAAGAAGTTTTATTATAGGTCAAAGACTTCTTCTTGATTTATTTAGGGATTTGTCTAGTCATAAATATAATTAGATTCATGGAGTCATGTTACACTTGTGATAGAACAAATTTATGATACATATATATGCTCCAAGACCTTGTCACTTGGCGCCTTCAAGGAAAATCCAAGATAACGGAAATACTCGTTGAAAATTCATCTTGACGATGCTAGTAAATAACACTTGAAAGGTCAGCTCAAATAGTCACAACTTTTCACTGACAGGTCAGATAATTATAGCGGCTAAAAACTATATCTACCCTAGTAAACTTTGCAGAAAATAGATAGAACAATTCGCATCCACCTCTGTGATTTTTGGATGGGATGAAAGATCTAAGATTTTTGGATGGGATAACAGTTCTGAGATTTCAGATGGGTAATTGCAGTGGAGTTTTAATCCTTCTCTGAGGATTTCGTATCATTGTAATAGGAACAGAAGTGTGTATTCCCTGCAGTTTTGGTGATAGATTACATTAAGAACTTCGAATATCTCTCTATGATTTTGGTTGAGTAGAAGAAGAATGAAGTGCAGATGATTACAGTCTCAGTGATGTTCACAGTCTCAGTGTTGATCACAGTTCAGATGGATTACAAGTAAGAGAGTTATACTTATAGAATAAAGGAGGCAATAAGAAAGACAATCATCATAAAAGGATATCCATTCATTGAGGACAAAGCCTATCACAACATAATATCACAGCAAGAGGCCGAGGTAAAATTAAGGAAATAATATTTCAGTTTAAGGCTAGGAACCGAGCTTTCCTATTGTTGGTGTAGAATGGTGTATAACGGTGAAGAAAGGGAGATCAGCATAAGGAGCCAAGACAATGCAGTGACAAGGTCTTAGAGGCATACTATTTTCAAGGTTCTAAGTCATGGTCATGGTAATTTTCAACTCAAAGTCTATAAGAATAATTACTTGCAGGTTTTCCACTCCAAGAGGGAGAGGTTTTGGCCTCGGCTTGAATAGCCTAAACGTTGTGTCTCTTTTGTTTTGATAATTGACTTTATGAAATATATAATAAGCTAATAAAGAGAACATCTAAGTAAGAGAAATAATTTCACGAGTTATTATCAAGAAGATAATTGAATTAAACTATGCCCTACCATATTCTCAACATGGTATCAGAGCTAAGGTGCTAAACACAAGGGCTACTTGACCAGAAGACACTCTAGGAAGAAAATATTAAAGTTTGCAAGGAAGACTCTCAAGTTACTTCAAGAAATATCTTCAACTCATTTAAAGGATCAACTCATCAAGAAAATAATCTTTTCCATCAAAGATTTATATTCAAAAACATTGTTGGAAGAAACATCATCTTTTGAATATATCCTTTAACATCAAGGATCCAAGAACACCTTCATTGGAGATTTCAATCTTAGAAGAAGCTCCTGACTTCATCTTCATCATCATCAAGGAAGCTGCAAGCCACTCTACTCAAGTAAGTATCTATGACCTTACTTGAATCTGTTAAGATGACTTATTTTCAAGAGAGAAACAAGCTGTTTGGGTCATCAAACTTTAGTGCATGGAAGAAGAGGATAGATTTGAATTTAATTGAAGATGAAGTTATAGAATACATCGAAGGATCTAAAATTCAACCCTCAAAACAAGATGCTCTAGCTCATGCCAAGTAAATTAAGGGAGAAATCAGAGCCCAAAGGATTCTCATAGAACCCATTAAGGACTCACTCATTCCATATGTATAGAAAACTAAAGTTTGCAAAAGAAATATATGAGAAACTGGTAGAGCTATTCTCTGTGAGTACTGCAGGAGAAGCAATCTCTCTAAAGACAAGATGTATACAAAATGAAATTTTCAAGAATATAAGGAATCACTTCATACTTTATGAGGATTTCTGAAATAAGAGATCAAATGCAGGAACTGGGAGAAGTAATGTCTAACACTTAGATGACTACAGTGGTGTTGAATTCTCTACCAGAAGAATGGGGAAACTTCACTTCAGGTTTATACAGGAAGAAAGAAGCTACACCATTACATGATTTATGGTATCTCTGTAAAATAGAGAAAGCAAGATTGAAAGCCAAAGCTGATATAGGATCAAGTGAAGGGAATCAAACCTTTGCAGCCATATCCAGTAAGAAAGGAAGGTTCAGAAAATTTGGTCCTCAAAATAAAAGATGAAATATGGAAAAAGTATGATGCTTTGGATGTAATGAACTTGGGCATTATAAAAGAGATTATTCTAAATATGGAAAGGAAACTAGGAAAAGGGAAGAAGCACATATCTCATATATGAGGGAAGAACCTGATGCAAAGAAATCTAAGAAAGAAGAAGAAAGAGATCTCTATTATGATTGAGATCAGCTTCCTATTTAAGTGATTTATGTTGATTGTAAAATAGTATGATAGGAACCAATGTATATTTATAGCATCATGATAGAAGAATAGTAGGATATCTTGGTGAAACAACTCTAGTAAAACCTCATTGATAACATTCTGATGGAAGACAATCATCAAGATCAAGGGTCATCATGGAAATAGGTGTTGACAGTTTGTAATGGAATTCTCTATGAATTCACTGGTTAGAAATAAAGTAGAAAGGTTTCATCAAAGAATTCAATGCTACAGAATTATGGGATAATGATGTGATGACATATTTATGAATCAAGTCAATGGAATGAAGTTCCTCATTCAAATAAAATTGCTACAGGATGTCTCAAAGGATAAAGATATGAGGTATATATATTTATATGTTGACACTAGATGCTATGTAGTCATGTCATATAGTTGTAGGTAATGAAATTTAGAAGTATGATCTCTCATAGTGCATAGACAGATGAAATCAACATAATATATCCTCATATGGAATATGAGGTGGTTGTGTATGAACAAGGAACTGGAAATTGGAAGTTCCTAGGAATGAAGATGTGTAGAAGAGAAGAGATCATGAAGTGCAACCATGTCAAGAGGCAGTTATCATTTGGAAGCCAAGAAGATGTGACTAGAATATCTCCTAGGATGATATGTAGACTCTGATAGAAGTAAGTAAAGAATAAGACCCTTGACAAGACATATTGTTATAGGAAAAATGACCTCCTCATCAGCTCAGAGGAGAATAATACATGGAAGGAAGAAAATGACCTAGATAGGGACCTATTTTTCCAAGGTAACGCTCCCTAGAGACACCTAGATCGAGTTATAATGCATCCCTGCCTCTCAGAGGGAGCGTTAGAGCCTAGTTTAATGCATTTTATTTCCTAAGGGGCAGTGTTAGTTGTGTTTCATGAAGAAATAGGGACAAATGCCGCAATAACTGACTGACATTTCCTGCTTTTTCTCAAAGGATTCAATCCAAAAAGCAGCAACCTATGGTGTAGGCCTTTTATTGGACATTACTAAACCCAATTAAGAATACAAAGAGGGAAAAATCTAGGAAAAGCATGGAAACATCATGGATTTTTCCCTATTCGAACTGATGCAGAAGATTGGCAAGATTGGTCCTCCCAAATTCTTATAAATTGGAGACTAGGGCTCATTGTCAAAGGTCGAAAGGTTGATTGTGTGAAGAGCATAACTTTGTTGTTGAGTGTGAGGCTTCATGATTGGAAAGGTTCACTGGGAACTATTGGCCTAAGTATCATTACAATCGGATATTGAGGAGAGAGATAGTGGAGTCGGAAGACTAAGGGAAGCTTGGCCAAACCAATGGTTGTAATATTCCTTCTCTTATTAATATAACTGCTTCTATTTTGTCCACTTGATGTTTTATCAATGCATCTATTGGTTATTTGTTTATGAAACATGATATAAGTGGCTTACATCTACATAGTTAAATGTTTGGTTATATACTTGTTTGATTTCATGTAGTGATACAACTATGAAGATTACACTTGTTCTTTGTTTGTTTGTAGGATCCAGACTTGGAGTCGGTGAGGAGGACTTCCACCACACTGCCTAGCACTCTCCAACAGATCAACTATATACAAAGAGGTAATCCTTCAATTTCTCAGTTTGTAAATTAAGCATTAGTATGAACATGTTTGTAGTTTTGTTGTGAATGTTGTAGCTAATCTGATTGTCTGCCTTAGGTCTCGGGAAGGCCCGAGAGGGATTTACTCCAACTACCACCTGTTCATTTTACCCCTAAGTAGAATTGGCGACACCGCTGGGGACTAATCCTTAGTTCCTGGGTTGTTTACTTCTAAGCCTTTGGTTCTTTCCCTCTGTCACTTCCCATTCTGCTCACATCCCTTTCTGATCATCTCCTATGCTCTGTCACCATCTCATTTAGCTCACAATGTTCAGAAAAAACCTTACCTAGCCATAATCTAGAATTTTTCCTCAGTAACGCACCCCTTGTGTGTGTTCCAGAGAATTATAATGATACTTCTGCTTGAGTACAATTTGTTAGTCCTACTATTAACACTTTGTACTCCTTTCTAGCCTGCGTTACTCAACCAAAAACTTGTTATTTCATCCCTATTGTGATTTCTCTAGATGTTGAGTTGGTGGCTGTCATTTTGGCTTCTGTGTTTTGGATCTATGTGCTTGGTTTCCTGCTAGCATTTTAGTCTTTCTTATTTGAAAAGTTAGCATTATTTGCATTTAATTTTTGAAAAGGAAAAGCTTTTTTCTTTTTTCTTTTCTGAACATAGTTGATTTCATTCTGAATTTTTTGGGTTAAATAGTTGTTAGTGAGGATAGATGTCTAAATATTTTGACGTTGAACTGCATTATTTGGATGTTTGATGCTGCATGGATGTGTCAAATATTTCTCATTGTAGAAATAATCTCTTTCATTTAATTGGATATTAAAAGCATTTTTTGCATGGTTTGAGTTAGAGTCTCATACAATTTCATACGTCCAATCCCCCTCCGAAGACTTACAAGAAAGTAAAATAAAATTAAGTGCTAATAAAATCAATCAATAAATATTTTTCTGAGCTTACAACAACATTATTTTAGGCTAGGATCTTGGGATAGGCAGATTGAGAAAACTTCCCAATATCGCAAAATTTGAGACTAGTGTCATTAAAGAGTGAAAATCCTACTGCACTCATACTATAGGGACCGCTCCACTACTACCGGATTTAAGCGTGAGACAACACTGGGATGTGTGAGAAGGTAGCCCACCTTTGATCGCATAATTTTGGGCATTCTGTATATTGGATCTCCCCTCAGGGATTTCGAAACTAGATCAGGGATCTAGGTGTTATACCCATACAACGTGTTGTCTACGACCATGACCCCCCTGATAGTGTCTGTGATTTGAGGTATCTTTACTTTCCATACTTCTAGGGACGTACACAAGGTGACTTGGGCAAGCTGCCCTGGTACCTGATACAGACAGACCTACTCTTTCTTTAGTCTTTGGGAGGGTACTCGTCTTAACGAGAGTGCTTGGCCCCATCGTTTGAGGTTTGGGCAAAGCTCAAGAGTAATCGTAACTATACATTTTACCAGCTCTCTCTGTATGCTATTGTAATATTGGGTTTCATCTCCAGTAAATGGTAGTATTCAGACTGGGTCTTACCCCTCTGACTACTTGATTGATTGATTTTAGAGTTCTTTTTTTTAGGTGTGTGGTTCTACATTCACCGATACTTAATTATACATCACAATAAAATTTTGATAAAATTAACTGGTCATCATGGCGTCCTTCGACCCTCATCGTATTTCTCCATTGACACTAGGGGAGGAGTCGAGTCTTGGTGACCCAGTGCCTTCTTCAAAAGAGCAGTCTCTAGTGTTGACCCATGATTTTCACATTGTTCCTTATAGTACAGAGTTTCCTGGGGATCCTTTCACTGAAGTAGTTGTATCTCCTTATAATCCTCCTCTCACTGACCCGTTTGGGCCATTATTTATTAATGTAGCACCAGTACAATCCATGTCTTCGGCTGCACCCACATCCACCTCACAACTGGTGACTGTTGGGTTGGTGTCGTTGGTGGCTAACTCGATTCCACCACCATCTTCCCCACGAGTTGTCAGTTCTACATAACTAATTGGAAACCCTAGTAGCCAGCATATGCCTGGTCCTAGAAACTTAGTCACAACAATTGTGAATGGAATTCTGAACCATTTGGTATCCGCTCCTATCGTGTCTTATCCTGGACCCCCGGTTTCCGCTTCCACTAGCGGGGCTACTTCGGTTCCCTTTAGCAACCCTTTCAGTTGGAATCCATTGTTGATTTTGAACCCCTTGGCTACTATGCTAGGGGGAAGTGTTACGAACACTTACATGCTAGGGGGAACTTTTGTACCCCTACATTTTGTGGGACAAGCAGGTCCATCTATTATTAATTCCACTCCTCTTAGTGGTCAACCTTATGGTGTCGAGTCTATGCCAATGGCCAATAATTATGTGAATAGTAGTATGCCACAAGCTAACTCTATCAGCTCTATATGGGCAACCCTTCCCCAAAACCAATTGGGGCAAGGGAGAAACTATTACCTTGGAGGCAACCAACCGTTTGTTTCCCAGTACAATATACCCTATGGACAACAACCTTAAATCCCTACACCTCCACTAAATGGAAATTTTTATAAGCAGAGTCATACTTATCCCATTGGAAACACTTTGATGGGAGGACCCTACATTCCAAATTTTCAGCCAACACCTCCTTGGTTAGACTCAGGGGCAACCACGCAATTTCCATTCTTGGCAGCTTTAGACATCCCAAATCTATATAAATTTACCAATGGTCCTATCAATCATAACCCTCTTTGGCCTTTTGTACCGCATAAGATTCCATCTAACATCCCTAAGTTAAAAGGGAAACAAGGGGAGGATCCGGCTACACATATCACCACCTTTCATCTATGGTCTGTTTATAATTCCATGGTGGACGATAGTATCCGGCTCAGACTTTTCCCCAACACTATCACATGCAACGCTTCCAAATGGTACATCGAGTTACCACGAGTTGCGGTCAATATGTTTGGTGCCTTAGCAATGGAATTTCTTAAGAAATTTCAACTACCTATTCAATACGAAATCGGAATGGAACTCTTAACCTCGCTACACCAAGACACCACCACCCACATCTCTGATCACATTCATGAATGGAGACGTAGGTGGAGGTTAGTCAAAGTTTCAATCTTATATCATCTATTATCGAAATGGTTTTTCAATTCACTCTTGCCACCCCTTGCTAAAGATGTTTTCTTGTTTGGTGTGGTCACATAAGACCAATCCATCCGCCGTGCACAACATCTATATCTCATCTATTTGAAATCTGGCACACTGTATGAGTTACTCCCCCACTCCCATGGTAAACCGAATCCTCCCGCTACTCACCTGGAGCACATGTCGACGGCCTCGTTGGTACAACTTCTGGTGTAGCTGTAAAACAGCTCAGTGGGCAAGCTTCCCAACCATCTTCGGTTGCCATCACCCCTACCCAATCGGCTGCTCTTCCCACCCCTAAGGTACACTTTGTGCAGTCTACACAAAAACCTAGTGGAAATAACAAGAAGAATAAGAAAAAGAGCACTCCTTCGAGGGAGTAGCCCAACACTTATAATAATCCAAATAAGAGAAACGCTGCTAAAAATGACAAAGAAAAGTAGAAACCTATGAGACTCCCTTGCAAAATTTGTGCAGAGGACCACATGACATATAAATTTCCTCAACTACATGAATGCACATATTTTATCACACAAAAGGACTCTAGAAGGACACCTATCGTCCTTAACAATCCCTTCCCTAATCCGCAGCAACAACACATGGTTGCAAACCTGCCACAACCCCCACAAGGGGAAATGGTGATACTCATCGTTCTCGTGAAGGATCATCTTCCATTTATGGCATGGAGACTATTGAACTTCAAACCCAAGCCAAGACCTATGGAAATCCAGTCATCGAGTCTCACGAAACTAGCTCAAGTTTGAATCCACCATCGCTTAACGATCTTCATATTGAAAGGCCTGCTGCTGACCCTGTCATTCATCCCCCCAAAAGGACCCTTCGATGCATGAATCATAACAACTCTGTACGTGTTTCCCAAAAATAAAACATTGTAGAAGACTTGGCGCAAGCACCATCAACTATGTCTGCACTCGAAGTGTTGCAAACCTACCCAACACAAAGGAAAGCTTTGCTTTCGACCATTGGTGGAATCGACCCCCAAGATTTTATTCTAGCCATATTCAACATGGAAAAATGCAAACCTCTCCTTTCATAACAACTTTATTTCTAGGTTCAAGTTGTGTCTAAAGGGAGGCGAATCCATCTCATTGTCATAGACGAAGGTTCTTTGACCTACATAATTTCAACTGCGTGCTGGCTCACTTTGGGTTCTCCTATTTTTTCTCCGTCGTCGAATTCCCTCAAAGCTTTCGATGGCCACACCTTCCTCCCAAAAGGATACCTTGCTAGCTACCCCATTACACTTAGTGGGAAAATGATAATTGTGGACATCGAAGTCGTAGATCATCATCTCAACTATAATCTTATTTTGGGTCACACTTGGTCTTATGTGATGACTGCCATTGTCTCTTAGATTTTGCGACTCATCCTTTTTCCATTGGATGGGAAGATAGTTAAAGTGGACCACCTATCCCTTTCCACCCCTGATTATTTTGCATTACCTAGCAGCATTGTGGCTTCAGTAGGAGTTCCTAACTTATAGGTCAATGTCAGTATCAGTCTTCTGAAGGCATCTTCCCTAATGGGTTGCTTTCCTCTCCCGTCGCCTTTGGTTCCACACATGATTTCAATGATATCAGTCATCTCAGATGGCTCCATCGATTCATGGATCCTATGGGCACCTTTAGAAATTGATTCCTACGGATATCAGATGCCAATATCACCGGTTGAGTTGGCTTATCAAGCCATCCAGTCAGCATCTGAACCATCCACTTCTTTGGTTTTGATCAATGGTACCACCCTCTTACCCACCATAGTTCCTTCTAAGGATCTCCTTGATGAAGTCCTGCCTACGGACGAAGCTATCCAAGATATCATGTCTCTATAGAAACAACCTTGGGGAGAGTTTCATCATCACGCTTCGATGTTTGATTCGGACGTGACCACTATCCAAATCTCGTCTTTCGACCCACTTGAGATCATTCCATCCGCTTAAACGAATGTTCAAACTATCGATGCAGAAGGTAACATGGGAAATATTTCTAAGACCATGCTCATGGATATCTCGGTCAAAATGAGTATAGTGTAAAATATACATATTGGAGCAGATTGCAGTCTAGAGGAAATTTCACGCTTCACATCCATTTTTAAGGAGTTCTGCAATGTTTTTTCTTGTTCTTACGATAAAATTCCTAACATATATCCTTCTATAGTCGAGCATGAAATCAATATTTACGACAATGCCAAGCCTATCCGGCAAAGGCTCTAACCTGTCCACCCTTGCAAAGCAGCAACTATCAAGAAAGAAGTCGAAAAACTCTTACACGTTGGTTTCATTTATTTCGTTCCTTTGATGAAATGGGTATCCAATCTGGTTCCTGTACATAAGAAACAAGGCACCATCTGGATCTGCGTTGACTATCGTGATCTAAACACCGCTTGTCCAAAAGACAATTATTCTACTCTGTTTATAGATTAGATTATCGATGATTGCGCCAGATGAAAATATTTCTCCTTCATGGATGGTTTTTCTGGATATAACCAGATAGTGATTAAAAAGGATGATCAACATAAAAATTCTTTCATTTGTCCTTCAGGCACATTTGCGTATTTTAAGCTCCCATTCGGTCTCAAGAATGTTGGAGCCACTTTTCAAATGGCCATGTACTATGCATTTCACGATATCAAACACATTGTATAAGCTTACTTGGATGATATTTCAGCTCATTCCAAGAAATGAGCCCATCACCTTGTGCATCTTAGAGAAATCTTTGCTCAGTGTAGGTTCTCAAACATCCATCTGAATCCACATTAGTGCGTAGTTTTTTTCTATTTTGGACGTCTTCTTTGATTCATTATCTCCAAGCACGGGATTAGGGTTGATCCCGATAAGAAAAAGGAAACTGTTGAATTACATGTGCCATAATACATTCTATAACTCCAACGTCTGTAAGGGAAGGAAAACTTCTTACGTCACTTCATCATAAACTATGCCGAGATGTCGAAAGGCTTCATGCGCTTACTCAAGAAATCGGTGTCATATCTGTGGGATGATCAAGCTCAACTATTGTTTGATGCCCTAAAACAGGCACTCATTTCGGCCCCACTTCTTAGTGCCCCCAATTATTCACGCGACTTTCTCCTCTACCTGGTAGCCTCACCATCCTCCCTGGAAATGGTTTTGGTTCAAGTTCACAATGAAAATATTGAGCATGTGATTTATTATCTATAAAAAGGTCTCATTGGACCTGAACTACGATATTCACATGTGGAGAAACTATCTCTAGCAGTGGTATTTTCTGTCACCCACCTTTGATACTATATATTGTTGTGGCAAACTACCGTCATTGATTTGGAGAATCCCATGTGACACATATTGTCTCGTCATTTCATTGGAGGAAAATATTCCAATTGGATCGTAATCCTCCAATAGTTGGACTTGGTTTTTGATGCTACCAAAGCTAAGAAGTCTCTAGTCTTCGTCGAATTACTGTCGGATCTTCCCAGAATTGACCGAGAGAAAGTAGCTCATGGTCCATTTCCTGATGAATCCGTCTATCTGGTCGATTCTACTGATCCTTGGTATTGGGGCATTCTTTTCTACAAACAAAATCAACGGTTCCACCCAACTCTCATGTCATACGACCGTCGTCGCATTTGTCACCAAGTGAAAAACCTTATTGTGTTGAACGATACTCTATATCATCATGGTGTTGATACAGTTCTTCAACACTGTCTCACTCTTAACGAAAAAGAACATGTTTTAAATGACTATCACACTGGGGCGTGTGGTGGTAATATTTCTGGCATAAATGGTGCCCAAAAAATCTTGCGTGCAGGATACTACTGGCCCACTTTGTTTAAATAATGTGTCACATCAGTCTAGAAGTGCCATCCGTGTCAAATTTTTGAGAAGAAAATGTGCACCCATCCTTCCCCTATGCATCCATCCATCTCCTTCGGTCCTTTTCCAAAGGGATTTATGAACTTCAGGACTGTAATGGAATTCCGCTCATGGAGCCCCGCAACGGGCTCTATCTAAATAAGTATTTCACCTAGTGTCCCACTGGGCATTTGCTTTGTAATTTTATGTATATAAATTTTGTTTTTTTAGGTGTGTCTAGAATATTTTTGGTTTTTGAGTTTTTTTTCTCATATAGGCTCTCTTCTTTTAAATAGATGTCTTCATCATTCCTGCTATACATTGGATATGCAGATGGTTCCAGTCATCACACACGACACATTGCATCAGTTGCTTGGGTCCTCTATACACCTGATTCAGAACAACTTGGTTCCAGGGGAATCTTCCTTGGCCATGCCACCAACAATATTGCTGAGTACATGTCGGCGATACAACTCCCCACTAAAGCTGCATCTCGTGACATCTCCAATCTAGTGGTCAGGTTAGATTCCCAGCTAGTTGTTATGCATTTGAACAACTTTTATCACATCCGAAATCCCATATTGTTACGTCATTACTTAAGGGTATGACTTCTGGAATTTCAATTTAAATTCATTAATTTTTAGCACATTCCTATAGGATCTAATTCATTAGCTGATTCGTTAGAAAATTATTTGTTAGATTGGAATTTGTCGCATTTATTATAGAAAGAGTCATGCATGAGTGTATATTTTTCATCATAAAAATTACATAAAAAAATAAAAAATACCAGATCAAAATCACCAAAATATGTATATGTATATATATATATATGTTGTGTCCAATAGTATTACATCAAAAAACTCTTCAAAAATTGGGTGTTTTATACAAAAATTGGTTATGTTAAGCCTCGCTCTGACATCTATAAATCTATCATCTAATCCTGCTGAGCCTATTTCTCGTGGTAGCAGATAACTGCTCAGTATAACCTCCTCAGAGGCACCAAGAATATATTTGGCACACCCACTATGTGTCACTGCAAATGATTCGGGATCTCCCTCATGGGAAGAGGTAGAACGACCATGCTCAATCCTTCGAGGTTCCTGGCAACCTCGTGCAAACTGTGTCTATCATCACCCTCTTCAGGGGTTGTTGCGGCCTCTATTGCTGCTCTAGCCACAAGTAGCTGCATTCCTCGCCATGCATATTGAGGGGCTCCAGTAGGATGGACAAGTTCCACATCTATGTCAAGAAATACGCTTCATGTCAAAAAAAAATTCACCCATTAAACAAACAAATTGCATAAATATTAAAAAGACAAAAAGTACTTAAGCAACTTATTTTCTTCTTACTTATTGGCCCCCACTGAGTTCTAGGTGGAAATATCATCTCCGAATATCCTGTGAGGTTCATCCCTGCATAGGGATAATCTTCGATCATCAGGATTTGGCCATTCAGCCACTCAAATAATGCATCGTCGAAGAAATGGTGGAGTGGACCCTCTCTAGTCTGCAGCATCAAGGCAGACCAACGATCTTGTCTAGGATCTCGTGGTCTTATAGCATACATGATCATCTGAGGCCTCATAATGAGAAATCTCTCTGGTATGAAAGAAAAAGTTAGTGTGCCAAACCCAAACTCTCTTTGAGAAAGGGTCTTGCAGGCTGTCAATTCTTCTCAAACCCGACGGACAACACCTTCACACCAATCGAATATATGCAGATGTAGGAAATATACCACTAGTAGTACCTGGGCCTTGGTGGCCACATGTTGAATCTTGGCCCCTACCAAGTGGACGATCATAGACAACAGTGACCTCATTGGTCTCGAGGCCACCCGTGCTATAGGAATCTGGTTACTTACTGGCATAGTATTATTAGTATAGTGAGCCTAGATCAACCTCATGGTGGTTTGGGGATAAGCTCTCAACCCTGTCAGATTGGGCCTCAGCCCTCTGCATGATAGACCGGTCAGAAAGTAGATGTCTTCCTTCTCTATCGTGAGTTCATCACCCCTGATGCAAAAAACATGTTGTTGATCATCCCACCGCTGGATTATCCCGCTCAGAAGGTATTCCTACCCTTTCATCATTTCTAATCTAGCATATTTCAGTAATCCACACATTTTGAGAACAAGAAAATTTGTCGGATCAATTACCATTTTGTGTTCCTCTCTCTCATGCTCTCCTTCACACCTGATGCTCATGGTAAAAGCTTTGCACCTGCACAAATCAAGTTTTCAATGGATCAGTTGTAGGCCAAATCATTGCAAACTAGAGCAAACCAAGTTTAAAAATTGTTTGGGTTGTCTAACGCGGGGCCCAGTGAAGGACAGGGCGTGCTAACGCCATGTCCCTTAACGGGCAGTGCGTGTAACGTGGCCCTAGCACTAAGAACCCACGTTACTCGCATAAAATGTTTAGGGCTTGCTCAAAAGTCAATTTTTAGCCATTAAAAATAGTAAAAATACTAATGGAAAGCAAGATAAAGGCTCAAGCTCTTACCTGGAACTCGTGGAATAAAAAACCGTTGCTCGAATCGTCCACAATCGACAGTAGAAGTTTCATCTCTTTTTCACTCCAGAGCTCTTTCAAAACACACAAACAGTGAAAATGAATGCCTTTTTCCTTCTTATAGACTGTTAGTATGAATCTTTTGTCGAAAAAATACCACTTTAGCTACGCATAAAAAATAGCCCTAACATCAATTATGGCTGCCAATATCTTCAAATCTGCAGTTAGTTGATCAAGACAAAGCTGCACAAATCCAGATCTATGCATAAAAATACATTAAGCAGTAAAAATGAAGTTTTTCTCCATGCATCCAATAGACAAGACAAGAACAATGTTTTTGAAATAATTTTTTATATTAAAGGGCACCTGAGAGGAAAACAAGAAAGGTGTTTCCAATTCTCCTCAATGGGATGGGTTCTTGAAATTCCTCAGCACTTCAGATCTAAAATTTCTCTCTCTTGTTGGTGTAGAAAACCCAGACAAAAATAGAACTCAAAGGGAGCTCACAAAGTGGAATGATAGAAAATTTGACAATGATAATGGCTCAAAGTCAGACCAAGAGCATAGATCCAGAGTGATCTAATAGGCAATGAAAGGTGACAAATGAATGGGAAAACCCTTCTATTTATAAAAAAATATTAGGGTAGTCTAGAACTTGGTGCATGAATAAAATATTATTAACCAAATTCTAGAACCACCTTTTAGGAATATTTTATTATATTTGTTGGAGGGAAAAGGATTTTTGACTTGGGTCAAATCCTTTATTTATAAATAATAAATAAATAAATGATTTATTTATTATTTTTAAGGAAATTGTGGAAATATAATTAAATAAATAGTGATTTATTTAATTATTTATAGATGATTTAGTCAATTTTAACTAGGAATATTATTTAAATAAGGATTAAATAACTTATTCCTAGGAAATAATCAAATAAATAAGGATTTATTTAATTGATTTCCTTGTTTTGGGTTAAATATGACCAGGAATAATAATTAAATTGATGTTTAACTAATTATTCCTTGAGAAAATATAAACAAATATAGATTTGTTTATTATTTCCTTTTGGGGTTTCCTGTTTAGACCATAAACAACTTAATAAAGATGTTTTACTAAGTTATTTCACATAGTGAAAGAAATTTTACTTAGGGTAAAATTGGTCTTACATGGTGTACTTGGGTCCATCTAATAATAATAGGTTAGATGACCAAAAAAATGGTGTAACATAGACATTCTGTAGGTATGCCTCACTTAGCTAGTCATTTAAAATGGGTAAATTTCCACTATTTCTTGCTGTAACTATTGTTTTATTGAAGTCACTGATGCTCTGATGAATTGTCAGTATTTATATGCAGATTTGATCATTCTTGACCCAGAACGAGCCTTCTTTTTAGGGACTTTTTCTAGCTCATAAAACTGAAAAAACCCCGAGTTTCCTTCGTCAGGCTCATTAAACTACCACGATGAAGAACTATGAGCCGTTATTTTCCCTCATTTTCTAGCTCGTTAAAAAACCAAAAAGACACCAATTTTTTCTCTGTCATACTCGTTAAAATTTCACAGAGAGGATTGAATTTTTATTCGTCTAACTCATTATAACTTCATGAAGAATATTGAGTTTACTTTGTATCCTCATACTCATAACAAAATGAGTTAGATGGCTATTGAACATAGGTTTATCACTTTATCTAGATTCAATGGACTAACTTATGGAAAAGGAACTGTGTCAGGCATACTATTCTCCCTTTTTCACACCCGGTTATCAACCATGACAAAGGTACCCTCTTGGATTTGTCTTTTACGATGTTTTTCAGACTCCCTAAATATGAAAAGGTCACCAATTTTAACCTTCTAGACTCGTTAAACCTAATCATATGGGGAAGAAATTTGGACAAAGTGGAGACGTATTATGTTATGCTTTAAAAGTCGATTGGGCAGCAAAACCTTGAACATGGCACTTCCCAGAAAATTCTCTCACAATTAGCCGAACCCTACCACTCTATGATTTTAGCCTTCGTATGTCGATGTCCTTGTGTTGGTGAATCCTGACACTCTTTAGTGTTCATAAGCCTAAGCTGCCTGGTACCTCTTATTGTGCATTCTATTGTTCAAAAAGATCTCGCTATCTACTACTTCATGTATCATCCAAGCCATCATATGCCAAAAATAATTTTCCATCGTCAATTAGTACCATTTTCTCTTGACTATCTTCAAAACAAAATCATATTTTCCCGTTTTGTGTCAACTAATGTAGGACACCTCATCGCATTCCTTTTGAGAGATCTCTTCCTATCGACTTTAACATCTTATCTAGGAATTTGATCCAGAAACATATCAGTACCCTGTAACTTGCAGTCCTCAGTGGCATGTTACCTTATGTTTGATTGGGATTTTTCATCACTGGCTCCTAGTCGAATGATTCTACGAGTGTTTGACATCAACACCATTTATTCACACTCACTAGATTGTACTGTGCATCTTGGAGACCATCATCCTTATCGGTGGTCGTCCTCATGTTTGTTAACAGTTTTCATCATTGACTGGTAATCTGAAGATTTCTCACATGTTTGACTACAACCCCTTTATTCACATGTGCAGAAATATGCAGTTTAGTTAATCATTGACCAAGACCTTGGGTTGAGGCTTAAATCATTCAACTTTGTTTCATCTCCCAAGCTACTATATTGTTTTCAGAGATAGCTTATCAGATTGATCCTGTCATGACAAAAGCTTCCACATTGTGCTTATTGGTGAACATACTGGTCATATCTCTTCCTAGAGAAATCATTTCAATAAAGCTATGGAGCATGGGAATTCCCGACTCAGGACAGATACTTATATTTCTGACATATGTTGTTTGTTTCAAGTTTTCCTCAGTCCTCTAATTCCTCTCGCTCTACTACATATGTTATAAATTATTTTGGCCATCATCTTTGCCTCTGACCTCACACATTAGTGGGAATATGTTACAGGACAAATGACCTCCTTGTCATATCAAAGGACAAGACTACCTAGAAGGAAGAAAATGGCCTAGACAAAGACCTATTTTGCTAAGGTAACACACCCTAGAGACAACTAGGTCGATTTATAATGCATCCCTACCTCTTAGAGGGAGTGTTAGTGCCTAGGTTAGTGCATTTTCTTGCCTAAGGGGCAGCATTACTCTTGTTTCATGAATAAAAATGGACAAATCCCATAGTAACTGACTGGCATTTCCTTCTTTTTCTCAAAGGAGTCATTCCAAAAAGCATAAAAATGTGGTGCAGGCCTATGATTGGACATTACTAAACCCAAATGAGCATCCAAAGAGGGAAAAAGCTAGGAAAATCATGGAAACATCATGGATTTTTCCCTATTCGAATTGATGGCGAAGATTGGTAAGATTGGTCCTCCCAAATTCTTATAAATTGGAGGCTAGGGCTCATGGTCAAAGGTCGAAAGGTTGATTGTGTTAAGAGCATAACTTTGTTGTTTAGTGTGAGGTTTCATGATTGCCAAGGTTCATTGATAACTCTTGGCCTAAGTATCATTACACTCAGATATTGAGGAGAGAGAGAGAGAGAGAGGATTTAGAAGACTAAGGGAAGCTTGACCAAACCAATGGTTGTAATCTTCCTTCTCTTATTAATAGAGCTGCCTCTATTTTGTCCACTTGATGTTTTATCAATGCATCTATTGGTTATTTTTTTTATGAAACATGATATAAGTGGCTTATATCTACATAGTTAAATGTTTGGTTATATACTTGTTTAATTGCTTGTAGTGATACAACTGTGAATATTACGTGTGTTCTTTGTTTGTTTGCAGTATCCAGGCTTGGAGCCGATGAGGAATTCCACCACATTGCCTAGCACTCTCCAACAAATCAGCTATATACAAAGAGGTAATCCTTCAATATCTCACCTTGTCAGTTAAGCATTAGTATGAACATGTATGTAGTTTATTTGTGAATGTTGCAGCTAATCTGACTGTCTGCCTTGGGTCCCGGGAAGGCCCGAGAGGGATTTACTCTAGCTACCACCTGTGTATTTTTCCACTAAGCACATATCATTAGGAGATGTTTCAATATGAATAGATGATTTTGATGCTATCGGAAGATTTCATGGTGAAATATCATCACTGACATAACTTTTGATTTTAAAGTTCATACGTATATGTTTATCTAGATAAATTTGTGTAGGGCTACTAATCATGTGAAAGGATGTAAGATGCTTGGAGATGATTCGAAATAGATCAGCATGGCATAAAAGGTGGACCAGATAAGAAAGGTTGATGAATCACTTTCTAGTAGATGACATGACTCATAGATGAAAGTGACGGATGATCTCTGCCCTATGAAGCTAAAGTTGAAGATTCCTTAATATCGAAATCCATGACATCGAGGACATGAATTTTTCATGTGTAGTTGGGTGTCTCACTATTGTTGTTGTCGGTCCCTGGTTAATAGGGAGCCTAGTGATATGTTTCTTACTTGGAAGAAACTTGGAAATTCCTAAGAATGAGCTTAGGTACATTCCTTTAATAGGAATGAGTACATTCCCTTGTGGAATAGGTCCTCCCTGGATGAGAGGGAGAGATAGATACATCATTCTTGTCTTCACTTGGGAAGAGAGAATGGAGGATTGGGTAATCATCTAGCATTCGATACTCTTTGAGAATGTGATAGGGCATTCAAGATAAGTGTAGTCGGGGACTGATATTCTTTGAGGACTAGCTACCCAAGAGAATAATAGTCCAAGAAGGTCATACTTTGGGAACACTTGGGTGGAGTATGTACCTTGGAGAGATAATGACTATGGTATCTATAAGTCATGTGTCTCACCAACATTGTAGCCCATTGTATTTTTGAGAGATGGGGTTGTTAATCAAGGCATTTCACTACGACAATGCTAGTTGATATGATTCTATACATATGTGATTACCAATCTGATTCTTCTTATGAGATTCTTTAGTTTGAAAGCGACCATGTACCTGTATGAATACCTCCCTATTTAAGAGGGAGTGTTGAAAAGAATAACTAGGATCGGTCTTCATAATGACTATGTAATTATGAATTTATGTAATAAAGAAGACAAATAATAAAATGTATTTTTTATATACTTTCTTCATGGGTTTCATGAGCAAGAAGATTTATTATAGGTCAAAGACTTCTTCTTGAGGTCTTTAGGGATTTCTCTAGTAATAATTATAATTAGAGTCATGGATTCATGTTACACTTGTGATAGAACAAATTGATGATACATATATATGCTCCAAGACCTTGTCACTTGGCTCCTTGAAGGCAGCTCGAAGATAATGGAAATACTCCTCAAAAATTTGGCTTGAAGATGCTGGTAAATAACACTTGAAAGGTCAGCTCAAATAGACACAATTGTTCACTGATAGGTCGGCTAATTATAGGGGATGAAAAATATATATACCCTAGTAAACTTCACAGAAAATAGACAAAACAATTCTCATCTACCTCTGTAATTTTCGAATGGGATGACAATTCTGAGATTTTTCAGATGGGATAACAGTTCTGAGGTTTTGGATGGGTAAGTATAGTGAAATTCGAATCCTTCTCTGAGGTTTTCAAATGACTGTAATAGGAAAAGAAATTCGGATTCCCTACATTTTTGGTTATATATTACAGTAAGAACTTCACAAATATCTCTGTAATTTCGGTTGAGTAGAAGCAGAATTAAGTTTGGATGATTATAGTCTCAATAATTTTCATAGTCTCGATGCTTATCACAGTTCATATGGATTACAAGTAAGAGAGTTATACTAACATCATAAAGGAGGCATCAAGTAAGACATTCATCATAAAAGGAGATCCATTCATGGAGGAAAAATCATATCACAACAAGAATATCACAGAAAGAGGCCGAGGTCAAATCAAGGAAATAATATTTCAGTTTAATGCTAGGAACCGAGATTTCCTAGTGTTGGTGCATAATGGTGCAGAACTCTGTAGAAAGGATATTAGCATAAGGAGCCAATAAAATGCAGTGACAAGGTCTTAGAGGCATACTATTGTCAAGGGTCTGAGTCATGGTCATGGTACTTGTCAACTAAAAGTCTATAAGAATAATTACTTGCGGGTTTTTGTCTCCAAAAGGGAGAGGTTTTGGCCCTGGCTTGAATAGCCTAAAATTTTTGTCTCTTGTGTTTTGATAATTGACTTGATGAAAGATATAATAAGATAATAAATATAACATCTAAGTAAGAGAAATAATTTCACAAGTTATTATCAAGAATATATTTGAATTAAATTATGCCCTACCATATTCTCAACAAGGGGGTACTGTCTTCATGGACTTGGGCTTGCTTCCTGAGGAGATCTCTCCTTTTTCCACCTTTATTTCAGTTTTTCATGCAGAAAACTTCTCTTTCTTACCTTTGGCCTTCTTATGAATGTTTTCTTTTTGGCCATTTCTTTTTCTTCTTCTCTTTGCAGGCTAAGGGTTTGACTGTCAGATGGGAGGTGTAGGTGCAGGTTGGCCTGCCCTATAGAATAGAAAGTGGTCCCAAGTCTGGTTTCTCTTCCTCAACTCTTCTTCAACCATAACTTTGATCAAAGCTTGATGATACAAGCTATACTTAGAAACATCATTATGGATTTGAACCCTTGTTGACATCTTGGTCAGGCTTTTCAACAAGAAAAATGGCAGATTCAATGTCTTCATCCCTGCAATATGAAAAATAAACCTCATGTGATAGAGGAATACCACTGTATAACTCCTTTCACATGTGAGGTATATCTTGATAAGCTTAATTTCCTCTGCCCAGTCATTCTTAAGGTAGCTGATTGGGATGCCTTTTTCCCAGTTTGGATCTTGGTGAGCATCCTTGAGGAAGTTTTTGAGATCACCTCCTGTAATAACTTGTCCCTTGAACCACCTTTATCCTTCTTTGGGAAGTTTAAAGGCTTTAGCAATGGAGACTTTAGAAACCTGCAAAGTTAGGCCATAAACTATAGCTTCATGTCCATTAAAAGAGTTAGAAAACTCTTGAGAAAACCATGTAGGAATTTACAAGGTAAGTTCCTTAAATCAAACACCAAAGGTCATCGATCACAAATAATCACAAATTAGTACACTAGCATATCACGTGGTTAAAACCCTCAAAGAGGGAAAAAGTCCATGGCCCGAGCCAACACGACGACTTCAGGAAATTTATTAATATAAAAAAGAAAATTTACATATGTTTCTCTCATAAATGGTTACCGGAAAAATGACCCTCCATGCTCTTTAAATAGAGATCATGGATCAATCGGGTGTTAAGCCATGGATCAAGTGTCGGTAATACCAAGGAGAGAGTGAACTTTCAGATCACTACATATTGTGACCATCAGATTATAAGTTACAAATGTACATAGTAAAGAAACACACTTTACCTAATTCTACACTAGACCAAGTTATACTTAACTATTTCCTATGTGTCGGAATATCCTAACATCCCCCCTTAAGAAAAACTTGGGATAGGACTGAAGGATTTACAAAGGTGACACAAAATGAGACTATTTCCTATGTTTCAAAATATCCTAACATCCCCCCTTAAGAAAAACTTGGGATAGGATTGAAGTATTTACAAAGGTGACATGATAGGAGAAGGAAGGAGGCATTAGAGCCTATCCCCCTTTAATGATAACTTTCTTGAACTCCAAGCATAGATCAAATTTTGGTAAACTTCGCTTCTATGAGAGCCTTTGTAAAGATATCGACAACTTGATCATTGGTTGAACAATATTGTACTTCAAGAACACGGTCATAAATGAGATTTCTGATGAAGTATATGTGAAGCTCAATATGTTTCATATGCTAATGCTGAAGTGGATCTTTGCATAGTTTAATGGCACTCTGATTATCACACCAAAGTGTAGTTGGATTTTTTTTATGAAGACTAAATTCATACAGGATCTGACGAAGCCACATGGCTTCCTTGCTGGCTTCAACTGCACCACGATACTCTGCTTCTGCTGAAGAAAGAGAGATGGCACTTTTTTTCTTACAAGAACAAGTAATAGGTCCTAAACCAAGAGTGAATACATATTCTGCAGTGGAATTTTGATCATCAGGGTCACCTTCCCAATCAGAATCAGTGAAACCAATCAACAATGGAGATGCTTCTGCACTATAATTAATATCGAACTGAACTGTACCTCAAATATATCGAAGTATTCTCTTAGTTGCTTTCTAGTGGCTTTCATGAGGTTGGTGCATAAACTAAGCAACAAGACCAACGGAAAAGGAAAGGTTAGGATGGGTATGGGTTAGATACATAATTTTACCAACAAGTTGACGGTATAAGGTAGCATCAAATTCAGGGGTAGTAAAAGTGAATGAAAGCTTAACTCCAGACTAAAAGGGAGAAGGGGCTGGCTTACAGTCTTCCATCTGAAAGTGGCGTAGAAGATCACAAGAATACTTGGAGTGAGAAAGGGTAATACCTTCTTTGGATTTCAAGACTTGAAGACCAAGGAAATAATGCAAGTTTCCTAAGTCTATCATTTCAAACTTATTTTTGAGACTAGACTTCACATGGTTTATATGGTTGGGATCACTACTAGTAAGGATAAGATCATCAACATAAAGAGCAAGGATGGTGAAGGACTTACCCACTTTCTTGGTGTAGACAATGTTGTCAGAATGACACCTAGAAAAGCCATTATATAATATCAATCTATCCATTTTGGCATACCAAGCTCGAGGAGATTTTTTGAGACCATAGAGAGACTTCCTAAGGTGACAAAAAATGTTAGATTCATTTTGGATAAAGCCATGGGGTTGTTTCATGTAGATTTATTCATGCAAATCTCCATGTAAGAAGGCAGATTTAACATCCATCTGATGGACTTCCCATTTAAAGGAGGTAGCAAGGGAAAGAACAAGGTGGATAGAATTCATTTTGGAAACAGGGGAGAAGGTTTTAGTATAGTGAATGCCTTCAACTTGTGAAAATCCTTTAGCAACAAGATGAGATTTATGTCTATCCACTTTTCCATTTGGTCCAAAATTTGTTTTGTAAACCCATTTGCATCTGACAAGTTTTCTTCCTTTTGGAAGAGGAACAAGATCCCAAGTATCGTTTTCCAATAAGGAATGTTATTCTTCATTCATAGATTCATCCCAATCTGGATGACCTGAAGCTTCTTCAAAGGTTTCTGGATCAGTATTTTCTGGAACTTGAGCCAATAAGGAGGAGGCTCTTTCAAACTGAGAACGTGTACTTCGTCGATCTACAGGGTCACCTACAAGATAACCTGTTGCATCCCGAGTAGATTGGACCCACCTTGGTAGTTGTGGAGATGAAGGAATATCTTCAAGAGGTGGAGGAGGATTTTCATCCTCGATGTCATCATCTGAACTAGAAGGAATGATATCAGGCTCGCAGGCCATAAGGTGGCACACCTACCGAATCAGGCATAAGAGATAGATAGAGGTGGCACATATGTCGAATCAGGCTCGCGGGCTAAAGGTGGCACACCCACTGAACTAGGCTCGCAAGCCAATATATTTTCATCAAATTTTACATCTCTTATAATGATTATATTTTTTGTTTTTGGTTGAAGAATTCTATATCCTTTAACATCTTCATAATATCCAACAAAAATGCATTTTTCACTCTTAGGTTCTAAGGCTTTATGTTTCGCATCTGGAATATGGGCCCAATCATCACTTCCAAAAAAATGAAAGTGACTTACATCTTGTTTGATTGAGCTCCAGGATTCTTCTGGAGTTATGTTCCTTAAAAACCTTAGTAGGAGTGTGATTTACTATGTAATTTGCACAGTTAATTTCTTCTGCCCAAAAATTGAGATTAAGTCCTTTAGTTTGAAGCATACAATTAGCCATTTCTTTTAAGGTGTGATTCTTCCTTTCAACTACATCATTTCGTTGTGCAGTTGAATTCCATGCTTAGTATAATTTTTTTGTTAACATATTCTCCTCCATTTTCTGATCTTAACTTAAGAATTTGATGTCTAGATTGTTTCTCAACAAAGGCCTTAAAGGCCAAGAACATGTTAAAAACTTTACTCTTGAGTTTTAAGAAGTATACCCAAGTGCATCTGGAAAAATCATTAATGAAAGTTAAGAAGTACTTGCAACCAGAGAAAGAAACAACATGAAGTGGACCACATAAATCACTGTGCACAAGCTACAAAGGGGTTGAAGCGTGCTAAGAGGCATGTTTGTCAAAACTATCCCGATGATGTTTTTTGAGTACACATCCAAAGCAAACACCATCTCAGCAAGATACCATATGAAGACCTGTCACCGTATTTTCTTTACATAGAGTTTGAAGAGAGCCATATTTTAAGTGACCAAATCACTTATGCCAAAGTTTTCTCACTTCACCATTATGAGCAACAAAAATGGACGGAAGACATAATGACCCCAAGTTGTCAAACTTATACAACCTTGTGGAATCATCACCAATTCTAGTAGCTAAAATATGTCTAGGATATTTGAGGTCCTTGATTACAACATCATGAGGTGAGAATTCTATTTTTTTCCCTTCACCTGAATGAGTTATCTGATCAATAGATAAAAGGTTTCATGACAAGGTAGGAACAGATAGTACATCGTTAAACTGACCTATCTAGATGAATGGTTCCAGATCCTACAACACTAAGAGATCTATCATCACCAACATAAATATGTTTGGTGTTACAATCATTTAAAGAATAAAACATGGCTTTATTTTTTTCCATGTGGTAAGAAGCTCCAGAATCAATGAGCCACTCATGAGAATGAGAAGAAGAAGATACATTTAATGAATACCAGATGCTTGACAACCACAAGCAGAAAGTTCCATTCCTAAAGATGAAGTTGAAGAGTTCTCCAAATTGATGTGGTGATTCTTTATTGCTGCTTCCAAGGCTTCCATCTTCTTAAAAAATTTGGACTCTACATGGCCATCATGATTACAAAGGTTGCAATGTCTATCTGTTTTCTTCCCTTGGTTTTAATTTTCCTTATCAGTTTGGTGAGTTGCTTTTTCATTTTGCGGCAGAAATTTCTTAAGACCCTTGTTTGGTTTAGGACCATACTTTTTAGGATACTACTTCTTGGGATTCTTTTGATATGGTTTTTGTTGGGCTTCTAAGGCTTTCTTAGAAGCGTTTCCAGTACTGATAAGACCAAGGTGTAAGATTTTTCCTTATTATCTTATCAAAGAATCACAAAAGGCATCAAAAGAGGGTGACTTGTAGGTTGTTCCTTGAGAAATGAGGACTTCTCTAGTGGAATGGAAGGTGGAAACAAATACAGAGTATGTAGGTCCAAGCTTAGCAAGAATGGAATAGATAAGGCTACCATCTTCCTTTTTGACCTTACAACATTCTAAAAGAAGTCTAAGGGTCTTGAATTTGGACAAAAAATCTTCAATAGAGGAGAAATTATTGGGGTCCAAAGTAAGCAACTCATTTTCAAGCTGGTGGGCCTTGATTTCATTTTGAATGCCAAAAACAATACTTATCTTTTTCATAGCTGCATCAGGGGTGTCAATTTATTGGATATGAAATCGAATATCTTGAGCAATGGATATTCCTATCAACCCACATTCTTGATATTTTTCTTTTCCCATTTAGCGGCTTTATCTCCATCGGTAGGTTTAGTTTCTTGTCCTCAGGCTATTCTATAAATCCCTTTACTTCAAAGTAAGTCTATCATGTAGGATAGTCATTGGAAATAATAGGTGTTGTTAAGAATAATCGGGCTTGCACTTTTATTTTTTTTAAATGAAGCTCAAAAGGCTGAAACTAACTACTCCAATGGAAATATCTCAAAAAAATAGGTTGGTTCAAAAAAACGGCTCAGAAAATGGCTTCCGGATGAAGAAGTTATGCCTTTTTGAAAAAAATGTGTTGTAGATGCCGAATAGTTACGTGAAAGGTTGAAAGTTGATGATGAAGTTCTACTTTTAAACCCCCCCCCCCCCCCCCAATTTTCAAACTTAATACAATAAGCTCACTTAAAAAAAAACTTTATGTGACCCACTTTTATAAATAAGTGAGAGTCACTTTTACATGTTCTTTGGAAATAAAACCCTCTTTTTAAAACCGAAAACTCGCCAAAGGGCTTTATAAGAAAAAGTAACTTAAAATTTTTTTTTTACAAAAATAAGCTTGAGAGAGAGACTTGAAACTAGGACCTCTATTCTCATAAACTAACTTTACACCAAGTAAGCTGGTTAAAGGATTTTGTAATTGTTTGAAAGGAGGAAGAGTTTTTTTTTTTTTTCTCACACTTCGATATGCATGATTTATCCTACAAAAAAAAAACACAAAATCCGTGCACAAAAAAAATGAAATGCAAGCCTTATGGCATAACGTTAGATTCTCGGTTAGCCTAACTGGAAACTATCCTTTTTTTCGCTATTTATGATTTCCCAAGATCGCACAAAGACACAGGGAAAGAGAATACGTAGCAAAAAAAATCACGTCTTCCTATTTCCGATTTTCCAAGATCGCACACAGCACATAGTAAAGAGAACACACAGAGAAGAGGGTATAGATCTTGCAATTAAACAAACTATAAATCGAAATAAATAAAGGGAACTAAAATAAGAAGAACAATTAATAAATATAACTGCAAAAAGATACTTTATACCTCCAGATCTAAAATGACCTAACTCGAGCAACCATAAACCTTTTCGCATGAAACGAAAGGGTTTCTTCACTGTAACAGATGCTTCAGATACAATAGAGTAGCTTTCCTAGCCTGAAATTGGTCATAAATAGTACAACTGGAAAATGGAAATCACATGCAGTCAAATTAGCTTCGAATTTGGATCAACAATGGATGCATCCCTCAAAATGGTTCTAATACCATGTAGGAATTTACAGGGTAAGTTCCTTAGACCAAACACCAAAGGTCACCGCTCACAAATAGATCACCAATCAGTACACCAGTATATCACGTGGTTAAAACCCTCGAAGAGGGAAACAGTCCATGGCCTAAGCCAATGCAGCCACTTCAGGAAATTATTAGTATAAAAAAGAAAATTTACATATGTCTCTCTCATAAATGGTTACCGAAAAATGACCCTCCATGCTCTTTAAATAGATATCATGGACCAACCGGGTGTTAATCCACAGGTCAAGTGTCGTTAATACTGAGAAGATATTGAACTGTCAGATTATAAGTTACAAATGTGCATAGTAAAGAAACACACTTTACCTAACTCTACACTAGACAAGTTATACTTAACTATTTCCTATGTGTCGGAATATCCTAACAACCCATGAATGAGAGATCCCCAACCTAGTACAAAGAGGATACCATCCTAACTGCATAAACAGAGTTCTTACCCTCAAATTAGCATCAACTAAATATGCACCCTGTGGCTCTATTCGATTTATCTAACTACCTATTTTAGTCATCTTCAGAAAAATAAATGAATATGTCTTATGCAAATGATAGGTGGCAGTATAGGAAGAGTTTTACCTTACAGGTGTGGCCTATATTCTCCTCTAGAATCTTGTCTGAAATCCATACTTCTTCTCCAATTATGACTCTCAGAAAATTCAAATCCAACAACTAAAACTTCGAATGACAGAATTCATGTTTTTTAGGTGGTTTTAAAACTAAATCTTGGTTCACCACCCCATGCAAATCACCCTCCATCATTGAAAATATTCATGATCATGATTTTCACCATGTGACACACCATCACCACCTTCAATTGGTTGTGTTTTCCGTATGGGAGCTCCAGATGGCTTATGGCAAGTGTGTTTATGACTTGCAGTCACCTCCGCAAACTATGTTTTTGATTGGCCAGAATTTCAGCAACACTGATGTGCAGCCAGCCAAATGGTTATGGCGTGTGGTGAAATCACCACGATCCCTCTGATTCAGAAAAACATGTACCTTAATACATGGATGACTAACTTGGTGTAGAAAGGCATGACAGGTAATAGTTCAGTCATTAACTGTGGATGAAACATGTGACTCAATGTATATAATGACTTGACCTTAGCTAACTGACTGTAATACAACACCTATCATTAGATCCTAAAATATTTAAAAAATATTTGATGTGTATTAACACTATGACATGTGGTATAACTAAAGAGGATGCGTTTTTTCTTTTTATTTTAAAAACAAAGTATGCTTCTGACAATTCCAGTAGCATCAGAAAAATAAAAAATAATATTTAAAAAAAAAATTAAAATAAAATTAAAATAAAAGAATAAAAAAATTACATTTTTTTTTAAAATTAAAAAAAATAACAGATTGTCCGAAAGGATAAAAAACTGGTGCTTCTGGAAATTCTGGTAGCGCCCAAAAAACATTTAAAAATATTGAATTTTTTTTAACTTTAATCCTAAAAAAAAAACTATGGAATGGACTCATGACTTAGCAAGGAACTGTGCTAACACCAGGAACCTCCAATGGAAATACTTATGTGTACTTCTTCAAAACAAGGTACATTTGTAGCAATTCAGTTTCCTGATCTTCTATTTCTCTATCAGTTTCCTCAACCTTGGAAACTTGCAATACAAATAACATGCATCCTTTTATGTTGCTACATTTGGTTTGTAGAGTCGAGTTTAACTGCACTAAAATAGGCTTTTTCCCACCCTACAATACTCTTTTTGTTCCTTGCTCATCCAAGCATTCAATTATTTTTTCATATCAATCTACCTTGGTCCGGTGTAAGTAAAATGAGTCCATGCTCAATAATATGTCATAAACACCCAATGGAAACACGTTCAAGTGGTCTTTTGTGGGCATGCCACTGAGCTCAAATGCACATTACTTTACCTAATGGCTGATTTTTATTTTTGTTCTAGTTTCCAAATGACCCAACCAAGATTCTTCATGCAACTCTTTTCCCAAACCACATTTCTCAACAAGATTTGGGCTCACATAGCTATAATTAGAAGTTGAATCAATTAAAATAGAAATGACTCCTTGTATCTTACCTTCCATCTCAATGATGGATTTCTAGTGATCTTCTTGGCGGTTGTCCACTATGACATAAATTCTTGGCATGCTCCGAGCTACTTCACCCATCTTTCTCACCTCTCGAGCACTGTGAATATTTGGTCTGGCATCTAGCTAATGTGGATAGTCTCTCCTCCTGTGGTTCCCACCACAATTCCAACACTTTAGCGACTCTTGGCCTTCGAAATTGGGTTGTGTTGATGTCGGTTTCTACACATTTTTCTTATCAGCAACATTGGCTTTTTGTTAGAACTGTGTTGTATGAGCTGGGTCATTACCTTCTTTCCATTCTAAGATTTTCCTAGGACAATTATTCTTATGTCCATTTCTTCTTTTAGCTTGCCACTTACTTTTAATATCAGGTTTGCATTTTTCTTGCTCATAATGATATGCTAGCTTCTTCATAATATATTTTAGGGTTTCGGGTTTGGGGTTCGAACAACTAAATTATATTCCTGAATTCCATAGGAAATCCACTAATGAATGTCCTAATAATGGATTTTTCATCCTTGATATTTGGCACATATCTCAACAGTTCTAGAAACCTAGTGACATACTCTTGACAAGTTAAATGACCCATTTTGAGTTCATGAAATTATTTTTCCTTACTATCATAATAAAGTTTAGATAAGTATTTCTCTCTGAAAATATTCTCAACAATGTCTCTAACGTTCTTTAAATCCTCCCACCATATGTCAACTTTTACTTTTAAGTTATAGGTGGTGACTCAAGATTTCATATTCTCAAAATAGTCATATATTCAAAAATATTTCTTCATTCCCAGTAGCCAAGCTTCTACGTCATCTTCTTTCTTCATATACAAATAAAATGTGGGTGGCTTAGCCTTGTTAAATTCTTTAGGCATATGACCCTTTTCTTTTCTTTCTGAATGATGGTCATGGAAATGGTGAGAATGGTGGTTGTTGGTCCTATAGAGGTGGTTTTTTTCTGCAACTCTATCGTTCCTTTATTTAATTGTCAACCCGGGTTTCGTCTTTTTATTTCAAGGGTGTCGGCACAGTATGTGCGAGTTAACTAGTCTAGGGATGCTTCTTTCTAATGCGAAGGAAAGATTTGTAACTATGGAAGATGTTGTTCTTAAGGAAAATGTTGCTAATCTATAATTGAACAATCATGTTGAAGCAAAGTGACTGCTAAATCGAACTAAACAGAAGTCTAAGTAAAATCAGCAGAAATGGAAATAATGGAAACGAAACTAGACAGAACAAAGTTCTAATTAAGTTGCTTCAAGAACAGAGCTGAATGAAATTAAAGAATCCGAGAAGTAGTAATTGAGATGTGCAATTCTGAAACTACAATACAACTAAGCAATGTGCGCAATTGTGCAGTATGGAAACAGCAACACAATTCAAGCAATCTGAGTAACTGTGCGATAACGAAAGAATAGAGGACTAAACTGTATGGCTAGTTGTGCAACCAAGAAAGAATAGCAGAAGTAAATCACTAATAAGGCAACGATATAACTTAGCTGTGAATTTCCTAACTTAAATAATTTTGCAATGGATTTATCTGTAAAAACTAACTAATCATCAGTGATCAACCGATTACTCGCAGTGTCAGGTTAGAAGGGAAACGTGAGGTACAAAAAGTATACTACTGAGTCAGTCCTCTTCTACTCAAAGGTTAATAGTCATAATCAGCAAATAAACCGGACTTAACAAAGCATTTGTCATGCACAAAATTGTACTTATTGCTATGAACACAATCGTTAAGAGTCCTATAAGAAACGATGTAGTTATATTATCAAAAGTATATGTTGCAACTGCATGAAATTTACAAATACTAATTCTGCAAAGTCTCAGAACATAACATATGCGTAGAACTTCTGAAGGTTGGGCCCAGACCTACAGAAGCTATAGCACTATGGAAGCTTCAAGAGGGGATTGTTCAGAATTCTATTTCATTCAGGAATTCTCTTCAAAAAAGAATTAAACAGGTTGTATTAGGATTTCATTATGAACTGTTCATCCTATTCTGTTCTGGCCTTTTTAAAGGAAACTTCTTGAGAATGTATCTCAAACGACAGCCCACGGTGCGTGGATGTCGTTTGAGTTCTTAAACTCAAAAACCATTCAGTTGCCTTTTAGTTGGTTGCCTGGAATTGTTGAGGACCTCGATATATGAAATCGTTGATTGGTCATCATCTATTTGTCCTTGCATTCCTAGCTTCCTGCAGATAGGGACAAAAAGGAGTCAATTCCTTGTTGTGAATCATTCTCCATGTCCTTAGTCTAATTGTTCATGTTTCTATGCTATTTCATCCCTTATTATTGATATGAAAGAATATTTCCTCAAATTTATAAAACAATTCAGAGTATTTAGAGGAGGAAATCATACCTAAATCTGAGCCCAACATTACTCCCCTGCTTACCTTTTTGCATGTCCTCATGCAAACAAGTGGTTGAGGTGTAACTGTGTTATTGAGTAGGCAGGGTAGGGCCTCTCCTGAGGCATTCTAAATCCATGCTTCCTTTCTATCAGTGTAAAGGCAACGCTTGTGGCTCCTTCTGGTATTTCATAATCATGGTTGTATTCTTCAGGGGGGGGGCCAAAGGAGTGGGTTCTGGTACCTTCAACCTAACCAGGCTGGTCCCATGCGGGTGACTAGACTAGTGTATAGGTAAAATATAGATGCAACGGCCTTGAATTTTTTATAGCTGAATGGCTCTCGGTTCTTTACATTTTTCATGGAGGCCATCCATCACTATTTGGTTATTGCCAAGGCCGCTTCTCTAATATCTTCGAAATAATCTTGGGCTTCTGCTATGAAGTCCTTATGGATGGGCTTGAGTTTAGTTTTCACACCCGGCTTCTTCATAAAGTTCTAATGCTAGATGATTGTATGTAATGGGTTTGTGGGTTCTCCTCAGACCCATAGCTCCAGGTTGTGCTCCCTTTTTTGAAATATTCCATAGGCTTTGGCCCATCCGACTTGATTTTTTGCATATGACAGAAAATCTTGTAGTTGGATATCCCCTATGAAGGGGCTCGGGTTACTATCATTGTCAGTTTCAAAAATAAAATTTTGCATATAAAGCTCACACAAGAGGTGATGAATCTGCTCGTCCTGCTCATGGAAACATTGGACAAATTCTCCTACTGATTTGAAATAAATGGGTTTTCCTTCCCTTAAATCTTTGACTTTTAGAAGTAAGTATCGTTCCGTTAAAAACAGGGCATAATTAGTCGTAGGGGACCTACATGACAAGGCATCGTCTTAAAGAGAGCATATTATGGCTATCTGTTCCTTAGCTTGCTCCATTTTCTTCTGTGCCACTTTGACCTTAGCCTGTTCTTCCCTGAGTTGAGAAAATGTTTTGTCCTCCGTGCGGGAGAGGTCAGTGAGCTTCTTTTGTAGTGCCTGATGTTCCTTCAATGGCACCACTTCTTTTATATGTTGTGCCAATTCATGGCGTGTCTGCGCCAGCTCGTTTTGCAGTCGTTTCTTAGCAGCTAATTCCACCAAGTGAGCATAGCCAGGGGCTTCCTCTGTCTGGGTGGATGCTTCAGTATGAATTTTTTTTTCTGTCTGTGTCCCAACATTTGTGGTACCTACTGGTTCAGTTTGCGTTCCAATGATGGTATTCTATACCTTTGGCTTTCTTACCAAATTTTCCTTCTTCAGTTGCCTCCTAAGGTTCCTTACCAGTTTTTTCAGTCTCTTATAGTTCTTCTTTAATTTCTTAATTTTTCTCAAGTGTAACTCTTCCTCATCTCTTCTTTCCACTAGTGGTATGGTGACAGAATTTTCCTTTTCTGGAGTTGGCTCCAGAATGGTTTTCTCACTTACTTCTTCAGACTTCTTCTCAGCATGAGGGCTCCAGCTGGGGGGTGTGGTGCTGTTTTCAGGTTCAATTTCTGTGGGTGTCCTCTGGTCCAAGGGGATGATGTCACTGGAATCTACTTGTGATACTAGTCCCTCTCGTGCTTGTTCAGTGTTGTAAACTTCAAAATTGTAAATGGGAGACAGGACTCCCTCTTCTTGCAACTGTTCCTAATTGAGTAACAAAGTGTTATGACTAGAATTACTAGGGGAGGCGACTTGGTCAACAATTTCTTCATTTTCCCTTTCTTCTGGCATGTTTCTTGTTTCCGAATTTTCTCTTTTTTGCCCTAGGTTTCGGGCCATCTCTTCCTCCAATTCTTGTATTGTTTCCTGAGGTGATTTGGCCTCATTCATAACGCTTGAGGCTCCCTGAGCTGTTCTGGCCCTTTTTTTCCCAATGGATTCCGACATTGTGGCTCGGATCCATTTTCTTCTTGGGGTGTTCACCCTAGGGGGCTCAGCTTCAACATTTTCAAGGTGAATTCCCGGTTCTAGTATTTCTGGGTTGGCTGCTGGCTCCTGTACTTCTAGGTTGACAAAATCATGCCATGCTATCTGATGTCTATCTATCTCATGGATGATAATTAGCTTAATTAAGGCCTGGTGGCTCACCACTGCCTGGGGCCTCTTGGATTTTCTTAGCCGGCCAGCGATATCATGAAAAACAGTGTTTAAAAATGCAGGAATATTGATTATAATTTTCTGCTTAAGCGCAGCTAGGATTTTAAGGTGTCGGGGTTTTACCGCTTCTCGACGTCCTTCGTAGGTTATGAACCGTTGGGTGAACTCCGCCAACCCCTACCATGCCTAGTGTAAGGATGTGGGTGCAATTCCTCTGCCTTTCTGTTGCAACTGCTCCTCTGGATCCTGGTATAATGCTCTTGCTTCTCTTAATATCAAATGCTTTTCCGCCCATATTTCTCCTTGCGCTAGTATTCCTGGTACTGCCACTATTATTTATTCTATGATAGGTATCGTTTGTCCATTGACTCTGGTTTGTCCCTCATGCAGGTTCCTCAGGAATTCCATTACAACCTTTTTATTGTATCCCTGGAGTCTGTGTACGTATGTGAGCCATCCCACTCGTTGAAGAACAGTAGTTGTCTCGTCTAAGAGTGTGAAGTTTGGCGGCTCCTTCCTCATCGGTCCTCCACCCATGTATGAATGTTTCTCGTTTCTGGTTGTTCCTACCTCTGGTCTTGTTGTTTCGTCCAAATGCTATGCATATTCGAAAGGGGAACTGTAATTCTGTATAAGTCATCTCCATGCCTGAATTGTAGCAATTTCCAAGGCGTCCTGACGTGATTTGTGCGCGATTTTTCTTGCTTACCAAAATAAAGCCAGTCAGAGTAAACCACCTCCCCCCCCGCATGAGAATGGGCATCCACGCCCTCAGGTACAAGAGTGGTATGGTCGGTGCATGCAGACGAGATGGAAATATTGGATTTTTTTTTAACTTGCGCGTGGTGGATCAGCCGTGAAGTAATTGATGGATGTACAACGGCAGATAAATAGAGAAGTTTCCATAATTGCAGCTCATGTAGAAATGTCCCAGGCATGAGAGAATTACAGTTTTATAATTAATTTGACATGATGTCGTCAGACGGTTATGAGGTGATAACGAAAGCGTGATGTAACTAGATTTAATTGGCTTATCATTCCCATTGTTCGAGATAGGTTTATCAAATATTCTTTAATGGTTGTTGGGACAAGTCATAATTAGCATTGATTCGAGTAAATAATGACATGGGAACAAGGTGTATAATGGTATTTACTATAAAAACATTTATTTATTCATTTATTATTTATTTATTTATTTATTTATTATTATTATTATTATTATTATATTTTTTTATTTTTTTATTTTTTTATTTTTTTTTCGCCCCTCTTCTTTTTTCTTTTTTTTTAAGAGAGATCGCCATGTTGGTATGGTAGCCAGGTAGTCATGGTGCCATTCACCATAGTTGTAGCAAAATGATCAAGCCAGATCGTGATGATACCTTCTGTACTTCGAATTTAGCAAGAAGGTCATGACCCTGGTGTGGTTGCGATAATGGGCATGTCATTTGCTAGACTCTTATGAACATGGTAGGCTGGATCGTGATGAGACCCCCTATCCTCTATTGAGATATGTAAATCTATTTTAGTAATGCAATTCATTCGGAGGACACTATGCTAGTGTGGTGGCCAGACGATGACAGTGCCATTCACTATAATTGGAGTAAGGTGATCAGGCTGGCTCGTGATGAGATCTCCTGTCCTTCTGAGAAGGTCATTACCCTGGTGTGGTGGCCATAATGGGAATGTCACCTACTCCGTTCTTATAATCATGGTAGGCTAGCTCGTGATGAGACCCCCTATCCTCTGTCAATATTTTGCATATCACAAAATGATGATGGGGGCTTATTGACTCCCTTAAGAATGAGGGATGGTGGAAAAAAGTAATGCCAATAATACCCCTTGTTCCATTTCATTAAGTTGGATATTACTCGAATAATGTAAAAATACATATCGATATAAGGTTCGGAATTTTTTGATGCCCTATTCGAATTATGGGAATTTCTGCCGTAGTATTGATATATATGACGTGAGCTTCCTGATTAAGAAATATCATCAGAAAACAAATTTAGAAGTGTTACCATTTGCATTCTCTCTTCCGAGTGCCATTACCTGCTCAAGGTTATTCAATTATAGAAGAAAAAGATATTGGACAAGAGTTTCAAAAGGATGTTCAAAGATGGAACAGCATGGTAGGGATTTCTTTCGAAGGTTGAAGGGACTGCTGCTATTCAGAAATTGAACAGCAACTATTATGTTATTGAACAATGGTGTAAAAATCAAAAGAAGGTTATTCAATTTAGTTGGACCGCTGCTGTTCAAATATTGGACAGCAGTTGTTCTGAATTTGGACAGAAAAAACGAAAGACGCTCATTGAAAAGGCTATTTGGAGTTCCGATGAACTGCTACTGTTCAAATATTGAATAGCAGTTGTTCGAGACTTGAACAGCAAAAGGAAAAACTCTTATTAAAAAATGGGTAGTTCGGGATTCCGTTGAACTTCTGTTGCGCAAATATTGAACAGCAGCTTGTTCAGAAATTGAACAACAACAAAAAAAAGCTCTCAAAAAAAGGACTGTTCAGGATTCCGTTGAACTGCTGCTGCGCAAATATTGAACAGTAGTTGTTCGGAAATTGAACAGAAAAACAAGAACTCTTATTAAAAAAAGGGTTTGTTCAGGATTCCGTTGAACTGCTGCTACGCAAATATTGAATCAGTTGTTCGGAAATTGAACAGCAAAACAAAAACAATCAAAAGTGGAATGCAAGAGGAATCTATATACAATTATGTACATAATTTACAATTGATGGTGCCAAACCTCTCATGTACCTGAGTTTGTGGGGTCACTACCACCTTGTGTTACAACTTGGATGGTGGGGTCTTCTCGTGCCTACTGACAGAAGGATTCTTTTGTGAGAGGTTTGTGATAGAGGCATACTCGGTGTCCATTAACTGGAAATTTTGAGCCATCTCTGTCGATTTTGGTCAAAGTGAGGGTGCCATTTTTATGTACTTCTTGAATTTCATATGGTCCAAGCCATCTTGTTTGTAATTTCCCCGAGAATTCTTGGAATTTGGAGTCATAGAATAGTGCCCAATCTCCCTTTTGGAATACCTTCTTTTTTATAAGGTTATCGTGCCACTTAGCCCATTGTTGTTGGAAAATCATAGTGCGCTGCAAAGCAAGTAATCGGATTTCGTCCAGCTCATTTATTTGTTGGAGCCTTTTGATTTGAGCATATGATAGGTCCAGTCCTACTTCTTGGGTTGTCCTACGTGTTTTAATTTCAAATTCGATATGAAAGATAGGTTCTCTTCCAAAGGCTAGCTGATATGGTGAATATCCAGTGGTATTTCTCCAAGTTTTTCGATAGGCCAATAGAGCTTCCGGGAGTCTCGTGGCCCAGTCTCGGCTATGTGCTGCTACCATCTTGGTGAAGATTTCTTCCAAGACTTCGTTGGTGCTCTCGACTTGCCCGTTCGCCTACGGGTGGTAAGGAGAAGTAATTATGTGTGTTACATGGTGATTTTTTAGAGTGGATACGATTTTATTTCCTGTGAATTGCGCTCCTCCGTCATTTATTATTTCTCTAGGTAAGACATATCGTACAAATAGTTCAAAAAGGAACTTAATGACTGATTCTTCTGTGGCTCTTGGCAGAGCTATTGCTTCGACCCATTTTGTAACATAATCTGTGGAAACTAGTATGTAAGCTTTTTGGTTTGAGGGTGGATTGAATGGGCCAACAAAGTCCAATGCCCATCGCTCAAAAGGTTCTACTACAAATTGTGATTTCAGCGGCATTTCATCTGCTTGGCCAGGACGTCCCATCCTCTGGAAACTATCGTAGGATTGCACATACTTATTTGCGTCCTTGAAGATAGTAGGCCAGAAATAGCCTAATTGCAGTACCTTGTGTCATGTTCGTCGACCTGTGAAGTGGCCACCGCAGGGTTCATCGTGGCAGGTGCGCAATATATCATGGATTTAATCTTCCCTTATGCATCTACAGATATGCATATCGGCTCTAGTGTGGAATAAATATCCCCCAATCCAAGAGAATCGTGCATTGCGTTATATAATTAGTTTTCATTCTTTTGGTGATAAATGTTTAGGTAATTTTCCAACTGCCAGGTAGTTTTCCACATCTGCGTACCATGGAGTCTTGAATGCTATTGCAAATAGGTGTTCGTCAGGAAATTGATCATCCACTGTTAATGTGTCATTTGTTTTGGGAACTCTTGACAGAAAATCTGCCACCACATTTTCTTTGCCTGGACGATATTTAATTGTTATGTCGAATTCCTGTAATAGTAGTAGCCAGCGGGTTATTCTTCCATTTGTAATGGGTTTGTTTGCTAAATATCAGATGGCAGAGTGATTAGTGTGCAGGAAGAATTTATATCCAGTTATGTAATGCCTGAATTTATTAATTGCATAGATTGCAACCAGGAATTCCTTCTTTGTTACGGTATAGTTGAGCTCAGCAGGAGTAAGATTTTTACTGATATAATAAATGTCATATGGTTTGCGGTCTTCTTCCTGTCCAAGGACTGCTCTAATTGTTGTATCAGATGCATCATAGGAGATATGAAAAGGTAGTTTCCATTCAGGACCATGAAGAATAGGTGTTGTAGAGACCAATTTTTTTAATTCTGTAAAAGTAGAGTCACATTTTTCAGTCTAATGGAATTCAACATTGCCAGTTAAAGCATACAAGGGTGCGGCTATTTGCGCGAATTTTTTTATGAATCTACGATAATATCCTGCATATCCTAAAAATATGTGTACCTGTGTTTGTGTGCAAGGTGTGGCCAATAAAAGGATTACTTGTATTTTGGCCGGGTCTACCTATATTCCTACTGCAGAAATGTAATGACCTAGAATTAGCCCTTCAGTCATCATCATATGACATTTTTCATTGCTCAAACACAGTCTAGTAGCAATGCATCGTTCCAATACTTTGTCTAATGTTTCTAGTGCTTGATCAAAATCTTCCCCATAGGGTGTAAAATCATCTATATAAATTTCAAGTCCCTCATTTATTAGATAAAAAAAAAAACGCTAATTATGGCTCTTTGAAATGTTGCTGGGGCATTACACAATCCAAATTCTAGAACTATGTAGGCAAAAGTGCCCCATGGACAGGTAAAGGTTGTCTTTTCTTGATCTTCAGGGGCTATTTGTATCTGATTGTACGCACTGAATCCATCAAGAAAGGAGAAAAAACGTTTTCCAACTAATGTGTCTAAGACTTGGTCGATAAAAGGAAGGGGGAAATGATATTTCTGAGTTGCTTTATTTAATTCCCTATAGTCTACACAGATCTTCCATTTGCCATTTTTTTAGGGACAGCTGCCAAAGGGGAGACCATTTGCTGTTTGAGATAGGATAGATGAAGTTGGCATCCAGGAGCTTCTGGAGTTCTTCTTTTACAATTTCTTTGAGATGGGGATTTAGTCTTCGTTGCGGTTGTCTGACAGGGCGCATATCTGTATCAATGTAGATATGATGGGTGCACAGTTGTGGGTCCAAGCCCTTCATATCTTTGTAATCCCATGCAAATTCACCTTGGTGCTTCCTAAGGATTTTTACAAGTTTCTTTCTCTGACTATCATCTAGGTTGTTGTTAATGTTCATAGTCTTGCCTAGTTCAATTTCAATTGGAATACTATTACAGACATTGTCCGTGGAATCAAACTGAATCTCGAAATCTACCATAGGAGTTTCTTGTCCTTCATGCCCAAGGATGGTTTTCATCATTTGGAATTTCAAATTTTCAGGTCTGGGGGGCTGATTCATAACATTAGTAATCATATCGTCTTCAGTTTGATTTTTTAATTCGAGGGCCTCTACTAGCATGAGGGGAGGACAGATATTGTGCTCCCAATACGTATCTGGGTGCTTGTGGATTTTGATTGTGGGAAAGATTGGCTTGGTAGGGGGGTAAATAACTATTTTATTTACAAAATTCCTTCTGCTAATCATCATGCTACCAATCTGGAAACTTATGTAGGCGTCTGTTGTGGCCAACCAAGGCCATCCCAGAATCAATGGGTGCCCTTCCAGTCTATTTTTTGGATTAATTACCAGAAAATCAGCAAGGTATTCCCATGATTCTACTGAAACCATGATATCCTGCACCACACCTTCAGGTCTAATAACATATCTATCATCTAATTCCAGAAGTGTGGCTGTGGGTTCTAGAATTGATATGCCTAACCTCTCAGAAGCCCCTGTAGTTAGGATGTTAATGGCTGCCCCCAAGTCAACTAGCGTATTTGGGAATGAATGTCCAGCAATTTTTACATTTACGATGGGGTTTCTTGGATCGTCATATTTCACGGGTAGCTCTTTTCCTAACAGTAAATCAGATAAAGTTCCTACTACATGGACAGTAGGTGTAGTCATTGTCTTCCTGATTTGCTTTTTCCCACACAATTCCTTGATTGTTTTTTCGTAAATGGGGATATCCTGGATGGCCTGAAGAAGGGGAATTTTAACACACAGGCTTCTCAATTCCCCCAATATGTCAAATTCAGGATTGGTTATGGATTTAGGTATGTTTAATATTTCTGGAAATGGAGGGGAATTTAGGTATGTTTTTATTTGTTTTCATTGATTCAGTTGAGCTAGTTCCTATGTAAGTTTCATCTTGGGATAGAGATGGGGGTGTGGCTTCCACGGGTAATATAGTACGTCCCGATATTAACTTTAATTCATTGCACTTCTTTTATTCAGTATTAGGCAGTCAATCTTCTATGATCTGAATTAACTGAAATGGTCTATTATTGGGATTGGGTTTGGGTTGGGCTGGTAATTGAGGCCGCATAGGAGGCTGCAGGTTTTGCTGAATAAGGTAGGGGGATGGTAGCTGTTGAGTTCCTGCCCTTGTTGGTAAATTTCCCGCCCCCAGGGGTCACTGCCAATTCTAGTTATTGTGTTGAGTAGGAGGGTTTGGCCATTGATTTTGGTAGGGGATATTCTGCCAATAAGGGGGAGAATTAGGGAAGGGAGGATTAGGGATGTTTTTCCAATTACATCCTAATGGATTTTGTGTAGGCCAACAAGGAATAGGAAAGGTTTGATTTGGCCAAGTTGGGTATTGGTTTTGAGCTTTCCAGGTTGTTGCAGGATTTTTTTGGTTGTTCTGGGGTAATGGAAAGTATTGAGGAAGGTCTTGTGGTGTGCTTGGTCGTGCTTGCCACTGTCGACGTTGATTCATTAAATAAACTGATTCTCTTTCTTCCTCAACTTCTTTGTAAATGGTTTTTAGTCCGGGAAGATAAGGACACTGGCCTGTAGCATGATCCTTAGTGCAAATAGCACATGTCTGAACCATGTCTAGAGGACATTCTCTTTGGTTGTGCTTCTTTCGACATTTTGGGCAAAATATGGCGAGGTTTTGCTCAGCTATAGCTTATTTTTTCTTAGCCTGCAAGATATCAAGTTGTGTGGCTAAAGTGCCCAAGATGTCACTTTTGAAGTTTTCTAAAGGGTTTCCAAATTCATCCCTGGTTACATTGCTAATGGTTTGTTTAAGCTCATGCCCCATAGGTCTGTTACGTGAGCTACCCCTGGAACATATGATACATAAGGATATAATTTCATCATACCCTTCCTCGGAAATATCTCCTTTCCCCATTATGTTAAGCAATTCAAGCCATTCTTCCTTCATTCCTTTAAGCAATGTAGTTTTGAGAATATCCTTGGATAATGTAGTGTATGGTGATATTTGTAAATTATATTGAAATCTTTCTACATATTCCTCTAGCGTTTCATTATCTTTGGCATTGATGTTAAAGATTTCATCTTTTAAGTCTCAGGTTCGGCAATAGTCCTGATATTTGGTGAGGAAAGAATTTTTCATTTCATCCCAACTGTTTATAGTTCCCCCTCCTAGCCCCATGAACCAGCGAAGAGAAATCCCTTTCAAGGTGGAGGGAAATAATTTTAGTTTCTGGGGATCAGTGGTATAATCATATCCTCTGCATAAAATGTCAAATTCAAATAAAAATGCATCAGGGTCTTCTATGGTTAGCCCATGAAAGGTGGGGATGCTATGCAAGGGAATAGATTTCATAGGGGCGTTGACAACATTATCAAAAATGGGGTATTCCAGTGTGGATGTCTGCCTCTGATTTTGATTTTGATTATTTTCCATTTGATCGAAAAGGTGCCAAAAGCCTTCCGGAATTTCTTGTTCTGGGGTGGAGATTTTAATAGGCTTGGGAGGTGAAGGTGGTGGGGGTATGATAGTGCTACCCTGATTTGAAATGCTCGGATACTCTATTTTGATTATCCCCATAGGGGTCCTGGGTATATCTATATGAATTTCTTTACTGATTTCTCCCCTTCCCTCTTGCAGGTTGCAAGAACCTCCGCTCCTTAAAAATTTAATGTCTTGATGAATGGTGTTTTGTAGACTCTGCTCAGATCCCTCTATCCTGCTATGAATCTCGGCAAAAGTTTCAAATGGTGTGGCTATCGCCCGAGGGATGAGATTAGGATTTTGGACAGAAACGGTTCTAGGTCTTACAGATGCCTGAGATTCGGCTTTCTTAATGATTTCATCGATGTAATATGTTCTCCCAAGGATCACCGGTCCTCTGGGTTGTGGTTGAGAATGGTTTTGGTTTGTTTCTATATTATTTCCCCTAGTCATAAAACAAGGGTACTAATCCTATAGTTTTCAAACAATTTTTCTGGCAGGTGGGAAAATAGGGCGAGCATGTTTGTAATATCGCGTTTCAGGGATATCTCTAAAACACAAGCAAACACCAACCAAAGATGGATTGGGAGGGTGTTTACGAGATATTTCACCTCTGAGAAGAGGATGAGATCTGGAGGCTACCTGGCCCCTTCCAGACTTTGTCTAAGAGTATGGGGAAAACACACCAAGTGGTATAGAACTAGAATGCTCAAATATAGAAAAATAACAGTAGTGCAAGCATACAATAGCATATATAGAACATGTAACAAATACTCCAGAAATATAGAGAGAGAATGCTAAGCCATTTTATTATACTAATAAATTTAATGAAGTACAATAGGTGATCAGAGTGATGGCACCTAGACTTTCTCAAGGATAGTGAAATACTCTCAGAATGACCAAGAAATGGATGCTCTATGAACTGCGTCCCAACTGCTGGAAAACTGCCGTGTAGCTGCTACTGCTGAAACAAGATGAGGATTTGGGGCTACTCCCCTCCTCAGAATGAGCTAAAACTCTGGAATCTGCCTTTGCTCACCAAACCCAGAAAAACCCAAAAGGCATTCTGAAATGGTCGGCCCCCGAAAATCACCCCCTTGAGGATCTACGTTATTCCCCAAGGCTTTGCGCTTAGGATGAATAGAAACCACCAAAATACTGCCCCAAACTCTGCCAAAATCCTCCAAATAGCAAGGGATGGCCCCTTGCTCAATCTCAAAGCTCGAAACCTCCGAAAAGAACCCAATCTGGAGCTCCTCTAAAATGGAATGTGTCCTCCCTCTCAAGACTACGCAGTCTCTGAATGCACTGCTACGCCACAAAACCCAAACACCAATCCTCCCGCAAAATAATGATGGAACTACCTCACCCGATCAGGCACTCGAAGTCCCCCGGGGCTGAGGGTGAGATCTCCAAACAGAGACACTCGGTGCACTAAACAGTGTTGCAGACAAGCTAAACAGTTAGCGTGCTCAAGAAGTCGAAGTGACCAGCTCAGTATCATCAAAAAAGAATGATCAAAATGAGGAGGCTCTCCTCTCTATATAGTGTTAGCCTCTCACAAACCCTAAGGCTCACCTCCTCCAACGTTTCCTCCCTTTTCCACGTGCTTCATCTTGGCTTGCGCAGTCCCTCCATGTGGTATACGTGGGCCCCCTCTCTATGTGGTCCTGTAGAGGTGGTTTTTTTCTACAACTCTATCGTTCCTTTATTTAATTGTCAACCTGGGGTTCGTCTTTTTATTTCAAGGGTGTCGGCACAATATGTGTGAGTTAACTAGTCTAGGGATGCTTCTCGCTAATGCGAAGGAAAGATTCGTAACTGTGGAAGATGTTGTTCTTAAGGAAAATGTTGTTAATCTATAATTGAACAACTATGTTGAAGCAAAGTGACTACTAGATCGAATTGAATCGAAGTCTAATTAAAATCAGCAGAAATGGAAATAATGGAAGCGAAACTAGAAAAAACAAAGTTCTAATTAAGTTGCTTGAAGAACAGAGCTGAATGAAATTAAAGAATCCAAGAAGTAGTAATTGAGCTGTGCAATTTTGAAACTACAATACAACTAAGAAATGTGCGCAATTGTGCAGTATGGAAACAACAATGCAATTCAAGCAATCCAAGTAACTGTGCAATAATGAAAGAACAGACTAAAATTTATGGCTAGCTATGCAACCAAGAAAGAATAGCAGAAGTAAATCACTAATAAAGCAACGATATAACTTAGCTGTGAATTTCCTAACTTAAATGATTTTGCAATGGAGTTCTCAGTAAAAACTAACTAATCATCAGTGATCAACAAATTACTCGTGGTGTCAAGTTAGAAGGGAAACGTGAGGTACAGAAAGTATACTACTGAGTCATTCCTCTTCTACTCAGAGGTTAATAGTCATAATCAGCAAATAAACCAGACTTAACAAAGCATTTGTCATGCACAAAATTGTACTTACTGCTAGGAACACAATCGTTAAGAGTCCTATAAGAAAATTTGTAGTTATATTATCAAAAATATATGTTGCAACCGCATGAAATTTACAAATACTGATTCTGGAAAGTCTCAGAACATAACATATGCATAGAACTTCTGAAGGTTGGGCCCAGACCTACAGAAGATATAGTACTATGGAAGCTTCAAGAGGGGATTGTTCAGAATTCTATTTCATTCAGGAATGCTCTTCAAAAAATAATTAAACAAGTTGTATTAGGATTTCATTATGAACTTTTCATCCTAGTCTGTTCTGGCCTTTTTAAAGGAAACTTCTTGAGAATATATCTCAAACGACAGCCCGCTGTGTGTGGCTGTCGTTTGAGTTATTAAACTCAAAAACCATTCAGCTTCCTCTTAGTTGGTTGCTTGGAATTGTTGATGACCTCGATATATGCAATAGTTGATTGGTCATCATCTATTTGTCCTCGCATTCCTGGTTTCCTGCAGATAGGGACAAAAAGGAGTCAATTCCTTGTTGTGAATCGTTCTCCATGTCCTTAGTCTAATTGTTCTTGTTTCTATGCTATTTAATCCCTTATTATTGATATGAAAGAATATTTCCTCAAATTTATAAGATAATTCAGAGTATTTAGAGGAGGAAATCATACCTAAATCTGGGCCCAACAGTGGTGCCTCCAGGAAGAAGAACAAGACAGTTTGCTATAATAATGCAACTGTATGTTACTTCCTCCCCTTGGAGTGCTCAAAGGGTCACCTCCTATATAAGTGTCCTAATTTCCTTGCCTATGCTTCTTTCTGGACCTAACACCATATGCTTCGTTGGTGTTTTATTCTAACTCATGAAGGATTTTCATGTTTCTATGACTGGCCCTCAACTCAAATTTCCTTTGTCTTTGCTAATTTGAGAGACTCTACAGGATAACTACATTGATATTTTCTTTCCTTTCTTGGGTTCTTACCAACCTCCCATTATCGGCCTTAAAGCTTCTCACGTCATCCCTTAGGCTCCTTAAGGTTTCCATCGAGTCTGGGGAGTGATACCCTCCCCCTTGGCCAACTAATATTTGTTCTTCATTAGCTCTGACCCCACCACTTCCATGTTGTGATTGATCAGAATTATACTCAACCATTCTCATCCTCATTTATGTAACTTCTCTATTTTATGATGCTTGTGATGTGTTGTAAACCACACACATTTTTTATACATTTCAAAGTATGTAATATCCCAAAATGGGAGAAACAATAATATAGAACATATGCATAATTCCAACTATGGTAAAATCAGAATAAAACATGTAAAATTGGAAAAATGTCAGAATAAATCAAAACATCATACATATGATTAGAAACATCTGACCCATATCATTATGTATCAATAGCAAATGAATATACACAATGCTCCAAAAATGGGTGCAGTCAAGCCATCCAAACATGGTTGAAACAACTCTACTAAAAAATAGCACTGGAAAGTAAAAAAATTTGTTGTTGGAAATTGTTGCTGCTAGGAAGAAGATCTATGTGTGAGAGGTTTTTGGATTGATTAGAAATATCCAGTATTTTAACCATGGAATCTACTCAAAAAACCTAGAAAAAACAAGAAATGGTTTGGCCAGATTTTGAGTTTGGAATTTTGGCCCTTTTTGGGTTGCACACTACACCACTTTTGGCTCAGTTATGCACCCCCTGGAGACAAATATTGATATGGGGTTGAAATAATGATCTATCTACTGCAATAGAACCCACTCATCTCAATAACTGAAGGTTTGGTCACTTCTCTCGATCCCAAGCTGAGAAACTTAGGATCTATCTCCTCCAGTGAATATGCAGTTGTTGCATGCACAACTACTGGGTAATATTGCACTGTCTAGGAGGGTTGATGATGTAGCCTGCTAATATATAATACAATTTTGATCTCAGGTTGCTGAAGTGATTCCCAGAGTGAAGCATTAATCCCTTACAGGATTCCAAGATGAGTTTCCTGGAACTTCCTCTTCTCCTCAAACCCTCATGCAGAATTACGTAATTCCTGCAGGAAATGTTGCTGCATAGGAGAATAGATGGATGGTCTGATGGCTGATATGAAATTGAAACTCCCAGAAGACTAAAATGGATCCAAAGTGTGAAGGGTTGAACCCTCCACAGGTTTCTTAGCTGAATTATTGAGAACAACCTTCCAACTCTCAAACCCAAGTTCAGGAATGTGTAATTCATGTAGCTGGTGGTGCAAATGAGAGTGGGTGAATGTGGCATTGATTTTTGGATGATGAATACTACCCAAGAAAATATTTCTGGAGTAGGCACTTGAAGTCCCCTGTGGGTAAGGGTGGGATTCCCACTCGGGAACACCTGATGCTAAACAACACGACAAACTTAGCTAAATAGTTGAAACATGCAAATAAATGTCTTATGACACTCAACAATAAAAATCCAAACACCCCTTTTTTTCTACCCTCGATTTCCTTTTATGGTTGTGAGCCTTCCCTAGCCTTGTCCCACCTCATAACTACGTTTCACATGTGGCCACTAGCCTCCATAAAGACTACGTTGTCCTCCACTCTCTCCATCCTCTCTACAATTACTCCTCCACTATCTCCATCATCTTCCTCATTATTTCTCTATGACCTCCACTCTTTCTTCATTATTATTCTACTCCACTACTCCATAATGCTACTCCACTACTCAATTAACCCACATTCACACTATAGAAGTGGATTTTATTCCTCTACTGGGTTTATGGGTCCCTCCACCCTCTTATTTACTTAAATAATAAAGAAAAATAAGAACTCTAATATTCTAATTAGTTGAGGGCTAATTAGGAATATTATAGTCCTCCTCGCCAAAATTTTGCTTGTCCTCAAGCAACTGCAAAAGTGGATGTTGCATAACTTTCTCTCCCTCCCAAGTGGCACCCTCATCTAGAAGGTTGCCCCATATGCTCCAATGTGCTATGAATACCTAGCTCCATAGCTGCCTCTCTAGAATGTATAGAATTTCCTTCGGTTGTATAACTAGTTGTGTCTCCTCATCAATGAGTCCCATAGTGGCAACCATCTACTGTCCAAAATCCTCCTCCCGGTATGAGACATAGGAAGTGTTGTGGTTCCTTCCTCCAAAGGAAAGTCCCAACTCATATGCACTCTCTCTAGCCCATGCTACATGGATTATGTTCTGTCTCTTCATGCTCCAATCCTTGGTCATGGTGGCCTTGATTTCTTCAAGCATCATATCAACGTTGTGCAAAATGAGAAGTATAGATACACGTATCAACATGTGGAATGTCAAACCATACTCCCCCAAGAGAAGCCACCGCAACAATGCCTCTTGCTGCCACATCACAAAATCATCATACCAAGTATGGCATCCATACTCTCTCAAGAGAAGCCAATGCATCAAGGCATCGAACATACCAATGTGCAATGTCAGGTGGTAACCATACTCACCCAAGAGCAGCCAGCATAGCCATGTTTCCTACTGCCCCATGTCATAAATCTGCAAATAGCTTTTCAGCCACTTAATCATCATCTCCTCTTTCCATCCACCTATGGGTGATGACTCATACCATGTGCCAATTCGGTATCCACCCAATGGAGAAGCTCCCGCAAAAAACTGCTCATAAAATAACTATCCCCATCACTATCGATGGCCTTGGGAAGACCATGAAGCATGAAAACATCCCAGAAAGATAATCCGGTCAAGGGTGAAGAGATGTATTTTGTGAAAATGTTGAAGCAATGTGCATACCTCGACAACAGATCAATGTCGATAATACCATCCTCCACAATCTGAGGAAAATCTTTGCACTCCATGATATGTCAAAGTGCATCCTCCTTGAGGTCTCTCCATGAGAAGCTCTCTTCGATGGACTAGTAGAACCTATGAGGTTCAGAATATGCTGCATGAAGAAACTTCTCTTTGAGCTGTGAGGTGCTCATCAAAAAGGCTCTGTCTTGATAATGGAAGATGTTATCCATTACACGATGTCTACCATATACCATCTGCCCATCCAATGCTTCATAAGTGAAGCAATCATCGGAATGCTCAAATAATAACTGGGCCCTCAAAACATCACTGCTCCTCAGTAACAGCATTGATGATCTCCATGATAGTGCATATGATGTCTCATATCCCTCTCCATACACAATGTTGAACTCATAGTCCTGCATTGTATTGATCCACCATTGTTGCCTCTCCTACAGTTGCTGCTCCTCCTCAAAAATATTTTGAAGACTATGGTGGTTGGTCTTCACCTGGAATCTACTACTAATAAAAAACTATTGGAATTTTACCAATGCATGGAAAATGGCCAATATCTCTTTTTCATAAATAGAATATGACATCTCATGCGACAATAACTTCCAGTTCTAGAAAGCTATTGTATAGCTCCCCTGCATTAGGACTATGTTAATCCCATCCTTAGAAACTCCACACTCCAACACAAAGTGTTATGTGCAGCTCAATAATGTCAAACTGGGATAGCTATACATCTTCTCCTTGAACTAGTCAAGGGTCCTCTGCGTAGTGATAGTCTGCTGCTCCAAATCAGCAATGTGCTCTAACCCTTGGTTATGAAATTTCCCTAATGGCATGACCCCAAAAATACCCATCTGATGTGCTGAAATAATATGGGGTGGAAATGTTTGCATACCTTGTATCAACTGATTCTTGGGAACATCTTGCAAAGCTACAAGAGTTCCTCCAACCGGTTCAATTTCTTCTCCAACTGCTGGTGATGGTTATGGCTGCTCCTCTACTATTGCACCAGTGTTGGTATTTGCTTCCTCTTCCTCATGCACCTCCTGAATCATGCCTGGGACTCTCAATGTCGAATGCTCAGGACCATATTGCAAAGATGCAAGTGCTCCTCCCACTTATGTAATTACCTCTACTGCAACTAGTGGTGGTGGTAGTTTCTCTTCTCCCAGAGTATCAGTGTTGACATCTTCCTTTTTATCCTCATATACTTCCTCATCAATGTCAGAAAATGTCTCAATGGAAATTTCCTCTGGTTTTCTTCTGTCAAACATCTCTACCAAACTTTGAGTTAAGTCTTCATATGCAGTCACTCTTGCATGCTCCATATTTTTGAACCACCAATCATTTTCTTCACCCTCAAGGTGTAGCGCTACAATCTGAACAGCCTCTGCTTCCGCTACTTGGTGTAGCTGGAAGAATGCATCTAAATTCTCTTTCCAAACTTTTGGCGTGCTTGTGGATGACCCATAAAATGTAGGCAGGAAGAATCTACCCTGCATATTTCCTTTTCTTCTATTGTTGTTATGGGGTCTCTGGTTCTCTTTAATCTAGAAAAAATGTTGGAAATTCATATTCTCTTTGAATGCTCTAGATTGATATCTGTACTCTTCAATATAATCACTCATATTCTCATGCTCCAAATATCCTCCATCTCCATGCCATTCATTTCCTTCCGCAAGGAAAGTGAGCATAGTAGGGCGATGTGGAACTTTCTGCACCATCGGTTGCTTATACTGCTGATAGGAAGTGCTCAGACCTTCTCCATTCTGAAACCCTCTTGAGGTTTCCTTTTACCTTTCCCTTCTCATTTCTTTGATCTCCATGGTGAGATCCTGCATAGATCTGAAGAGAAGTGTGGAAAAATTCAATCCTTCTACCATTTTAGACTTATTATTTTTCTGATTCTTATTCTTATTCTTCTGATGTCATGAAATGCCCATAAGTTGATCCAAATATCATGCTCTGATACCACTGTAATATCCCAAAATGGGAGAAATGAGAATATAGAACATATGCATAATTCCAACTACATTAAAATCAGAATGAAACATTTAGAACTAGAAAAATGTCGAAATACATCAACACATCATACATATGAGCAGAAAAAACTAAGCCATATCATTATGTATCAACAAAAAATGAATATACACAGCGCTCCAAAAAGGGATGCACTCAAGCCATCCAAATATGGTTGAAACAACTCCACTGAAAACTAGCACTGGAAAGTAAAAAATGATGTTGCTACTGGAAACTACTACTGCTAGGAATAAGGTCTATGTGCAAGAGGCTACTGGAGTGCTCAGAAATATCTAGTATTTTAACCATAAACTCTACTAAAAAAACCCAGAATGGTTTTTCCAAATTTTGAGTTTGGAATTTTGGCCCTTTTTGGGTTGCACACTGCACCCCTGGTGGCTTAGTTCCGCATTCCCTGGAGACAACTATTGATATGGGGCTGAAATAATGATCTATTTGTAGAAATAGATCCCACTCAACTCAATAACTGAAGGGCTAGTCCCTTCTCGCAATCCCAAGCTGAGAAACTTAGGATCTAGCTCCTCCATTGAATATGCAGTTGTTGCATGCACAATTGGTGGGTAATATTTCACTGTCTAGGAGGGCTCATGATGTAGCCTACTGATATATAATACAATGTTGATCCCATGTTGTTGAAGTGATTCCTAGAGTGAAGGATTAATCAGTCACAGGATTCCAAGTTAAGTTGCTTGGAATTTCCTTTTCTCCTCAAATCGTCACTACAAAATTACGCAATTCCTGTAGGAAATGTTGCTGCATAGGAGAATATATGGATGGCCTGATGCCGGATATTACAATGAAACTCCCAAAAGACTCCAATGGATCCATAGTGTGAATGGATAATCCCTCCATAGGTTTCTTAGCTGAAGTACTGAGAACAACCTTCCAACTCTCAAACCCAAGTTCAGGAATATATAATTCCTGTAGCTAGAGGTGCAGATGAGAGTGGCTGAATGTGGCACTGATTGCCAGATGATGAATGTTTCCCAATAAAGCTTCCCATAGTAGGCACTTGAAGTCCCCCATGGTTGAGGGTTGGATTCCTGCTCGGGAACACCCGGTGCTAAACAGCACAGCAGACTTAGCTAAACAACTAAAGCATGCAAATAAATGTCTTATGACACTCAACAATAAAAATCTAGACACCACTTCATTGATGCCCTCGTCTTCCTTTTATGGTTGTGAGCCTTCCCTATCCTTGGCCCACCTCATAACTATGCTTCACATGTGGCCACTAGCCTCCATAAAGACTGTGTTTTCCTCCACTCTCTCCATCCTCTCTTCAATTACTCCTCCACTATCTCCATCAACTTGCATTTATTCCTCCACTATCTCCATCATCTCTGCAATTTCTCCTCCACTATCTCCATCATTTTTCTCATATTTCTCTATGACATCCACTTTTTCTTCATTATTATGTTGCTCCACTACTCCATAATGCTGCTCCACTACTCAATTAACCCACATTCACACTATAGAATAATATTTTATTCCTCTATTGGGTTTATAGGTCCCTCCACCCTCTTCTTTACTTAACTAATAAAGAAAATTAAGAGCTCTAATATTCTAATTAGCTGATGGCTAATTAGGAATATTACAAAGTACTATAAATAAACACATAATTATGACCATGAGCTTGAATTCATGGTTTTTCCATGGAGGTTTATGCTATGACAAAACAACCATGTTAGTGTGAAAACACATTTCCAAATCATATGCATCAAGCATTCATTCCTAAAATTTTATCATGATCATTAGCAGTGACAACATATTTATGGCCATGGTCCTATTCTCATTGAGATGTTGTCAACCAAATAGTTCACACTAGCATAGTTTACCAGCAAAGCAACAATTAATAATTCATACCATATTTTAACACCTAAATATTTAATTAGTCAATTTTAAAAATCATCATTTTCCCATGACGAAGCCCATCCAGTCCAAGCGTTGGACTTGGATGCTATGATACAACTTTGTAATGTCACCCTACCCCTCGGGTTACCATAAGAGGAATAGGGTAATCATATTTTTATTAATTTTTTTTATTCCATGTTAATAGTTCCATATTTATATATAAACACGCATATATATGTCTATTCGCTATGCCACCTGTTTGCTTGAGGGGTCCTAAACCAGGTTCGGAGTTAGCGCATAACCAACAAAACCCTCTTACTACTAGCCCTTTCGGCAATGACCTTCTTGCGTAGGCCAAAGTCTCACCCGAAGTAGTATGGGGGGGTGTTGGAACTAGGTTTCCACACCCTCAAAGAGAATTAAATGAAGTGGGGGTATTCATATATATTTTATTACACAGATTCTCTTGCACACCAGAAACCCTAGGTTAAGTAACACAAGTTGACCCTACAGACAGTAGATCTGTGATCCCTTTAACTATTCTAACAATGTAATATTAAACATTTACAGCAATAGATCTATGCAATTATCATTCATCAATAGTAAGACAGATACGCACCTGATCCAATCACAGATAATATAAATCATATGCAGGAAACAAAATTCATACATAAAATTGATCCTAAAGCAAGTCGTTGATGCATTTGGTACACATAGTTATCAGAATAGGTCTTTATTCATCAACAGTCCACAGAAACCTTTACAATCCTTCAGATCTTCCCACGCACACAGCCAGGTGGGTTCACACACATCTGGACTAAGGTCTCCGCACACACAGCTAGCAGGAGCCTTTCGGACACAAACACTTAGACTTACTTCGGAGTTCTATAATCAACTTACATACATTAATTTCCATCAAAAATTAACTTATCTAACTCAATCTAGACTTCTACTTATACTTTAGATTCCGCTCATAATATGGTCCTCAAACTATGGTTTAAGACCCCTATATTTACCCTTTAACCCATTACAACTCATGAAGGGACTTTGACCCACCCCAAAGCCCCTTGACTCTTCATTTCTTAGCGTACATGACTCAAAGCTGCAAAAAATACTATTATTTAGACCAAAATTGTGGTCCTAATGGACCCTACTCCAACAGTCCCTAAATATAATCTTTTGACTCGTCCCGAGTCACAGAGGTGTTGGGGTCTTCATCTTCGTCTTTAGCTTCTCGATGGTAGTATTAAAGGGTGCAAGGACACCTATGCTCTGATCAGCAGAATGTTGAACCATCTCCACCAATTTTTGAGAGGTAAGCCCTTCTGCTGCAAGATTGATGCTTTAGTATGTCTGGCTTACGTTCTTCATGACATCATCTAGGTCTTGCGATAGCTTCATTGCCTCATCAACCCACGACTTCATATTTGTGGTCAAAATGTGCTTCTTTCTCCGCAGGTCTTCAATTTCATCACAAAACACCTGGCTTGTCTGCAAACGCACCATTCTATGAGCAAGCACAAGTGTGGGTAGTGCCTCCTAAATCTCATTGAATGTCTGCTCTTTTGCACGCAGATCCTGTGACATTTTTTTGACGAGTAGATCGGTCTGTACTAAAGTCCACAATCCCATGGTTGCATCCTAGAGTTCAACTCCCTTGTTGATTGTTGCTCCAATGTTGATTGATGCCTCCTTTACCAAGGCAACGTGTTGTGTTCGCACTTCCGGCAGAGTCTCTAGTTGGAGCCTTGCATGTAACTCTGCAATCTACTACTCAAAATCGGCCTTTACCGCTTGGACTTCAGAGCAAGAGGCCTTTAAGGTAGCTACTATAATTTCAACCTTGTCCCAAGGTGCAGTAGAGGCAGGGATGGAAACCTAAGTAAGGTCACCACAAAGGCGGTCAGTCAAAATTTCCAAGACGATGTGTTGGGAAATCGTTGCTTGCTGAGTTGTCTGTGCATGCAGAGACTCTTACGTTCACGCTGTAACCTTCTTCTCGGCCTCTCTGCACTGCCTGTGCATGCATTCCTATCGACACTACAACTCATTTGTGATGATGGTCTGAATGGCATGCAACTTACCACTGGGAAACACAGGCAAGTCAATTCTAACTCCAGGGCACGTCTACACCTGTGCACACAATCCAACTGTTCCAAAGTAACTGAAGCTCCAAAAAATGGACATATTCAGGTTTCTGTCGTGCTGATGACCAGGTTGATACTCTTGCTTGCTTGATCTGGCCTTGCCTGAGAAATGCTCACTTGAATATCTTCTGTCTTCAGTTGAATTACCAGCAATCTGGTCTACATTGCCTCCACTGCATCTTTGTACTGCTCCTCTAGCGCGACCGATCGGTCCTCAGATGCAGAGGTGACCACATCTACAATTTTTACCAATTATTCCTCGGTGAGGGTGATATCATCCACACTGCCTATCTTTTATCCTTTCCTTTTCTTTGACACACCCTTCGGGATCTCAGCTTCCCACTTGGTACCTTTGGGGGACTTAGCTCTGGTACCATTCTTTCTATCAATGCCCCCGAGGTCAACTTCCATCATTGGCTCAATTTCCTTCTCTGCCTCTTTTTCAGCATCTTTCTAGGATTCTTTCTTTGCTTCTTTCTCCTTGGAAGCACCGTTTGTTTCTTTACCAGACGTGGACGCTTCAGCCAAGATGTATTGTCTTTCATGTTTTAAGACATACCTTCTTAACACTTCATCTGATCCCAACTTGTAAATTTGACCAACAATCAATGTAAAGTCAGTTGCACGTGAAACCAACTCCTTCTTTTGTTGCATCGAGTATTCACGAGGCACACTACCAGTAGTCAGAAATTCAATGATATCTGCAATGTGTTCATCGACCACTTTAATGGAAAAGAGTTGTGCATCAGGTGGTCCTTCCTCCAGACTGGTCCGTTCCTCCCCATTCTCAATGTGTGATAAGTGGTCAGGTCCAACATTTAATATACCAGGTTTAACAATGATTTCAAAATCATATTCTTGAAATAGAAACAACCATCTACAAATCTTCCCCCCCCAACACAGGATTTTTGACCAGGTACTTCAAAGAAGAGTGGTCAATGAACATCTTGAAGTGCCCTCCTAGCAGATAATGCCTATATTTTTGCAAAGCATAGACCATAGCCATATCTTCCCTCTCTGTGGTTGAATAGTTGTGCTTTGCACTAGAGATCTTCCTACTTGCAAAGGTAATGGGGTGATCAATATCTCCTTCTCCTGGATGTGCTAAGACAGCTCCAAGTGCAATGTCGGTTGCATCAACATGCACATGGAAGACCTTGGACCAGTCAGGGAATATTAAAATAGGTGCAGTAACCATCTTCTCCTTCAACAGCTCAAATATCTTTTGGCATTCCTCATCCTAGAAAAATAACACATATTTCTTCAGCAATTTTTCCATGGGTGCAGTGATAAGAGAATATCCCTAAATGAATTTTCTATAATATCCTATGTGTCCTAGAATAGAGCGCAACTATTTCTCATTGGTAGGAACCTCCAAGTTGATAATAACCGCAATCTTGCTTGGATCCACCATCAACCCTGGCTGACAAACAATATGCCCCAACAAGATTCCAAAAGGAACAAAAAATATACAGTTCAATTAAGAGAGATCTAATGCTTCCTACAAGTGTCGAGCATCATGCGCAGGTTGGAAACATGCTTCTTTAGTAGTCCAAACACGGTCCAATCATCAAAGTACACTTCCAAAAACTTGTGCATGAACTCCTTGAAAATAGCTACTAATAAGCATGAGAATATAGCAGGTGCATTCTTCAACCCAAAAGGCATGACTGTGTATTGGAAGGATCCCCATTATTTTGCAAAAGTGGTCTTAATTCGATATTTTGACGTGATCCTTATCTGATGATACCATGAAAATCCATCAATGAAAGAGTAGTCCTCTTGTCCTCCCACATTGTCCAATATCTCATCTGAAAATGGAGTAGGGAAGGGGTTGTGTACACATGCATCATTCAGTTTGCATGGGTCCACACAAATCCTTATTTCTCCCTTAGTCTTCTTTTCCTAAACAACCATCGGGCTCACCCAATCAGACTGCTCCATAGGCTCAATGATTCCTGCGACAACCATTTTTTCCAATTCTTCCTTCATTTTCTACTTATATTTTGGATTTAACCGGTATGGTCACTGCTTGACAGGGCATGCATATGGTTTCAGAGTGATTTTCATAACTCCCAAATCTCCAACAATTCCTTTGAGCTCAGAAAACTTTGTGGGAAACAGGTCCTGATATTCGTTCAACAGCTCTGCAACCTTTCCCAATGTGTCATCATCCCAATAATCTCCTATTTTTGCCAACTTGGGTTGTTCCTCCATCCCAATGTTGACTTACTTTAGTTTTAAAGGCTTATTCATATCCATCATTCCTAATAATGGCCCATCAACTGCGCGCCCCCCCACAGATTATGGGATATTGATATTTCTTGAATCTTCATCATTATCTTCCACTAACATATTTATGCAGTTGGAATTATCCTACATTTGCGCTTCTCCTGCTGGCGCAACACATTCTATCCACGACCAGGAATCATCAAAGACAATTTCTTCTATATCTTTCAGTGCTTCATCCAATCCCTCGGATCCACCGGCCATGCCAAAGGTTAACAGGAAGCTTTCACTCATTGTAACCTAGTTAAGAGTCCCTCAACGCAGCTTTGTCTCCAAATACCACATGGTAGGGACTAGTCCCAACATATGGATAAACATGTGAACTCCATTCGGCCCTAGGATTCTTATCCCAAACCTCCATCCACATAGCCAGATGTTTGCGCCGATCACCTAGACCACAAAAAACCTCAATGGGTGGAGCAATGGGCTGCTCAAAGCATAACCGCATCATTATGCTGCATTTATCTCAATCCTCAAAGTTCCCTTTTTTCATATCCCACCAACGTGCTTGATTTTTGTGCATGGCAAGATCGAGTTCCCATCACCTTCGCTCTTTCGGGATAGCTTTTTCCAGTTTTTCCAAAAATTAATCAACATTGTTAGAACCATCAAAATCGAGTAATTCATGTACCTCTGAGGAGATGCATCACAAATATTTAGTGACTCTGAAGCAGCGCAGCATAGAAACTTCATGCAGGCGATTCTACCAGTTTTCCATTTCCCCATCTGAATCTGAGAAGCATGAGCTATCTGTTTCCAAATTTAGCATCCCATCGGTAGTAGGATTGATCCAATCCTCATCTCGTGCATTCAACTTGTATATATTGTCCACATCATCTCCTTCACGCATTGGTTTTGTATATCTCTCCACTTCTTCAAGATCAGAAGGTACTATAACCCGAGTACCATTGTTTTCAAAGATCATACTCATGCGCTTCAAGTTGATGATTCCCCCCATGTCGATGGCCCAATCTAGCCCTAGCAGCGCAGGGTAAGGGTCTACATCATCCATAATTTGTATTACTTCAAAGTCTGCGTGTACCTTTACTCCATCAATATCTACCAGAACCTGTGGGAGTCTCCTTAATGGAATAATCTTCTACTGATTAGCCATGCGCAGCTGAATGGTGGACCATTCCAGCTTTGGTTCGCCCATATTCTGCCAAGTCTTCTTAGGTAGAACATTCACATCACATCCCAAGTCCAAAATGACATGATCCATCTCATATTCCCTAATTTCCACTGTCATGCGCATCTCCCGACCAGTTCTCTTCTTATTCTTGTAGATCGTGTTTATAGCCTTGCTCTCAGTCCAAGGAAACTCCTTATCCGTGCAGCTATCTATGAGAGCCTGAAGGTTGTCAACTGCTTTCTGGTTACGCAATAGCTTGATGCATGCTTGAAAAAAGTGTTTGACTTCATTATCAATCTTTGCTTCTATGATTGACTTGGATTTGGACGCACCTGCAGTAGAAGAATCCTTTCTATCTTCTACAAAAGTCTCCTTATCCCTCTGTAGGTTGATTCCTTCCTTCTTTTCAAAAGCCTTCCTGATCTAGGGTTATGCATCAACGCTCTTTCCCTCATCACCTCCAGTGGTAGCACCATTGTGCGTAATTATGTTTGCACTTGGAACATCATCTCGCAGCTCAGCTCTAACCATTTGTATGTTCTTTGTAGGTGTCTGTTGTTGCTTCTCCTACATTCTAGCAATAAAAACAAGACAATATTCAATAACATGATCAAATTGTCTACAATACCTGCAATACTGTCGCGCAGGGTTCGGATAGTCACACGCAAAGTGCCCAACATTCCCACAATTGTAGCATATCAGTTTTCCTTGTCCGCGACCTTCACCTCCACCTCTCCCTCCTCCCCTTCCTCTGGCTGGAGATCCACCAGGCCCAGAGGGGGACGCTAGTGAAGATGGGTCAGCCTGCACTCTATAGAGGTTGGAATTGTCTATCATCAGATTTAATGTATGGTAGTGGTGCTCATCATGGCCAACCGAAGAGAAAACCCTACACCATTGATGCTTCAGTTCTGGTACATAACTTCCTAATTGAGGGCAATGGTTTATGTCATGCTGCCCAGCCACTTGACAATCAGCACACCACAACATGGGAGTACCACTCGGTCCTGCAGCACCCCTGGGTCACAACGGATTTTGCCCTCCTTCTTGCATGTAATCTTGAAGCAAGGTACATTGATCTTTATTGTGAGTGGATCCTTTATAGCATATGCACCATACCTCTGCGCCAACTTCCTTCCCTCAATCCCTATGCAGGTTCTGAATTTCCAAGTGCATTTCTTCCAACTGATTCTGGATTTGTAGAGTTCCAAATTTTTCATGAGTTCCGGGTGCGGCTTCTAGCTTCATGGAAACTTCAAGATATTCATCCTGAGAATCAATTTTATTTTGATTCAAAGGGTCACGGAGGTGTGGCAGGAGCATGGAAATAAACCATTCTTTATGTTGCTTATCAATATAAACAAGTCTTCCATCATTGATAGTGCACTTTAATCGATGATCTACCTCCCAAATAGATTTATTTGGCTCTTATCGGATTTATTTTAGCTTTGTTACACAATGCGAGTAGGACTTTGTTTTTCTGAATCGCTGCTTCAAAGCTTTCTTGATCTCATCAACATTAGGGTCAGCGTTCTAAGCTAGATATCCCATAAAACAATCCATCGCACGACCCTCAAATGCCATGGCTAGTTGCGCTCTCTTGACATCATCAGTGTTGAAATTTTGCGCAGTCCATACTACATCTGCAACAAACCAGAATCTATCCATGTCTTCATCTCCTCGGTGCACCCTTGAAGGCGGGTAGCTTCACATGTGCAGCGATATCGCCTCCTGATGGTGGTGGAGGTGGAGTAGGAGATGACTCACCCCTATGCGAGTTTGACTATGGGGTAGTTGGAGGGCTACCTCAGGCACGCGTAGCCTCACTACTCTCTGTATCACTATTAGGCGCGTTTCTCAGAGGGTTATATACCGATCTGTCTCCTCTTTGGTTAACCCGAAATTACTTTCTGCTATGCGTAGTGCTTTAAACTTCGTTTGGGTTCATTCACTCGATGTTATGGCACAGAACACCCTTTTCGCACAATAGAATCTTAATCAACAAAGGCAGAGAGCATATGAACTTACCTCTCAGTCCTTTGAAAAACCTCCTTTCTACTTCTGAATATGACACAAATTGATCAACTATAAACTCTGTCACAAATCCACCCAAAATGTTGTCAACCCAATGGTCTACAGTGCGAGTGATGGAGTTATCAGTCTGTTCTAACTATTGGATCAACTCAGGCGTCCACTGAGTGATCTTATCATCCTTCTATCAGGTTTGAAACTCAGCTAACCATAATAACCACTCCTATAATTAATGTGCGAAGGTCACAAAGAATATTTCATAGAACTCTGTGAAAATGTACTAATGTTCCCACTCTTCAGCAAGAAACTTCTTACTTCTATTATCCTTGATGGAGAATTCACGTATATTTTTATCAAACCAGTCTTCTAATTCAGTCTTCGATGGTTTTCACAACATCTAATCTCTCTCAAAATGAACTTGGTCCTGGGAATGGAACCATTTGTTGGCACGAGGGGTCCTGACCCAGGTTCAGAGTTAGCGCGTAGCCAACAAAACCCTCTTACTACTAGCCCTTTCAGAAATGACCTACTTGCGTAGGCCAAAGTCTAACCCGAAGCAGTATGGGGTGTTGCTGGAACTAGGTTTCCACACCCTAAGAGAGAATTAAATAAATTTGGCGTCTTCAGATCTATTGTATTACATAGACTTTCTTGCACACCAGAAACCCTAGGTTAAGTAACACAAGTTGACCCTGTGCATGCGCACAGATAGTAGATCCCTGATCCCTTAAATTTTTCTAACAATGTAATATTTAGCTTTTACAACAATATATCTATGCAATTATCATTCATCAACAGTAAAAAAGGTATGCACCCGATCCAATCATAGATAATATAAATCATATGCAAGAAACATAAATCATACACAAAAACGGACTATAAAGCAAGTCACTAATGAATTTAGTACACAGAGTTATCAAAACAGGTCTTTATTCATCAACTGTCCATAGAAACATTTCCAATCCTTCAGATCTACCCGCAAACACAGCCAGTGGAGTTTGCACATAGTCGGACTAAGGTCTTCGTGCACACAGCCAATAAGAGCCTTTCGAACACAAACGCTTAGACTTACTTTAGATTTCTATCAACAACATACATACATTAATTTCCATCAAAAGCTGACTTGTACGACTCGATCTAGACTTCTACTTTTACTTTAGCCTACGCTCATACTATGGTCCTCAAACCGTGGTTTGAGACCCCTAGATTTACCCTTTAACCCATTACAACTCATGAAGGTAATTTAACCCTCCCCAAATCCCCTTGACTCTTCATTTCTTAGCGTGCACGACTCAAAGCTACCAAAAATACTATTATTTAGCCCAAAATTGTGGTCCTAAAGGACCCTGCTCCAACACCGCCGAAAAAACCTACGAGTCTCAACTCTCCACATTATCCAAATTCCTTCTAGGTGAGTTCCCATAAAAATGTCATCCTGCTTACCTTATCATGACGGTTCCTAAACTATGTGCTCGGTCACCTGCCAGTCTCTCTATTATGGGCTTACATGGACAATGGGCCCCTATTTATCATCTTTGCATTGGTTCACAACCTAACTACTAATTTCCACCACAACCAGCCCATGTCATCTCAGTCATAATAACCCAACACCTTGTCTCATGACACTGCTTTATTTCATTGGGTTAACAACGTCGAGATGACTTAGCTATGGCTCCACCTCCCACAAATTAGAACATCGTCAGGCTTTCATGTATGGCTAGCACAACCAACCTATGACATCATGTCTGGTCCATCCCAAAAAAAATTGGAGAAAACTCCTTACCAATTTTCGGGGCTCTCTTACTGAGCTTGCATGGATGGTGGTACCATATGGTCCCTCCTCCCATTGGTCCAATGTGATAACTCTCATCTTCCACCATAGATTCTGCCACTGCATCATGCTTCATCAACCCAAGAGAGTCCTTTTTGGCTCTTTATTTTTTCAAGGTCATGTCGTCATGCTGACTTGGATGGCGGGATCCTTCTCCACCAATCATATTTGTGCATACCACCTGTGTGGTATGACTTACATCATCCCTCTTGTTTCCTTCCCACACTTTTCAATTGACTCCCACTTTAACTTGTTGGGGTGCACTCATCTGGTTGACTTGGCAAGTGGATCAATTCTGTAGAAAATCTCTAACACAACTCTAATACTATGTATAAATTACACCAATGGATTCAATATGATCATACATTGTACTAAAGCAAGATATTGAATCCTTCTACAATATTTGCGGAATGTAAATTTTGATCGCTCAATCACATGAAAGTAAGAGAAAGAAGTAAATCAATGGCACAACACAAGATTTTCCTGGGAAATCAACTTCTCAAAACCCCTCCATATTTATTGTATAATCAACCAAGGAATCATGAAACAATACAATGCATGTGTGCTCACAAGAACCTCATACACTCTACCAATTGTCTCGCATTGATCTAGGCATAATTGGACCAATACATAGCCAATTTCCTTCCCACCTTCAGCATGCCTCTCTCACACAATCCCTAGGAAAAATAATTCCTATTAAATAGGAATTCCAACCTTCCTTGACTGTGCAATCCATCATGGGTTTCCTGTGACTTTATAACTGCACCTGGGTAGTTCGCTAATAATACAACTGATAGTTTACTTTCCTTTAACCTTTGTCTCAACTGGATTGTCATTAGAATTGACATGCATGCATATATTAATAGTGACTCATAAGTTACTTGGTAGATCACTACTTCTGAATTAAATCTATTTTAATTCACTTGATCTTCCACTATCTCATCAATCAATTAGAACTAGTTAAACTGATTTTAACTTAATTAATTTGAGTTAACTAATTTCACTCACACCACACTAGTGCTACAACTGCAACTAGACCATGTAAATAATAAAATCACTCTACATGCCTACTCTTTGACCCTCAACTCGATATTCTTAAGCTAACTAAGTCTATCACACTTAGTTAACTATTACAAGTTGTTATGAGATAAGATTACAATATATTTTCAATTTATTTAAAATTTGGACGCCCACATTAGCACTAATGTGTCACTTGAATTCCTCACTCATGTGTGACTGGAATCCCACACTAGTATGTGGTGCATTTTCTTGTTGAATTTCAACACTCCCTCTCAATAAGAAATGGATTATCAGCTACCCCAATCCTGCTTCTGTGGTATTTGAATTTTCTCTTCGCAAGCACCTTTGTCATGATATTTGCATCATGATCCTCTATGGGAATGTCTTGCAACAACATAATGCACCTCTAAACACAATCTTTGAGATGGTGGTAGCAGATGTCAATATTCTTGGACCTGTCATGGAATACCAGATTAAATAAAAGTTTTATGAAACTATAGTTATCACAATGTATCACCATCAGATCCATCTAATTACCAAACAAACCAACAAGTATCTTCCTCATCTAGATGGCCTCGCATGTAGCCTGACTAGCTACCATGTACTCTGCCTCAGCTGAATTGAGTGCAAATGATCTCTGCTTCATGTTGTACCAAGAAACTGTTGTACATGTTATGCTGAAGATGCCACCTGATGTGCTCTTCATGTCTGATGGACTACCTGCTCAATCTACATCGATGAAGCCTGAAAGCTTCACTCCCTCTGTCAGTCTATACCATAACCCATACTTTGTATTGCCCCTAAGACATCTCAACACATGCTTCCCCGCCTTCCAAAATAGCTTGGTAGGCTTAACCATAGCTTGAATTAGATGGTTAAATTCATAGCATATGTCTGGTCGTGTGTTCACCAAATACATAAGTGAACTCACAAGCTTCCTATAAATAATAGCATCCACTACCTCATCTAAAGTAGCATCCTCCTTCCTCCAGTTTCCTGCAAGAGGAGTCTCCATGGGTTTGCTTCCCTCCATGTAGAAATTCCTTAGAATATCCTTGGCATACTTTCCCTGAGATACAAATATCTCCCCATCTCTTTGCCATATTTCCAAGCCAAGGAAATAATGCAAGAGCCCCATGTCCTTCATCTCAAACTCTCTTACAAGATCCTCTTTGCAAGAAGTTATGAGCTTCTCATCACATGTTAGTATAATATCATCAACATAGAGTACAATAATCAAAATCTTACCATCAACCACAATATGATATAGGTTCATCTCTGCTTCACTCTTTTTGAAGCCCAACTTGGTGAAATATCCATCGATCCTGGTGTATCAAGCACAAAGTGCTTGCTTCAGCCCATATAGTGCTCTCTTGAGTCTACACACATGCAACTCCCTATCAAAGATCTCAAAACCTTTTAGGTGCCCAATGTACACTTTTTCCTCAATAAATCAATTGAGAAAGTATGTCTTTACATTGATCTGATGTATCTTCCACCCCATCTGCGCTAAGAGTGCAAGGATGGATCTAATCGATGAGTACCTTGCAACTGGTGCAAAAGTCTCCTCATAGTCAATCCCCTCTACTTGTGAGAATCCTCGGGTCACAAATCTAGCCTTTTATTTCTCCACACTCCCATTTTCTTCTTGCTTCACCTTGTAGATCCACCTGGATCCAACCACTGACTTCCCCACTGGTCTTGGGACTACTTCCCATGCACTGTTTCTGATAATGGATTTATACTCCTCAACCATGGCATCAAACCATGTTGGCTACTACATTTCTTCCTCAAAAGAGGATGGTTCTGTCATAATACACTTGATCATAAGAGCCATGTGTCCAGTATACCTGTTTGGGGACCTTTTCTACCTGCGCTATGATGTAGGTGCACCTACATGCTTTGTCGCATCTAGAATCAATCTGTCAGCCTCTCTGGTGTGCTTCCTACAATTTCTGGTGGATGGCTCTACATGAGTGGTTTCTGCCACTCCATGGTCCTTTGCTTGTGTTTTCTCCACATCTTGAGGTTCATCCTTTAGAACTAAGAGTTCCTCATATGCATGCAAGTCAAGCTCCCTCTCAAGGGAAAATTGCATGGCCTTCTCCTCATCAAATTTAACATCTCTCCTGACAACTGTCATCCTGTTGGCCAACAAATACACCCGATATTTGTGGGGAGTATCAGTGTACCCCAAAAATATCCCAACCTTTTTTGTTTGTTCTAGCTTCTTCCTGGAATATTTGGTCATATGGCAATAGACATATGAGCCAAAAAATTTAAAATATGAAACATCCGGTTTCTTACCTAAAAACGATTCCTCTTGTGTACTCATGCCAAATATCCGATGAGGACTACGGTTCTACACAAATACCAATGTGTTGCATGCCTTTGCCCACATATGCAACGGTAGGCCCTGATCATGTAACATAGCTTGTGTTTCTCCCACAATTGTCCTGTTATTTATTTCTGCAATCCCATTATGTTGTGGGTTATGAGGTGCAATCAATTCTCTCTGAATTCCTTCTTTGGGACAAAAGTTCTTGAATTCATTAGAGATATACTCACCACCATTGTCAATCCTTAGAGCCTTCACCTTCTTCCCTGTATCTTTCTCTACCAGTGCTTTGAACTCACAAAACTTGGAGAACGTTTAATCTTTCTTCTGCAAAAATAAGGTCCAACACTTTCTAGAAAAATCATAAACAAAAATCACATAATACCTGTGCTTTGTAGTGGAAGCTGTTGAGAATGGTCCATACACGTATGAGTGAACTCTCTCAACGATTGTCACTGCTCAATTCTCCTTCTCATGAAAATTGGCTTTAGTATACTTCCCCATGCTACATCCCTTGTATGTGTCTATTTGCGTAAGATTACCCTTTGGAAGACCTGTAGAAATATGTTGCATGATCCTCAAAGCACTGTGGTGTAGATGGCCCAATCTCCAATTCCATAACTCACTTGTATCACGTCTCACCAACTTCCATGTTTTACTTCTTAATGTTGTGCAGCTATCTACATCAAGTTTTTAGAGGTTATTCACACAAACCCAAATCTTCTTTACATGTCATGTGGCTTTGTGACGAAGGACTGCCTTTCCTTCACTAAAAACCACATCTTATCCAAGATCCTCCAACATAGCAACCATGGAAAATTTTAGGGGCTAATATTCGTAGGTAGGCTAATTTTCCATTCTTTTTCCAAAAAAAAGATTCGCCAATTTCCATTTTTTTTTAAAATTGATTCGCCCAAATTTTATAGTATAAAAAAATTTTACTCTAAAAATCGCCAAAAATTTATATATACTAATATAAAATTATTAGAAAACTAAATATTTCTACAAAAATAACATAAAAAAATTTACAATTTACATATTGTGGACTACTAAGATTCGCCAATTTTTTAAACTTTAAGATAAACATCCATCCTTAAAATTTTCCCTGATAGCAACTGAAACAAAATTCTTTTTCAAGCTTGGTAAATGCATGACATCTTTTAATATGAAAGGTTTACTTGACTGTCTTTGGAAATTAACTGTACCAATCTCGATAGCGTTATACCTCCCATCATCACCCATCTCGATGTGCATCTAAATATCCTTCTCCTACAAGCTACTAAAGAGTTTTGTGGTTCCCGTCATGTGGAAATATGCTCCACTATCATAATACCACATAGATCCCATCACAGTTGATGCCATTCATGCGATGAGAGAGAATTCCAACTCAATATAAGAGGCCAAAGCTTCACCCGCTACAACTCTTGGAGCCTTCTTGTTGTTCTTCTTCTTTTGTGGACAATTTGTGGCATAGTTTCCATGATCATGACAATGAAAACATTTCACCTTTGAGATTTCACACTTCTTGCCTTCTTTGTCGATCTCACATTTGGAATGGGAATTCTTCCCCTTCCCCTTCTTTTCCTTACTATCCAAGGCATAATTTTTCTCATCATCAATATTGGATGAGGATCCATCCCTGGTATTCCGTCGAAACTGTTCTTGTACCAAATTCGACCATAGTTGCTCCCAATATGGTAACTTCTCCCTCTCATTCACAGAGTCCTGGTAACTATACCAGCTCTTAGGAAGGCCTAGAATTTCTAGGCTCACCAAGTCATCATCATCTCCAATAATCCCAACACTTCCAAGCTCATCTCCACATTGAGTGAACTTGGTCAAGTATTTCTAGATTGTATCGCCCTTCTCCATTTTTTTTCTAAGCTTGTCCTTGAGTGCCAATTTCTGTCGTCGTTGCTTCTTTGGAATAGATCTGTCAAGGCCTTCCACATAGCATATGGAGTTTCTTTTACATGGAGACTCAAGACAATATGATATCGAACTCCCTCTAATAAGATCCTCCTCGCCTTTTCTAGCTTCTTCTGCCATGCATCAAGAAGTTGGGCATTTGTTGCTACGGGCTTGGGAATATCAATATCTATGAATTCCTTCAACCCATTGTCCTCAAACATGGCCTTCATCCTGTCCTTCCATGCAATATAATTTGAACTTCCCTCGAGTGCATATTCGAGTCTCAAGCCATTAAAAGACAACTTGATCCACTTCTAGCTCCAAAGGAAGTATCTACAAATTTGAAAATTGTTCAACACAAACTCAATTTTCTCTCTACTATTGTGATTCCTGGCCCTCTGATACCATGTAGAAAATCTCTAACATGGCTTTGATATCATGTATAAATTACACCAATGGATTAAATCTGATCATGCAATGTACTCAAACAAGATACTTGATCCTTCAATATTTTTGGAATCTAAATTTCAATCACTCAATCACATGCAAGTAAGAGAAAGAATTAAATCAATCGCACAACACAAGATTTTCTTGGGGAAAGAAACTACTCAAAACCCCTCCATATTTATTATATAATCAACCAATAAATCATGAACAATACAATGCATGTGTGCTCACAGGAACCTCATACACTCTACCAACTATCTCACATTGATATAGGAAAAATTGGACCGATACATAGCCAATTTCCTGCCCACCTTCAGCCTACCTTTCTCACACAATCCCTAGGAAAAATAATTCCTATTAGGAATTGCAACCTTCCTTGAATGTGCAATCCATAATGGTCTTCATGTGGCTTTATAACTACACCTAGGTAGTTCGCTAATATTACAACTGATAGTTTACTTTCCTTTAACCTTTGTCACAACTAGATCATCATCAGAATTGACATGCATGCAACTATTAATAGTGAATCATCAGTTACATGGTAGATCACTACTTGTGAACTAAATCTAATTTAATTCCCTTGATCTTCCACTAGCTCATAAATTAGTTAGAACTAGTTAAACTGATTTTAACTCAATTAATTTGAGTTAACCAATTGCACTCACACGGCACTAGTGCTACAACCGCAACTGGACCCTGTAAATAATAGAATCACTCTGCATGCCTACTCTTTGACCCTCAACTCGAAATTCTTGAGCTAACTAAGTCTATCACACTTAGTTAACTATTACAAGTTGTTATGAGATAAAATTAAAATATATTTTCCAATTTATTTAAAAATTGGATGCCCACATTAGCCCTAATGTGTCACTTGAATTCCTCACTCATGTGTGAATGGAATCCCACACTAGCATGTGGTGTATTTTCTTATTGAATTTTAACAAATTCTCGAATGATAGCACCCTAAAAAAAACACTAGGCCAACCACGTACCCACTTATGTCATTCCACTAGGCCTTTATAGGTTCATCCAATCTTCTTGTACAAAATTTCTCCGAGGTGAGACCACCAGGGTGACGTCAGGTGATGTCATCCCACCTTTGTGTTCCCAGCACTTCCTAGTGTGCCTTCCATTCATTCTTCCAGGCTAGACTTCCAGGTCACTTGGCTAGTGGGCCACCCTTCTAGCCAACATTGTTAATGTTGGGCTCACATCAAACTACCATGCCATCCTGACGCTCTAACCCATCTACCTCCTTAACCTACGCACTTGCAATGTTTCGGGATGAACCTTTCAAGCCACATCAAAATTCCTCATCCAATCATGTTAGAGTCAATTCTGGCCATGCTAATGGAAGGCCTCCATGTCTAGGGTTTTATCAAAGCTAAGCATTGGGTTTTCCCTAGTTCATTATAAGGTTACATCTCACCCTTATATGTTGCATTCAAGCTTTTCTTCAATTTCTTCCATGGTGTGACTAATGAATTTAAGCCTCTCCTTTTATTATGAATTAGATGGGGATGTCCTTATTTCCCCAAAGACAAGCTATACTTCTACATAGACTTCCTTGAACGAGTAATTTCTACCATAGCTTTATCTCAAAGGTCTGACCGATCTATAGATCAATGACATGGCCTCCTGCCAATGTCGATGATTCATTAAGGCCAATTAAGGTGCTACCCCTCCTGAGCTTGATCCAATCCAACTCCATGGAGTTCCTGGACCACTTGCATTCCCTGTTCATAGACAAGTAATTTAGCACATAGGCACTTCCATAGACCTTACCTACCATGGGCTTGGTGTGAGCTCTTGAAGGGTCTCCACCTTACCTGCCACATACCGCCAAGACCAAAATCCATGTTGAGCCTATAAGTAGCTCCATGGCTCTATGTAGAATCTTCTAGGGCCGAACTAGCTATTTCCTGATGCTAGCGGAAGATATCTAGAGTATGGATACATAGATGAGAATATATTTAGGTAAATCATATGGGGTTTGAACGACCCTAGGTAAAAAAACACTTCTATTTTAATTCAACACTTTCCCTGTGGCACAATATTTTGTAACTTAATAAATTAAGTTGATGTAATAAAATGTAGACCCTGCTAGGTAGATGATCTTCCATGTAATTATTTTATATTAATAAAAAGGGGCTCTTAATCCACTTCTTTCAAACTTCTTTCCCAAGATCTTATGCATTTCATTGTGGCCTGTATCATGGCATGTTATTTCTCTGTCATTTATTATGTTCATCTTATAACACCATTAAAAATTTATTTCAAGTAATTCTCATCTCAATAATATAGCTCAAATGCATTCCAGTGAGCTCAAATGCACAATACTTTACCCATTGTATGATTTTTCTTTTTTTCCTAGTTTCCAACTGAAGCATGGAAAGTTTCTTCATTCAACTCCTTTTCCAAACCAAATTTCTCAACAAGCTCTAGGCTAACAAAGTTTTAATTAGAACCTAGATCATTTAAAATATAAATGACTTTCTCTTGTAGCTTACCTTTCATCTCAATTATGGATTCCAAGTGATTTGTCTGGCGGTTTCCCACTACGGCATAAATTCTTGGTATTCTTTAAGCTACTTCACCCACTGTGCTCTCCTCCCGAGCACTATAAATATTTGGTCTGACATCTAGCTGATATGGAAAATCTCTCTTCGTGTGGTTCCCACCATAACTCTAGCACTTGAGCAACTCTCGACCTTCAAACTTGGGTTGTGCTAACATCAGTTGCTGCACATTTTTCTTATCAACAACATTCGAAAAATACTAGAACTGTCTTGTATGATTTGGGTGCTTACCTTGTTTCCTTTTTGAGCTTTTCCTGGGCTAATTCTTCTTATTTCCAGTGCTTCTTTTAGCCTGCCACTTACATTTAATATCAGGCCCCCATTTTTCTTTCTCATAACAATGTGCTAGCTTCTTGATAACATATTTCAGGGTTTTTGGTTCCATCAACTCAATTTTATCCCTGAATTTCATAGGAAATCCACTGACGAATCTCTAAATTTTGGATTTTTCATCCTTGATATATGGCACATACTTCAACAGTTATATAAAATTGATGACATTCTCATCACTAGTTAACTGACTCATTCTAAGTTCATAGAACTATTTTGCCTTACTATCGTAATAATGTTAAGATAATTATTTCTCTTTGAAGATGTTCTCAAACTCACCTGAGGTCAATTCTTTCTCAATAATGGCTCTAATTTTCTTCAAGTCCACCATATGTCGGATTTTCCTTTTAAGTTGTAGGTGGAAACTCTATATTTTATATTCTCAAAATAGTCACATGTTCTAAACAAAAAATTCATTCCTAGTAGCCATGCTTCTACACCCTCTTCTTTCTTCATATCCCCATAAAATGTGGGTGGCTTAGCCTTCTTAAATTCTTTGGGCATATGACCCTTTTATTTTCTTTCTGAATTATGATGATGGTGATGGTGAGAATGGTGGTGCCTCTGGTAAACAGAACTAGATAGTTTTCTAGAATAATGAACATGTCTGCTAGTTCATTCCCTTGGACTACTCACATGCTCACCTCCTGGAACAGTGTCCTCACTTCCTTTCCTATGCCTCTTTCTGGACCTCCCACCCTCTGTTCCATTGGTGTTTTCTTCTGACTCATGAAGGCTTTTCATGTCTCTATGACTAGCCCTAATCTCAAATTGCCTTTGTATCTTCTAATTCGAGAGACTCAGCAGGATTCCTGTATTTATCTTTGATTTCCTTTCTTAGGCTCTTAACATCCTCTCATTATAATCCATAAATTTTATCATATCAACCCTCATGCTCCTCAAGTTGTCCATCCATTTTTGGGAGTGATTGCCTCCCTCTTAGCCAATTTACCTCTCTTCTTCATTAGCTCTGAACCCATCACTTCCATGTTATTATTGATCGGAAGTGTACTCAACCATTCTGGTCCTCATTTCTATAACTTCTCTATTTTATGATGCTTGTGATGTGTTTTCAAACATACGCATTTTTTATAAATTTCAAAGCAAATAAATAAACACGTAATTATGACCATGAGCTTACATTCATGTTTCTTCCATGCATGTTTCTATTGTGAAAAAAAGCCATGTTAGTGTGTAAACCAATTTACAAATAATATGCATCAATCATTTAATCCTGCAGTTTTATCATGATCATCAACAGTGACAACATATTTATGGTCGTAGTCATGCTCTCACCAAGATGTTTTCAACCAAACAATTCACACTAGCATAGTTTACCAACAAAGAAAAAATCAATAATTCTGACCAAATTTTAACACCTAAACAATTAATTAGTCAATTTTAAAAATCATCAATTTCCTGTGACGAAGCCCATCTAGTCGAAGCGTTAGACCTAGATGCTATGATACCTCTCTATAACATCACCTGACCCCTTAAATTACCATTATATTAATGAGGTAGTTATATTATTTTTATTATTTTTAATTCTGCGTTAATAGTTCCATATTTAGACACATATATATGTATATTCTCTATGATGCCAAAAAACCTACAAGTCTCCACTCTCCACATTATAAAAATGACTCATGAGTGGGTCCCCCTAGACACATCACCCACTTACCTTCCCCTGGTAGTTCCCAAACTACGTGCTTGGTCACCCACTGGGCTCTTTATTCTCGGCTTACATGGAAAAAAAGACCTTCTCTTCCATCTCAATTTTATTCTACATCCTAACTGCCAATTACCACCACTACTGACCCATGTCATCCTGTTCATAATAACCCATCGTCTTATCTCACGATACTAATTTATTTCCTCGAGACCACAAAATTGGGCTAACCTAGTTGTGGGTCCACCTCCCACCAATTAGAACATTGTCGGGCTTCCATGTCTAGCCAACGCAATTTTCCGATGACATCCCATTAGGTCTATCCTAGTGCATTCCATATAATTCTCTTTACCAATTGTTGGGGCTATCTTACCGAGATTGCATGGATTTTGGGACTATATGGCCCCTTCTCCCATTGGTTTGTGATGACAACTCTTGGCAACCAACGCAACTTCTTCCACTTCATCCCACTTCCTTTACCTTGGAGCCCCATTTGTTGTTGATATTTATTTTTCCAAGGTCATGTCATCTGAATAACCTATCTAGCGAAACCCTTCTCTACCTATCAGATTTTTGCGTACTTCCCACGTGGTATGAATCATGTCATCCTACTTGTTTCCTTCTTGTGCTTTCCAATTGACTCCCACTTTAACCTATCTTGGTGCAGTCGTCTAGTTAACTCGGTAACTGGGATAGTCTGTAACCAATATCACCCTAACAACATCATGGGTCCAACCATGTACCCCCTTACATCATCTCACCAGGCCTTTCCTGGTGCATCCAATATTCTTGCACCAACATTGCTACAGGGTGAGACCATCAAGGGGGTTGCAGGTGAAGTCATGTTTCCTTTGTGTTCTTGGTGATTTCTAGTGCATCTTCCTTTTATTTTTTAAGGATTCACTTCTGGGCCACTTGGCCAGTGGGCCAGTCACTTTTCCAATGGTGTTAATTATGGGCTCATGTCAGCCTTCCATGTCATCCCAGCCCACCAAACTAGCTCACTCCTCAACCTGCATAATCGCAATGTTATAGGATGAACCTTCTGGGCCACATCAACCTTCCTCATCTAATCACATTAGAGGAAACTCTTGCCATGCAAATGGAAGGCCTCCATGTCTAGGGTGTGATCAGAGCTAAGGATTTGGTTTTCTCATGTTAATTATAAGGTTACATATTAACCTTATTCATTTTGTTTAAGATTTTTGTTGATTTTTCCCATGACGTGACTAAGGAATTTCGACATCTCCTTTTGTGATGAATTATATGGGGATATCCACGGTTGCCCCAAAGACAAGCTCTACTCTTTTTCAAACTTCCTTGAGCCAATATCTTTTACCATATTTCTATCTCAGAGGTTTGGTCGATCTCCAAGTCAATGGAAGGGTCTCATGCCATCATCGATTATTCATTAAGGCCTCTCAAGGAGCTAGCCCTCCTGAGCTTGAGCCAATCCAACTCCAATGAGTTATGGTCCCTCTTTTATTCCCCATTTAGACAAGAAATTCCACGCATGCTAACATAGAAACTTCTTCAACCCTTACCTATCATGGGCTTGGCGTGAGCTCCTGAAAAATCTCCACCTCTCCCGCCACATGCTTCCAAGACCAAAATCCATGTCAATTTTGTAAGAAACTCCATGGGTAATTTTCTACATAGAAACTACATAGAAAATTCCAGGGTAGAACTAGTTATGCCTTGATGCTAGCAGAAGATATCTAGAGTACTGGTACATGGATGAGAAGGAATTTAGGTAAATTATATTGGGTTCGAACATCCCCAAGGGCAACAAATATTTTTACGTTAATGCAACACTTTCCATGCAACATAAAAGTTTGTAACTTAATAAATTAAGTTGATATAATCAAATGCAGACCCTGCTAGGAAGATGGTCTTCCATGAAATGATTTTATATGAATAAAAAGGGTCTTTGAACCCACTTCTTTCAAGCTTCTTTCCAAGCTGTTGTGACTTCTTCTGTGTCTTGTATCATGGCCTACTATTTCTCTATCATTTATTATGTGAAACTTAAAACACCATTAAACACTTATTCAAAGTAATATAACATAGTCCTTATTCTCATGTGGTTCTTTTCATAGTTTATACATTAAACGTTTTGTGTTCAACAACATTAATCTTAATCACACAAAATTTTATTTCTAGATTCAAAAGCTTTTTCTTAGTTAGTTGTTCATCAATTTCATTCATTTCAAATAAGTGACACACACACAAATATGTTAGACATGTCCATTAGTGACATCTCCCCATAGAGGGGTAAACATATGTTGAAGCATTAACAACACGAATGCAGTCCAAAAAATACATAACCATTATAATCATAAATGCATCATACATTCATCAACATATAAACAAGTATAAGAATATACTTATATTTAAACTTACATGGATTTGAGTCTAGGATAAGGACTTTCCATAAAACCATAGACAACTGCAGGCATATTTACTTGTAGTTGTAACCCCCGAGCCAAATTATATAGCCTGAGGGGGATGCTTTCTTAAGGGATTAAAAAGCCATCTACCAACTAAAAGAGGGACTCTAAATGAACTCCTTAATCAATCCCACTAGCTTCCCTATGCTTCCTTCAATATCATAGGGAGTCCATAGGTACACCACCTCACCCCAAGTGGTCACACATGGATTCACCCCCTTCTAGGGAGTCTAGAATCCACTGTTGATATAATACAGTAACCATAAGTCTTCAATCAAGTCTTCCTTTGATGCTTCTTCAATATGGTCTCTTCCCAAGTTGTTACAAAGCTTCAAAGTCTACTATCTCAATCCAAAACCTATAAGGGACACAAGCCATTACAAAGCTCTATAGAATCCATCCCAACCCATAGCCTCCATGGACCCAAGCTGTTACAGGGCTCCAAAGACCTCTGTCTCAACCCACAACCTCCAGTGACCCAATTTGTTACATGGATATAGGGACCCTATCTCAACCCACAACCTTCAGGGACCCCAAGTTGTTACAGGGCTCCGAAGAATAGCATCTCAACCCACAGTCTCTAGGGAACTAGAGAACCAATCCCCTTGTCTTCTCTTCTCTTCTCTTCAGAGCTACCTGCTTATTTTCCCTCATTAGATGCTCAAATTTCATATGCCTTCTCTATATTCCTCTTCCTTCCTTCAAATGAATGCATGTTTCTTTCTTTTTTCCTTATTTTTCATTTTCTGATGTGTCCTTGATGCCCTGCAATGTGGAGTCCATTTTGTTAGTACCCTATAAGTTATAGGATATCAAGGTGACTGGGTACTTCATATTTCTTGCAAGGTTTTCATTATTGAAAGGTTTTTCAAAATTAAAATTATTTCAAATAAAAATAAAAATGAAAAATGAGAAAAGAGGGTACAAAGATAGAGAAAAATAAAAAAGAGAAAAAAAAGGAAAAAGGAAAGAAGAACCCCAAAAAGAAATACAACTGAAAGTGTTGCAAGTTCAAATGCCACTACTCATTAGATAGGTATGTCCAGTCATACAATTTAATCATGATTGGACAGTTTTCAATTTTTATTGAGACGTTAGAAAATAAATATTTTCCAAACTGTTTAATCTTGGCTTGTCAGTAGATAGGTAGAAAATGAGATTGGTTCAACAGGTTAATCTGAACCAACATTAGAAATAAGGGATAAGGGTTAGGTTAGAATTTCAAAAGAAAAATGTTCAAGGTTTGCAAGTCTAAATGCACCCTATAAAGGAAAAAAAAAATATATGATTAGTTGGGTAGGTAGATATACGGAGGAGAAAAAATGAAAGGAAGAGCTGAAATTCATTCCACCAGGTACAACATCAAAATATCATTTTTCCAATGATGGACGAAGGTCAAAATAGGGGGTTTTTACACGCAAAGGGTGGAAAGGCAGCTATTTTTTTTTAAATTGGTTTCTAAAATCCTTTGAGGCATACCTTATGTCTAAATTTTATCCGAAGTCCTACCAAGCCCCAAATCACAAATTCGCATCAACCTATCGCAAAATTTCCTTGCCATTCATTTGCTATTTCACAAACTCCCTGATGTGATATCAGTGGGACCCACCCTTACCATGTCACTCCCCTCTCACACTTCGCACATCGCAAGTTTTTACATTTACCTCTTTCACTCACAGCTAAATCTTCCGATTTGCGATTTGTGATATCAGCGGCCCACCTCCTTACCACGTCACTCCCCACCTGCACTTCTCACATCGCAATTTCTTCCCTTTACCTCCACCTCTCACCACTAAATCTCCCAATCTGCAATGTTGCGGGCGACCCCACCTTCCTCGCACCATCACCTTCCATTCTCATCACCCATCCCCACCATGTTAAACCACGCCCACCTTATTCGCCTTCTCCACTTGCCTTAGACATCGGATGGCCCACGAAGCTTTTCGGCCCCCCCTCGGCCATCGAACGTTAAAAAATGGGGGGGGGTCCGAAATAAGTGGTATCCATTACTGCCACCCCCTCCATGTGTCACCTCTAGGGAATTTTTCTTCCCCCTGCTGCATTACCACCTACTGCCCCTCTCCCCTCTGAAAATTGTTTTCTACCGTTGTCTAAACTGTCACGCTCAATCAATTCTAAACTTATCATTGGCGCCACGTCCGCTCTCGCCTATTCCCTCCTTCCAATCCCATCACTCCCTACCATCATAGTCATTGCACCATTAATGGCTATTCCGTTATCCAATGGATCTGCGCCAAATTCGACGACCACCAAATCGTAGTAATAAGGCTCAAATCTGGCATAACAATAGATTTTTCTCTACTGATTATTTTCAAAATTGGGGCATATTTTTGAATTCGCATATAAAGCACATAGAGCCACAATTGAAGAAGAGGTCGCCCTCATCAAGGAGAAACTATCAGTTCTCCACAGTTTCAATCCAGGTCCTATTGTAACTCTTCTCCCTATTCTTTTTTTCCTTCCCCAAATTCTGTTATGTGCCAATTTCCCTTTCTATGTTCCCCTTCTGTTATCCCATTCTTTATTGTCAATCGAACACTAGTTTACAAAAGATAAAAGATGCCTCCCAAGAAAGACCAGGAGCCCTTTAACCCTATGATCTACCCTCAGGTTGATTTAGATCACATAGCCCTGGCAGAACGAGATTACAAGATCCACGAGACACAGTCAAACTTAGACTTGTTCGATTTCTACTGCTGGCTTGAGGATAAATTCCTTGAAGGAGTAGATTATAAGAGCCTTTGGGAGACCAAATTTCCTTTTTACATTTTTCCCAGAACTCACAGTTGTCCAGAGTATATCAGAAAATGCCAATTATGTTATGACATCAACCAGAGAACCATAATTAATCCATCAGGGGAAAAACTGTTTACTATTGATGCGCCATCTATCCAAAACATGATGCAAACCCCCATTGTTGAGAACATTACCCCTTTTTCATATGAGGCCCTTGTAGATTTATACCAAAAGATATATTTTACCAGCAGGGCTAAAACCTTGGAGTTTTCCATGGCCACCAGTACCTCAATGCCTACCAATAATTCACCTTATCCTTTATCTATCTTTCCCGATAGGACCCAAAAAATTGTTACAGTTTTATCTTACTTATTGGGATATCACATTGATCAATGGGTAGATGAAGCCATAATTGGTTTCTTATCTCTTCTTTCTGTCGATGCTCAGCCCAAAATCATGTTCAACTATGCACAATTTCTTGCAGATGCCATTCATGAACAGCTCCTAAAGTTTCAGACAGAAGAAATATTCAAATAAACCTATGTGTTGGTGTATCTGTTTGTTTATTTCCAATCCAACGGATTTCAGTTTGATATGACGAAGTATAATCATGATTCTCAGCCCCAATCAGTGATATTTTGGACTACTTTTTTTATGAAGGAGCAGGAGAGTTACTCCTACAAAAGCTTTGTAGACTTTTTTATTCACCCAACAATCAGTGCACTCAGCGGTTCCACAGAGCCCAGGGTTAGTGAGGTGATAAAGAAGGTGATGCAGCAGACAAATAAAGTTAGAATAGAAAATTGGTACCTCTACCAAAACTACATAGAGATCAGGTTTTATGGCAGTGATTTGGCCCCATACAAACTGCCCAAGTACCTCACTATGAGAATATTTGCACTTGAATATATCAAACAAATGATAAATGCAGATGAGGTTCATTTTGTCTCTTCTAATAATAAATCACAATTCGGGATCAAATCACAGATTGGTCCATTCATTTGCAACAACAGAGCAGCATGGGATGAGGCTGATAAAATGTTGAAGGAGATGAAGTTCACACATAGCTTCACTTGGTCCTATGATCCAATGGGGATCATCTCCAAGAAGAGGGTGGAGAAAAATTCCACACCCTACATTAATACTCAGAGATTGGAAATTGAACAATATATGAATAAAGAAGAATGGGTGGCAGACGCACTCCAAGAGGTAGAGGAGCATGTCATCTCTACTTCAGGGATTCAAAAACCTACTCCACAAGGAAGAAAGATTATAGGAACACTAGATGACAAAGGAAAGGAACCAGAAAAGGAAGTAGGAAGAAAAAGGACTAGGAAAGATTAAAAAAAACAGGGATATTGATCCCTCCACTAAATAATTCAAAATGAAATATAGGAAGAGGGCCAGAATCTGCATGGACATTGACCAGAGAAGTGAGAAATATCAGCAAATGGTTATCACAATCAGAGAGTCACCAAGCTCATCTCCAGTAGGTGGTCAAAAAATCTTCTCAACATCTTCTGCCACTATTCCTTTTCAAAAACAATATGTGAAGACTCCTACATCCGCGGCAGAGGAAAAAGAGGAAGACATCTATGATATTTTCAAAGAAATAAAAAGGAGGAATGCAATGCTTAAAACCAGCACTTACAATCAATTCTGGAAACAAACAAGCAACTCCCAGAGTAGACTTCTATCATCTCTTGACTCTGAGAAGGGAAGAATGAAGATGGGATTCTTGGGAGCACAAATCCCTCAACCCAAAGGTGTAGCAGACTACAAGAAGACCTCTTTTGAGTTTGATGTAAAGAGCATTCATCCAATTGACCAAATGGAGATGCACAAGAAAACAGGAGAGATGATCTCCTCCACTTTGACCAATACTGCTATGAGCCTCTCAAAGATGAAAGTTACCTTTTCTGACACATAGTCTCGGCTAAAGATTGAAAGGATCTCTTCCATGGCCAAATACACGAAGATTAAATCCTTGGAGGATTTAGTGATGCAAATTTGGTACAATCCATCAAACTTGGCAGTGGCAGAAACACTTGTGAGGAAGAAAAATGCAGACATAGCTACTTTGAGGAGATAGCTCAAGATGCCAGCGACAGAAGACCCTATGGCCCAGGAGATAGAATCCAATGAAACACAGAAGGTAGAGATGCTGCAATTGATCATTGAACAAGCATAGAAACTTAAGAAAATGGAGAAGGAGATGGAGAAAATGATAATGGAAAGGAAAAAAGCAATAAGGGATGCAGTGAAGGGAGAAGCTAAAGAAGTAGTTAAGGCCATGATTCCCCTACAAGCAGTTCCTCTTACAGTGATTCCAGCATCTACATCAACAATAGTTATACCAGGAGAAGGAAATGAGCAGCTAGCCAAGGCAATGGAGAACATGTCCTTACAAACAGCAGAAATTAAGAAGTTGTAGGATTAACTCAGCAACCTATAGGAGCAGTTTAAAAGGAAATATTCAGCACATGCCACCAAGCTGCAAATCAACAAAAAGTTAAATGAAGGTTTGCAGAAGTCCCTTCAAGGTTCCTCAATAGGAAGCATGGTAGCAATAGTTAAAGAAATTGTTTGGCTAGATATAATTTAATCTATGAATGATATGTGGCCATCAATTCAAATTATTTTCAAACAAATGGATTTAATTGAGTTGGTGAAAGTTGCTTCTAATAATACAAATGATGAACTTGGGGATAAGCCCCAAACTGCCAACAACATCATCAGATTTCTGAATTCTAAAAGTAGGTAGGAATTGGAGCAACTGGAAGTAGTAGACAGGACAGCCACTGTACTCGAGGTAAAAAGGGTGTTGAACAAAAAGGTTTTGGCTATACAGCTAGAAGAAATATTCCATCAGCTAGAGATTGGGGTAAGTATATTTTTCAATAGGATTGAGCCACTAAACAAAAAGGGATTGTCTTCCCTATTTGTTATCAATGATAAGTTTATACCTAGGACAGATTATGTGAAAATGCTCACAGAGATCTCAAAAGACATGTCCAGGCATACATATATGAAGAACACTATGACATGGAAATCATTTTATGAAGTTATCAGCAATGATGTCTTCATAAAGCATGAGATTAAGCACATTTTTTAGTTGAGGCCAACGTTCGCAGAGTACACCGAGACTGATGAATTCTATAGAAAGCTTAGTAGAACTAAGATTATGACTCTAGATAATTTGTATAATCTATGCAGACTCGGGGGGGGATGACTATGCAGCATGTTGACAAGACAAGCAACTCAACGAACTACCTATGTTAGTAGATCCAGTAAAGCAGAACAACGCAACAGTACCAAAGGTGCCAGCACAGAAAACCACCAAAACACTTAATAACAGCTTTATGATGCCTTTTAGACACTTGTTGAAGATTGTTACCAAGTATCCATGCCTGAGACGCACATGCCGAATTTCGGTTACTTTGTAGTAAATGAACCGATTTCACTTCTGATAACGACAATCAGATGCAAGTAGTTTAAATGTAACTTTTCATTCAGTAATAAGGGTTGGAACCTGGTTTTGTAAGCATTTTTTATTGCAAATACTTGTGTTTTTTCAAGTTTGAGCATCAAAAAGGAGATCAGTATGCAAGATTCATGTGTTGTGTTATCCTGGTGATGTTTTTCCTTATTCATGTTTAATGTTTTCCCACAGTAACCTTTTCATATGCATCATTTAAATTATAATTGTAAAATAGGAAGGTTAGATCAAGATTTACTATTCAAAGTACCTTAATTCTAAATGCCTTTACGATTTCAATGTTTTCTTCTAATGTATCATTTAAGAATTCTTAGTTTCTCTTAATTCATTACTGAAAGCACCTTTCTCCATCCCATAATTCCATTCATTTATAAACACCAGTATTCACAACTAGTTTGCCTTGTATTTTCTCTGGGATTTGATGCATACCCAGCCCATTTCGACTCCATAGCCCAATGGAAACTGTTTAGAGGAAACCCCTTAAATCCAACCATGAACAATCAAACAAACAACCCCCACAAGCATTTAACTAGCTAAACATATAAAAGATTAAAACAAATCTAAATCTCATAGAGAGATCCCTCTCTGAGTTTAGGAGGGCTAGATCCTAGGCTTCAAGCGGTTTTGATGTTGTTCTTTATAATTTAGTCTTGCCAATATTATAAATTATAGAGTGACAACACCTTTTTTGGACTGATTTTCCTCTTTTCTTCTTGTTGTTTCTCAAGAAACATCTTCTTGTGTAATTTCTCTTGCAACCCATTTAATTTCAATAACTAATTCATTAAATTCATGCAACAACCAATTTTTAATGGCTATCCTGTAATTCAGGTTTCTTTCTCTGCACAAGAAACCACAACATCTCAAGCAAGAAATCCTCCTCCCCAACTCTGGAATCTATGTCCCTTTGAGTCAATCCCAGAACTTTTGATTTCACATATTGAAAAAATATTTACAATGTAATTTATGAGAGAACCATGTGTGGGGTTGTCACAGTGCCCTCCCCCTTGAGGGAACACCACCCTCAGTGTTCATCTGCACATATGAAAAGCCAGAAACAAAACACAAGACATATTTTTTCATGGAGCTTTATACACACATATCTATATAGTATTTACAATCATATATACATTTTTTTTAACTAAAAAACAAGAAGGGATAATCAACTTTCATGGCATCAACCATTTCCCATGTGGCCTCTTATGGCCCAAAGTGCTTCCACTGCACCTTGAATTTCTCTATGGCTCGATTCTAGAGCATGAGATTCCTCATTTCTAGAATTCACATTGGTTCTAGTTGGAACTCTCCCTCTGGTTCCACCTAAAGAACATACCAATCAATCACACAATTAGAGTCATGTACAAATTTTTTAAGAAAAGAAACATGGAAAAAATAATGAAATCTAACTTATGGAGGTAAAGCCAATGTATATTCCACTCGTATGATCCTCTCAAGGATCTCAAAAGTTCCACAACAACGTGGTGCCAACTTGGCACATGTCCTAATTCTCGAGGAACTCTTCTTGTGCTTAATTCTTAGATAAACATGCTCCCTAACTTGGAACTCTTTGTGTACTCTATGTTGATCTGCATAGATTTTCTGCCTATCCTGTGCCACTTTCAGATTTTGTTTTGTGATCCAGACTAGCTACTCCATATCCTTGATCATATCAAGTCCTACATGGACCCCTTTCACTGGATCACTCTAGCTAATAAGAGTGTTGCAACTCCTGCCATTCAATGCCTCAAATGGGCTCATCTTTAGGGATTATTGGTATCCATTTTCATATGCAAATTCCACAAGTGGAAGATATTCTTCCCACTTCTTGGGTTGATTTATAACATACATTCTAACATGTCCTCAAGAATCATGTTAATCCTCTCTGTTTTCCCATTTTTTGTGGATGATAAGCTATACTAATTTCCAATTTTATTCCCATTCCTACAAATTGTTCCTTCCAAAACTTGGAAATGAACCTAAAATATTTGTCTAACATAATATTCTTGGGGATGCCATGTAGCCTCACAATCTCCTTTATGAATATTTGGGCTTTGTCACTATCGTAATTAGTGTTTTTGAATGCTACAAAATGAGCTACCTTTCTTATCTTATCCACCACTACCAAGATTTCATCATATTTCTTAGGAATTTTTGGTATTCCTATAATTAAATCCATAGAAATTACCTCCCACTTCGATTCTGGAATAGGGATAGGACGCAACAATCATGTCAGATTCTCACACTCGGCCTTTACTTGCTAGAATTCCATGCATCTTTCCATGTAATCAACCACTTCCTTCTTCAAATTTGTCTAGTAATAGTACTTTTTAATGGTTGTAAGGGTATTTTGATACCCTAGATGGCCTAAGTAAGGCTTAACATGGAATTCTTTCATTATTATCCTTTTCATTTAATCATTGTTAGAAACATAAATTTTTCCTTTGAACCTGATTAGGTCATCCTCAGTGCTTTGCAAAAAAATTTCTTTCACGTGTTGATATTTTTCATCTTGATGTCCAACACTTTTGACTCTTTCCATAATATTTGTTGCATAGTAACTTTCAACTCCCAAGTGATTTTCCTGGATTCCCCTTCTCAAAGCATCAACAACATTGTTCTCTTTACCATTAAATACTTAGTTTAAAATTGAAATTCACTGAGTGTGGCCAACCATCTTTATTTCTTAGCATTCAACTTTGTTTTTACAAGAAAAAATTTGAGCCCACTATGGTATGTCATAAGCATACATTTCCTACCAGGGTGATAATGCCTCCACATTTTTAAGGCATGAATTATGGTAGCCAATTCTAAATCATGTGTTACATAGTTTTCCTCATTCTCATTTAACTTTTTGGACTCATAGAACACGACTTTCCCTTCTAGCATCAAGACTCCACCGAGTCCCTCTTTGTAGGAATATGTGCACACCACAAAATCCTTGTCAGGATCTGAAATTCTTAGTGCTAGTGCATTACTGAGCAACTATTTTAACTGCTCAAATATTTCTACTGATCAAGTGCTCAGTGTTAAGCTCAAAATTGAATTTCTCGGAATCATTCATAACCTGAATGACTGAAAAGTTCTCATTTCCAAGAATCTGACGCACTTCCTTTCATCGAAAATCGACTCTGTATGAGAAAGTTAGAGCTTGTTGTCCATTTTCTCAAATAGGTAAAATTTTGAGAAAAAAGGGACATGCAGCTGCCCAGTCAATAGTTTGTACTGTTGACATGGTAGTCAACTATGTAGTTGGTCAAAGTGGTCAAAGGCTCCTCCGAGTGAATAAGGTGGTGACCTTTTTCATTTTGTGATTGGTTTCTGAGTTGGGTGATTTGTTACATTTTTATTCATTGTTGGAATGAACCAATGGGAAGAGGAAACATGGTGCAGCCAGGGGCCACCACATGCCCCCTCCCAAAGGCCGAACTAAACTATGTTCAAAGGTAGAAATGCATATTTTTATGGTGGAAAAATTATATGGCGGATGGGCAGAGGTTTGGGTCAACCCCACGACCTCCCCCACATAGACGCAATGACATAACACTATACCAGCACCGAAGTTCTTACCATAGTATGCAATTGGTATATATTTGTTTTAATACAATGTTGTATGCGAGGGTAAGTCGGGGGCTAGCCCGTGGCCCATATCTTGCACCATGACCACAGAGCACTCCAACTTAACCATGCCATTAGCGCGCATTAACCCTCATTAATAACCAATTAAACTGTGTTTATCTGTTAATTAACCCAATCTTATCTTAGCAGCTAGTTTGGCGGAGTCCGCCATTTTTGGCGAAACTCCAAATTTGTTGGAGTTAACTGGAGTTCTCTCCAGTTTTGGAGGGGTTTCGTAGGCCAAAATTGAAGGAACCGTAACTTTTTCAAATTCAACCATTTTTGGTTTAAAAAGAGTCTATCCTATCATATTTGGACATTATGAGCAATTTGGAGCAGGTTTCAGGAGCTTTAGAGGATTGTAAAAATCACTTTTTTCCATTTTTAGATAATACAGAGGCGCAAGCCATGGAAGATGGACCAAGGAGATGTAGCCCAGGAGGGGTGAACTCCTTCATAAAAACACTGTGTTAATGTGTCATTTTATGGTTTGGTGTACATTTTATTATTTTGTTCATCACTTTGTTTTAATGTTAAAATTCTCATGAATTTATCATAAAACTTAACACAATTACATGTTTAACACTCACAAACACCACAAGGAAACCTATGCAAATGAGGAAAATGATCAAAAATTGTTTATAATTCTGAGGATGAAATTATCACAACAAAACTAACATTCACATTCATATCAAGGTGGTATAGAGCAAGGTTATTTGCTTGATATTTTCTTGACTTTTGTCCAAGTAGGGTTTTAATGGTTTCAAATTTGTGATTCTTAAAAGGTTAAATTTGCAGAGAGGAGAAGGGAAATTGTTGGTTTCTATTCCTGAGGTTAGGACCAAAACAGAGAGAGCCATAAGGCCACAATATCCACCCAAATTTTCACTCCCATTTTCACTTGAAGCACCTCAAGTTATATCTCTAGATAAGATTGAGGAGGTACAAGCAGTACCAAAAGCTGAGCTTAAATCCATAGCCATCATATCAGGTGCAGGAGAGACTAAAGGTATTTCAGAAGAGGAACCATTCAAGAAGGATTTATATAACCTAACTAACATGGTTAGGTTCCTTTATGAAGAGAGGAGCACCAGGATGGTTGGACGGAATTCTAAGTCTCCACATGGAGAGGGAACCTCAGAAGACAAAAGGTATGAAGAGAAGGTTTCAAATGGTAGTGGAGGAAAGCACCCTCCATCTCCACCATATTCATCATCATCCTCATCATCACCATCACCATCATCTTCCACTTCCACAACAAAAACCACCCATAATCACTCAAAAAACCCAAAAGGAAAAACTCCCTTACTCAAATTGGACATTAAGTTTGAATTTTCCATGTACAATGGTGAGGTAAATGCAGAGAAGTTGGACAATTGGATTTTTCAATTGGAGGTTTATTTCATAATTAAAAAAATTCAAGGAGATGACATAAATATCCAGTTGGCTTCATTGAGGCTAGAAGGAACAACACTAGTCTGGTGGGAACCAAAGACTATGGAGGAAATGTGAATCCATGGTAAGATATCCATTTCTTGGGCTGAGTTTATTTCTTAAATTAAGAGACAATTTTATCCTTTAGCTTACATGCAAAAATCCATTATGAGTTGGAAATACTTTAGGCAACTCAAGGGTCAAACAGTTCAAGATTATACCGAGGAGTTTAGAAAAAGAGCTTTGTTGTTAGGTGTAAACTTGCAATCCCAAGACACTCTATTTAAATACATTAGGGGTTTACATTCCTATTTCAAACACACTATCCTTATGTTTAATCCAAACAACTTAGATGAGGTTTGTGTGCAAGCCACGCACCTTGAAGCAAGGGGAAAGAACATTCAGGAAGAGGGTAGTAAGAATAATCCATTCAAGGTTAAGGAGAAAGAGAGGGGAGGAAAATGGAAGGGAAAGAAGAATGCAAGTGTTAATAAAGAAGGGGAGAAAACTACATGCAAACATTGTTCCAAAGAGGGGTGTGATGAAGCCTAATTTTGGAAACTATATCCTGAACTAAGGCCTAAGAAACTTAACAATAAGGGGAAACAAAAGATGACCGCGACCACACAACATGACCTTGGATCGGATTCCGGTGATGAGACCAAGATTACATCCATGGTTACAAAGGGGAAGGAATCCATAGCAAGTACTATTTCCTCAAATTGTCACAACAACACTCCAAATGAAGAAACAAGGATAGAGTTGCTCCATGTAAAGGTGATCTCAAACCATACAAATATTGACACCTTAATTGATAGTGGGTCACAAGCGAACTTGATTTCAAAATAATTGGTCAAAAAGCTTAACCTTGAAACTGTACCTCATCATAAGCCATATCCTTTGGGTTGGATAGTCAAGAATGCAAATTTACAGGTTACAAGGAAATGTATATTCAAATTTACCATCACTGCAAATTTTATTGATGAAGTTGAGTTAGATGTGGTTTTTCTTGACATTTCAGGAACTATATTGGGAATCCCACATTTGTACGAAAGGAAAGCAGTATTTTATCGCCATGAGAACAAATATTATTTTCTCAAGGATTGGGGTGGAGTATATTGTGAGAGCTCATCGCAAAAAGCTGAACATTTATTTAGTTAATGTAGGGAAGATGAAGAGACTAGTAAATGCAAGTAAAACTTTTGTGCTTCTCATGATAAAGGAAAAGAATGATATGGATTATGAATCTTTTGAAGGTTGTGATGAAAAATTAAAATCTGATTTGTTTGATTTGGTAAGTCAGCATGGCAAGATGTTTCAAGAGCCAAATGGGTTACCTCCCAAGAGGGGAATTCAGCATAAGATACAGCTGCAGCAAGATGATCCACTTCCAAACATTGGCATGTATCGCATGTCGATAATGGAGAGCATGGAAATCAAGAAGAAATTCAAAAATTGTTGAACAAAAATATCATACACCCATCTACTTCGCCATGTGGTTCAATGATTGTCTTGGTGCCAAATAAGGACAGGACTTGGCGCATGTGTGTGGATTTTCGTGCACTAAACAAAATCACGGTAAAGAATCATTATCCACTCCCAAGAATTGATGATTTTCTTGATCAATTTAGGTATGAAAATTATTTCACTAAGTTAGACTTACGAAGTGGTTATCATCAAGTTAGAATAACGGAAGAGGACATTTGGAAAAGCACATTTAAAACTAAACAAGGATTGTTTGAGTCGCTTGTTATGCCTTTTGGTCTTACCAATGCTTTAGATACTTTCATGAGAGTTATGAATGATGTATTGAGGTCATTTATTTATGATTTTTTCATTGTCTACTTAGATGATATTTTGATATTCAACAAATCAAGAGATGAACATGGCATGCATGTGAACAAAGTACTTGATGTTTTGAGAAAATAATAGTTGTTTTTGAAGATGTTGAAGTGTGAATTTTGCAAGACTTCTTTAGTGTATTTGGGACACATTGTTGGAGGAGGTGAGTTGAAGATAGACCCCCCTAATGTTGAGGTCATTGTGAATTGGCCCAAGCCCAATACAGTTACGGAGGTAAGAATTTTTCTAGGGGTGGCACAATATTGGAGGAATTTCATTGCTAATTTTTCCTCTATTGCAGCTTCGTTACATGCATTTACTAATGTCAAGAAAGTCTTCCATTGGGGAGATATGTAGCAAAAATCATTTGATGCTTTGAAACAAAAGATCAGTTCAGCACCGGTATTGGCTCTTTTATTACTTAGATATCCATTTGAGATTCAAATGGATGCTAGTGATTACACCATGGGAACAGTTCTCATGCAACATGGTAAGCCCATTTCATTTCATTTTGAATTTTTTAATGGTGTTGTGACTAACTATGCCACTTATGACAAAGATTTATACACATTGATATAAATTGTAAAGAAATGGAAACACTACTTGATGGGGAAAGAGACCATTATCCATACCGACCATCAACCATTGCAGTACTTACAGTCACAATCAAAGTTACAGCAATCATGACACTTCATATGGATGGGATTTCTACAACAATTTCATTTGGTTATTAGGTATAAAAAGGGAATCTACAATAAGGTAGTTAATCTGCTTTCTATTACGATATCCCAACACATAGGAAATAGTTAAGTATAACTCTGTCTAGTGTAGAGTTAGGTAAAGTGTGTTTCTTTACTATGTACATTTGTAAATTATAATCTAACGATCATGATTTGTAGTGATTTGATGGTTCATTCTCTCCCCAGTATTACCAAAACTTGATCTGTGTCTTAACACCTGATTGGTCCATGATCTCTATTTAAAGAGCATGGAGGGTCATTTCTGTAGTAACCGTTTATGAGAGAAGCTTATGTAAATTTTCTTTCTTTATATTAATAAATATCCTGAAGTGGCCGCGTCGGCTCAGGCGGTGGACTGTTTCCCTCTTTGAGGGTTTTAAACATGTCAAATATTGGTGTATTGATATGTGATCTATTTGTAAGCAGTGACCTTTGGTGTTTCATCTAATTAACTTACCCTGTAAATGCATACATGGTATCAAAGCTATTTTGAGGGCCGCATATGTTGTTGATCCAAATCCAAAGCTGGTTTCACTGCATGCTACTGTAGTTTTCTAGATCTATTGTTTCTGACCACTTTCGGACTGGGAGAACTGCTCTATTGTGTCTGGAACCTCTGTTACAGTGAGGAACCCCTTTATTTTCATGTGAAAAGGTTTCTGGTTGCCTAACTTATGTCATTTTAGATCTAGAAGTATAAAGAAATTTTTTTTATAGTTATATTTATTAATATCCTTGTTTATTTCAGTTTATAATCATTTTTTTATTGTCTGATCTATACCCTTTTCTCTGCATATGCTCTTTCTTTGCGTTGTTTGCAATCTCGGAAAATCAAAAACAGGAAGATGATATTTTTCTGCTACGTATGCTCTTTCCCCGCGACTTTGTGTGATCTCGAGAAATCATAAATAGCGAGAAAAATAGATAGTTGCCGGTAGGACTAACCCGAAATATAACATTTTCCCTAAGGCTTTTAATTTTTATTTGCACGGATTGTTTTTTTTTTTCTTTTTTTTCTCAAGAAAAAGCACACACATCGAAGAGCAAAAAAAAAACAAAAACCTTCATCTTTTCAAACAATTACAGAATCCTTTTACTAGCTCACTTGGTGTAAAGTTACTTTATGAGAATAGAGGTATTAGGTTCAAGTCTCTTTCTAAAAATATTTTTTTTAAGTTACTTTTTCTTAAAAAGCCTTTTGGCAAGTTATCAGTTTGAAAAAGGGGGTTTAATTTTAAAAGCACATTGTAAAAGTGACTCTCACTTATTTATAAAAGTGGGTCACATAAAGTAGTTTTTTTTAAGTGAGCTTATTGCATTAATTTTGGAAAACGAAGGGGATTTTTTTTAAGTACAACTTCATCATCAAATTTCAACCTATCACGTAACTATCTCGCATCTACTACAATTTTTTTTTTTTCAAAAAGGTATAACTTATTCATCCAGAAGCCGTTTTCAGAGCTGTTTTTTTAACCAACCTAATTTTTCGAGATATTTCCGTTGGAGAAGTTGGTTTCAACCTTTTCAACTTCATTTTTTAAAATAAATGGAAAGTGCATGCCCGATTATTCTTAATAGCACCAATTATTTCTAATGGCTATCCTACATGGTATACTTACTTAGATGTAAAGGGCTTTATAGAATAGCCACAAGACAATAAATTAAACCTACCGATGGAGATAAATCCGCTAACTAGGAAAATAAACAAGATCAAGCACGAGGGTTGATAGGAATATCCATTGCTCAGTATCTTATATTTCATATCCAAAAAATTGACTCGCCTGTTGAAGCTATGAAAAAGATAAATACTGTTTTTGGCATTAAAAATGAAATCAGAGCCCACCAGCTTGAAAATGAGTTGCTTACTTTGGACCCCAATAATTTCTCCTCTATAGAATATTTTTTGTCCAAATTCAAGACCCTTACTTAGACTTATTTTATAAGGTTGTAAGGTCAAAAAGGAATATGGTAGCCTTATCTATTCCATTCTTTCTAATCTTGGCCTTGCATACTTTGTATTTGTTTCCACCTTCCATTCCACTGGAGAAGCCCTCATTTCTGAAGGAACAACCTACATATCCCCCTCTTTTGACGCCTTTTGTGATTCTTTGATAAGAGAACAAGAAAAAATCTTACACCTTGGTCTTATTAATACTGGAAAATCTTCTAAGAAGGCCTTAGCACCCCAGCAACAACCATATCAAAATAATCCTAAGAAGCAGCATCCTAAAAAGAATGGTCCTAAACCAAACAAGAGTCTTAAGAAATTTCAGCCGCAAACTGAAAAAGCAACTCAACAAACTGATAAGGAAAATAAAAACAAAGGGAAGACGATAAATAAACATTTAAAATTTTGTAAACGTGATGGCCACATAGAGTCAAAATGTTTTAAGAATATGGAAGCCTTGGAAGCAGCAATGAAGAAGCACAACATCAATTTGGAGAACTCTTCAACGTCATCTTTAGGAATGGCACTTTTCTTGTGGATGTCAAGCATCAAGATCTGGTTATGCATTGAATGTATCTTCTTCTCATCCTCATGAGTAGCTCATTGATTCTGGAGCTTCTTACCACATAGCCAAAAATAAAGCCATGTTTTCTTCTTTAAATGAGTGTAACACCAAAAACAATTATGTTGGTGATGATAAATCTCTTAGTGTTGTAGGGTATGGAACCATTCATCTAGATAATGGTCAGTTTAGTGATGTATTATGCGTTCCTACCTTGTCCTGCAACATTCTATCTATTTATCAAATAACTCATTCAGGTGAACGGAAAACCATATAATTCTCACCTCATGATGTTGTAATTAAGGACCTAAGAGATCCAAGACATATTTTAGCTACTGGAATTGCTGATGATTCCACAAGGTTGTATAATTCTGACAAATTTGGGTCATCATGTATTCCCTTCCTTTTTTTCGCTCATAATGATGAGGTGAGAAAACTTTGGCATGACCTATTTGGTCACTTAAACTATCACTCTCTTCAAACTCTATGTAAAGAAAATATGGTGACAGGTCTTCCTATGGTATCTTTCTGAGATGGTCTTTGTTCCAGATGTGTACTCGGAAAACATCATTGGGATATTTTTGACAAACGTGCCTCTTGGCACGCTTCAACCCCTTTGTAGCTTGTGCACAGTGATTTATGTGGTCCACTTCCAATTTTTTCTTTCTCTAGCTACAAGTACTTCTTAACCTTCATTGATGATTTTTCTAGATGCACTTGGGTATACTTCTTAAAACTCAAGAGTGAATTTTTCAACATGGTCTTGGCTTGTAAGGCCTTTGTTGAGAAACAATATCGACATCACATTCTTTAGTTAAGATCTGACAATGGAGGATAATACGTTAACAATAAATTTATCCACTTTTTCACTAAGCATGGAATTCAATTGCAACATATTTTTCTGTATACTCCACAAAAAAATGGTGTAGCTGAAAGGAAGAATCACACTCTAAAGGAAATGGCTAATTGTATGCTTCAATCTAAATGACTTAGTCTTAAATTTTGGGTAGAAGCAATTAAATATGCAAATTACATAGTAAATCACACTCCTACTAAGGTTTTAAGGAATATAACTCTAGAAGAAGCCTAGAGCTCAATCAAACCAGATGTAAGTCACTTTCGTGTTTTTGGAAGTGAAGCTTGGGCCCATATTCCAGATGTGAAACATAAAGCCTTAGAACCTAAGAGTAAAAAATGTAATTTTGTTGAATATTGGGATGAAGATATGAATGAAGAATATTGTTCCTTATTGGCAAACGATACTTGGGATCTTGTTCCTCTTCCAAAGGGAAAAAAACTTGTCAAATGCAAATGGGTTTATAGAAAAAACTTTGGACCGGATGGAAAAGTAGATAAACATAAAGCTCGTATTGTTTCTAAAGGATTTTCACAAGTTGAATGCATTAACTATACTAAAACCTTCTCCACTATTGCCAAAATGAATTCTATCCACCTTGCTCTTTCCCTTGTTGCCTCCTTTAAATGGGAAGTCCATCATATGGATGTTAAATCCACCTTCTTACATGGGGATTTTTGTGAATAAATATACATGGAACAACCCCCTGGCTTTATCCAAAATGACTCTAACCTTTTTTTTTGCCTTAGGAAGTCTCTTTATGGTCTCAAACAAGCCCCTCGGGCTTGGTATTCCAAAATGGATATATTTCTCTTAGATAATGGCTTTTCTAGATGTCATTCTAACAACACTGTCTACACCAAGAAAGTGGGTAAGTCCTTAATCATCCTTGTTCTTTATGTTGATGATCTCATCCTCACTGGTAGTGATCTCAACCATATAAACCATGTGAAGTCTAGCCTCAAAAAGAAGTTTGAAATGACAGACTTATGACACTTGCATTATTTCATTGGTCTTCAAGTACTGCAATCCAAAGAAGGTATTACCCTTTCTCAATCCAAGTATGTCTGTGATCTTCTTTGCTACTTTCACATGGAATACTGTAAGCCAGCCCTTCTCCCTTTCATTCTGGAGTATAGCTTTCAGTCACTTGTACTTCCCCTGAATTTGATGCTACCTTATACAGTTAACTTTTTGGTAAACTTATGTATCTAACCCATACCCGTCCTGACCTTTCCTTTGTCGTTGGTGTTTTTTCTCGGTTTATGCACAAACATCATGAAAGTCACTGGAAAGAAGATAAAAGAATACTTCGATATATTTGAGGTACAATTCAATTCGGGATTCAATACAGTGCAGGATCATCTCCATTTTTTATTGGTTTCAATGATTTTGATTGAGCTAGTGACCCTGATGATCGAAAGTCTACTGCAGGTTATGTAATCACTCTTGGTTCAAGACCTATTACATGGTCTTATAAGAAAAAAAGTTCCATCTCTCTTTTTTTGGCAGAAGTAGAGTATCATGGTGTAGTTGAAGCCAACAAGGAATCCCTGTGGCTTCGTCACATCCTGTTTGAATTTGGTCTTCATTAGCAGCATCCAGTTACTACACTTTGGTGTGATAATTAAAGTGCCATTCGGCTATGCAAAATTCCAGTTCAACATTAGCGCATCAAAAACATTGAGCTACACATACACTTCATCAGAAATCTCATTCATGATTATGTTCTTGAAGTGTAGTATTATTCAACCAATGATCAAGTTGCTGATATATTTACAAAGGCTCTCACAGAAGAAAAGTTCACCAAACTTCGATCTATTCTTGGAGTTCAAGAAAGTTATCATTACGTAATATCCTGTTTCAGGGATATCACTCAAACACAAGAAAACTCCAGCCAGATATGGACTGGGAGGGCGTTTACCAGATATTTCACCTCTGAAGAGAGGGTGAGATCTGGAGGCTACCTGGCCCTTTCCAGACTCTATCTAAGAGTATGGGGAAAACACACCAAGTGGTATAGAACTGAAATTCTCAAAGAGAGAGAAATAACAGTAGAGCAAGCATACAATAGCATATATCGAACATGTAACAAATAATCCAGAAATATAGAGAGAATTCTAAGCCATTTTATTATACTGAGAAATATAAGGGAGTAAAATAGGTGATCAGAGTGATGACACCTAGACTTGCTCAAAGAAAGTGAAGAAATACTCTCAGAATGGCAAGGAAATGGCTGCTCTCTGATCTGCGTCCAAGTTGCTAGAAATTTTCCGTGTAGTTGTTACTGCTAGAAAAAAATGAGGGTTTGGGGCTGCTCCCCTCCTCGGAATGAGCTAAAACTATAGAATCTGCCTCTACTCACCAAACCCAGAAAAGCCCAAAAAGCATTTGTGAAATGGCCGACCCTCGAAAATCACCCCCTTGAGGATCTACACTATCCTCCAAGGCTCTGAGCTGAGGCTGAATGGAAACCACTAAAATGCGGCCACAAACTCTACCAAAATCCTCTAATGGGAAAGGGTTTTCCCCTTGCTCAATCTCCAGGCTTGAATCCTCCAAAAAAAACCCAATCTGGAGCTCCCCAAGAATGGACTGCATCCTCCCTCTCAAGACTCCACAGTCTCTAAATGCACTGCTCCTCCACAAAGCCAAACACCAATCCTCCTGCAAAATATTGATGGAACAACCTCATCTGAGCAGGCACTCGAAGTCCCCCAGGGCTGAGGGTGAGATCTCCAAATGGAGACACAATGCACTAAACAGTGTTGCAGACAAGATAAACAGCTAGTGTGCTCAAGAAGTAGAAATGACCAGCTCAATATCATAAACATCGAATGATCAAAATGAGGAGGCTTTCCTCTCTATATAGTGTTAGCCTCTCTCAAACCCTAAGGCTCACCTCCTCCAACGTTGCCTCCCTTTTCCACATGCTCCATCTTGGCCTGCGCAGTCCCTCCACATGGTCTACGTAGGCCCCCTCTCTACATGGTCCCTTGGTCCCCTTGGCTCACTTAATTTACAACGTGTGTCTACTAGGGAGTGAAATTTTTATTTTTGAGTGAGTTATGTCTCCCCTCAACTCACTTTTATTTATAATATAACTACATAAGGAAAAATTAATCAAAATTAATATTTCCAATTAGCTATCGCTAATTGGGAATATTACAGTCTCCCACGGTAAAATGTTGCTTGACCCCAAGCAACTGTAGTGATGGATGTTGCAAGATCTTCTCACTCTCCCAAGTGGCATCCTCATCCAGAAAATTATTCCACCTCACTAAGAACTCCCCGACTGTCCTGCTCTGCAGCTGTCTCTCCCTAGTATCAATAGTGTCCTCTGGCTGCAACACCAAATGCCCCTCATCATCCGTAGGTGGTAGCTCATCTGTCACTATCACCTGCTGCCCCAATGCCTTCTTCAGGCATGATACATGGAAAATTTTATGAATATTGCTGCCTTGGGGCAGCTCCAAATCATAAGCAACCTGTCCAACCCTGCGTATCATCCTTTATGGCCCATAAAAACGGGGCTTGAGCTTCTCATCTCCCTTCTGCTTCAGTGACGACTATCGGTATGGCTGAAAACGTAGGTAGACAAAGTCTCCTACCTCAAACTGTCTCTCCACCTGACCCCTGTCAACATACAGCTTCTGTTGGTTCTGCGCTATAGCCATGTTATCTTTGAGAGCTCGGAGGATGTCCTGACTCTCTTGGATCCAATATTTGGCTCTCGGAGCCTTGCTAGCACCCAACATCACATCAGCAAAAGATAAAGAATGGTATCCATACAAAGCATAGAACAGAGACATACCGATGGACATGTGATGTGTGTTGTTGGAGCAATACTCCCCCAGATGCAGCCACTTCAGCCATGCCCTCTACTTCCCACTAACATAGTTACGCAAGTAGCCCTCAACCACTTATTAACTATCTCTATCTGCCCGTCTGTCTGTGGGTGGTAGATGGTGCTCGGTGTCAACTCTGTCCCCACTAGCCGAAAAATCTCCTGCCAGAATCCGCCCATAAAGCAGCTATCCCTGTCACTGATGATGGTGTTGGGAAGACCATGTAACCTGAAAATATCTCTGAAGAATAGCTCGGCCACCTACGCTGCTGAACAGTGTGTGGATATGGCGAAAAAGTGTTCATCCTTCATCAGTCGATCAAAAACGACGTATATATATTCCTTGCCCTGCACCATGGGCAACCCTTTGATGTAATCCATTGAAATGCTCTCCCATTTCCCCTCTGAAATGGGAAGATGCTGCAACAAACCTGCGGGATGGTTCATCTCTCCCTTGTTTCTCTGGAAAACCTTGCACTTCCTGATATGCTGGAGCACGTCCTCCTTGAGGCCCTTCCATGAGAACCTCTCTCTGATGGCCTGGTAGGTTTTGGTAAACCCCTGATGGTCGGACAATGGTGAGTCATGGGATGCCTGAAGTATCTTCTTCTTGAGCTGGGAGCCCTCAGTCAAGAAGATCATATCTCTATAGTAGATGATCTCATCTATCACCCTGTACCTGTTAACTATCACCTGACCATCCAGAACCTCATAGGAAAATTTGTCCTTGGAGTACTCCATCAAGAGTCGAGCCCTCCAATCTGTATCCAAACTCATCAGAGACAATGTGGCTGGTATACGTGAAAGTGCATCGGCTACCACATTGTTCTTCCCCTTGAAATACTCAATGTCATAGTCATAAGCCTGGATTTTGTTGATCCACTTCTGCTGCCTCTCCTGTAGTTGTTTCTGCTCCAAAAAGAACCTAAGGCTGTTGTGATCAATCCTCACCCTGAACCTGTTACCCACCAAGTACTGTCGGAATTTGGCCAATGCATGCATAATGGCCAGCATCTCCTTGTCGTATATAGGATAAAACCACTCATGAGGAAGGATTTTCCAGCTCTCATAGGCTATAGGGTGGCCTCCCTGCATCAAAACTGCACCGATCCGCTCTCCCAATGCATCACACTCCAAAACAAAAGGCTACATAAAATCTGCCATTGCAAGCACTGGGCAGCTTCTCATAACCTCCTTGAGCCTGTCAAAGGTCCGCTGCACTATATCTGACCAACTGAATTCCCCCTTCTTCATCAAATAGTAAGCTAAGAGAAACTCTTGACGAACTTCCTATAATAAGTGCAGATATCGATAAATCCCCGAAGTTTCGACAGGTTTCTCGGCTCTGGCCAATCTCTGATGGCTCTGATCTTCTCCTCGTGGACCCTCACTCTATCCACTCCAATGATGTGACCCAAATACAACATCTTCGTCAAACCATACTCACACTTGGAGAGATTAGCATAGAATTGTTGCTCCTCCAAGATATGTAGCACTACCTCTATATGCTGGAGATGCTCCTCCCAAGTCCTGCTATATATTAGTATATCATCGAAAAATACCAATACAAACTTCCTCAGATGACTACAGAATATATGGTTCATGCATGACTGGAAATTAGTTGGGGCATTGGTTAGCCTGAAAGGCATAACCAAGAACTCAAAGTGGCCATAATGGCACCTAAAAGCGGTCTTGGGAATGTCCTGTTCCCTCACGCGAATCTGGTGGTACCCGAATCTCAAATCAATCTTTGAGAAGAATTGTGCTCCTCTCAACTCATCCATCAGCTCATCTATCCATGGTATGGGGTACCTGTTCTTCATGGTCTTCTTATTCAGGGCCCTGTAATTAATGCACAATTTCAATGTGTCGTCCTTCTTCTTCACCAACACCACAGAAGAAGCAAAAGGACTGGTGTTGGGCCGAATATGTCCAGGAGCCAACAACTCCTGGATGGCTCGCTCAATATCATCCCGATAGGCCTTGGGGTGCCTATAGGGTGTGGTAATCATGGCCTGAATGCCCTGCTCTAACTCAATAGTGTGCTCAAACCCCCAATCTGGTGGCTGGCCTGGTGGTATATCCCCAAATACCGTGTCATACCTGTCAAGGATGGCCTGTATATTCGGATGAACTGTCTGCCCGGTAGTCCCTATCTCTTATGCCCGCAACTCAACTACCCACTCTATGTCTCCCTTCTGGAATTCTGCCTCCATTCGGTGAGCTGAAACGGTCTGTGATGGGTAAGTGTGCATCCCATGAATCTTCTCATGCTTCCCAGTCTTTTTATCATCCCACTCCATCTCCAAGGCCTCCCAATCTGTGGTGACCTTCCCTAGAGTAATTAGCCACTGTACACCCAATACCACATTGGTATCTGGTATGTTGACCATGAAAAATTGATCGGTCACTATGTAGGTACCCATCGTCACAGCTAGCTCTGGAACATACCTGGCACACTACATCGTCTGGTCTCCTGGGACCAACAATGAAAACCCATCAAAGCTCTCTATCTGTATGCCTCTTTGCTCAACCATCTATGCATCGATGAAGTTGTGGGTTGCCCCACTGTCTACCAAAACTAAAAATTTCTACCCACATACTGTCCCTCGAACACGCAGCGTCAAATACTTGGGTACTCCTCGCAAGGCTGCAAGGGTCCCCCCTGTGGGTGCAAAATCTGCACCTCTTGCTCCTGGAGGTGGAGGTGGAAAATGGTCCTACGTTATCTAACTGTCTCCTGCCTCCCCATCCTCATACTCCTCTTCTTCCCCACTGCTCCCGGAGAATACCTTGATGAAATGTGCTTTTCCAGCAGCACATCTGTGTCCTGGTGGCCACGGCTCCTGAAAGGTAAAGAACAACCTCTTCTTCTTCAACTCCCTCCTCGAATCATCATCTAGTTTTCCCCTACCCGGATTCCCCTTAGGAGGTGGAATCCTCACATCCTTCCCCTTTGGCTGGAAATCCTGTCTCTGGGGGTAAGGTGTCTTGGTCCTGGGTAAGGCATCCTGCAAATCCAGGGTCCTGCCAATGGTGTCCTGGAGTGTGGCTGGTCTAGTGGATCTGACTAGACCCCGAAGTGGCTCTTTTAACCCCTCAAAAAACATGTAGATCATCCATGTTGGAGATAAATTTGGCACCATCACTGAAACCCTCAGAAAATATACAATATATGTCTCCATACTCCCAATCTGTTTGAGCCTCGTCAGCTCAACAAAATTCTCCTCCGGATCCCTCCAGTCAAATCTCTCTATCAGTCTCCAGGTGAAATCAACATATGTGGTCACTGTCGAATGCCTGAGTGTCACCATCCCATGGAGCCACCAGTCCTGGGCCTCACCATCCAAATGAAGCATAACCACCTTGATGGCATCTGACTCTGCCATCTGGTTAAGATAGAAATATATATCCAGCTTCTCCACCCCAAGACTTTTATGAATTGTTTGATGAGCCATCAAATGCTGGCAAATGGAATCGTCTCGCTGTGTGCTGGGTGTCCCCATCATGATAATGCCGGTGCCCTCTGTGATGGTCGTGGGTTTTTCTATCTCGCTGGAGCTGAACAAAATCTCTGAATGAAAGGGCATCCCTGAACTCTTTCTCATATGCCTGATACTCAGCAAAATAGTCACCCATGTGACCAGGCTCTGGCTCATGCTGTGCTCCTGCCCCTGTATCTGCACCCAGAAAGGTGGGCATAGTGGAACGTGTGGGTGCATGTGATGCCTGGTGCAGAGTGACATCCCGCTCCGGCAAATGATGGGATGTGCCCGACCCCTCACCAACATGGAAACCCCTTGGGGTTTCACGCTGTCTAGCCTTCACAGCAGTGAATCTCTGACCCATTACCTCAATCTGTCTCGTCAGATCCTGCATTTATTTGAGGAGTGCCTCTCCAAACTATTTTTCCTCACTATCATCTGCCATCGGCTCTCCCTGCTTTGCGTCTACCACAGGCTCCTCCTGTTCTGTGTCCACCACCCGAACACAATCCCCCTCTTTGTAGGTGTTCTCCAGCCTACGCTCAATATCTATGTACTTCCTACCTCTGTAGCAGATGTAGGGCTTCTCCCCCAGTGTCATAGACAACTATATCCACAGGCTGAGCTAGATCTATGCTCTGATACCACTGTAATATCTCGTTTCAGGGATATCTCTCAAACACAAGCAAACTCCAACCAGAGATGGACTAGGAGGGCGTTTACCAGATATTTCACCTCTGAAGAGAGGGTGAGATCTGGAGGCTACCTGGCCCTTTCCAGACTCTGTCTAAGAGTATGGGGAAAACACAACAAGTGGTATAGAACTGAAATGCTCAAAGAGAGAGAAATAACAGTAGAGCAAGCATACAATAGCATATATCGAACATGTAACAAATACTCTAGAAATATAGAGAGAATGCTAAGCCATTTTATTATACTGAGAAATATAAGGGAGTACAATAGGTGATCAAAGTGATGGCACCTAGACTTTCTCAAAGAAAGTGAAGAAATACTCTCAAAATGGCAAGGAAATGACTGCTCTCTGATCTGCATCCAAGCTGCTGGAAATCTGCCGTGTAGCTGCTACTGCTGGAACAAAATGAGGGTTTGGGGCTTCTCCCCTCCTCAGAATGAGTTGAAACTTTGGAATCTGCCTCTACTCACCAAACCCAGAAAATCCCAGAAAGAATTTCTGAAATGGCCGACCCCCAAAAATCACCCCCTTGAGGATCTACGCTATCCTCCAAGGCTCTACGCTGAGGCTGAATGGAAACCACCAAAATATGGCCACAAACTCTACCAAAATCCTCCAATGGGCAAGGGCTATCCCCTTGCTCAATCTCTAGGCTCGAATCCTCCAAAAGAAACCCAATCCGGAGCTCCCCAAGAATGGACTGCGTCCTCCCTCTCAAGACTGCATAGTCTCTGAATGCACTGCTCCTCCACAAAGCCAAAAACCAATCCTCCTGCAAAATACTGATGGAACAACCTCACCCAAGCAGGCACTCGAAGTCCCCTGGGGCTGAGGGTGAGATCTCCGAACAGAGACACTCAATGCACTAAACAGTGCTGCAAACAAGCTAAAAATCCAGCATGCTCAAGAAGTTGAAATGACCAGCTCAATATCATAAACATTGAATGATCAAAATGAGGAGGCTCTCCTCTCTATATAGCATTAGCGTCTCTCAAACCCTAAGGCTCACCTCCTCCAATGTTGCCTCCCTTTTCCACGTGCTCCATATTGGCCTGCGCAGTCCCTCCATGTGGTCTACGTGGGCCCCCTCTCTACGTGGTCTCTTGGTCCCCTTGGCTCACTTAAGTTACAACGTGTGTCTACTAGTGAGTGCACTTTTTATTTTTGAGTGAGTTATGTCCCCCCTCAACTCACTTTTATTTATAATATAACTACATAAGGCAAAATTAATCAAAATTAATATTTTCAATTAGCTATCGCTAATTAGGAATATTACACATTAAGGGGGGATAGGCTCTAATGCCTCCTTCCTTCTCCTATTGTGTCACCTTTGTAAATCAATCAATCTTATCCCAATTTGTTCTTAAGGGGGGATGTTAGAATATTCTGACACATAGGAAATAGTCTCTTATTGTGTCACCTTTTTAAATCCTTCAATCCTATCCCAAGTTGTTATTAAGGGGGGATGTTAGGATATTCCGACACATAGGAAATAGTTAAGGATAACTTGGTCTAGCGTAGAGTTAGATAAAGTGTGTTTCTTTACTATGTACATTTGTAACTTATAATCCGACAGTCATGATTTGTAGTGATGTGACAGTTCATTCTCTCTCAGTATTACCGACACGTGATTTGTGGCTTAACACCCTATTGGTCCATGATCTCTATTTAAAGAGCATGGAGGGCCATTTTTCTGGTAACCATTTATGAGAGAATATTATGTAAATTTTCTTTCTTTATATTAATAAATTGCCTAAAGTGGCCGCATTGGCTCAGGTCGTGCACTATTTCCCTCTTTAAGGTTTTAATCACATAAAATACTGGTGTACTGATCTGTGATCTATTTTTGAGTAGTGACCATTGGTGTTTGATATAATGAACTTACCTTGTAAATTCCTACACTTTATAGGCCTATTGTAAATTCATCTATTATAATCAAGCACAATTATGTTTTACATGAAAGATACATTGAGAAATATGCATATTTTTAGTCATCAGTAATTTTCACTATCCGTAGATGACTAAATATTGGTTCTAGATTTCTAAAAAACAAATTTCCATGAACATTATGAGTTTTAGAAAACTCACTACCTCCATTATCCTTAGAGAAAAATTTTCACTATCCTACCCTTTTTCCATTTCATGATCACCTTGTAACTCCTTCAGACTCCAAATGGCTTGTGCCTCTCATTTCCATCCTTTTTCCTACCCATAATCTCATTACTTTGTTTGTCCCTTTCCTATGACTCCATTTTCCATCTATGGTTTTCCTATAAGCCTAACTCATTCCCATGATTCCCCAAAATTCCTCAAGCATTGATGGTCTCAAAACTATCTCTATAGGCTCTTTAGATACATCAAGTACATTGGATTTTAGATCTTCATTACACCATTTGGTCAATACTATGTTTTTCACTTAAATATTCCAAGCTAATTTTCAGTCAAAGAGAGGTCAAAGAACCCCACACTAGGTCAATTAGGGTTCCATGTGTTCCAAGGTCGTCATTTCCAAAGAAGACTATCATTTTGTTTCAAAGTCTGCATATGAGGTAATGGAAAATATTGACACTTTTTCAAAAGTTTTAAAAGGTCATATCAGCAAGCATAAATCCATACCAACTCATAAACATCATGCCTCCATCATTTTCCAAGAATTCATTCCAAGAGTCAAGTCATTTTCCACACCTAGGGCCAGTTTTGCTTCAAACTATGTTTCTGACCAAACAGATATTAATTTGACAAAAGTGAGAGAGGTTTTTGCACATAATAGGTCCACAAAGAAAAACCTCCATTTTTTACACAGATATCATGGTTTGGGAGCAATGTCGAAAATACAGGTGTCACGGGAGAATTGCTGCACTTCTGGAGTGACCTTGGAAAAATCTGGTTTTCTCATACCTGGAGTGTCCAAATGACTTGATTTATAGGTAAAATGATAACTATACCATAATATATTTCCAATGAGCTACCGTGAACTCACTTTGGAGTTGGGGAAGGCCTCCAAAATTTTCCTGCAATAGCACTCTACATTTCTGCACCATCATTCAACACTTTTTTTACCAATATTGGGAGAATGAACTTTTGACAGGTCAAATCAACTCCAATCAAAGAAAAATATGTATATTTGGAAAGTATAAGGGATAATATTTCCAATGAGATATCACAGACCTAATTCTGACACCAGGAAGGCCTCCAAATGCCCTCTGCAAATTGGTGTTGCGCTTAGGGCAGAAGTGACCTGATAGGACCTGAACGCGTTCAGGCGCTGCACTTAGGGTAGAAGTGACCCATCAGGACCTGAACGCGTTTAGGTGCTACGCCTAGGTAAAAAGTGACCTGACAGGACCTGAACATGTTCAGGTGTTGTGCTTACGGAAAAATTCCCGACAAGAACTGAACACGTTCAAGCTCTGTGCTTAGGGTAGAAGTGACCCGATAATGCGTGTAGGCATTGCGCCTAAGCCAGAAGCCCTCCTTCACCTACAAATTGTAAAAAAATGATCGAAGGAAACCTCCAAGCTGCATCAAAGACTCTCAAAAACATTGAAATTTGGTAGGTAGATGTTCTTTTCCTTATCCTCCAAGTGAATTTGATGATTGGATGATTAAAGGAATTAACCAAACCCTAATGAATGGAAACCCTAAATCCTCATGACAAACACTTTGTTTTCACCTCCAAGAAATAATTTAATCATTTAAGAAAGGTGTGAATTCGGGTAATTAATGAAAAGGAGGTAAGTGATGAAGAAAGCAGCAATCACACTGAAAATTTTGAGGATGAGGAGGAAGAGGATATCATGGGCACAAATGAAGCATGTAACCAAGAAGCAGAGGATGATCCTGAAGAAAGTAGTGAGACAAAGAGCCCTAATGATAGTCAAAAAAATGAGGCTCTTAGTCATGACATAGATGAGGGAAAATATAAAGAAGGCAGCCAAAATGAAGATGATGATTATGCAGAAAATGAAGAAGAGGTTGAAGATAGTCATGACTATCATGACAACAGTCATGACTGTCAAGACAACAGTCATGATAGTCATGAAGATAGTAAAGAAAATCAAGAGGCTAGCAGAAAAAATGAAGGTCACAGCAATGATGAAGGCAACTACAATGAAGAACAAGATGAGAGTCCACAAATCAGTGAAGAAGCCAGCAGTGAAGCTAATGTTGAAGGCAAAGAGGTAATAAATAGTCAGGATGATGAAGAGGATGACATGGAAACAAATGATTCCACCTATGACGAAAACACCCAGGTAATCACAATTAAACCCCTTCCATTGATATATCACAGGGGGGAAAGGCATGTGTTTGCTGCCTCAAAAAGGAAAGGTACCATGCCTCCCACCTCTAGCAAGCAGCTAGATAAAGGAAAAAAAAAGATGAATAGAGGTAATAAAGGTAAGAAGGAGCTTAAACAAGGGCTTGGCATCATTGACCTAGAAAATGAAAACGAAAACAAGGAGAGGGCCACTAGCATACTGCTCCAAAGCAAGGATGAAAAAATTAAGGATCTAGAAAGATTCCTAGGTATGGCCATGTATAAAATTTAATATTACAAGAATGAAAACAAGCAGCTGAAGAAGGTGAAGAGGGACCTTGACCTCCAAAAGAAAATGACCAAGCACTATGCATTGTGAAACCAAATTGTGGAGGCTAAACCCAAAGAGGCCCATGCCTAGCTATGGGCACTCAAAGAGGAAAAATACCAAGAAAAACTTGGAATCTTGGCTCAATATTCTCTACAGGTCTCTTAAACCCCATGAGGAACACATCCACCAAATTTGAGGAAATTTTGACAAATTTTGGTTTTTTGTGAATTTGGAGGCCTCTAAGCACAACACCCCTGGCGCTACGCTTTCATCTAAGGCTCAACAGAAAAAAAATTGCATTTTTGGAATCGTCACATCTAGTATAGTATTCTCACCAAATTTCAGATCATTTGGAGCATTTTTGACCCCTCAAAAGGCCAAAAAGCACCTCAGTTTTCACCTTTCTGCCTCATTTTCAGGCCTAGCGCTGTGCCTAGCGCAGTTTCGGGAATTTTGTCTTTTGGACAGGTAAATGAAGCTCAATAAAGAAACCAAAGGTATATTTGGAATTTATACTCAGCAATATTTCCAACAGGCCATCACGGAGAAAATTCTGACACCGAGAAGGTCACCAAAACTTGGCTGCAAGTGGACCCATTTTCTGCCTGTGCTAGCGCTACGCTTAGAGAAGTTTTGGGAATTTTTTATTTTGGATAGGTAAATAAATATAAATAAAGAAAAAAAGGTAGATTTGGAAATTAGACTCAGCAATCTTTCCAACGGGCCATCACAAAGAAAATTTCGACATCAGGAAGGTTACCAAAACTTGGCTGCAATTGGACCCATTTTCTACCTGTGAAGGCACTGTGCTATGAGACCTCACCATGTGTTTTTGGCCAAAAGTCAACAAAAGACACTCATTAATTGAAAATTTATATTTTAATGTTTTTTTAGGAAAATCAATTCAAAACTAGGTGCTAGGATTTATTTTGGCATTTATTTCATGAGATATTTTGTGCCTTGGGCCTTGCATGGTATCTTGGGCATTAATGACATTTATGGATGATTTTGACATTTTCAAACCCTAGTTAGGGTTTTTTCCCTCCTTTTCTAGATAAATAGAGCATGAGGGCCTTATTGTAAAAGGTTGGCATTTGATGACCCTTTGGAGAAATACATATTCATTTTGGAGATTGGAGAAGAAATTGGTGTTGTGTATTTTGTGAATGGCTTGTCTTGGTTAATGATATAGAAGGTTGCTTGCAGGATCCTTGAGCTTGGTTAATGGTGATGTGCTTCTTTTCCGTTATTGTTTTTTGTGTCTCATTCTTATTTATTGCAGTAGGACAAAGGTTTTAGACTAAGAAATGTTTTCAAAGGCATCTTAGCTTTGTTTGTTCTTCATTGCCTCTATGTTTTCCTCTACTAGGTCATTTTAGAGAATTCTTAATTGCTCTCTAGACCACCTAAGCTTGTTTATTTCATGAATGGTTTAATACAGTAGGTATCAAGGATGTTTTATGGTTAGCCCTGCTTTTTTGATGTCACTAAAACACTATTCTTGAGGTCTCTCTCTAAAGTACCATTAATTAGGTTTGCCAAAGAGGCTATGTTTCGATCATACCCTTTGGCCATGCTTAAATAATTTTTTTGGAGATCTTCATAGCTATGATAAATTATGCTTAGGAATTCCCTCTTCTTTGATTAAAGTTATATTTTTATCTTAAATGTTTTCTAACCTTGAAGGTGAAATCACTAGAAGTTAAATGAGTTTTTCGCCTTCTATATTTCATTGGATTGTTTGTCTGAAATGCTTATTGGTGTGCCCTGTCTATTGATTACCTCTCTATGTTAAATGGTATTGAAGTCCCTTCTTGTTTAAGTACATGACAAAGGATTCGTAATTTACCTTTTCCCTACTTTGATTCACAAACTTGATGTTTATTTCATTTCACAAAAACCCTTAAAATCCATCTGACCATGCTAGATTTTCCCTGTGATCCACCCTGATTTATTATTGAAAATTTCCGTGACTTTTATTGACTCCATAGCCCAATGACTTGAATATTTCCTCACTCTATCTATTCTACTTGATCATCTTACCCAACCAAAACCAACAAACAAACCCCACACTTAACAACTAACCTAAAATCAAAACCCTAAAAGAAAACAAGTTCACATCCTTTGCACAAATATGGAGAGCCCTCTCTGAGTCCAAGAAGGCTAGGTCCTATGACTTCAAATACTGGTTTGATGTTACCCTGTGCATTTGATCTTACCAATCTAACAAATCACAGGAACCTAACATAATGGCGATCACGGTGGGACCTTTTGAGCCAGTGATAATCTAAGTATACATTAGGACCTTAGAAAACCCACAAACATCCTTATATTGGCCCTTAATTTTTGATAGTGGACAATAAGTACATCCTTAAAACAATAAACATCATCCACCTGGAGAATCCACAACTCTCCATAGACCTAAAGACTCCATTGGAGGAAGAACCTAAAACATGACTAGTTATTCTAGAAAGAAAGAGCACTCAGGCCTAGACTGGATTCAACAAATTATTGCTTTTATCTATAACTATGTTTTATCCTACTTTAAACTGATCAAGAATACACTAATGAGATCTACATTGATCATTGGAAATATCTCAAGCATCAAAAATTTGAGCCTCAAATTGCAGACCATGAGCAGACTTATACACCTGTACCTACCCCAGATACACCTATGGAAGACCTAGTGAAACGAGTCTCATGCTACCTTTCCTACTCTTGCTGAAACCTCAAATAGTCATAAATCTCTTTTTTCACTACCTATACCCACTAAGGCCCTAGAAAGATACAAGCCTCTGATTTTTCCTCCTATCCTCCAGGCCCTCCTAGCAGATCTTGCAAATAAACTACCCAGATTTGATGGAGAAAACTCAAAAGTCACCACTGAAGAACACATTAAAAATCTTGAGAATCTACTTGACCTATTTGAAATAGGAGAATATGATGTGCGTATTAGAATGTTTTCCTTATCATTACAAGGAAAAATTAAGAGTTGGTTTAAGGACCTTCTAGCTACAAGCATTAGCAACTTTCATCAATTCACTCAAGTTTTCTTAGATAGGTGGGCAATCATGGGAATTTTCTTCTCATCATAAAGGAATACAAACATTTGAAATACATCCAGGGGAGATAGTACAACACTTTTAAGCCAGGTTCAATAAATTATACCATGCAATACTTGCTAAGATAAAGCCACCCCTAGAGTGGGCTCTCTTGCACTACCCAAATGTTTTTGACCAAGAGATGGCTTTCCAGATAAGAGAAGAGATCCTTCGACCCTGGAGGAAATGAAAAGGATAGTAGTTGATGTGGAAGAAAACATACTAAACAAGGAGGAAAAGCTTAGAGTAATAGAGAAAGACAAAGCATATCAAGAGAAACTAATATCTTCAGAGGTAAAGCTATAGATGTCGACATATACAATCAAAAAAATGATGCATATACTTGGTAGGAAAGAGGAAGAGTACAAGGTTGAGGTTGGTGCTGCTTATTCAAAACAAACTATACTTTTTCGCTGGGAACAACAAAATCAGTCATTGCAAGACAAGAATAACAACCAAAATATGCATGTTGAGCAAGATTACAAAGAAGAAGATGTTGAAATTTGTCAAGTAATTACTAGACACCTTCCTATATCTTGTGCTTCACTACTAAGAGAGCATTAAAAGAAAATTACAAATGGAAACAAGGTGGAATGCTCTAAAGAATTAGTAAGGGAAGAAATGGATAATGCAAACCCTTTTCCAAATTCAGAAGTTCTCCCCTTAAGACATCTTGGTGTAGCTTCTAGGATTACAGAACGAGAAATGGAGGATGAGCCAACACTTCTGAGTCTCTACCCTTGTTCTTCGAATCATTTTAGATTGTTAAAGGGGAATTTATTGGCCATAAACAGTCTCCTTTTAATATGGTGAAACAATATGCTAATCTAGTATGCATAATGGATGACATTCCTCCTATGAATAAGCTACCCTAGTATGATAAATATGATGATGATTATGTTCTCTAGACTCAAGCTAACACTACAAAACAAACAGTGATCAGTTTGTGGGCCAAAGACAGTCATTTTCAATAGCTCAAAAATAGTGATCAACAACTACTGCTCAACTATGACAGTGAAGAAGAAAGTGCAGAAATTTTGGGAGAAATGGAAGGGTCTTTACCTCTTTTTTATGCTTCATTCCAGTTCATCAAAGACAAATTTAATACAATCAGAAGTCATCAATCTTTGGGTATTTATTTTAACAACAAAGAATACATTCAACCCTATAACCAGACTTCACAAGAGAAAGAGAATAGTTGTGGTTTAATCCAAGGAAAAGGGAAAATGCCTCCTCTTACTGAAGAAGAAATCAATCAAGGTTTGCTAGAAGACAACATTGCAATTTATGATGAAGCTGCCAGTTCTTATGATATTGAGGAAGAGGTAGATTTTCTTTCCCAAAATATTCCCAAGCTCAGCAAAGTGGAGGAAGAAGTAGTCTTGGATCAAGCTTATCTCCCAAATCCTCTAATCTAGGTATTGTTCCAAGATCCCTTTACTATTTTCTTAGAGACAGTTGAAGAGGGATTAAAATATGTCAAGAGCAGTTTGATGCAAGGTTTAAAGAAGTTTAGGCACTATTTTTCAAACACAAGTGAGCTGGGAGTAGCCTTTTGATTTTTTCAAAACCCTCAAAGAGATGAACCAAGATACCTCATGGAATCATCTTCTTGATTGGTTGTGTTGGAAAAGAGAGTTCACCAGCTGAATGTATATCATGTATAGGTTAGATTAGGATAGATAGGCATGCAAATAAGCTCAGCACTATGAGAATATTTCTAGTTTTTATTTTTAGAATACTAACCTTGAAACCACAAAAAAATGAAGAAAATATGAAAAAGAGGGTATATGAAAAGAAAAGGTACAGCCCATACCCAAAAAAGAGTTTTGGTGAAAGTGAGCAAGTCTAAATGCCACTACTTGTTTGGAAAGAATATTCTTGTTCAGTCATTTAGCCTAATCATGGTTGAACATGTTTTGAATTTCTGTTGATAGGTTAGTAAAAGAAGACTCGTCAAATGATTTAAGCTTGACTTGTCAATAGGATAGATTAGGAAGAAAATATGTTGGTTCTAAATGCTCAAATCTGAACCAAAGAGAAAGAGAGGGATGCCTAACACTTTCTAAATCACAGCCCTCATAATTTCTAGTTTTTTATCATGAAAAATAATGTCTGTGTGTAGCTTGTTCAAATGCCACAACCCATGGCAAATCAGATTTCTTAATCCTGGTTTGATCATGTTTTGAATTTCATGTCAGTAGGTTAGAGAATAAATTTTGTCAAATATCTTAATCTTGACAAATGAGTAGACTAGGTAGAGAATAAAAGAGTTCACTATCATAATCTAAACTCTTGGAAGTAATAAGGTTATAAGTAGATAGTTTTTTTTATGCTTTCAAAAATAAAATAATGTCAAGGTTTTGTCAGTCCAAGTGCACCCAAGTGAAGAAAAAATGTTAGGAAAAAGTATGATGGGTAGGTAGAACTAATGTTGAAGCAATCATGTCTTTTCAGATTTCTGAGATCATAGCTTCAAGAGAACATCAACAAATGAAGGAAAGAGATCTTTCAAGTGCAAGTATGGCACTCATCTTCAAAACTCAGAGATCTGAACTCTGAGGTTCTGGACACCTCCTGAAGAGGAGTTTCCCTCCCCACATGGAGCCACTGTTAGTCATCAGTAATTTTCACTATTCGTAGATGACTAAATATTGATTTTAGAACTCTAAAAAAAAAAATTAATGATCATTGTGAGTTTTAGAAATCTCACTGCCTCCATTATCCTTAGAGAAAAAATTTCACTATCCCACCCATTTTCCATTTCATGATCACCTTGTAACTCCTACAGACTCCAAATGGCTTGTGCCTCTCATTTCCATCCTTTTTCCTACCCATAATCTCATTACTCTATTTTTCCCTTTCCTATGACTCCATTTTCCATCTAGGGTTTTCCTATAAGCCTAACTCATTCCCTTGATTCCCCAAAATTCCTCAAGCATTGATGGTCTCAAAACTATCTCTGTAGGCTCTGTAGATAAATCAAGTACATTGGATTTTGGATCTTCATTACACCACTTGGTCAATACTCTATTTTTCACTTAAATATTCCAATCCAATTTTCAGTCAAAGAGAGGACAAAGAACCCCCCACTAGGTCAATTATGGTTTCATGTGTTCCAAGGTCATCATTTCCAAAGAAGGCTATCATTTAGTTTCAGAGTCTGCATATGAGGTAATGGACAAGATTGAAACTTTTTTAGAAGTGTTAAAAGGTAATATCAGTAATCATAAAGCCATACCAACTCATAAACATCATGCCTCCATCATTTTCCAAGAATTCATTCCAAGAGTCAAGTCATTTGCCACACCTAGGGCCATTTTTTCTTCAAACTATGTTTCTGACCAAAAAGAGATGAATTTGACAAACGTGAGAGGGGTTTTTGTCCAACATAGGTCCAAGAATGCAAACCTCCTTCATTTTTTACACAGGTATCATGTTTTTGGAGCAATGTCGAAAATACAGGTGTCACGGGAGAATTCATAAACTTTTGGAGTGACCTTGGGAAAATATGTTTTTCTCATAGTCAGAGTGTCCAAATGACCTTATTGATGGGTTAAAAGATAACTAGACTAGAATATATTTCCAATGAGCTATCATGAGCTCAATTTGGAGTTTGGAAAGGCCTCCAAACATTGCCTGAAACATCACTCTACATTTTTGCCCCATCATTCAGCACTTTTTGACCAGTCTTGGGAGAATCAACTTTTGACAGGTCAAATAAACTCCAATCAGAGAAACAAAGGTATATTTGGAAATTATACAAGATACATTTTCCAAAGAGCTACCACAGGCCCAATTTTGACACCAGGAAGGCCTCCAAATTCCATCTGCACATTGGCACTGTGCTTAGGGTAGAAGTGACCCGACAGGACCTGAACGCCTTTAGGCGCTTCGCTTAGGGCAGAAGTGACCTAACAGGACCTGAACACACCTGCAAATTATAAAAAATTGATGGAAGGAAACCTCCAAGCTGCATCAAAGACTCTCAAAAACATTGAAATTTGGTAGGTATATTTTGTTTTCCTTATCCTCCAAGTGAATTTGATGATTGGATGATTAAATGGATTAAAAAAACCCTAAATCCTCATGAAAAACACTCTGTTTTGACCTCCAAGCAAGAATTTAATCAGTCAAGAAAGGTGTGAATTAGGGTAATTAATGAAAAAGAGGTAAGTGATGAAGAAAGCAGCAATCACACTGAAAATGTTGAGGATGAAGAGGAAGAGGATAGCATGGGCACAAATGAAGCATGTAACCAAGAAGTAGAGGATGATCCTAAAGAAAGCAGTAAGACTAAGAGCCCTAATGACAATCAAAACAATGAGGCTATTAGTCATGACAGAGATGAGGGAAAAGATAAAGAAGGCAGCCAAAATGAAGATGATGGCTATGCAGAAAATGAAGAAGAGCCTGAATATAGTCATGACTGTCATGAAGACAGTAAAAAAAATCAAGAGGCTAGCAGCCAAAATGAAGGTCACAGCAATGATGAAGGAAAATACAATGAAGAACAAGATGAGAGTGCACAAATCAGTGAAGAAGCCAGCAGTGAGGCTAATGTTGAAGGAAAAGAGGTAACTAGCAGTCAGGATGATGAAGAGGAGGACATGGAAACAAATGATGCCACCTATGATGAAAACACCCAGCTAATCACAATTAAACCCCTTCCATTGATATATCACAGGTGGGAAAGGCATGTGTTTGCTGCCTCAAAAAGGCAAGGGACCATGCCTCCCACTTCTACCAAGCAGCTAGATAAAGAAAAACAAGATATGAATATAGGTAACAAAGATAAGAAGGAGCTTAAACAAGGACTTGGCATCATTGACCTAGAAAATGAAAATGAAAACAAGGAGAGGGCCACTAGCATACTGCTCCAAAGCAAGGATGCAGAAATTAAGGATCTAGAAAGATGCCTAGGTATGGCCATGTATAACATTGAATATTACAAGAATGAAAATAAGCAGTTGAAGAAGGTGAAGAGGGACCTTGACCTCCAAAATAAAATTACCAAGCACTTTGCATTGCAAAACCAATTTGTGGAGGCTAAACTCAAAGAGTCCTATTCCTAGCTATAGGCACTCAAAAGAGGAAAAATACCAAGAAAAACTTGGAATCTTGGCTCAAGCTTCTCTACAAGTCTCTCAAACCCCATGAGGAACACATCATTAGGGGAATTTTGAGGTTTAAAATGGGCCTCCTAAGAAAAATGTACAACAAAAATAAAATTTATAAGAACCAATAGGATTCAATATGATGATGTCAACCATGATGGATGATTCACCATTTTTTAAATAAAATGGTAAGAGATTAAAAAATAATAAAATAATAAAAGTACTTTTTCAACTCATATTTTCAATCTATCTCCCAATTTTTTTTACTCAAATTTCAAGTGGGAGTACTCATTGGATGCAAAATTTAATTCTTCATCCAAGGAGTACCCATGTTACATACTTTTGATGGACCCTACTACATGAAAAAACATGATTGCAATCACGCTTTTCATGTATTTCTTATTTTCCGTGTAACATGATCCATCGAAATTATGAAACATGGGTATTCCTTAGATGAGGAATTAAATTTTGCATCCAACAAGTACCCCCACTTGAAATTTGAGTAGAAACTTTGGGAGATAAGTTTAAAATACAAGTTGAAAAAGTAGTTTTTTATTTTTTCCCTCTAAAATTTGATGATGTAATCAAATATTATTTTATTATTTCTACTATTATTTTATAATTTCCTTAGGAGGCCCATTTTAGACCTCAAAATTCCCCTAATGCCACCAAATTTGAGGAAATTTTGACAAATTTTAGTTTTTTGTGAATTTGGAGGCCTCTAAGCGCATCACCCCTGGCGCTACGCTTTCATATCAGGCACCCTCAGTAGAAAAAAATTTCATTTGTGGAATCCTCACATCTAGTACAGTATTCTCACCAAATCTAAGATCATTTGGAGCATTTTTGACCCCTCAAAAGGCCAAAAAGCACCTCATTTCTCACCTTTCTACCTCATTTTCAGGCCTGGCGCTGCGCCTAGAGCCGTTTTGGGAATTTTTTCCTTTGTACAGGTAAATGAAGCTCAATCAAGAAACCAAAGGTATAGTTGTAAATTAGATTCAGCAATATTTCCAACGGGCCATCACGGAGAAAATTTTGACATCGGGAAGGTCACCAAAACTTGGTGTTTGGTCAATTTAGTGTGTTCTAAATTGCTACATTAATTTGTCAATCCGGGATTCGTAAGCTGACGAAGTGTGGCGCACTATATGTGCAAGATAACCTATTTCTTACTTTTTGTCGTTTTTGGTTTTTTTCTTTTTATCTTGGTTGGTTTCCTAATGTGAGATGGAAATTCTAAAAGACAAGTATGGTTATGATTTTTCAAGGCAATGATGTCCTTTATAATGATTTACCAAACTTCAAACTTCAAAAGGATTTTGAAACATACAATGACAAAATTAAAAGGAAATGAAAATGTGATGCTATCCTAGTTAAACAAACAGTGAACTATTGATCATGAAAACCATTATCCTTGCTGCTGTCTAAACACAAAAGAAACTGTACTCAAAGAAAAGATTGCAAGTAAAGTAAAACTAAAATCAAATTACATCAACTCATATTCTGACCCCTCACCATTAGTCTCTCTATGGCTTTCGGAGGTAATCATAAACAACTTGAGCAATCTGATATCTAATTTGCAGAAAAATAAACTAATATCAAATTATACACTCATACTTCAATCCCTCACCATTAGTCTCACTATGGCTTTCGGAGGTAACTGAAAATGACATGAAAAAATTAATATCTAACTTGTAGAAAAGTAAACTAATATCAAACTACACACTCATACTTCAATCCCTCACCATTAGTCTCGCTATGGCTTTCGGAGGTAACTGAAAATGACATGAGCAATTTAATATCTAATCTAACTACTAAAGCAAATGTGCAAGACTGAAATAAACAAAACAATGCTGGAATTAAAAACTAAGAAAAAGAAATCAGCAGAAGGACAATATTGATTCCATGTCATTAGTCATTATAAAATGATGTGCAAATGCCCAGGCTGCCTATTGTAATCTGGAACAAAAACACTGATCAGTTAACAACAACATAAAACATAAAAGATTATGGACAGAAGTAAAATGTAAAGCATGAAAGATTATGGAAAAAGATGAAACGTAAATACCATGAAAGATGTAATGTATATACACGTGAATGACTATGGCACAATGAATGTAAAGAAATGAAGCATGAAACTATACAGTAATACACAAAACCTCAGCGTGTGCAGGGGCCCTCTGCACAAACCTCGGGAAGCAGCTTTCAAATATGAATTACGCTTATGAACAGAGTCTTCTCATATATTAAAATGCGGTCATAACAGAGAAATAATGTCACAGCACAATGGCGACGCAATTACATTACAGAGCTAACTATTATGCGTATGAGAACGCATTATTTATAACTGAAGGTGATATAACTAATTCCCTAAATTCTGTGCTGATAGAAGACACATGAACCATCACGTCTAGGGATCTAGCATTATGGCCGCCGTGAGGATTAAATCTATGGAGAGTGGTTGTTGGATTCCGCTGATGGAGCCATTTACAGGTGTTGATATGTCTCCCATGATTTAGAAACGGCCACGCAAATCTCCACGTGATGAGAAACAGAGTTCTGTCACCGTGGGACTCTTCGGTTGACTACCACTTGGCTACCTTTGACCACAGCCTTCTTAGGTGAATTAGATTGAGCCAATAGGACACGATCCATGTCCACGTCATTTCTAACTTGCCCATGTGGCTCGATTTTCCTGAAGACACCTGCAATATAGACTTTAACAAAATAGCTGCGGAAAGTTGCAGCAGCTGCGGAAAGTGGCAAGATTCCGCAGCTAAATGAGCAAAAATCTAAATCAAACAGCAGACACAAAACATAGTTAAAAACCATTTTAGATGCTCTTTTACAATTAATATGCAATGATATTGATGACTTAGAAGGTTCAGGTGACTGAAAAAAGTCTAGAAAGGTGTATAAGAAAGATGCAGATTTGAGACTCAACATACCCCCACTGTGAAGGTGTTGCATGTCCTCATGCAACCAAAATTTTGTTAATCCTTCTTCAATTCATATGCCTTGACACTTCAGCCAGTACATCCAGTCCTCTCCTCCTCTTCCTTGGTGCTGCTAACATCCTGGGCTTCTTCATCAAGCATCTGAATTTGATATTAACCAGTGCTCTACTTAACTTCTGGCATTTCTTCTTCAATTTCCTGTTCTTTTTCTGCCATAGTCCCAGATGTAGCATGCTATTGTCATGAATGATCTTTTCCAATTTGCTTTGTTCCTTTAATGCCTCATTTTCATTTTTAATGTGTCTATTTAAAACATCCAACTCAAAGACTTCTTGTTTCAATGATTGGACTAGATCTTCTTGTGCTGTGTGAGGCTGAGTGGATGAAGTACTGGGACCCGTGGCTGCTCTTTCTAAAGATTCTATATAATTATACACTTCTTGCTGCTTTGGGTCTATCTCAGGTGTCATTTTTATTGGGTTGTCCCCAAAATGCCGTGGAGGAGAATTGTCTTCAAAATCTGGCTGAAAAGGGCTCATGTCAACGTCTGGATGAAAATGAGATGGACTATGTTAAATGTCTGACTGAGAATGAAATGAACTATGTTCAATGTCTGACTGAAAATGAGATGGACTATGGCCAGATGGAGTTTGTTCAGATGTTTCTTCTCCCAAATCAATAAAATGGGGTTCTTTCGTTTGTGTTTTCCTCAACTTCCCTTTAAGCCTGGAACTTCTTCTTACACGTTGTGGACTACTGTCTTTTTTCTTTTGTTTTCCTTTCCCTCTCTTTTTTTCCATAGATGACTGTTCCTGAAGGTGAACTAGTCTCTCAGATAACACTTGATGATCTTCTTCTGAAGAAGAAGTTTGATGCATAGCCTCAATGCTTTTTCTCTCTTTTGATTTTATTGGCTTTTTACCCTTGGTTTCTTCCTTCCTCCTTTTTGACAGTCTCTCTTCTCTACTATTTCTTTCAACTGTAGTAGTAGGAGTACTTCGAGTTTCATCATTTGTTCTCTTTCTCCTACTCCTTCTTGATGTACTGCCTTCAGGAATTTCTTGGGGTTCTTCAAAGAAATTTCTAATCAAAAATTGTTCCCATGTGTCCTTTTTCTTTTTTAACTATTTTTCAATCAAAATTTTCACAAGACCATGGTGATATAAATGTGGTTCTACGTCCCCTAAATGCTTTTGAATGGTCACAGACATCTTCTTCAAACTATTTAATAAAAATTATGGCAGATTGAGGGTCTGGTTGTCTAGAAAATTCATCAGCAATTGGGTATGATACATATACATTGACCCAAAACGGCCCTCACAGGTGATAATTTTTTGAATAACTAGCAGCAAAGTAGCCCACTCCTCTTTCAAAGCATGAACAGAAATTCCCCTTTTAAAAATAGTTACATCCATACCTGGGTTACGTAGGATGACTCTCCAGGCTTCATCACTAATACTCTTGTTCTTGAACCAGCGTTCACCTTCTTGAGGAAGTTTTGTGGCAGCTGCTATGGATGCCTCATTCACCGTAAATTTGAGGTCCCCAATCTCTACCTCCAGGCTATTGAAAGACCTTGAAAAAGCTTTTGTCACCTCTTTATGATAGCCTCTAAACTTTTGGATAAACCGAAGCCACTTTTCTTTTTTCAATATATCCCTGACTTGCGGGTATCCTTCCATGAATTTAGGTCCTTCTGGTTCTGTTCTCAACAACTGAACCATCCTTCTTTCTTCTTTTTAAAACTTGTCTGCGTGAGGAGGGTTCAACGGAGGTAAGACAGCTGAATGATCGGAAATGAGCACGATGACTGTAGGCAGATATCAAAGAATGGGTATACGGAATGTAGTGTAACAGAGAACGAAATGGGGTGAAGCGGAACAGAGAAGGGTTATGTGAGCACGGTAGAAATGCAGCTATGAGATCAATAGAACAGTAGGAGGAGTATAACGCATCCGGCAGTATTTAAAATTGAGTGGCTGCAGATTAAATGTAAGCACATTTATGCAACGGCTACGGATTTTATGCGGCTGAAAGAAGCCGTAGTCAAATCAACCACGTTTCATCATCACAGGTGGAGTATCGGAGTATGAGTGAAGATCGGAGGCTTGATTATGGGACCGTTTGAAAATGAATGCAAGGATTGTGGGAGGATCATATAGAGATCGTGGAATGGTTACGGAGTTTTTCAACACAATCATTGCATATAATGGAGCTATGGTTTATAACTATGTAAAAATGTGCTTGAATGCCATTTGAAATAAATTTTTACTCATACCTTGGAATTCTTGCCATTTTTTCTTGGTCTTCAATTAGTTGCACCTCATTGATATCTTGAATGCCCCATGTCTTCATAATATGTCTTCATACCTGCATTTGATTTCATGATTGTGGAAATAACATCTGGCTGTACATTTTTTTTGAAAAACAGAGTGGTAGCTGCAGAATCTGCTTCCAGCTGCGGAAACAGGTGTCAGCTGCGGAAACTGACACAGCTATTATTTGGGTGAATGGAAATATATGGATGATAACTGACTGAATGAAAATGGTCATGAAAGAAAATTTTATTGGTGAAATGAAATGAAATAGATGAAATGAAGTGAAATGGAATGAAGTGGAGTGAAATGAAGTGGAATGAAGTGGAATGGAATGGAATGGAGTGGGTGGTCACAAAACTTGTGAAATGAAAGAGAGATTTTTTTTTGGAAAATATAGGGTGTCAGGTGTTCCTGATTTTCACCCTACATTTTCTGTATAAGACTTCCAATCAATGATTGGTTTTCAGGCTTATACAATTTTTTTTTTATTTTTTTTTTTAAACTGAAAAGAACAAAGGCTAGGCTGGTGGAGAAGAAGAATTCTTCTGTACCAGCCTGATTGCAGAATTTTCTTGAAACATTTTGACAAATTCCTCTTTTGAGAGTGGCTTATGATAGACTTTTAATCTGTGGCCATTCACAATAAGAGGAATTTGAAATTCATCAATGGTCTTGATTCTTACCGCTCCATTGCTAAAGATCTTGTCAATCTCATATGGCCCAAGCCAATGAGTCTGAAATTTTCCTCTAAAATCTTTAAACTTGGAATCAAATAACAATGCCCAATCTCCTTCTTGAAACTTCTTCTCTTTGATGTATTTGTCATGCCATTTAGCTCTTTGATATTGAACTAGATCAGTTCTTAAAATTGCTTCTTGTCTGATCTCATCTAGCTCATTTAATTGCTCCATTCTATGCTTTTGGGCTTCTGATAAGTCCATCCCCAACTGAACTGCTATCTTGAAGGTCTTGACTTGGAACTCAATGGGAAGCAGGACTTCTTTCCCATAAACAAGTTCATAGGGAGAATGTCCTGTTGTATTTCTCCATGTAGTTCTGTAGGCCCACAAGGCTTCAGGAAGCCTTTCTGCCCAATCTCTTCTATGTAGATGAACAGTTTTGGTGATGATACTTTCGAGAACTTTGTTTGTAGACTCCACTTGACCATTTTCTTGTGGATGGTAAGAAGTAGATCTTCTATGCTTGATTTTGTATTCTTCCATCAACTTCTCCACCAGGTTGGATGTGAATTGGCTTCCCTGATCTGTCACAATTTCTCTTGGAACACCAAAGCGAGTAAAAATATCCTCATAAAGAAAATTAACAACTGAATTTTCAGTAGCAGACACTAATGCTTTGGCTTCCACCCATTTAGTAACATAATCATTACAAACCAATATATACTTCTTTTGCTTAGATGGTGGATTAATAGGTCCAATGAAATCTAAAGCCCATTTTTCAAAGGGTTCGATGAGTACCTGTGGTTGCAATGGCATTTCATTTGAAAGGGTAGGTTTCCCTACTCTTTGGCAGTTGTCACACCTTTTGACATATTGTTTTTCATCTTTGAAGAGGGAAGGCCAATAATATCCTAAAGAGAGGATTTTATAGGCTGTCCTTTTGTCTGCAAAGTGTCCACCGCATGGTTCATCATGACATGCCTTAAGGATATCAGGCATTTCATCTTCCCTGACACATCTTCTGATCACAATATCTGGCCCTGTTTTAAACAATTCGTTAGAAATCCATGAATATTTTGAACTCTCCTGAATAATTTTTTCTTTTTCACTTGGAAATAAATGTGAAGGCAGTTTCCCTGTAACCAAATAGTTAGCAATATCTGCATACCAAGGAGTCTTAATAGTTACTGCAAACAAGTATTCATCAGGAAACTTATCCTCTACAGGAGAATCTTGTTTAGTATTTTGAATCCTAGACAAGAAATCAGCTACTGTATTTTTTTTTTCTGGTCTATCCAACACAGTAATATTGAATTCTTGCAAAAGTAAGAGCCATCTTGTCACTCTGCCATTAGTAACAGGTTTTTTCATTAGATATCTAATTGCATAATGATCAATATGAATTAAAGTTTCATAGCCTGTTATATAATTTCTAAACTTATTGATTGCATGAACAACAGCTAAAAACTCTTTTTCAGTCACAGTATAGTTCAACTCTGTGGGAGTCAAATTTTTACTGGTATAATAAATGGCATAAGGGACTAAATCTTTTTGACCCAACACAGCTCCCAGAGCTGTATCTGAAGCATCTGTAGAAATATGGAAAGGGATTTTCCAATTTGGTCCTCTCAAGATAGGTGCTTCAGATATTTTTGTTTTCAAAGTTTCAAAGGCTGATTGACAATCAGGATCCCATTTAAATTCATAGTCTTTTGTAAGCAATTTGAAGAGTGGAGATGCTATTTTAGTGAAGTTTTCTATAAATCTTCTATAGTAACCAGTAAATCCTAGAAAACTTCTAACATCTCTCTGACAATTTGGAATAGGCAACTTGGAGATGACTTCAACTTTTGATCTATCAACCTTAATTCCATCTCCTGAAATATGATGTCCTAAAACAATCCCTTCAGTAAACATCATAAAGCATTTTTCATGGCTTAATGAAAGGTTTGTTTCTTTACATCTTATGAGAAATTTTTCCAAATTTTCTAATGCCTCTTCAAATGAATTACCATAAGCTGTAAAATCATCCATATAAACCTCTACACAATCATGGATTAGATCAGAAAAAATTCCTAGTACTGCTCTTTGGAATGTTGCTGGTGCATTACATAACCCAAAGGAAGCACTCGGTAGGCAAAAGTTCCCCATGGACAAGTAAATGTGGTCTTATCTTGATCTTCAGGTGCTACCTGAATTTGATTATAGCCACTAAAACCATCCAAGAATGAAAAGTACTTTTTACCTGCTAATGTATCTAATACTTGATCGATAAAAGGCAAAGGAAAGTGATCCTTCAAAGTTGCTTTGTTCAATTCCCTATAATCAATGCATACCCTCCATTTACCATTCTTTTTAGGTACTATAACCAAAGGAGAAACCCATCGACTATCTGAAATTGGATAAATGAAGTTTACATTGAGTAGTTTTTGGAGCTCCTCTTTCACTATCTCCCTAAGATTTGGATTCATCCTTCTTTGAGGTTGTCTGATTGGTCTACTGTTTTCCTCAATATAGATATGATGGATGCAAGTCTTAGGATCAATACCTTTCATGTCGGTATACTCCCATGCAAATGCAGTAGAATGTTTTTGCAAGATTTTGGTTAGTTCTTCTTGTTGTGACTTTTCCAACTGTTTGTTAATATTCAATGTTTTTTCTGGAAAAATCTCAATGGTAGAACTACCAAACTCTTCCATAGAGTAAAGAGACATTTGTCTTGATGATAAATATTCTATGTCAGATTCCAACTAAAATTGTGTGGGGTCATATTCTGAAGATGTCTCAAAATTTTCTAATGTGTTCAGAATTTGACTATCCTCACTGATTTCAGAAATGGTAAAGACGGGTTGTATAGTGTCCTCATCATCGACCCATTCATTGTCTCCTACTTCTGTGATTGCTTTTGCTGGAGGATACAAATTGAATTTCTTTGTCGAATTACCATTAGAGATGTACATATCCCCAGATCTACAACTAATGAAAGCATCAGCTGTGGCTAGCCAAGGTCTTCCTAAGATAAGTGGGTGCCCTCCTAGATTACTCTTGGGAGTCAAAATCATAAAATCTACTGGATATTCCCAAGAATCTAAGAAGACTGAAATATCTTCTAATACACCATCTGGTTTAATAATTGATCGATCTGCAAGTTGCAGTAAAGTAGGTGTAAAAAGAAGGTTAGGAAGTTTTAGTTGTTCCATAGTATGTCTACTCATAATGTTGATAGCAGCCCCTAAGTCAATCAATGTGTTTGGAATTTCTATCCCATTTATATGTGTCTTGACAATTGGACTTCTTGGATCTACATACTTCTGCATGGTAATTTTTCCCATCATGATATCTACAATTTTTCCTACCAGGTGGATTCTTCTTGTGTCTTTAATTTCCTTCCTGGTCTTTTGAGACTCAACTCCTTTATTTTTTTTCTAGAATAGGAATCTCTCGAATGGCTTGTAGCAAGGGAATCTTGATACAAACATTCTTTAATTCATCTAGAAAATCATATTTATGCAACAAGATTTGTTTTTCCACCCCCTTGTCAATTTGTAGTCTTTCAGGAAAAGGAGGTGTAGATGAAGATGCAGGTTGCTCAACTATAGGAGTTGTGGGTGTTAATTTTTCTTTCTCTTTTTGAATGTTTGAGTTTTGAAGAGATGCTTCCTCAGAACCCTTATTGGCTTTAAGAGAGTCCTCCTCAGAGGTATCTTTCTCTTGGACATCTATAGAAGGTTTTTCTAAAACTCTACCAGATCTGAGTTGTACATCATTGAGAGGAACAATCATATAGGTAGGAAATTGTTGTCCTTCTATCATGTAAGTATTCTAAGGATTTTTATTGTTAGGATTTGGCAATGGCTGAGCTGGAAGTTGATTTTTCTTTTGTTGGTATGGAAGCATGAGTTGAGGATTTGGATTTTTTTGAGAAGGTTGTTGTTGTGGAAATGGCAATGAAAGTTGTGGATTTGGGTTTGGAAGTTGTGGAGCTTGTTGATTTTGAAAAGATGGAGGATATTGATAAAATTGAGCAAATATCCCATAAGGATTTTGCATCCCTTGTACCCATGGTTGATATGGATTTTGATGTTGGGGCCAAGGTTGTTGCCAAGGATTCCAATTTGGTGGGATTTGAAGATTCATAGGGTTGTTAAACCCTTGAGTTTGTTGTCCCTGCCAAGGTCTTCTTGCAACAAAACAGAGAGATTCTACTGAATTTGGGTCTTCTTGAAAGACAGCTTTGAGTCCAGGAATTGAAGGAAAATCCTTGATCTCATGATTCTACGAGAAAATTATACATGTTTCTACAACTTTTTCATCCAAGGGACATTCCCTTAAAGCATGTTTCTTCCTACATTTCGGACAAAAGATGGCTAGAGCATCTGTTTCTGCTTTCTGCTTGTTTTGGATTTTAAGGGTGTCTAGTTGTTCACTAAGGCTCCCTAAGATATCAGTTTTGAATTAATCAAGCATATTACCAATCTCTGCCCTACTTACTGATCCAGTTGCATATTTGTTAGCCCTAATAAGAGAAGGATCCCTAGGCCCTTTTCCTGTTTTAGATTTTCCTCTTGAGAGATGGACACATAGTTTTGTTATGTCACGAAGTGGGAGTTGAGAAATGTCTCCTTTCCCCATCATGTTTAAAATATCTATCCATTCATCTCTAATGGCTTTTAATATGAGGGCTTTCAAATTTTCATCATCTAAGTTGCTCATCTTTGCTCTTTTCAAGTTGTATTGAAATCTTTCAAGTAAGTCTTCCAAATTTTCATCTTCTTTTTGCATCATTTTGAATACCTCATCCTTATGATTGGTGGGCATACAATAGTCCAAGTATCTATCCAAAAATGTTTGTTTCATATCATTCCAAGTCCTAATAGATTGGGTGGCTAATCCCATGAACCATTTCAAAGCGGCTCCCTTCAATGTTGAAGGAAACAATTTGAGTTTTTGAGAGTCTTCCATATAGTCATAAGTTCGGCACACGACTTCAAACTCAAACAGAAATGTTTCAGGATCCTCACTTCGCAATCCATAAAAGTTGGGGAGGAAAGATGGTGAGATTTTTTTCATCGTTGTATGAGTTTCCTCATCAACTATAGGGAATCCAAACAAGTTGTCTCCTTCCCTATTTCTTCCATTATTACCTTCACCATTGTTGTCTCCATTGTTTCCTCCTCCTCTACCTCTACCGCTACCTCCAAATCCATCTATTATTTCCTCTGCCATGATAGTTTCTTTAGAGTCCTCAAAGTCCTCTGGTTCTTCTATCAAGGGAGGATGAGAGGGGGTCTCTTCCTTTTCTTCTTCAGGTGATTCTACCTCTTTGATTACAATATACTCTCCTGTAGAAGTAAAGAAAGGATCCTTTTCTAAATGAGATTTAGTAGGTGGTATAGGAGAATCCTCTAATTCAGCTGCTCCTTGAATTCCAAGAATATTAAGGCTAGGGGTAGATGGTGGTGAATCTTGTCTATGCCTGGAAGAAGATGGAGTTGTGAAAATCGAACTCTTGGCTCTAGCTATAAACCTTCCCCTAGAATCTCTTCCTCTATGCATGTCATTTTTTTTTATTTTTTTTTTAAAGTTGGGCTAATAATTCTCTTTCTGATCTTCCAGGTCACACTAGGTGCAAGAAGAGAGCATACTTAAGAAATTACTGAACCAATAACTCTCTTTTCTGATCCTCCATATCACGCTAGGTGCAAGAGGAGAGCATACTTCAAGAAGTTATCAAGTTTTCCCTTCTTTTTATTGTTTTTTTTTTTTTTAAGAGATTGGCTACCTAGTTACACTTCCCCGGCAACGGCGCCAAAATGTTTGGTCAATTTAGTGTGTTATAAATTGCTACATTAATTTTTCAATCCGAGATTCGTAAGCTGACGAAGTGTGGCGCACTATATGTGCAAGATAACCTATTTCTTACTTTTTGTCATTTTTGGTTTTTTTCTTTTTATCTTGGTTGGTTTCCTAATGTGAGATGGAAATTCTAAAAGACAAGTATGGTTATGATTGTTCAAGGCAATGATGTCCTTTATAATGATTTACCAAACTTCAAACTTCAAAATGATTTTGAAACATACAATGAAAAAATTAAAAGGAAATGAAAATGTGCTGCTATCCTAGTTAAACAAACAGTGAACTATTGATCATGAAAACCATTATCCTTGCTGTTGTCTAAACACAAAAGAAACTGTACTCAAAGAAAAGATTGCAAGTAAAGTAAAACTAAAATCAAATTACATCAACTCATATTCTGACCCCTCACCATTAGTCTCGCTATGGCTTTCGGAGGTAATCATAAACAACTTGAGCAATCTGATATCTAATTTGTAGAAAAGTAAACTAATATCAAATTATACACTCATACTTCAATCCCTCACCATTAGTCTCGCTATGGCTTTCGGAGGTAACTGAAAATGACATGAACAATTTAATATCTAACTTACAGAAAAGTAAACTAATATCAAACTACACACTCATACTTCAATTCCTCACCATTAATCTCGCTATGGCTTTCGGAGGTAACTGAAAATGACATGAGCAATTTAATATCTAATCTAACTACTAAAGCAAATGTGCAAGACTGAAATAAACAAAACAGTGCTGGAATTAAACAAAAACTAAGAAAATTAAATTAGCAGAAGGACAATATTGATTCCATGTCATTAGTCATTATAAAAAGATGTGCAAATGCTCGGGCTGCCTATTGTAATCTGAAACAAGAACACTGATCAGTTAACACAACATAAAACATAAAAGATTATGGACAGAAGTAAGAATTTAAAGCATGAAAGATTATGGACAAAGATGAAACGTAAATACCATGAAAGATGTAATGTATATATACATGTGAGTGACTATGGCACAATGAACTTAAAGAAATGAAACATGAAACTATACAGTAATACACAAAACCTCAGTGTGTGCAGGGGTCGTCTGCACAGACCTCGGGGAGCAGCTTTCAAATACGAATTACGCTTATGAACAGAGTCTTCTCATATATTAAAATGCGGTCATAACAGAGAAATAATGTCACAGCACAATGGGGACGCAATTACATTACAGAGCTAACTATTATGCGTATGAGAACGCATTATTTATAACTGAAGGTGATATAACTAATTCCCTAAAGTCTGTGCTGATAGAAGACACGTGAACCATCACGTCCAGGGATCTAGCATTATGGCCGCCGTGAGGATTAAATCTATGGAGAGTGGTTGTTGGATTCGGCTTATGGAGCCGTTTACAGGTGTTGATATGTCTCCCATGATTTAGAAACGGCCACGCAAATCTCCACGTGATGAGAAACAGAGTTCTGTCACCATGGGACTCTTCGGTTGACCACCACTTGGCTACCTTTGACCACAGCCTTCTTAGGTGAATTCGACTGAGCCAATAGGACACGATCCATGTCCACGTCATTTCTAACTTGCCCATGTGGCTTGATTTTCCTGAAGACACCTGCAATATAGAATTTAACAAAATGGCTGCGGAAAGTTGCAGCAGCTGCAGAAAGTGGCAAGATTCTGCAGCTAAATGAGCAAAAATCTAAATCAAACAGCAGACACAAAACATAGTTAAAAACCATTTTAGATGCTCTTTTACAATTAATATGCAATGATATTGATGACTTAGAAGGTTCAGGTGAATGAAAAAGGTCTAGAAAGGTGTATAAGAAAGATGCAGATTTGAGACTCAACACTTGGCTGCAAGTGGACCCATTTTCTACCTGTGCTAGCGCTACGCCTAGAGAAGTTTTGGTAATTTTGTCTTTTGGATAGGGAAATGAAGCTCAATCAAGAAAAAAATGTAGATTTGGAAATTATACTCAGAAATATTTCCAACGAGCCATCACGGAGAAAATTCCAACATCAGGAAGCTCACCAAAACTTGGCTGCAAGTGGACCCATTTTCTGTCTGTGAAGGCGTTGTGCTTTCAAACCTCACTGTGCGTTTTTGGCCAAAATTCAACAAAAGACACTCATTAATTGAAAATTGATATTTTAATGTTTATTGAGGAAAATCAATCCAAAATTAGGTGCTAGGAGTTATATTGGCATTTATTTCATGAGATATTTTATGCCTTAGACCTTGCATGGTCTCTTGGGCATTAATGACATTTATGGATGATTTTGATATTTTCAAACCCTAGTTAGGGTTTTTGCTCTCATTTTCTAGATAAATAGAGCATGAGGGCCTTATTGTAAAAGGTTTTCATTTGATGAATCTTTGGAGCAATACATAGTTTTTTTTTGGAGATTGGAGAAGAAATTGGTGTTGTGGAGTTTGTGAATGTTTTGTCTTGACTGATGATAGAGAAGGCTGCTTGCAAGATCCCTGAGCTTGGTTAATGGTGATGTGCTTATTTTCAGTTATTTTTTTCTCATGTATCATTTTGTTTCATCCTTCTTTATTGCAATAGGACAAAGGTTTTATACTAAGAAATGTTTTCAAAGGCACCTTAGCTATGTTTTTTCTTCACTACCTCTATGTTTTCCTTTGCTAGGTCATTTTAGAGAATTCTTAATTTCTCTCTAGAACACCTAAGCTTGTTTATTTCATGAATTTTCTAATACAGTAGGTATCAAGGATGTTTTATGGTTAGCCCTACTTGTTTGATTTCACTAAAACATTGTTCTTGAGGTCTCTCTCTAAAGTACCATTAATTAGGTTTGCCAAAGAGGCTATGTTTCGATCATACCCTTTGTCCATGCTTAAATAGTTTTTTTGGAGATCTTCATAGCTATGATCAATGATGTTTAGGTGTTCTCTCTTCTTTTATTAAATTTATATGTTTATCTTAAATGTTTTCTAAACTTGAAGGTGAAATCACTAGAAGTTAAATGAGTTTCTCGCCTTCTATATTTCATTAGATTGTTTGTCCGAAATGCTTATTTTCTTGAGTTGAATCAAAGAGTTATTTGTGTGCCCTATCTATTAATTACTTCTGTATGTTAAATGGTGTTGAAGTCCCTTATTGTTTAATTAAATGACAAAGGATTCTTAATTTCCCTTTGCCCTACTTTGATTCACAAACTTGATGTTCATTTCATTTCACAAAAACCTTGAAAATCCATCTGACCATGCTAGATTTTCCCTGTAATCCACCCTGATTTATTGTTGAAACTTTCCATGAATTTTATTGACTCAATATCCCAATGAATTGAATATTTCCTCACTCTATATATTCTACTTGATCATCTTACCCAACCAAAACAAATAAACAAATCCTACACCTAACAACTGGCCTAAAATCAAAACCCTAAAATCAAACAAGTTCACATCCTTTACACAAATAGAGAGAGCCCTCTCTCAGTCTAGAAAGGATAGGTCCTAGGACTCCAAAGACTATTCTATTGTTACCCTGTGCGTTTTATCTTACCAATCTAACAAATCATGGGAACCTAACACATATGATAATTACTTTCAAGATGTGTATGCAAGCTTGAGTCAAGGAAACCAAAATGAAGAGTTAGATTACCATGTACATAACAGTTTGTTGTATCACTTGGGAAAGTTATGTATTCCACGAGGAGAAAGAAACAATATCATAAGGGAGGTGCATACTTCAATGATTGTTGGACATTTCTGTGTAGGCAAGATAGTAGCAAATCTCAAAAGCTATTTTTATTGGCCACACATGTTTGATAGTTTATCTCGTTTCATTAGAGGATGTTATTTGTGTGCAATAAGCAATCCTAGCAATAGGAAACTAGGATTGTACACTCCACTTCTGGTACCTTCATGTCCATGGGATAGTATCTCAATGGATTTTGTATGAGGTCTTCCATTGTCAAGGAAAGGTCATGATTACTTGTATGTAGTTGTATATAGGTTCAGCAAGATGTGTAAATTGATGCCATGTAAAAATCCAATTACAACTGAATAAATAGCTCATCTTTTCTTTCAAAATGTTTGGGTTCATTTTGGTCTTCCTAATTCTATTGTAAGTGATCAATATTCTCAATTTGTTGGGAATTTTTGGCCAAATTTGTGGGACATGATTTACACTAAGTTGAAGAAGAGTACAACCTTTCATCCACAAACAGATGGTCAAACCAAGGTGGTCAACAGGACAATCATTCATACTTTTCGAGGATATTGCAGCAAACATCCCAAGTTGTGGGATGAACAGTTGCATTAAATTCTTCATGCATACAATAGGGAAAAGCATTCTTCCATAAACATATCGCCATTTGAGGCATGTCTTGGGTACTTTCCAATATCACTAGTGGACTTCATCTTTGGGACAGATGTTGCTATTAATAGCTATAGAAACATAGATAAAAAAAAGAAGTTCATTGATAAAATCCATTGGATACATCACATAGTGCAAGAACATCTTGAAAAGAGTCAAAGCAGTTAAAAGGAAAGGCATGAAAAACACCGTTTCAATCATAAATTCCAAGTTGGTAATGAAGTTTGATTATATATTAGCAAAGAGAGACTTCAAGGGGAAGGTAAAAATCTTAAGCCAATCTATTATGGTCCTTTTAAAATTCTTGAAAATATTGGTAACAATGCATTTAAGCTATATTTTCCTCCTTATATGCAAATATGCTTTGTTGTTAATGTTGATAATTTGAGATTTTTTGAGCCTCCGTTGATTGATGATCAAGGAGAGCATGTTCAGTTTCCATCAATAGATGATTTCTCGCCAGAATATCTTGATGAACTTTAGCAAGATCTAATACTTGACAAAAGAACCAAAACTTCAAGGAGAGGGAATGTCAAATACCTTCGAGTGGGACTCAGGGGACAAAAGCCTTCTAAGGAAAAATGGATGGAGATTGAAAAGGTGATGGAATCGGACCCTCACCTGTGGAACAATTGATAGTATATTTTGGGGTCCAAAAGGATTCTAGTGGGGAGGAATGATCAAGTGCTCAGTGTTAAGCTAAAAAAATTGAGTGCTCAGAATCATTTAGAACTTGAATGGCCGTGAAGTTCTCGTCGCCAGGAATCCGGCGAACTTGATTTCATCAAAAATCAACTCCATATGAAAACGTTAGAGCTTGTTGTTTGTTTTCGCAAACAGGTAAAATTTTGAAAAAAAAGGGACAGGTAGCTGCCTAGTTATCATTCCGTATTTCTGATGTGGAATTTGACTGTGTAGTTGGTCAAAGTGGTCGAAGGCTCCTTCGAGTGAATTAGGTGGTGACAATTGTCATTTTGTAATTGGTTACTGAGTTGGGTGATTTGTTACATTTTTATTGGTTGTTGTAATGAAGCAATGGGAAGAGGACACGTGATGCAGCCAGGGGTTGCCACATTCCCCCTCCCAAAGGCTAAATTAAACTATGTTCAAATGTTGAAATGCATATTTTTATGGTAGAAAAATTATATGGAGGAGGGGCGGAGGTCAGGGAGGTCAGGGTCAACCCTGCGACCTCCCCCACACAAACACAATGAACTACCACTATACCTTCACCGAAGTTCTTTCCATAGTATGCAATTGGTAGATTTTTGTTTTAATACAATGTTGTATGCGGGGGTAAGGTGGGGGCCAACCCCGAAGGGCTAGCGCCTAGTCCATGTGATCTCGTCCCATGACCACAGAGCGCTCCAACTTAACCACGCCATTAGCATGTATTAACCCTCATTAACAACCAATTAAACTGCGTTTATTCATTAATTAACCCGAGCTTATCTTGGCGGCCAGTTTGGTAGAGTCCACCATTTTCAGTGGAACTCTAAATTTTCCAGAGTTAACTGGAGTTATCTCCAGTTTGGAGGGGTTTCTCAGGCCAAAATTGAAGGAACCATAAATTTTCCAAAATTCGACCAAAAGAATCTATCCTAGTATATTTGGACATTCTGGGTAGTTTGGAGCAGGTTTCAGGAGTAGTAGAGGATTGTAAATAACACTTTTTCCATTTTTAGCTAATACAGTGGCCCAAGCCATGGAAGCTGGACCAAGGAGATGTAGACCAGGATCATCAAAACACTGTGTTAATGGATCATTTGATGGTTTGTTGTACATTTTATTTTTTTTGTTTAGCACTTTGTAATGTTAAAATGCTCATGAATTTATCATAAAACTTCACACAATTACCTATTTAACACTCACAAACACCACAGGAAAACCTATGCACATGAAGCAAATGATCAACAATTGTTTATAATTATGAAGATGAAAATAGCACAACAAAACTAACATTCAGATTTAGATCATCTACACATTGTGCAATCCACTCAAATATTTTTCCTTTTCTTTACAAGGCTGTAATGGATGGCCTATCCACGGGGACTTCTATAGTAGCAGAACTTGTAGATTTAGTTTATGTAGCAGAAAGACTTGTAGATTTGTTGGCTTTAATAGCAAAAGGGCTTTAATTATAAAAATACACGAGGTATTTATAATAATAAATATTTATTGATATGATATGAATAAGATGATTGAATGATACAATGAGGCCCTGCTTTTATACCTATGCAGGTGACCTTTCATGAACAGGCATGTCTTTTAGACATGCCTTTTCAGCTAACTAATGACTACTTAACATAATTACTATTTGATTAATTAGTAATTATATTTATTCTATTAATGACTATATTTATTACATTAGTTATGAATTAGGTTCATAACATTGCCTCCTTCTCGAAAAGCTTTGTCCTCAAGATTAACTTTTCGACAATTTCCTTTACTTGGGATTATCTACTAGAAGTCTTTATTGATACTTTTGCTTTTAAAGATTTCATGAATTTTCTGATTTTAAACCTTGGTAATTTCGTTGACCTTCCAAAGTTTAATCCCCCCCCCCCCCCCCCCCCCCTTTTTTTTTTTACAATTAAACTAATATATATATATATATATATATATATAATTTTTTTTTACTATATATATACATATATTTTTTTAAATATATATATATATTATTATTATTATTATTATTATTATTATTAGATTAAATAATAATAATTTTATATATATATAAATTATATAATTATAATATATATGTATATACATATTATAACTTGTAATTAAATCGAATCGATGCCATTTAATTAAACGGTGTGACAGTAACCAATATTTTCAAATTAGCAGTTTCGCTCCTTTGGCCTACCTCATAGCTAACGGATAATATGTTACTATATTCTTCGGCTCTCTTTGAATCCAGATCTGACACGTTTAGTTAATTGTATTTATAATTTTTGCAGTATTTAACTGGGCCAGACTGTGGGTTCTTAACCGTATTCTTCGTATTACATTTGCCCGACTCGATGAACAGGTGGGATAGACATGAACCACGTGGTCGCAGATATTTTCGTTTGGGCACCTGTAATTTCTGTATGACTGGTGCTCCACGTAGAAGAATTTGTTACAGCCAATTGTGTCTCATTCCCAATTTTACTTTGGAAATAAATTTCTAAATTCTTTGGAGCCTTAAATTTACGACCACTTGCTTCATCGAACTCACCTGCTACAATATTTATCGCCCTTCGCTTCCGCTTATAGGTATTATTAATTTGTCCCATGGAAGATCTTTTTGGTTTTCTCGTCCTCCGTGAAACTCCTATTTTTAGAACTTATCCATGTCCGTCATCTGATGAATTGAAATTTGCGGCATGGCCTGAAGCATATGATGAAGGTCGAGCCATATTTCCAAACTTGCTGAAGATTTTAGGTAAAATTTTCCTCAATCCAATTGGTCCGTCAGATATGAACTGAGTATGTGACCCAGTAAATTCAATGTCCACAAAAATTTTAAAAAGGTTAAATACAAGATACTCTTGCACAAGCTGATGTCCTTCAAAAACAACAAGATATTTCCACTTGTATCAAGCCAAAACCTTATAATCATTCGATGCCACCTTATAAGATGTGAATGTGATAACAACAGGGAATGTTGGGCCCATTGTTACGGGCATATACTTGATCCTCAACTCATCTTGTTCTTTCTTTGATCCATGATAAAGGAGCACACTCATGCTTGGAACAAATCTGTTAAATTCATTCACCCAATTTGAGAAGGTAGAAAGAGGAGAAACTATCAAGAAAAACCCATGTATTCCCATTCCTTTTAGATGTGCAAGGAATCCAATAGTCTGAATAGTCTTCCCAAGACCCAATTGATCAGCAAGAATTCCATTAAGACCGTTTTTCCATAGTGAACTCATCCACTTCACCTTCTCGTTTTCGTCAAGGGTATCTTCTGGGATTTCTTCTGCAGCAGTTTTTGCAGATTTGATTTGACATAGCTTCATGAGCTCATTTTGGTAAGCTTTTATGTATTCAGCTTGTAGGTCGTTTGCATTATCATTTTGGGGGCCATCTATTTCTTTCTCATCATTTGAATCTCCTTTGACTTCTTCATTTTTTTCATTGGTAAGATTCATTCCTTTGTTCAACGTCCAAGGAGGGACAACTTTTACTCTTGCTGCTTCATCTTATTGATTGATAGATTTTTCATATTCATTATTCTGATCAACATTTTCTTTATCTTTTTCTCATGAACCTTATTTTTATAAGATGGCAGTGACTTTAATTGATGGTCGTTCGACAGGTCAACACTTGAAAGGGCCATTCTCAGGTCAGAAAAGTCTGCTAGAAATTCTCTCTCCCAGTATTTTGAAGGCAGCAGATCTTTTGAACAGACAGGAACAGATGGGATATTTTTCATATAAGGAGTCAGTTGCTTATTCAACTTCGTTCGGTCCAAAATTGCAACTCTCACTATTGGGAACTGGGCAGCTTCCCACTTGACTTGTCGAAGAATTTTTGCCTCTTTAAGGGCCTTCAGTGTAGTTTGATAAGAATCTTGTAACAGATCAATGTTTTGACCGGCTGATCCAGAGACAAAATCGATGATATTATTTAAACACTTATCACCATAGTTTCGAGCCACAACAGATTTAATGTATGTCAACATTTCCCGGTAATCCATCATTTCTTTATATTTTCCCAAATGATAATACAGCTTAATCGTTTGTTTCAGAGCCTTAAATCCCCACTGATATTTTTCTGGTTCCATCCTAACAACATCAGCAAAACCAAAAAAGGCCATTTGAGGATTGGACTCCACCAAAGCTTTTATAGTTGTAATACTGGTTTTCAATGACAACATCTTCGACGTCTTGTTCTGCTTCACAATTATAAAGTTTTTGGTTTGCACATTTATGTCCTGCGAAATATTTGTCTCCACATTTCCAATATTTCTCTTCCTTCTTTCCTTCAATATTAGTTGGTTGTTTTCTTTTATTACGCATTTTTGGGGGAATATATTTGCTTGAATTTTCTATAGATGTTCTACTTGATTTTCCCTTGGCATAACTAACTGCCTTCTCATTTTTATAGCATTTTTCATCTTCTCTATTATGGATTATTGCAGAAAAATTTTTACAACATGCAGAATTTTTTTTATAACCGTTTGTGACTTCTGCACATGAATTCTCTAATTGCTGAAGCTTTTCTAGAATTTTATTAATTTTTTTACTTCCTTCAGGATCTTCACATAATGGCACATTGTATGGTAAACAATTTTCCTGGGCTCGTACACTAAGCTCATAGGCTTGTAAGACGATATTATGTGCCATGGCTCTGATGACTCTGATATGGCTCCGATACCACTGTAGCAGCAGAACTTGTAGATTTGGTTTATGTAGCAGCAAGACTTGTAGATTTGTTGGCTTTAATAGAAAAATGGATTTAATTATAAAAATACACAAGAGGTATTTATAATAATAAATATTTATTGATATGATATGAATAAGATGATTGAATGATACAATGAGGCCCTGCTTTTATACCTATGCAAGTGACCTTTCATGAACATGCATGTCTTTTTGACATGCCTTTTCAGCTAACTAATGACTACTTAACATAATTACTATTTGATTAATTAGTAATTATATTTATTCTATTTATTCTATTAATGACTATATTTATTACATTAGTTATGAATTAGGTTCATAACAGCTTCACTAGGGGAGAAATACCATACCATGTTCATTCATATTGGGGGATATATATTGAGGAAAAAATGACATAATATATTGAACATATATTAGGGGGTAAAGGGTCTTTATATTGACAGGTATAAAAAATGGAGCTCAAAGTTAATGAAAAAATATAATGGGGTATCAAAAATGTTAATGAAAACATGGATACCTACAATATCTAGTGAAAGTAGGGGTTTATTTAATTGGGAAGATGCATTGGGTTCATATTGGTAGGGAATTAATAATGTTATTTTTAGAGGTATTTTCCAATATCAAGACAAATTAGGGCTATTGTTTAGTATGCCACGAACACATGTGATATGTCATAGGTTCATTGGCTGAAGCCCACATGGAACTATCTTGGAGAAATTATGGACAAATATCCTATAATATCCTGCCAGTCCCATGAATGATCGAATTTCATCCACGTTCTTTGGAGTTGGCCACCCCATTATGACTGATATTTTCGGGATCAACTGAGATTCCTTCCTTGTAAACGTATGCCCCAAGTAATGTATTTGTTACTATAAGAAGTCACACTTGCTAAGCTTTGCATAAAGCTTATGCTCTCTAAATAATTGTAACACTCTAGCCAAATTTTTCTCATGCTCTTATTCCATCTTTGAATACACCAGTATGTCGTCAACAATTACATTGAAAATTTGTCCAAATAAGGATAAAGCAATTTTTCATTAGGAACATGAATGTGGCAGGGGCATTGGTGAGCCCAAAGGGTACCACTATGAAATTATAGTGTCCATATCTTGTTTTGAAAGCAGTTGTGTGAATGTATTCCTCCTTGATTCTTACTTGATGATAGTCTGACCTCAATTCAATGTTGGAGAAAACTACTGCTCCCCTCAATTTATCAAATGTAGCATAATTCCTTGTTAATGGGTACCTATTCTTAATGGTCGCCTTATTCAACTTCTTGTAGTTAATGCATAATCTAAGGTTTCCATCTTTATTATTTCCAAACAATATCAGTGCTTCCTATGGGGACACACTAGGCCTTATGTAAACTTTTTCAAGCATTTTGTTTAGATGCAACTTCAATTCAACCATTTCTATGATGCTCATCCTATATGGAGCCTTTTACACTTATGCTTCTCTAGGTACTAGCTCAAAACATAAATCTCTTTGTGAGGAGGTAATACAGGAACCTCCAATGAAAATACATTTGTGTACTACTCCAAAATAAGGTACATTGGTAGGAATTCAGTTTCTTAAATCTTGGAAATTCTACAAATAACATGCAACCTTTTTTTTTGTTGCGTTTGGATTGTAGAGTCGTGATTAACCTCACTGAAATATGCTTTTTCCTACTCTCCAACACTCTTTTTGTTCCTTTCTCATCTAAGCATTCAATTGTTTTTTCATAGAAATCTACCTTGGTCTAGCGTAAGTACAACGAGTCCATGTCCAATAATACGTCATACACACCCAATGGAAACACATTCAAGTAGGGTTTTGTGGGCATGCCATTGAGCTCAAATGCAGAGTACCTTACCCAATGGATGATTTTTATTTTTGTCCCAATTTCTAGCTGAACCAACCAAAGTTATTCATGCAACTCTTTTCCCAAACCACATGTCTCAACAAGCTCTAGGCTAACATAGCTATAATTAGAAACTAGATAAATAAAAATGGAAATGAATTGCTTTTGTATATTACCTTCCATTGATTCAATGATGGATGTATGTTGATCTCCTTAGCGGTTGTCCACTGCGGCATAAATTCTCGGCATACTCCGAGCTACTTCACCCATCGTGCTCGTGTCATGGGTGTTGTAAATATTTGTTCTGACTCTGTATGATGTGGAAAGTCTCTCCTCCTATCGTTCTCACCACAAGTCCGACACTTACGCAACTCTCAGAATTCGAACTTGGGTTGTGCTAACACCGATTTCTACACATTTTACTTATCAGCAACATTGATTTTCTATTGGAACTTCCTTGTATGAGTTGGGTGCTTACTTTCTTTTCTTTCTGAGATTTACCTATGCCAATCCTTCTTATGTCCAGGGTTGATTTTAGCCTGCCAATTACTTTTAATATCAAGCCTATGATTTTCTTGCTCATTTCAATGTACTAGCTTCTTGATAGCATATTTCAAGGTTTGGGTTTCCAACATCTTAATTTTATCAATGAATTCCATAGGAAATCCATTTACAATTCTCTAAATTTTGTCTTTTTCATCCTTGATATATGGCGCATAGCTCAACAATTCTAGAAACTTTTTGACATACTCATCACAAGTTAATTTTCCCATTATGTGTTCATAGAAATATTTTTCCTTACTATCATAATAAAGTTCTGATAATTATTTCTCTCTGAAGCGCTTCTCAATCTCATCCTAGGTCAATTATTTCTCAACAATGTCTCTAATGTTCTTCAATTCCTCCCACCATATGTTGAATTTTTCTTTTAAGATGTAGTTGGCGACTCTAGCTTTCATATTCTTAAAACAATCATGTATTCTAAAAAAAAATCTTCATTCCCAACTACCAAGCTTCTTTGTCCTCTCCTTTCTTCATTATCCCCATCAAATGTGGTTGGCTTCACATTTTTAAATTCTATAGGGATATAACCATTTTATTTGCTTTATGAATGATGATGATTGTGATGGTGAGAATGGTGGTGCCTTTGGGCAGCATAACTAAATGGTTTTCTAGAATAATGCACCTTTATGCTAGTTCCTCCCCTTGGAGTGATCAAAGGCTCACGTCCTGGAGAAATTTCGTCACTTCCTTTCCTGTTCCTCTTTTTGGACCTACCACCATCTACTCCATTTGTGTTTTCTTCTGACTCATGAAGTATTTTCATGTCTTTATGACTGGCCCTCAACTCATATAGCCTTTATCTCTGTCAATCCTAGAGACTCTGCAAGATGTTTGCATTGATCTCTGCTTTCCTTTCTTGGGCTCTTACCAGCCTCTCATTATTTTCCTTAAAGCTTCTCACATCAACCCTTAGGCTCCTCATGGTTTCCATATAATTTGGGGAGTGATTCCCTCACCCTTGGCCAACTAATCTCTCTTCTTCATTAGCTCTGACCCCATCATTTACATGTTGTGATTGATCAGAATTGCACTCAACCATTCTGATCCTCATTGTTGCAACTTCTCTATTTTATGATGCTTGTGATATGTTGTGAACCACACACATTTGTTAAGACATTAAAAATTAAATAAATAAACACATAATTATGACCATGAGCTTGCAATCCCAGTTTTTCCATGGAGGTTTATGTTATGAAAAAACAACGATGTTACTGTGAAAACACATTTAAAAATCATATGCATCAATCATTAAATCATGCAATTTTATCATGACCATAAAAAATGACAAACATATCTATGGCCATGGTACTTCTTTCACCGAGCTTCTATCAACAAACAATTCACACTAGCAAAGTTTACCAACAAAGGAACAATCAATAATTCATATCCTAATTTAACACCTAAACTTTTAATTAGTAAATTTTGAAAATCATCACTTGCCCATGATGAACCCCATCCAATCTAAGCATTGGACCTAGATGCTTTGATACCACTCTGTAACGTCACCCGAACCTTTATTATTTAATTCCACGTTAATAGTTCCATATTTATATATAAACACATATATATGTATATTTGTTATGTCACCAAAAATCCTACGAGTCTCCCCTCTCCACATTAGCCAAATGCCTTCAAGGTGGGCCCCCCTGAACACATCACCCTTCTTACCTCTTCTCAGTGGTTCCTAAACTGCATGCTTGGTCACACATCGAGCTCTCTATTCAGAGCTTACTTGTACAGTGGACCCCTCACTGTTGTCTCTAAATTGGTCTGTTAGTATGAATCTTTTGTCGAAGCGTACGAAAAAAGACCACTTTAGCTACGCATAACTTATAGCCCTAACATAAAATATGGCTGCCAATATCTTCAGATCTGCAGTTAGTTGATCAAGACAAGTGCTGCAAAAAACCAGATCTATGCATAGAAAGACATTAAGCAGTAAAATCAAGAGTTTGCTCCATACATCGAATAGACAAGACAAGAACAATGTTTTTTGAAATAATTTTTGTATTAAGGGCACCTGGGAGGAAAACAAGAAGGTGTATCCAATTCTCCTCAATGGGATGGGTTCTTGGAAGTCCTCAGCACTTCAGATCTAGAATCTCTCTCTCTTGTTGGTGTAGAAAACCCATACAAAGATAGAACTCAAAGGGAGCTCACACAACAAATAATGAAGAATGTGACCAAGTGTATAGATCCAGAGTGATCTAATAGGCAACAAAAGGTGAAGAATGATAGGAAAACCCTCCTATTTATAACAAAATATTGGGTCATTCTAGATCTTGGTGCATGATTAAAATAACATTAACCAAATCTAGATCCACCTTTTATGGAATATTTTATTATATTTGTTGGAGGGAAAAAGTATCTGACTTGGGTCAAATCCCTTTATTTGTGAATAATAAATAAATAAATGATTTATTTATCATTTTAAGGAAGTGGTTGAAAGATAATCAAATAAATAATGATTTATTTAACTATTTATGGGTGATTTAGTCATATTTAACAAGGAATATTATTTAAATAAGATTTAAATAATTATTCCTAGAAAATAATAAGACAAATAAAGATTTATCTAATTAATTTCTTTGTTTTGGGTTAAACATGACCAGGAATAATAATTAAATTATTGTTTAATTAATTATTCCTTGAGGAAAATCAAACAAATATAGGTTTGTTTAATATTTCCTTTTGGGGTTTCCTGTTTAGACCATAAACAACTTAATAAATGTGTTTTATTAAGTTATTTTACATAGTGAAAGCAATTTTACTTAGAGTAAAATTGGTCTTACATGGTGTACTTGGGTCCATCTAATGATAATAGGTTAGATGACCAAAAAATGGTGTAACAGATTGCCCCCCAGCGTGCGAGTGTTAGGAGCAAATTGTATGACCGAAGTACGTTGTAAGAACTCAATCACCAGACATCAAAAGGGAAGTCAGAGAGAGAAATGTGAGGTAGACTAATGTGTTGAAGAACTAGACCCTGAGGAGACGAGACTTACAGGTGCAACAAGTCTCTTTTTATGAGAGGGTACCTGTGCTAAAGGCGGCGGGGGAGGTATACCTATGCCCGCCGAGACAAAGTACAAAAGAATAGTGTGTCCACTAAACAAGGGACCGAACCATAAAGTACAGCCGGCATAAACATGAGCCGGATAGAAATACAATGAGGGATCCCATATACATGATATGCCTAGGATAACAGCCAGAAATTATACAATAATATATGATTACATGAGATACAAATGCAACCCAAATGCCCCTTATAAGTGGGGAAGGGCTCACAAAATCTGACTGATACATGCAAATCAAAGAGGCGCTGCAAGCGGCTAAGGCCGGCATAATCAAATATATGGAGCTGCATCGAAGGCTGCAATGAAGAGGTCATCCGGGCATGTGGGGGGCTACCTGCAGGGCCACCCCCTCATGAGGGTTGAGACATCTCACACACACCCGGGAATCACCAAAAACTGCTGCTGCATCACTGAACCATCAAGCATACGAATCTCGATCATGCTGAAAGGAGCTGGAGTGGAGAAACAATCAAGTCAAAGGGTAAGGAGAGATCCCTTTTCCTGATCTGAGGCACCGAACAAGAGTGGAAGCTGGAACCAAGGTACACCGCCCTCTAGACCTGTCTTTTGGAATGAAGGAGCTGATGTCGACAGAAGGAGGTCCGCCATAAGTGAGGCAATGAGAGATCCTCAACTAAGGAACGAGAGAAAATAGTAGAGCGACGGACAGACTAATACCAATGATGATGATGGAATGGAGGGGACTGAGTAGCGAATGGACGACTTCCCTTGTTAGAGCATAAAGGGCAGGAATGACGTGGTAGCGACTGACACAATATCATGAGGGATAGGGGACAGTGGGACTGAAGGCCATAATGTGCGAAACAAGAGAGGGACCAAGCAATGAAGGATGGAGGACTATAGCGGGGTACAAAGGGACTCGGGATAGACTCCATGAATGCGATGATGACTCAACTTGGATGCTCTAAACAAGGGTGACTTGATGGTGCTGCCACACAGTAAAGGTCCAATGGGGGACCATGAAAACATGAGTACAAGATGGGAACTCACGAAAAACATCAACACGAGCATGGATAAGTATGGAGGCCAAATGGTGCCCCTAGTATGAGTGTTGCAAGTGAAGAAATTTGATTTTGAGGAGGGTTATGGTTGAGGGGCATAGGTGCCCCCAAGCATGGTGTGGTCATGCCAAAATGTATTTAGAAAAGGGGGAATCTAAACACATTTTAATGATGTGGTGCGCCATTTGTTTTCGTTATGGTTATGCAGTTTGAGAAAGGGAATGGAGGATTACCAATCTCTTTTGGTACTGCATATAGGAATCAAATGGACTTTAAGTTTTCGGGTTGGCATACCTGGTGTCACTATCCCAAAGAGAGGATTTGGAGATAATGAACTGATGCTCTCTTAGAAAACCCATAGGTTGGTCAACAACAATGTCTAAGAGATTGGGTTTCTGATGGAAGATGAGGGAACGATAAGGGGTATCATCCCTAGAGTGATCTGAAGTGATATGGGACTCTAGAGGTTCTTCGAAATGTGGAAGAATAATGGTACTAAATTCAACACGACCAGATACACTAGGAGAGTTTTGGAGAATTTCTTCTCCTAGTCTCTTGAATATGGGTGCCCCCTTACCCAAATATTGGGTTTCAATGTAATCGCCACAAGGTGCATGTGGTTCGAACGCATGGGTTCGATGTAAGGGGGAATGGATAAAGTCAAGGATGTGGATTTCATCCATAATGTCGTCATCGTGATAGAATATGGGGTGACTGGTGGAAGAAAGACCACCTGACGCAGCCAAGCTACCTGACTCGTCATCATGAGAAGAGAGGTTCACATGCGCATCGTCACAAGGGGTGACGGAAAAGTATGCAGATAAAGGATCTACCGATGTTGATAGGTAGAAAATGGTGGATGAAGGCTCCGTCATCTCGACATCAGGAGGGGGAATGTCAATGGGAGCAGTCATGTCTGGTAGTTCTGCCGAAGAAAAACGCGCAAATAGGAGAGAGGTGGACTCATTGCGCGTGGCCTCGAATTGGTGGACCGCGGCTAGAGAGGTGCGGAAGTCCTCGAGGCGGGGACAAAGATGGGTGTAATGGACATGGATATCACACAAATCATAGGGGTGGTTGGTGTGAATAGTCTTGGGGTTCTTGATCGTGGTCGCGGAAGGAATAGAGGCTTCCGGGACTGTGGACTTAGGGAACGCGACATTAACCATGGGCTTGAGATGAGGCAAGTCAGGATAGGCATGGGTGGTGTGACTGACAAAATCACACAAAGCACACTGGATGGTATGCTTTGGAGGCCGAGGAGGGGCAGGGTTTGTTGGGGCAGCCTTGTCCTTTGATGCCCTCTTGCGATATTTTCCCTTCTTACCCGAAGCGGTCGCAACAGGAGGTGGTTCCTGTTGAGGTGACTGAGGCACTGTTGCAGCGGGAGAAGTCTTGGGGACCGGTTGAACCGGGGTCAAAGCAAGATAAGGTTTGGGTTGACCGGGAAAGGTTGGGGCTGGAGGATCAAGGTACCAGACGGGAATCCCAAGGGTCAGGTTAGGAAGAGAGAGGGTGGCCATGACAGGTACCGTGGATACTCCTGGTGGGGGAGTTAGGAATGGCATCTGACCAGAGGGGTAATGGCTAGGTGGGACGGCTCCTAAATGGCTAAGGCTTGGAGGAACCATTCCAGGAGGATAAAGAGGCTCATGACTACCAGCTGCAGGTGAAGGGCTAGGAGCAGGTTGCGGAGAGCGTGGTTGCTGACTAGCCAAAGCAGGTTGCTTGAGAGCAGCCCGAGACGATTGCATCATGCAAACATTCGATGAGCTGGGGTCAGAGACAGGATGAGGAGGAAGACCAGGGAAGGTTCCAAGCAAAGAAGAGTCTTTATAGACACCAGGAGAGACACTGGTCAAGGAATCGACGGTTTGCTTATTGGCTACAGAGGAGATGATCGTCTCAGGGGAGGTCTGATACTTTGGCTCATGATAAGTCAACTGGTCAATAGTGACTATCTTTCCATTGTGAGGAAAAGAAATCTTGCAAAACACCGCAGATGGGACAGAAAACATGGCATAGGTGTAGCTTCGCCCCAATAGAATGTTGTAATCTAGAGGGGCGTCGATGACTTTGACGTCGATGCAAACAGTCTTGCCCGCAAGAGTGATAGGACAATTACGGAAGACGCCAATGGGCTGGGAGGCGTGGCCGTCCCACGCTCGAAGGGTGATCGTGGAAGGGGCCAACTCAGGAGATCCAAGTTGCTTCCAAACCGAAGCGGACATCACACAGGTGGATGCCCCCTCATCAATGATACACCGAGAAACGTTAGCGTTTCAGATTTTGACTGGGATTTGGAAGGCTACGGAAGCAGGAAGAGGAGGATGTTCTGATTGATGGGCATCGAAAATAATCATTTGGTCATCAGCAGGATCTACAGCGCCCATGGCAGATAGTAGAGCCTTCTTTTGGGAAGGGCACGATTGGAGGAGTTCCAATGTGGAAATGACAGCAGGAGACTGCGCCAAATAATCTACTATGCTATACGAATGAGCAGCTCGACCAGGAGCAGAATTTCGGCGTAATGGTCCTTTAGGAATCTTGGTATGAACCTCAACTTTGGGCTGAGGGATATGCAAGGGACCATTGGATGTCGAAAAAGGCTCTGTAGAACCTGAAGGAGGAGACTCGGGGGCAGACTGAGCGGAAGGCGTGGGGTACTGGTGACACCGAGTTTGAAGGTTAAGGTCGACGGTTATAGGTGGATCAGAGTTCATCATGAGGATCTGGTAATTGGAGGAACTAGAAGGGGAAAGTTGAGTGGCCACCTGTCTGTCAGGTGGTTGGGTAGCCACGAATCCCTGCGGTGCATCCACCTGCGCTTGAGGGGGCGGTGATTGCTGTTGCAGGGGTTGAGAAGGCAAGGGAGGTGGAGGTGCTAATGCTGGAGGAGTTGGAGCACCTAACTGTGGATATGAATAATAAGGGGGTTGGGTAACATTATGGTGAACAGGAGGTTGGGCCAAAAGAGGAGGCATGATGTATCCTGGATATGTGCTACCGGGAGGGGAACAAGTGCGGGAGGTGCTGCCCCCTCCCCCAGGAAAACCATAACCCATGGGAGGTTGGGCATATGGATGAGAGAGAGCTCCAACGATACTGTCGGCAGCATGAGGTGCCCCTGGTGTATTGACACGACCAGGTCTGGGGAGATCAGGTAGAACAGTATAAACATAACCTATCTGAGCGTAGATCAAGTGATATTTTAATGCCAGTTGGAGGGCGGCTTCTTCGGTTTGGGGAAAATGCGATGCGACATCTTTCCCAATAGGAGGCAAGAGAGATCTAAGGAACCAGTCCATGTAGACACGGTCTTCGAAGGTAGGGGATTGACATAGGCTCTTTCTTCTCTGCCATTCCTGGACATGATTGGATAGGCGGGTCGCAGATGATTGACAGAAAGAATTCAAAAGTTCGATACCAGTGTCATAACGAAGGGGAAGCTGGAAGTAAGATAAAAAAGCCCGGGCAAGAGTCACAAAGGTGGTATGAGAGGAAGTGGGCTGATCAACATACCACTTAGAAGCCGCGCCTGTAAGCGTTCGTTGGAACAACCGAAGACGGATAGAGTCATCGGTAATGGAGGTAGATGAACACCACATGTGGAAAGATCAAACATGATTTTAAGGATCTTCTCCAGCAAGGCCTTCAAACTTTGGGATGTTGGAAGGGAGCTTTTTCGGCATAGCAGGCCAACTAGCATCATGGTGTATAGGGTCGTTTATCAACCGGTCTAAATCGGGGAGGCTGAGGCCTGCCATGAAGGGGAGCAAGGGCGCGGCCGAGGTAGTTCCTGTGGTGGTTCTACTAGTAGTAGTCCCGGTATTAGGGCCAGGATTACTGCTAGCGTTAGGCCCTGGACCAGACATAGTGAAGGTGACAGGGGGAGAACCAGATGTAAGAGGAGAACCCAATGAATTAGGAGAGGAGTCGGAGTGCGGACTCGAAGGTGGACTAACTCGACGACGGCGGGAAGGAGTAGGTCAACTGACCAGAAACTGAGGGTGAAGGCCAAGAAGTCTCCGGGACATGCGCCTTGGGGGCGTAATGATGAAAACACAAACACGACACAAGGGGAAGAAGAACGACTAACAAGGGCAGGGAGGTGCAGAATCAAGATATTACAATGTTGAAATAAGGGCAGATAGATGCAGTGTCAATTCATTTGAAAGTCTTTGCCTGGCGGTGTTAACCAGGCTCTTCTTCGCTTAGGGTGAGTGTGTGGCGTGCGTTAATTTTAATTTTTAAACCCTTTCGTTTTGAGAGCAAAATAAAAAGTGTGCTGCGTAACTTAAAATAATGTTGCATAAAACAGTATATAATGCTGAAATAACAAAAAATTAACAGCTACTAATGCATCGATCTAACCCAAGAAGGCGGGTCTCTCAAAACTAATCTAAAAGAGAGAAAAATCTAGTCAAAACACACTAAAAAGAGGCCAATAGATCTAAGGTCGGGAGGGACAGGGATCTAAAGGGGAAAACTGCTGAAAAGAGGTGCAGAACACAGCCAAGAGGCAGAGGCAAGGTGGCTGTAAAAAAGGAGGAAATCAGCTAAAGGCAGAAGGGACAAGGAGGAGGCCCTAAAGGCAGATCCAAACAAAACTATAGGAGGTGATTTGAAAGGGAGAAGAGCTGATTTAAAGGGATCTGAAAAGGAGGGATCGGATCTGAAAAAGAAATGGCTGAAAACTCTGAAAATTTAGACACTTACAGCAGCTAAAACTCTTCCACAAAAAGTGGAGGGTACTGAGGCCCTAGGGGGATAGATTCCCACTTAGTTGAGTAAAACAGGGCAAGAATAGGTCTAAACGGGCGGAGACAGAGGTCAGACAACCCTGACAGAGGTTCAGACAAAACGCAGAAAAATTTCAGAAAAATTCCAGAAAAAAGTCCAGGTCGCAGTTTTTGACCTATTTTTCGCTCAGGTCGCAGTTTTTGGGCTGTTTTCCGCTACCCAGGTCGCAGTTAATGGACTAAAAAGTGCGACCTGGAGTCCAGGTCGCAGTTTCTGGGCTGAAAAGTGTGACCTGAAGCTCCGAGTGTCCCGGTGGCAGATTTTCGAAAAAGTTGTCGTCTCAGTTGCGGCTAATGTCTGTCACCTGCGCAATAGGGCTAGAAACACGCGAAAGTTAGAAATTTTAATATTTTAGGGTTTTATGTGAGAAAAACAACATAAAAATAGGAAAAAAAAAAGCTGAAAAGAAACCCTAGGGTCTGAAGTAGCTGGATATGCAGGAATATGAAAAACGACAGCGGCCGTAGTTGAAAACCCGTGTGGAGTCGCCAATTGTTAGTATGAATATTTTGTCAAAGCGTACGAAAAAATACCACTTTAGCTACGCATAACTTATAGCCCTAACATCAAATATGGCTGCCAATATCTTCAGATCTGCAGTTAGTTGATCAAGACAAGTGCTGCAAAAAACCAGATCTATGCATAGAAAGACATTAAGCAGTAAAATCAAGAGTTTGCTCCATACATCCAATAGACAAGACAAGAACAATGTTTTTTGAAAGAATTTTTGTATTAAGGGCACTTGGGAGGAAAAAAAGAAGGTGTATCCAATTCTCCTCAATGGGATGGGTTCTTGGAAGTCCTCAGCACTTCAGATCTAGAATCTCTCTCTATTTTTGGTGTAGAAAACCCAGACAAAGATAGAACTCAAAGGGAACTCACACAGCAAATAATGAAGAATGTGACCAAGTGTATAGATCCAGAGTGATCTAATAGGCAACAAAAGGTGAAGAATGATAGGAAAAACCCTCCTATTTATAACAAAATATTGGGTCATTCTAGATCTTGGTGCATGATTAAAAATAACATTAACCAAATCTAGATCCACCTTTTATGGAATATTTTATTATATTTGTTGGAGGGAAAAGGTATTTGACTTGGGTCAAATCCCTTTATTTGTGAATAATAAATAAATAAATGATTTATTTATCATTTTAAGGAAGTGGTTAAAAGATAATCAAATAAATAATGATTTATTTAATTATTTATGGGTGATTTAGTCATATTTAACAAGGAATATTATTTAAATAAGGTTTAAATAATTATTCCTAGAAAATAATAAGACAAATAAAGATTTATCTAATTAATTTCTTTGTTTTGGGTTAAACATGACCAGGAATAATAATTAAATTATTGTTCAATTGATTATTCCTTGAGGAAAATCAAACAAATATAGGTTTGTTTAATATTTCCTTTTGGGGTTTCCTGTTTAGATCATAAACAACCTAATAAATGTGTTTTATTAAGTTATTTCACATAGTGAAAGCAATTTTACTTAGGGTAAAATTGGTCTTACATGGTGTACTTGGGTCCATCTAATGATAGTAGGTTAGATGACCAAAAAATGGTGTAACATGGTCCATATCCTAACTTCCAATTACTGCTGCTACCGACCCACACCATCCACGTCATAATGACCTGACACCTTCTCTCATAACACTTATTTATATCTTTGGGCTCACAACATCGGGTTGTCCTAGTTGTGGTTCCACCTCATGCTATCACTTTGTAATTTGTAAGATTGGCAAGAACAAATGATAGAGGAAATCATCAAACCACTTTGGAGTCTAGGACCTAGCCTTCCTAGAATCAGAGAGGGATCTCTCTGTTTTTATGATTTAACTTGATAATTATGAATGTTGATGTTAGGCTAGTTATAGATATTATGAGGGTTTTTTTTAATTGAGTGGGTGGTTGGACAGATAGAGCTGTGAGACTTAATCCATTGGGATAGGGAGTCATAAAAAGCTAAGTTGTGCATCAAATTTAAAAATGGCGTTCACGGGGAAAGCTAACTATGAAGACTGGATCTTACTAGCAGTGTGAAATGGGAAAGGAGGAAGAGATTAAGGTTCAACGTAAATGCAGAGCAGACCATCTCTAAATTCTGCATTCAGGTCTCAAAGGAAAACATTAAGATAAAAAACACAGACATAATTAAGGTGCTCTCTTAGCAAATATTAATCTAAATTTTCTGTTTTGAAATAAGATAAATTGATGCACAGCATGAAAAGAAAGAGGAAAAAAATTAACACAGAATAAAAACATCACCATTAACATAGCTCAAGAATCCTATGAATGGTCTCTTATTATTGATGCCCATCTCAAACAGTTATAGTGCTCCAATGCTTCTTACAATGCAAGTTTCAGCAGGGTCCAATTTTCCAACCCCTGATATTGCTAAGGCATGTAGTATTTATCTAAAGACTAATTCTGTTGCCCTACCCTACTCGAAAACCTTTCATTGATTACAATTTAGCAGAAAATGGACAAGTGTGGCCATGCAGGGCCTAAATAGAAATCTCTGACAAAATCACCACTTGTAGAATTAATTTTTGGCAGCTCTTCATGGATCCAAAAGCTTTGATGGCTCTTCGTAAGATCAAACAAAAATCTTAGAGGTGGTTGTCATGGTCTCGAAGAGGTAACTAATGGTGGCTCTGACATCTGGCCCTAATTTCCAGAAAACTGGTGTTTGGTAATTAAATCTGGTGCAGCACTGGTTTCTTTTCATTATGTGGTGACGGTGTTGATGTGTTCTACTGCATTTTTCATTTCTCTCGTTATAACATAACAATTTTGTAAAAACACCTTACCTAACTTGACCTTTTCGACCTATTTCCTTGCTACCGTGACGTTCAACCTCGCTCTACCTTTTTCCCCTTGTCGAGTCCTACCCGAGTCTTTCTGTCGTGTTTTAGCCTATTTCTTCATAAATTTCCCGACTCGACCTCTTTCGTTCCTTGTCGGGGCTTATTCAACCAAAAGTCCTTTTATGTCATGTTTTAGCCTATTTCTTCATAAATTGGCGAACAAACCGCATCCACCCAGACTTGAAAATATTTATGCCTTTTCTCTAAAATACATCACATCTGCACCAATATCGCACTTCGCTTTTTGCTTCTTTTCAACTTTTTCTTTTAAACTTATCTTTTAAAACTTGCGATGTGCGCTATGCGATCAGGTCCCACCTGGAATCGCACATTGCACTTCGGTCATTTTAACATTTACCTTTGCAACTTATGTTTTAAGATTTGCGAATTGCGATTGCGATATGGTCCCACCTAACATCACACTTCGGCAAATTTAACATTTACCTCACACGCCCATCCTTTCAAATCAGTGATTTGCGATTGCGATCAAGTCCCACCTTGCATCGCACATTGCACTTTGGAAAATTTAACATTTACCCTTTGCGCCTATCTTTCAAAACTTGTAATGTGTGCATTTTGATTGGGCTCCATCATTGTCGCATATCATTCTTTGAAGATTATATCACGAACTTTTGCACTTATCTTTGGAAACTTGCTGCATGCAATGAGAGGTAAAGGTTTTAGGGGGATAATGGTTGGTTGCGATCGTCCGTTATATAAAACCCAAAGTTGGTTTTCGTAGGGGTCCTAAGGTGGTAGGTGGTATTTTGAAAGGGGGGGTGTGAAATAACTTGTGAACTAGCGCGTGGGAGTAGGGCCCAAACTTGAAACTTCCCATTTCAGACCCCCCTTCATGGTTAAAGTTTGAAGGCTGGGGGGTGTGAAATGCTTCGGACACCGTCGAATGTGGAGGTGGGTAACATAGATGGTTAACGCAGATGGGTCGAGGAAAGTGATGTGAGGTGGAGTCAGGGTATAAGAGTCGAGGGGGTAAAAGGAAACTTAGGATAAGAGAAATAAAAAAGGGGCGGGGTAAAAGGATATTCAACGTGCGGGGACTTAGGATAAAAACATACCATAAGGTCCCAAACTTGACAAAAATCATCCCTTTTCAAATCTTCAGAGAAAAAATTGATCTTTTCAGTTTGATTATAGGAAAAAAATCAAGCAGCTTTTAGGTTTCCCATCTATAGTATGAACTTTGCACTTTCCTTTTTAAATACCCTCTTTTCTTCTTCTTTTGTTTCTCTTTTTCTTTCTTTGGAAAAGACTTCTAAATATTGACATCTATGTACAATATGAAAAATTTTCTAAGAGAAAGTAAACAGTCACCTTGAAATCCTGTAAATTATAAGGTTCTAACACCTCCCACCAATTATAACACCACCGAGCTTGCATGTATGGCCAGCGAAACTGACCTATGACATCCCATCAGGTCTTTTCTGATGCATTCTGGAGAACTATATTTAATAATTGGCGGGGATCTCTTACCGGGATTGAGTGGATGGTGGGACTGTATTGTAGCTTCTCCTATCTATCTGTTGTGATAACTCTCGGCTGCCACCACAACTTCTGTCACTTCATCCTCTTTCCTTTACACTAGATCCTCCTTTCTGGCTCTTCTTTATTTTTTTGGGGTCATATCGTCGGGTTGACCTAGCTGGCGGGACCCTTATCCACTAATCATATTTTCTTGTACCACCCACGTGGTATGTCTTACGTCATCTCGCTTGTTTCCTCCTGATGTTTTTCAATTGACTCCCACTTGAACTTGTCAGGGTGCACTCATTAGGCTGACTTGGAAATTGGGTTAGTCCCCAAACAATAACACCCTAACAATGGCACGGCCTAGCCACATACCCCCTTACGTCCTCCTTCTAGGCCTTTCTAGGCACATTAAATCTTCTAGCACCAAAATTTCTCTAGGGTGAGACCACCATGGTGATGTATGGAAACGTCATGCTTCATTTGTGTTCCCAACACTTCCTAGTACGCCTTATTTTTGTTCTTCCAAGCTAAATTTATGGGCCACATTGCCAGTGGGCCACCCTTCTTTCCAATGGTGTTAATTTTGGGTTCATGTCAACCTGCCATGTCATCTAGATGCTCCAACTCATCTCCCTCCTTAACCTGTGCGCTGGCAATGTTCTAGGATGAACCTTTTGGGCCACATCAACCTTCCTCATCTAATCATGTTAGTGGAAAGACTAGTCATACAAATAGAAGGCCTCCACATCTAGGTTTTGATGAGAGCTAAGTATTGGGTTCACCCTAGTTCATTATAAGGTTACATCTTACCCTTTTGCGTCACATTCGAGCTTTCCTTCAAGTTTTTACATGACGCAACTAACGAATTTTGACCTCTCCTTTTGCGATAAATTAGATGGGGATCTTCGCAATCACCCCAAAGAAAAGTTGTGCTACTACGTAGATTTCCTTGAGCCAGTATTTATGACCATATCTTTGTCTTTGAGGTTTTTCCAATATCCAAATAACTGACAGGGCCTCATGCCAACATTGATGATTCAATAAGGGAATTAGGGTGCTACCCCTCCTCAGTTTGATCTAATCCAACTCTAAGGAGTTCCTGACCCACTTACATTCGATGTTCTTGGAAAGGAAATTCCACACATGCCGACGTAGGTGCCTCCGTAGCCCTTACCTACCATGGGATTGGTGTGAGCTCCTGAAAATTCTCCACCTCGCCTGCCACACACCGCCGAGACTAGAATCCATGTTGATCTTGTAAGCAGCACCATGGCTCTATGTAGAACCTTCCAAGACAAAACTAGCTATGCCATGATTCTAGCAGAAGATATCCATAGTACTAATACATGTTGAGAAGCCATTTAGGTAAATTATTTGGGTTTTGAGAAACCCTAAGGTAAATAAACCCTCCAACGTTAATGCAACACTTTTCATGCAACACAACAGTTTGTAACTTAAGAAATTAAGTTGATGTAAGAAAATGCAGACCTTGTTAGGCAGACAATCTTCCATGTAATGATTTTATATGAATAAAAAGGTGTTCTAAACCCATTTCTTTCAATATTCTTTCCAAGCTCCTATGACTTACGTTGTGGCTTGTATAATGGCTTGTTATTTCTCTGTCATTTATTATGTGCGGCTTACAGCACCGTTAAAAATGTATTCAGAGTAATGTTCAACTTAGTAATATATCATAGTCCTTATTTTCATGTTGTTATTTACACAATTTATACATTAAATGTTCTGTGTTCAACATCATTAAGCTTAATCACGCAACATTTTATTTCTAGATTCAGAATCTCATGCTTACTTAGTTCATCATCAGTGTTACTCATTTTGAATAAGTGACACACTCACACATATATGTTATACATGTCCATTAGTTACATCTCCCCACATATAGGTAACCACATGTTCAAGAATTTACAACACAAATGCAGTCCCAAAAATATGGAACCATTACAGTAAGAAATGCATCATACATTCATCCACATATAAACAAGTATAAGAAAATAATTATCTTTGAACTTATAGTGCAACTGAGTTTGGGACAAGAACTCTCCACTCAATCGTAGATAGTTTCATCCACACTTACTTGTAGCTATCACCCCTGAGCCAAATTCCATAACCTGAGGGGGATGCTTGCTTAATGGATTAAAACACTAGCTTCCAACTGAAACAGGGGCTCCAGAGGACCTCCTTCCTCAATCCCACCAGCTAACCAATGTTTCCTTCAAAAACACAGGGAGTCCATAGGTACTCCACCTCACCCCAATTTCTCACATAGGGATTCACCTCCTTATAGGGAGTCCATAATCCATTGTTACAATAATGAAGTAACCAAAAGTACTCAATCAGGTCTTAGTTTGATGTTTCTTTGGGTTGGTATCTTCCCAAGTTGTTACTGGGATCCAGAGTCTACTATCTCAACAAATAGCCTCCATGGGAGCCAATCTATTATATAGCTCCATATATTCCATCCCAACCCACAACCTCCAGGGACTCAAGTTGTTACGTGGATCTAGAAACCTCTCTCTCAATGCATAGCCTCTAGGGACCCAAGTTGTTACAGGGCTCCAGGGATCCTATGTCAACTGGCAAACTCAAGGGACCCCAAGCTATTATAGGGCTTGAGAGACTAGCAACTCAACCTACAACCTCCAAGGAACCAGAGAACCAATACCCTTGTATTATCTTCTCTTATCTTAAGAGTTGTATGCTAATCTATTCTAACTAGATGCTTGAATTTCCTCTTCCTTCTCTATTTGCCTCTTCCTTCCTTTGAACAAATGTTTGTTGCTATATTTTTTCCTTGTTTTTAATTTGCTTCTCTATCCTTGTTGTCATGCAATGCCCAATCCCTCTGCTGGATTTCTTGTCCCATTTTCTTATTTTTGTTTCTCAATCAACATGGGCATACGTACTTTATATCTTAGCCCATTTAATTTCAAGAAATAGTTCATTAAATTCATGCACCAGCCAGTTTTTAATGGTTGTCTTGCAATTCAGGTTTCCTTCTCTACACAAGAAACCACAACATCCCAAGAAATAAATCCCCCTCCCCAACTCTGGAATTCGTGTCCCTTTGACTCAATCCCCATTTTTCCTATTTCACATATTGCAAAAATATTTACAATGTGGTTTATGAGTGAACCATGTGTGGAGATGTCATAGAGTCAAAATAATATTACCTCTAAAAACCCACCATAGTTTCCAAATCTTGATTTCTCACCAAGTATCTAGCAGAACAACGTTGAAATATGATTTAACTAAGTCATTGGAAAATTTATGGGCCCTTCTTTAGCTATAAGCATTGTTTCCACCACCCCTTCTACAATGCATGCATTTCCAAGGAGGCATGGTTTGCAGGAGCGGCTCAGACCTCAATTTTCTACCAGAGAACCCACAATTGTCTAACAACTAAGCCAACATCTAACATACATTCTTGTAAAACACCTTTAGATATTACAACAAATAACAACTCTATGTGATTAACACTAGTTCAAACTAGGGGATAGACCACACCTATTGACTACACAAAGTCTATATTCACCTCCACCCTTGAAACCCACTATACTATAAGCATAGATACGAAGCCACAAGAAGACCCAAATAAGAGACATGCCACAATTCCACCCCCCCTTTTTTTCTAGGTAAACGAAGCTACAAGAGGCAACATGAATAGACCAAGCAATACTTTCTAGTCCCACCAACTAGACACTAACATTAAATTCTCAAGCTAGGCATAACTAGCACCAAGGCCAATTTCCACAAAATATACCCTTGAACCTATTAGGTCCCTATAATTTGTCAGATTGGCAAGACCAAATAGACAAGGGTAACATCAAACCAAATTTGGAGTCCTAGGACCTAGCCTTCCTAGACTCAGAGAGGGCTCTCTCTAAATTTGTATAAAAGATACGACTTGTTTGTTTTAGGATGTTGATTTTAAGCTAGTTAAAATGATAGGGTTTGTTTGTTTTGTTTGGTTGGTTGGGTTGCTTTTCAAGAAGAACAGATAGAGGGAGAGAAATTCAAACCATTGGGCTATGGGGTTTGTGAAAGGTCTGAAGAGTAAAACAACAAATCAAGGGTGTTTCATAAGGCAAGTTAACAAAGCCAAATGGATCTTAGTAGCTTATGTGAGTGTGAAATGAACATTAAATTGTGAACTTAGTAGGTTTAAATGGCAATTAATAATCCTTTAACATATACTAAAACAAGAAGAGCCTTCAATAATGCTATGCTTCAAGAAAGAATCAAAGGACAGGACACACCATAAACTTCTTTGACCTAGCTTTATAAAGTAAACTTTAAAACAACAATCCAACAAACCCTAGAGAACAGGGGACTCCTAAATTATCTAGAAATTTACCTTCAGAGAAATAAAACATTCAAGATAACACATTAGTAATGATTAAAGAGCAGGGAACTCCTAAATTCCTTAAGAAAACTATAAAATACCTTCAAAGTGACTATTCAAGATGGACTAAATGACAGGGCAAACCATAAACTTCTTCAACCAAACCCTAATTAGTAAGCATCAAAGAAAAGGCCTTAAAAACAATGTTTTAAGCTACACCAAAGGATATGGCATACCATAAACTTCTTTGTCTTGGCTCCATTAAATCATTTTCAAGACAACAATCTAAGTGGAATCAAAGAGCAATTAAGAATTATTCAATCAGACCTAGCAGAGGAAAACATCTAAAAAATAGAAGGTAGACAGAATTTCTAATCTTAATCTAAATTTTATACTCTGTCATAAGGGAAAGATGAAACAATATGAAAACATAAGGAAACAATTACTAAATTATAACAAAATCACCATTAACCAGGTTCAAGAATCCTATGAATGTGCTTGCTTCATTAACATTCAATCCAAAACATTCACAAAGCTCCAAAGCCAATTTATTTACAACTCCAAGTCTATGTAATATTCATCTCGATAATCAACCAACCAAAATTATGAAGCCTTACATGCAATATTGAACTGAAAAATGCTGAATTAAACCCTAAATAGGGTTTTAGAATTCATTTATTACACATTTAAGTCACTTTGACCTTTGAGACCATGCAAGGCCCAAGGCAAAAATATCTAAAGTCATTTATGGAAAAAATAACTTCTAACATAACTATTTGAGCTAATTTGGAGAAAAATTTGACTTTAAGGCCTCAAAAGATCTTTTGAAATAACTCATAGCAAGGGCACAGCTCCAAGGTACAGTGGCACAGCACCAAGCCAAGGGCACGACGCCAAAACTGGAAAAATCACATGTTTTTTAGCTAAGTTTTGGAGGCCTTCCTGGTGTCAAAATGAGCTCCATAATAGCTCATTGGAAAGCCTGTCCTGTCTAGTTTCTAGCTCTACCTTCAGTGTTTAGATTGGTGCCCATTTTCCTAGTCAAAACCCATTTCTCCCAAGGATACTAAGGGAGTAGCGTCAGTGCTGAAAAGAGGGAAGAAAGGTGTCTTTTAGGTGATTTTTGGCCCTTTTGAAGGACCAGTTTTTCTCTAGATGGTCTGAAATTTTCTGTGGATGATGTACTTGCCATGAGGATCATGAATATGTAATCCATTTTTCATTTTATTTCCCCAAGAAAGAGCACAGTTCCAGTGGCGCTGCGTATTTGGCCCTTTTTTCTGCTATCCAAACAATCAAAAATCAAAATTTGCACCAAAGTGCCAAAATTTGGAACTTAGCTTGCTGATCATGTTTGGAATGCTTGGAGGGATACATCAGCAAGGATATCCAATTTTTCCTTCTCCTTTGCCTCATTTTGTTCTTGAATCTTTGCAAGGGCTCTTTTGAGCTTAGCCCTTGGAATTATGTTCCTCATGGCATAATGCTTGGCCATCTTCTTCTGCATGTCAATGTCTCTTCTTGCCTTCTCAAGTTGACCCTCTAGGTGAAATTTGGCTCTCTCTAGGAAATATTCTCTATCATATCTTATCTCCATGGAAAGTAGCTCACTTGGAGTGAGTTGCTTTGCCAACTTTGCCTCTTTCTCTCTTTCCCAGGCTAAGGCCTTCTTCAACCCAATTGCCCTTGGCCTCTTCCTAGGAAGTTGTTCTTCCTCACCATCAGTGTCACTAAAAGTTCCCAAGGTCTCATCTAGCAATGCCTTGGCCTTTCTGGCCTCTTTCGATCTCTGATTTCTCTGACCTCACTGATGGCCTGCTTTGTTTCCAATTGTTGGTTTTCCAACTCAAAATAGTTGATCGCATTCTTGGCCCTACCAATATTATCTTGAAGCTCACTAATCTTGGCATCCTCTATTTTGAGCAGCATGTTTTTTATCCTCTCCTCATCCTCATCTTCACTTTCAAGGTGAATTAGCTGAAACTCTTGCTAGGTTTCATGCTTGTTCTCCTCTTCACCAATGACATGCACTGTAACCTTCCCCTTAACTTTGTCAAGTTGTTTTGTTGATGTAGAAGGCATGGCCCCTTGCCTCTTAAGGGAAGAAAACACATGCATGTATCCCCTTCGGTAGGTCAACGGAAGTGGCTCAATGTTACTCATCTTAGTGCCATGTGTCCCAATGTTTCAATCACTTCTTGATGCTTGGTCATCATGATATGAGGGTGAAGTAATGTGAGTGGGTGGAGATGTGTGATCAGCAAGAGGTGATGGAGGAATGGATTCTGGAGGATGGGATGATGAAGGGACATTTTTTTGATGATGGTCATGTGGAGTAGTGAAAACCTCATGGGAAATGAAGGTGGAATGTTCTTTTGCTGGAGTTGGTGCACAAACACCATCTTGATAAGTTATTGATGAAACAAGCTTTGCATTTGCTAAGGATAGTCTCTCTTTTGTACTATGTAGGCCATTTCGTTGATGCTTTTGTAAATATAATATGGTATATGTAGCATCCTAACTCTGGTGAAATACATAATAAGCCGGATGTGGTAGGAGTATAGGCGGGAAAAACTTCCCTCACATGTAAAATACTTCATGATTATCCTCATAATAGGTGCATATCTATCAATAATATGAGAAAAGGGGAAGATGGACTTGTGGTGTTCTTTATACCTAGGTTTTAGATATGGCTCAAAGTAACTCATGTCTAGGTTTTCTTGCTTGAACCACTTTTCGCCCACACTTGGTATTCCTATACCATTGACAATGGCATCTATAGACAACTCAAAGGTGACCCCGGCAAGATTAACTTGTTTTTCATGCAAATTGATAATAAAAAGTCTTGTTAGCTCAGGGTGGTTTTGTACTTGCTGCAACTTCTCACAAAAATCAAAGAAGCCTACATGTTTAAAGCAGGAAACAATAAGGGGAGATGCCATGAGTTCCCTTGTATTGAAGGGCTCAAATATATTTATCTTTCCTCCTTTTTGATCATGCCTGCTTGGAATTTGTGCCTCCATACCACTGTCTTCACCCTCAGACATTTTAAACTCTATTTAAAAAACCCTAGGGCTGATGTGAAATGAGATGAAGGGAGGGTACTGAAATGGCAACTTGAATCAAGTGAAGGGGATGAGTGAATGAAGGGAATGGATGTTGTGACTAGAAAGATGAATGGCAAGCCCTTTAGCACTGTATTTACCCTTGTCTGTAACTGATACTCTTCAAGGAGGATGAAATAAGCATGAAACAGTGATCTCTAGCCAAAGTTTAGGGTTTCATTTCCATTGATTAAATGATGATCAAAATAGCTTCAAAGTGGGTTATGGCAGGTACTTACCTCTTATCAGTGTCTTAGAATACTTGAGACAAGATTTGGAATAAATTTGATTTGATTTGGGTGATTAGAAGAGGGAGAAACCCTCTCTTTCCAAGCACGTAGTGCCAATGCTGAGGGCGCAACGCCAAGCTGAGCGTGCAACGCCAGTCGATGAGCACGTAGCACCAAAATAAATCTGCAGTGGGTTTGTTGGGCAAGAGTGCATCGCTCTTTTCAATTTGCAGTGCCACTTCCCAGGCGTGCAACGCCTTTAGAAAATATATGGGGGGGAAATGCCAAGGGCGCAGTGCCTAGTCCCAGGCACACACCGCCAAGCTAAACGTGCAACGCCAAGCAAATTTGCCCAAATTTGCTTAGGAAACTCACAATTTCTTCTCTCCTTGAAAATTTTAATGCTTTTCAAGGCAAAAATGATTCATTTGAAGTGTGAAATGGGCTTTAATAGGCTCATGTATTTAATTTAACTTTTCAAAACCCACTTTCTAATGTTTGAAACCTCTTTTTCCCTTTTTCACTGATATTCTTTTTACACTTTTTCCTTGCAGGTTTGTTGAAGTCATTGAATTGGCTTTTCTTTTAATCCTTGAGGCATGACAAGTTCATTTTGACACCTTCAGGGTTTAATCACATAGTAGCATCTTCAAAACCTTCTGTGGTTTCCACCATTAATTTCAACTCATTGTTTCCATCTTCTCTGGCCACTTTTCCAAAACCCTAAGTGTCTGTAGTCTTTCAAAACAATCATTAGTGTTGTCTTATAAGTTCTCTATATCCCTTTCAAGTTCATTCATTTCTATCCAGTTCACCTTACCTTATTCCATATTTCTTCAATATCTTCTGATAGACTTTCTTCATGTTTTGCCTTGTGTGCTTCCTGCATGTCATTTTCTGCAAGTGATCATTGTTTTGGCACTCAACTGAACAATCAATTTCATAAACCCTAATCATCTTCAATACCAAGTTGTTTCACTTTCCTTTGTTGTAAGTTGTTTTCATTCAGGAGTAGACAGTCCACCTCATCAGTACCTTGTGCTGAAAAATCCTTCAACACTCTTGCAGAGGTGCTAATCTCTTTGCATTTTCCTCACTTGCAGGTTCTGAACTGATAAGACAAACTTATTTGGAAAATTTTAGGTCCTTCTTGAATAACCATGTCTTGAAATTCTATTACATTTGAGCCAGATTCAAGCAAAGGAAAAGCAGTGCCTGAAACATCCAATGATGACCTTAAAACATGTAAAAACCCTAATGACCTAGTGGGAGGGTCCTTTGACCTGATCTTGACTGAAATTTGGCTTGGAGATTGTCAAATGAAAATAGAGTATTTGTTGTGGGTTACTATGTCCAATAAGGGCATGGAAATGAGTTAGCTATAGGAAACCTTAGAGGGAGGATGGAGTCTATTAACAGGGGAAAAATAGGGCAATGAGGTCATAAGCAGGGAAGGGGGATGAAAATGAGAGTTATAAGCCCATGATGAGTCTTTTAGGAGCAACAAGGTGGCTTTGGGAAGACCAAGTGAGAAAAAGTGAAAAAAAAATTATAAGGATAATGAAGGCGGTGAGATTTCTGAAACTCAAGATATTCAAGGAATATTTTTTTCGGAAATCTATAAACACCCTTTAGTAATCCAAAGATAGTGAAAAATACTAATGACTAGTAGAACCTGGAAAACTAGAAATTCCTAATAAACCAACAAGGCTATGACTAACATTACTAGGTATAAACAAAACAATAAATAATTTCTAGACCCGTTGACCAAACACTAACAATAAAATATTAATCCAGACATAACTAGAACCAGTTCCAATTTCCACCGAAACTACCCCAAAACCTAGCAAACCAAAAATCATTAATAGGTTACCAATACTAGGACTAACTTTACCAACTAAAGCGACATAAAATATGAGAAAAATAAAATATAACCAGACCAATACAACTGAACCAAAATTGGTAGGGGCGAATGAAGCCCACCTTCCTTAAACAATCGTCGGTGACCAAACCAGATTTCTTCCTCCATGAATGAAATTTTCCACCCTCTTCCACTTAGAAAATTCCAATAAAAATACTAATTTACCATCCTAGGAGTCGAGATTGAACAACAGCCACTTAGGGGCAGGATCCTCAATCGTGCACCATACCCTGCCTTCTTCCTTCCTCTCTAGGTTTAAGTCTCTCCTCACCACCATCCTTGAGCATTTATATGCCATCTATTCCACCACATGAAAATTCATTTCAGGGGAAATTTGTGCCCCCTTCTCTTTAATGTCCATCACATCAACAGGGTGGCAGACTTACCCCATAAGACCCTCATTCGCATATTGTTTCCACACCCAATGAAGAGAGTGTTGACATATGATTTAAAAGAAAAAAAATTACTAATAACTAAAAAAATATTCACTCTCAACCATGAATAAAATATTTCGATTTCCATATTAAATAAGATAATTTTAATTTTAATTGTTTTACTTTTTAAAATACTTTCATACTGATATTAATTAAAATATTTGAATATCCATATTAATTAATATATTTGAATATCAACTTTTCATGTGCTTTTATAAAGAGAAATTAGAAAAATATTTTAATGTAAAAATAAATAAAATATTTCAAAACCCACTTTAAAATAATTGATGCTTAGAGAGACAAGTTACAACATATTATAGGGGAGATGTTTTCATGGGTGTAAATGAGTGTAAACATTTAAATTTATACTCAATATTGGAGATATGTAGTGTCTGTAAAATGGAGCATTAAATCAAATAACAATAACAATAATAATAATAATAACATGATGCCAATATAATTCAAAAATAAAAATAAGTAAAAAAATAATTCGATTCAATTTAATTTATTATATTGTAATTTTGTTTTTATTTATAAAATTAGAAACAATGTTTTTTTAAGAAACAAAATCATGATGATGATGAACACCCACTAAAATTAATTGTTTTTCTTTAACACATTATTTATATGATTGAAGAGAAGTGGGAGAAGTGCTCCTAGATCACCATAGTTTTGCTGCCTTGATAGGTCGAGAAAGTTGGTAGTGTGATAGATATTTTGAAAATTAGAATGAATTTGACTATAAAATGGGAAATCTAAGAGAGTTCATTTCATCTTCAACCTTCTAAGTATCACAAATATGACATACTCTTTCTTCTTGGAATTTTGGGTGTAGACCAATGCCCAGTTTCACTATGAAACACATAGGAATTAGTTCTTATCTTATCAATGTTCATTTTCTTCTTAACACTAGTCAAGATAGATAAATAATTCCAATTTTAAATATTGAGGTTGATCACCTCCTTATAATATCTTAGTTTAATTTTTCCCTCTAGCTCTTTATCACTCAATAACTTCCCCTTAAATTGGAAGTAATCATATTTTTAGTATTATCCTTATCAAGCAAGATTATGTCCTCCTTTATCCCAAATGGTCTACCCAAGATTGGGCATCCTTATGCCATCCTCACTTGAGTCGAAGTTGGGGGTTTTCTTTAGAGTTATAAAAAAATTTAGGAAAAATATTGGCTTCCATGTTCTATAATTTATTCTTATACATGATATACTTGGTCATAACCATGCTTTCAATGGGAGAAAAACTAACTTCCATCAAGAGGATAGGGTAGGGAGTACATCATTTAATCTTGAGGTTGTAGGTTATAAAATTATTTTAGATCTGCTCAATCTTCCTCCATGATTCTTTAAATATTCTCCAACCACAAACCTCACATCAATATAAAATAACAGGGGTGACAAGAGTCTCAAAGAGGAACTTTTTCTAATCCAAAATACAAAGGTCTACAGAAATGAAATTGTCATAGGTATTCTTTTTGGATTTAATTTTCATGACTTTAGTCTTGTCAGTGTTAACGTTCATACCCATCTTGGAGAAAAAATATTGGAAGATTCTTAGTTGATTGTCGAGATCATCATCTCTTTTTTCCAAAAGAACCATATTGTTAGCATAAATGAGAAGAGTTATGACAGTACTATTGAGCGTCGGGCCAAAACATCTTGCATCTTCTAAACGCTCTTCAAGATTATCATCGTAAATTTCAAAAAGGTGTACTCATGGATATGGGACACCCTTGTTTGACTCTAATATGGCAATTTGTTTCTTTTGAAAAACCCTCAATGGTATTAAATTTAGAAATAACTTTCTCATACAATTTTGTCACAACAACCCTCAAATTAGGAGGAACCATTAGCTCCTACAACCTCTTCCATAGCTTTTTCCTAGGAACAATGTCAAAAGATCTTATGAAGGCCACAAAACAAAAAAAATAGGTCAATATTATTATTTTGGAACTACTTTGTGGTGATCCTGAGAGTAGAAATATGTGGTTAACTATTGAATGATGTCTCCTAAGCCTAGCTTGGCCTTTACCTCTTTGCCATGTCTTTTAAGCCATATGATAATCTTCTTTTCCAAAATAAGTGTGTACAACTTGGATGAAATGTGGTTGATCATAATAGTTTTTTGATTAGATGTAATTCTTTGATCCTCACTTAATTTAAAGATAAACACATTAAGGATCTACATCCAAGCCTTAGGAAATCCTTGCTTCATTGCCAAACTGAAGAGCTTGTGTGTGAGAGAGATGAGGACAGACCCTCCCATTTTAAAAATTTCAGCTTGATAGCCTTCAATATACTTAAATTTCCCATTAGTGAGGTGCTTAACCCCAAATTCAATGTCTTCCAAAGAAAATATATTATCCTTTATAGGAGCATTTAAAATGGTGCCCCTAGAATTAGGGGACTCATAAATGTTTTTAAGGTAGATATCCTAATGCTTTAAGGGAATCACATTATTTTCTTTAATTTTATGAATTAGAATTTTTCTCCAAAACGTTTTGGGATCAAATTTGTAAAGGTGAATTAACTTCTCTTACTTCCTATTTATATAGCATCTTTCTTTCTTTTAATAAGAGTTTTTTACAAATTTATTTTATCAATTTTTAAGGTTTCACTAGAAGCATCCCTAATCAACTTTATAAAAATTTTACAATCATTATGATACCAAGGGTTGGTAGTTCAATTATTCTTTTTATATGTCACCTCAATAGAGTACTTTCCGATGATAGTGGAGAGGGTTGTATTAAAATTATGATAGAGGTGCTCAATTTTATCCTTATAAGTTAAAATGTATAAATCCATTTTTAAATCTATAAGAAGAGATCCATCTTACTTTTTTAAAAGAGTAGATTCCTTTAGCTATCATTATTCTCTTGCATGTGTCTAGTGTGCATGTCAAAGTTTATATTTAAGGATAAAGGTTTATGATCATAATTAGGCCCATGGTCATTTAAGAGGTCAAAATTTATAATTTGGTTGGAAATAGGGATATAAGATATCACATAATATATGACACTACTTCCAAGACCTTGAATATAATTCATCTAGTTGGACTTTGGGCACTTGGTTATGCCATCACAAATTATAAGGTCTTGGGAACTATAGAGTTTGATTAACTCAACACCAAATAAATTCTTGGTTCATTATTCAGAGTTTATTTTGAAACTAATAGCTAAATCAAGGTATTCATCTAGCTAAATAGGATTAGGTTTGGAGTTCTTTTTTCCTTGATTTCACACTTAGGTTAATGTGGGAAAAATATACAACCCCACAAGGTGTGTTCTTTGTGGAAAACCTAGAGAAAGTGTTGTCACCTAATCCCAACTCTCTCCATTAAATCTCTCTCCTAGTTAAGATAAGGGTGGTGCTCCCTAAATATGGTCAATGAGATGAAACTTGTTGGAACAACAAGTTATAAGAGACTAAAGCTAATGGAGTTATTTCTCAAAGATAACTTGATCCAATATATAATCAAGTATGTAAATGTATAAGAAATATAAAATATATATTCAATGATGATTCATATGACACTCAAGTATAAAGAGTATAAATTAGTGCCTTGGAAATAATTACTCAAATATAAATAACAAGTACTTGCAAGATAGAAATGAAAGCGCAGTCTATAATGACACGTATTCCTGCAAAAACAACATTAGATCAAGATATGAAATATGAGCAATAGTAAATATGAGTTTCAAAAGTGAATAAATATTTCACGTGTAAAAGAAATTCTCAAATAAAAATATACATCAAATAACCGTGAGGCAATAAATCTTGGAATGACATGTATATGCGATATATGATAATATTGAAAACAGAATAGAAGATTCTCATAAAACAACTTGATAAGATGATATTAAATCTAGACTATGTGAAATGAAATGATCTTGGTTAATTATAGATGCCTAATCTAAGGTGATAAATATCCCTTTCAAATTCTTACCAGAGGGTAAATATTGTTGTGACTTGCAAGGAAAATGGGCCGAGGAGCACTAGTTCATATTTAACAATACCCTTCCCCAAAGTAATTACAAATCCCATGTGCCTTCATTCCTACAAGGGGACAAAGCCACCTCCATAACTGCAGGGTCAAACGGTTGGAACCTTACTCCATACTAAATGGAATAAAAAATCAGGAAATTATTTGTCCTATGATGTCTATATAACCAAGCTTATGCTTGGAGGCAACTTTTTAGAGATGCAATACTAAAATAGAATTCATGTGTGTAAAGGAAGTGTTGATAAGGTATATTCCAAATAAGTGTAATGAAATTGAAATATTTCCAATGGTGCTCCAAAGAATATGTACCAACACTTAAATGGAAAAATTAAAGTGGAAACTAGCTCAATATCACAAGTTTTGAAATGAAAATTGAATGAGAATATAATCTTCAAAAATCGCTTGTAAATAAGTGAGCTGAGATTTAAACGTGCAGTTTGATTCAAGTAAATGAAAATGATCCAAAAAAAATCAATAATAATCCAAATGACATTTCAGCATAAGTTGACATGAAATGATGAAGCATGTACCCAAATAGCTTGTGAAACAATTGCCAAGTAAAATAGATTGATTCAAAGTTTCCAATGAAAATGTAAAGTAATTTCTTGTAGTTTGTTATAACTTGAAGTGTTGTAGCTTAAGCAACAATAAATTGCACAATACAAGAATAAATGAAATGGAAATTTTGTTAAGTTCGAATTTCAAATGAGAAGAAAATGAGTGTTGTGTTGAGCTTAGATATTAACCATGGATAGAAAAATTATATTAGCTAAGTATAGTGCATGAAAATGAACTAAACATGAGACTTAGAAACTAAACTATGAAACTAAATCCACCCAAGAAAGAGTCTTCCTTCTAAATGAGGAGTTGGGATTCCATGGGAAAATTTCCCAAGCTCCCTCAAGCAAAACTAATTTTGTTATTGATTTGTTACAAGAAAAGTGTCTCTCAAAAGGCTTCCAAATAAGTGAAGGGGAGTATTTACAAAGATGCTACTTATGAGATTTAGATCTCGTCCTTGGGAAAGGAAAAAATTAGCAATTAAGATTACAAGAAAGTTTCTCTCAAATCTAAAAATGTTAAGGATTGTTTTACATCATCCAATCAACCACGAAAAAAGCTACAATCAACGCAAAGGACAAGATGCTATGTGTCTATTATCCCACAGCCTTGACAAGGGAATAGGTTTCCCTTAAGTATGTTCTTCTCCCAAGAAGAGAATATTCTTCCAAATTATCTCGGCCTTGATGCAAAACTAACTCCTTAAGGGCTCATGATATTCACAAATTGGCCTCAATCCCTCCCTAAGGCCCTACAAGAAAATGTGTTAGTAGTTTTAAATGATTCTTCCCTCACTCCTACCACAAGAAAAGAGTTAATAAATACCCAAAACAAAGGCTGAAAAATAAGTCCAATGTTAGTGGAAAGCAAGCAAGGAAACGAAGAAAATATTTCCAACTAATCTACAAAGGGATAAGTTGAAGAGTGTGAGTGGGAATCTCCTCTTCGCTTCCCCATCATCAAGCTCTTAATAGTAAATTTAAACCAATCAAAGAACATTATATTTGAAGTAAATAGTTTGAATATATTAAACTTGTCTATAAACTAGTGGTAGGGTCCCTCAAGAAAATTTGAATGATGAGAATATGAGATGAAACAAATGAGATTTCCTCCAAAACCACACTCAAGAGTGGGATGGTTCCTCTTATAACCTCTCCTTACTCTTGAATCTTGATCCAATAAAGCTATCCCTTCTAAAAAACTACAACAAGGATTAGCTGCATATAGACCTATAAATAAACAATGGTAAAGGAGTTATAGATATTTATTTGAAATTATCTAGAACATTCTATATCTAGAGAAAATTCCTAAATCATATGTCAATGCAAGGTAGCTCTACATCAACATATCTTTAAAAACATATGGAAACAGGTAATATAATAGCACAAGTAGAAATAAATACAAATATTGATCAAATAAAGAAATAAAAACATGGATAATGAAAAGTACACAAAGGATCAAGGCTACCGCTAGCACAAGAGCTCGTATCAAGAATACATAATGAGAGCCAAAGACTCATGTAAACAATAAGATGGGAGATGATATTTTTGTAACATTATTTGGTTATGATAAATTAGAACATTAGAAAAAAATTAAAATGTTAAGTTTGGATATGAATAAAAAAAACAAAAAATGAAAAATGTTAGGACTTGTATAAAATTGATTATTCATATCAAGAAAATTATAGGAATAAACTGCCCTAAAAAATGAAGGTAAAATTAAAAAATGTTAGGAAAAGCAATAAAAAATGTTTTCTTAGCTTTAATAAATAAATTTGCAAAGGTTGCTTGTCTAAATGCACTATGAGTTGTTAATAAATAGTTAATCATCTATTAATATTTGATTAATTTGCTTCATTAAGCATTAATATTCATTTGTAATATATCGGCACATATTTTTTATCCTAAGTTGCTAAAGGAAAAGAAAGTTTGTCGTTTTTCATTATCATTTGGGCATTTTACAATGGTTGATCTATTCCCTGCCCAAATCAATGACGGGGAATTCTTTTCACACCCCCCTTGCCCATTTCCCATTAACGGGGGGGAGGGTCCAAAAATTAGTTTCATGAATGGTGGGCCCTCCCTACGTGTCAACTCCATGTTAATTTTTAACCCCTGCTCAAAACCAAAAACCACTGACTACCCCCTCTAAAATCTACCCTCTCCCTCATTTGTGATTGTTACTCCCTCCAACGGTCGGATGACCCCACGCCTTGACCATTTCCCAACATTGAATAAAACTTTGCCACCCCACCTGTCTATTTCCAACCACACTCCTCACCGTTATGCCCCATTGGCTCATTATGATTCCGCTCCCCAGCCATTTATTAGTCATTTTCCATCACGCTCCTATACCATTAGTATTTAACCGCTACGGTCACACTATCAAACGGTTACCACATATCCATTTCTGCAGTTGTATAAATAAAGCCTAGCTCATCAATTTACCAATTCTTCTATAATCATTTTATTTTTTCATAGTAGGTATTCAAAGATCTTTGTGCATTGTTTTCAAGCAGTTTTTATCACCTCCATAGAGGATCAACATTCTAATTCCCTATGTTTCCTTTCCCTTTATTATTATTTCCTATAAGAACATAGCCCCAAAATTAAAGAGCGGGAAACCAGTTTCTGATGAGAGCCCTACCATTGCTGCCTCGATCGACCTCGACCACATTCCCCTTGCTGATTCATATTATAAAATTGCTGAAACAGAGTGGGAATTTGAGTTACATGAATTTCACTTGTGATTGAGGAAAAAATATATTTTTCAACAAGATGATATTTAATTTTTGACAATCCCTTCTCCCCCTTTTCTCTTTTCCTCAGACTTATAGTTTCCCAGACCTGGTCATCTAGTGTCAAACCAGATATGACCCTATCAAAAGAGAAATGGTGGCTCAAAATGGTGACATTCTGATATCCATCACTGCATAAACCATCAATAACATGTTTCTTATTCCCCAAAATGATTCCTTAAGCTTGTTTTCCCAAGTAGCTCTTATGGAGCTATACCATAAGATGAATTTTCCCCAAAGAGCTCAAATATTTGAGACATTTTTACCAGATGATGTTGAATTACCAAAAATAAATCTACCTTATCCATCCTCAATGTTCCTTGAAGCCACTAGACATATCATCTCTTTACTGAGTTTTTTACTAGGATATCCAGATAATAAGACAATAGATGAATCCATCCTTAGATTATTTTCTATTTTATCAAAAGATCAGCAACCTGACTTTAGGTATAATTACAGTCAATTTTTGGCTGATAATATGCATAAGCAGCTTAGGAATTTGACGACACAAGGGATGTTTAAGTACACCTCTGTAGTTATATAAATATTTTTGTTTCAACAAAGAGAATCATTGCCAATCACACTCAACAAATAGGATGAACAGGGGGTCAACCAATCATTCATCCATTGGACAGAAATGGTTAGGTCTATTTCAACCAAATTCACCTTCTCAGATTTCAATGAAACATTATATATGGAAGAAATGCAGAAGTATCGTAGGTTGAAACTTAAAGTTCAGAATTTGGAAAGGGAATTAATAATGGAAAATACCTTGGCCCAAGCCAAGGAAATTATATGGACAAAGATTAGTCAAGCAATTACATATGTATGGTTAGCCATACAGATTATTTTTTAGCAACAAGATTTGATTAACAGATGCAAGATAATAATAGAGAAGGAAAAGGCAGCACTCAAGACCAAGCCAGCAGAAGCATCAAACATGATGAAAGTGCTCAATTCAAAAAGAAAAGTAGAGTTAGAGAAGTTTAACATTTCAAATAGAACAGCCACCATCCTTGAGATCAAAAATGTTTTGAAAAATAAGAATTTGCTTAAACAATTGGAAACCAAGTGTCAAACCTTGTACATTTTTTTCCAAAGGTTTCACACTAAGTTTAATATGTTGAACTCGATAGGATTTCTTGTACTGGTAGCTCCAAATGAGAAACTGATAAATTTGGAGGATTAATGCAACAAACTGTATACTATTGCAATTGATAAGGAAAATTTTGCAGGGATTAAAGCCCATGTGATAGACAAATATTTTGTAATATTCCAAAATGGAAAAGACAGGAATATGGAACATTTGCATCATTCCAAATATAGCAGAATAGGAATATAGCACTAAAATCTAGAAAATGTCAGAAATATGCTGCAACTGGAAATTGTATTAAGACATCATAACCATGAGTAGAAATAATTGGGTGATATCATTATAATCAACAGCAAAATAAAGTACACAATGCTCCAAAGGAGATGCACTCAAGACAACAAGAAGTGGCTTAAATAGCTCTAAATCCTAGCACTGGAAATGTGGTTGTTGTTATTGCTACTGGAAGATCGTCTCTGCGTAGTGTTGCTGGAAAGTTCTGATGCTGGGAAGAAGAACCATGTGCGAGAGGTTTCTGGAGTGCTCAGAAAGATCTGGGATTTTATCCATGGAATCTACTTGAAAAACCCCAAAAAAACCAGAAATGGTTTGGCCACATTTTGACTTTGGAAATTCGGCCCTGTAGGGTTGCAAAACACACTCCTGCTAGTTGACTTATGCACTGATGTTGGGTTACTAATAGGAGATGGATTAAATAATCATAAAACTGCTACAACTACTCCTAATCATCTCTAAGGATGAATGGATGATACCCTCATTGGATTCCAATCTAGGAAACTTGGATCCTTCCTCCTCCTCTGAAGCTGCCACTACTGGATTGCACAATTTCTGAAGGAGACTGCGCTACTAAGATGGGAAATAGTATGGCTTGATGTCGGATGGTGAGATACTATTCTAGAATACTAAGATACACTCAACGGGGTGAAGGGTTGATCCCCTCACAGGATTCCAAGCTAGAATTCTTGGAACTTCCTTCCACCTCTGAAGCTTCCACTTTTGGACTGCAAAATGATGAAGATGAATGCACTGCCAAAGAGGGCACAAATCTTGGCCTAATGCTGGATAACAAAATATTTCTCTCAAGATGCTGAAATATACTCACAAGTGAAGGGTTGATCCCAACATAGGATTCCAAGCTGAGATGCTTGGAACTTCCTTCCTCCTCTCAAACCCTACTACTGGAATGTGTAATTCCTGCAGGTGACTGTTTTTGCATGGAGGGACAGAACAATGGTCTAATGATGGATCTTAAACTGTTGCTCATAATTTACATTTCTTGAGCGGCCACTCAGATTCCCCCAAGGATAAGGGTGGGATTTCCGCTCGAAAACACCTGTGTGCTAAACAGCACAACAGACTTATCTAAACAGTTGAAGCGTGCAAGTCATAAATGACAATACAATATCAATATTCAAAATGCCTTCTATGGCTTCCATCCCTTTTCTTTTATTCTTGTGAGCCCTCACACCCTTTGCGCCACATAATAATGATGTTACACACTTGGCCACTAACCTCCATAATGAATGTGGTGTCCTCCACTATCTCCACTACCTCCATGATTATGTTTTTGATTTGATCATCTTGACCCCGTCCACATGCACTGACCCACATTCACACTAAGAAGTGGTTTATTCATCTTGACCCCATCCATATGCACTGATCCACATTCACATTAAGAATTGGTTTATTCCTACTAAAGGGATTTATGGGTCCCTCTACCCTCTTATTCATCTATCTTATTAACAAAAACAAAAATTAATATTCCAATTAGCTAAAAGATAATTAGGAATATTACAGTCCTCCCTACCAAAAATTGCTTGTCCTCAAGCAATGCCTGAACAAACATCCTTTCTACTAGCACTCCCCCATGGTCACTGCAAAATTTTCCAGGGTCCCAGATGCACCACTGTATCATCCCTAGTCTCAACATCGACCTTATTTGAAGAGATCTATCAATACCAGGATCCCAAGCCATCCTCTCCACTTGCTATCCAATTGGATACAAGTACCAAAGGCCCTCTGCGTACTACCCGTAGATAGAACATCATAGTCATATAAAGTATTATCTGTCTCCATGTGCAACTTCTCTACTAATTCTTCCATCTCATGTACTCCAAGGGTGGGAGCCTAAAGATAAAATATGATTCCTATGGGAATAAGTCCTTCCCTGCACGAGCTCCTCCTGAACTCCCCCTGCTGATAATCACTCCATGTTGGTGAATTTCCCCACACCAACAAAGAATCACTAAATCCCACTAGAAGATACAAATGATATTCCCCTGTAACTACCCGATCACCCCTAAGGGTAGATGAACCGTGAAATCCAGTGATGCCCAAATCCCATGCCAGTCTCATGAGAGTGCCACCATGCTTACGTTGCACCACTATGATTATGAAATAACACTCCTCTTCATAGATCTGGACTCTGTGTCACAACTCTATGCACCACTTGATGCTAATGCCATCAAGTACCATATGGCAGCCCACATGTACCCATGTATCCACCACTATGTTAGTGCATCCACTACGATGTGATCTACACATCCTCATCTTCCCAGGTACACCTAATTGGTTCAAACCCTCACATGCAATCAGGAGTAACATTGTTATGTCGAACCTCAGTAGCTCAAAGGGCCAATGCATCAATGAGAGAGCATTGTTTCCATATAATGCTCTGTCCATAAGTATCCTTGGAGGCAACACCCCAAGTCCCTGCTGCACCGCATCATGGGTCACTGCACACCACCAAGTGTCTCTACACTCCTCAACATGCCACTGTATGCTACAACCTGCCTCTGCACACCATGAGATACCTCATGCTACTGTTGTACCACTCTGCACCATCCCATGTTTGTCTATGTCAAGGCACCATCTGGGGGCCTGCCAATGCTACCTCCTCCAATCAGCTCTTGCCAAAGTAGGATAATCACCCTATGACTCCACACATGATTGATATGCTGACATAGCTCCTGAAAAGGGTGTACCCTCCTTCTGAACCATCCTGTCACTAGGGATGTCTAAGATTCTGATAGAGGTCTGAAAAATGTGTGTGCGCCCAAACATCCAACCCATCACACAACTACTGCCCTCACCTACTGACCCTATGATGTGATGGGAAATCCCACCTGGATCCAAACAGTAAGTTGTCCCTCGTGTCCCTCTAGTAATCCATAGACTTTTCTTAAATGTAGCCATGGATGTATCCATCTGCCTAGCCTACTCCACGGGATACCAACTCAGAATCTCTCGCCATCCAATCCCAACATGGGGATGTGGCACCCTGCAAAACTCTGGTCGTCTCATCCTGCTATCCAACACTTCACAAGTGAAGTGGTCCTCGGAATACTATACTAGCAACTGGGCCCTCCCGACTACATCACTACTCATCAAGGACAACGAAGATGGCCTCCGTGATAATGCATCTACTACCACCTTCTCCTCTCCTTGGAAATACTCAATCCTGAACTCACAGACTTGCATTATGTTCATCCACCTTTTCTGCCTCTCTTGTAGCTTCTCATGCTTAAGAAAATGTTAGAGATGGTTGTGGTCAGTCTTCACCCGAAATATATTACCTACTAAATACTTCCAAAATTTCGCCAATGCATGAATAATGGCCATCATCTCTTTATCGTATATAGAATACAACAAATCATTCGGTAGTAGCTTCTAGTCCTCAAAAACTATGGGATGGTCTCCTTGTACCAGAACTGCGCCTATTACCTCCTCTGAAGCACCACACTCCAACACAAAGTGTTGTGTGCAACTCAATAATGTCAACCCGGAATAGCTCCTCATCTCCCCCTTGATCCTGTCAAGGGTCCTCTGCGTAGTAACTATCCCCTGCTCCAAATCAACCATGTGATCCAACCCCTGGTCATGTGGTTGCCCTGGTGGCATGTCCCCAAAAATCTCCATCTAATGTGCTGAGACTATCTTGGGTGGATATGTATGCATGCCTAGGATCAGTTGATGTTTGGGAATACTTTGCGAATATGAGTGATTTCCTCCATCTAGTACAAATTCTCCTTCTGCTACTGCTGGTGGTAGTAGTTGATCTCCTCCTGATGCACCAGCATTGGAATCTCCCTTCTGCTTATCATACACTTTCTCTTCTCCTTCACTGTCGGAGAATGCCTCAATCTAATGTTGCTTTGAGTTTCTTCTATCAAAACTCTCCACCAATATTCGAGTGAACTCTTCATACGCAGTCACTCCTGCATGACCCAATCTATGGAACCACCAGCCATGTGCTTCACCTTCAACGTGCAGCGCTGCTATCTTGATAGAATCCACTTCCGCTACTTGGTGCAACTAGAAATAGATATCTAAATTCTTGACCCAAGCCTTTGATGTACTCTTGGATGACCTGTCAAATATAAGCAGAAAGAATCTAACCGAGGTATGTTGCTTACCCTGGATGTACCCTCCTCCTCTATTGTTGTTGTGGGGTCTCTAGTAGTCTTTGATCTGGTAAAATGCTAGGAAAGTTATCTCTAAAATCATGGTTCTATGATCTGTACTCTGCAAGATAGTCACTAAGATTCTCCTGTTGCTGATGTCCTCCAGCTCCATTTCCTACTGCTAGGAAGGTGGGCATAGTAGGGCGATGTGAGACTTGTTGTACTACTGGTTTCTCATACCATTGATGTGGAGTACTAGACTTCTCTTCATAATATAAACCCCATGGGGTTTCCCTTTTCCTTTCGACTCTCATCTCTTTGATCTCTCTAGCGAGATCCTGCATAGATTTGACAATAATTTTGGGAAACTCTTTCTCACCAATTTCTCTTGCCATTGGAGACTTTCCTCTATCCTGGTCTTTGTCATAGAATGAAGGGTTTCCCGCAAGTTGAGCCAATATTATGCTCTGATACCACTGTAATATTCCAAAATGGAAAATACGGGAATATAGAACATCTGCAGCATTCCAAATAAAGCAAATCAAGAATATAGCACTAAAATCTAGAAAATGCCAGAAATATGTTGCAACTGGAAATTGTATTAAGACATCATAACCATGAGTATAAATATATGAGTGATATAATTATAATCAATAGAAAAATAAATTACATAGTGCTCCAAATAAGATTCACTCAAGCGAACGAGAAGTGGCTTAAATAGCTCTAAATCCTAGCACTGGAAATGTGGTTGCTGCTATTGCTATTGGAAGGTTGTCTCTACACAGTGCTGCTAGAAACTACTGCTGCTGGGAAGAAGAACCATGTGCGAGAGGCTACTAGAGGGCTCACAAAGATCAGGTATTTTAACCATGGACTCTACTCGAAAAACCCAGAAAACCCTAGAAATGGTTTGGCCTGATTTTGACTTTGTAAATTCGGCCCTCTAGGGTTGCAAAGCACACTCCTGTTGGCTGACTTACGCACTGTTTTTGGGTAAATGGTAGGAGATGGCTGAACTAATGATAAAACTTCTGCAACAACTCACAATCAGATCTACGGATGAAGGGTTGATCCCCTCAATGGCTTCCAAGTTGGGAAACTTGGATCCTTCCTCCTTCTCTGAAGCTGCCACTATTGGATTGCGTAATTTCTAAAGGAGATTGTGCTGCTAAGAGGGGAAGTATTATGGCTTGATGCCAGATGACGAGATACTACTCTATAATACTTATATATAATCAACAGGGTGAAGGGTTGATCCCCTCACAGGATTCCAAGCTGTAATGTTTGTAACTTCGTTCCACCTCTGAAGCTTCCACTGTTGGACTGAAAAATGTTGAAGATGACTGCGCTGCCAGAGAGGGTACAAATATTGGCCTAATGCCAGATAATACAATACTACTCTCAAGATGCTGAAATATACTCAGAAGTGAAGGGTTGATCCCACCACAGGATTCCAAGCTAAGATGCTCGGAACTTCCTTCCTCCTATGAAACCCTACTACTGGAATGCATAATTTCTACAGGTGATTGTTTTTGCATGGAGGGACAGAATGATGGCATGATGCCACATGTTGAACTGCTACTCAGAATTTACCTCTCATGAGTGGGCACTCGAAGTCCCCCAAGGATAAGGGTGGGATTTCCGCTCGGAAACACCAGTGTGCTAAACAGCACAATAGACTTAGCTAAACAGTTGAAGCGTGTAGATAGTTGCAAACGACAATACAATATCAATATTCAGAATGTCTTCTATGGTTTCATCCCTTTCCTTTTATTCTTTTGAGCCCTCACACCCTTGGCCACACACAATAATGATGTTGCACACTTGGCCACTAATGTCCATAATGACTGTGTTTTCCTCCACTATCTTCACTACCTCCATGACTGCATTGTTGATTTGGTCATCTTGACCCCATCCACATGCACTGACCCACATTCATACTAAGAAGTGGTTTATTCATCTTGACCCGATCCATATGCACTAATCCAAATTCACACTAAGAAGTGGTTTATTCCTACTAAAGGGATTTATGGGTCCCTCTACCCTCTTATTCATCTATCTTATTAACAAAAACAAAAATTAATATTCCAATTAGCTAAAAGCTAATTAGGAATATTACGGCTTTTCTTGAAGATTTAGAGTTTGATTTAATTATAAAACATGAAATCAAACATATGTTCCTCAACAAGCCTACATTTGAAAGATATACAAAGGTATATGAAGTTTTCATAAAGGTGGTAAATTTGGAAATTCCAAGTGCAAAAGGATGGGATCAGCTATGTGAAACCATGTCCAACAACATGCTAGCACAACAGCAATTTTTGGGCCACATCATCAATTGTTTCCTCAAAAATAGTGATAGATCACTCATCAGTTTTGTTTTCCTATAATTTGATACTATTTTTGTAATCAGTTTTAGATAGTTATAAGTGATAGAAACTAGTATAAATAACTCTCCATTCAAGCTATTAAGGGTTGCACCCTTGGATGAGCATTTGTAAGAAGAAGTATATGAGCTTTGATCATTAATTATAATAAAAGGATCCTGTATTTGTTTCAATCAGTTTGATCTCTTGTAAGTTTTCCAATTTTCATTACATCTTTTTTTCTGCATGTGTTTAATGTTTATGAAGATAAATAGTTAAGAAAAAGTTGTGCTTTATTCTATCTTAAATCCTTTGATGTTATTATCTATACTAGAGAATGACTTATTGAACTATCTGTTTTTATAAGTCCCTCTACATCAATTAATTATTATCATATTCATAAAGTTAAATATGTTTTGTTAAGTTGTTAAACATTGCTTGACAGTATTTCTCACTTGTGATAAATTAAACATTTAATCTGAATATTTAACTCATAATACTTTCTTACATTTTTTGCTTTCACACATGCAATATTAAATCACCGTTTGAAGTAAACCAACAACCCTTTCCTTATTAATTAATATTATATAAATTTTAAGCATGTATGTATGCAATTTATTTATACATTGGTTATCCAAAAATCCCAACTTAAAACAAACAAAATATTATAGATTCTCTAGCATAATTAATTGACCTAAAATTATCTCATAAGACAACATCAAACTAGCACCATTGTTGGCGATATGAAATTGATTTATTTTTCCCTAGGAAAAGGATACTCGTATTCCTTTAAAGGTGAATAAATGTATAGTTAGGTCAAAATATTTCACCTGGAGACTTCATTGAACCCAAGTTGGATACTTCAAGAAATACAAGGTCTCATTCTAATTCTGAGATTGTTTTACCTCTATGAGATCCAGAGAGACTGGTATGACAAGCCTCTTCAAGAAGAAGACATAAAATCCCTTCTTCTGGTCATCAACAAGGGACCACTTCAGTTCCTGATCCTTTTAGATCTAGACCTATTCCCCTAAATTCAAAATATCTACCACCTAGAGTGCATGAATTAATATCCAAAGGAGTTGATTTCCAATCTGCTTTGTTATTTCATTCATTAGAATCTTATCAACTACCCCAAGTACCTTTTGAATCCCCTACATCAAAACATGAATTGGATTTACATTTACCTAAATTCAAACCAACTGATTTCATTTCTCCTACCTCATATTCTTTTCCATCCACTTCTACACAAGCAGAAGATCTCTTTTCCCTCTATTCAAACCATTTATTTGAACACAAAGGAGAATAATAGGTCCAAAAGTTGGTTATTCGTACACCTTTAAGATATGTAAGAATATCTTCAACTTCACTTCTTCCTCCACCTTCTTTTACCCCTGTATCTTCACCTCCTTATTCAACTACTTCATCTTCTACATCTACTTGACCATCTTCTACAACCCCCACCACTGAATCTTCTTCATCTTCATCACCAGGTATGGTTAGTTTTAGACATATTTTTCAAGCAAGATATGCTTCCCTATTACTTCCAAACATACTTAATGATTTTCCTTTGGATATTTGAAACATATTCCAATATTCAATGGGGAAAATAGTCTGTCAGTTGAAGATCATTTAGCAGCATTTCTAGATTTTGCTGATAACATGAACATAAAACATGAAAATGTATATATGAGATTGTTTGTGAAATTTTTCGAAGGAAATGTTAGAATCTGGTTTAGATGATTAATATTAAATTCCATTAGATCTTGGGAAGAATTAACAACTATTTTTAAGAATCAATGTGGTGTTAAAAAGGATCGTGTCTATTTCTTGACAAAATTTAAAGAAATTATAGTGAACCAGTATCTGATTTCATCAAAATATTTAACAAAATTTATCATAATATGCCTCTTGACTATAAACCACCAGTAACAGCAGCAAAGGTTAGGTTTTCCAAAGCCTTTGAAGATGATTTTTTAGTAATGTTAAGGGAAATAACATCTCTTACCTTAGAAGACATGCAAACAAATGCTATTGAGGTTGAAGCTAATAGATCTGTTTCAGCTAAGCTTAAAGCCAAAGTTGAAAAGGCTCAAAGGAAAATGAAATCTAATCAGGAAGCTTCTTCTTCTTCTAAATCCAAAAATAAAGATAAAAAAATAGATGAAATTACACCATTACTTAGGAACCTATCAAATATGATTTTTAAAATTGAAACACAACCTAGAACAGTTCAGCAAATTGTTGCTAGACCTCAAACACAAACTCAAGGTCAATTCAAGAAGGCTCCTCAATTACAAATTCTTCAAAGACCTAGTAATGATTAGCAAATACCACCACCTTTGTTAATTGATGATCAACAGCCTGAAGATAATACTCTTTCAATCACAGAGGATATTGACAACCTTGACAATACATATTTTCAGACTGCTATTGTCCCTATCCCTCACAATCAAATGTCCCCAAGAGGATCAAGAGTATTCTCAAGTCTCTAAAGATCAAGCCTTCTAATAATTTTTAATTGTTGAATTTAACAGAAGGTATGATTTAAGAAAAAGGGAAGGTCTTGGAATGCCTCCTAAAGATCCTGTCATAATTGAACAACAGGTAAAATCTGTTGAAACTCAAACTACTACCATTCAACCATTGCATCAGCCAAATGATACTACTCAAAATGATAGAACTGTTTTGAATACTTTTAATGTTGAAAGAGGGTTAGAGAGATTCAAGATTCCCATTCCGTTGTCAGAACTTTCAAATAATCTTGGATATAAAAATCAAGTCACAAAATAGATTCAAAATGCAAGTGTAGATTCTTAAGGAGATGTTATAATTATTCAAGATGAAAAACCATCAGTAGTATTTGGTCCAAGCTCTGGCATGATAGATGAAACAATACCACCATTTTATATAACTTTAAAAGAACATGATTCATAGCTATATAATTTTATGTTAGATTATGGGGCCTCACATAATATTATGCCTAAGGTTATTATGGATCAATTAAATTTGGAAATCACTCGATCTTATCATGACCTATACACATTTGATTATAAAAGAGTACCATGTCTAGGAATTATAAAGGACTTAGTGGTAGCCCTAGCCCAAATACCAATGAAAAGTGTATTCATAGATATTGTTGTCATTGGTATTCCCCCTAAGTTTGGAATTTTTCTTTCAAGATCTTGTTGTGCTAAACTAGGAGGGAGTCTTCAGATGGATATGTCTTTTGCTACAATTCCTGTATATGGAGGAGAAAATCTTAGGTTGTATAGAGAGCTTAGATTTATTCATATTGTTTGTAAAGCAGACCAAGCCATAAATCATCCCATATATGAAATTGACCAAGATTTTTGTTGTTTCCAATTATCTTCAAATAATTCACAAAATTCCCAACTTCAAATTGAAGATGTTGTTGAAACTCCCAAAACTATCCAAACTAATATTTGGAAATTTTACTTTGATGGATCTTTTTCTAAAGATGGAGTTGGAGCTGGTGTTGTTTAATTTCACCAGAAAAAGAGAACATAACCCAATCTTGCAAACTGGATTTTGATGTCACTAATAATGTTGTAGAGTATGAAGCCTTCCTTCCAGGTTTAGAGCTAGCTAGAAGCCTTAAAGCGCAAAATATAAGTGTTTTCAGTGATTCTGAACTCATAGTTAGATTGTTAGGATATTCTGACACATAGGAAATAGTTAATTATAACTTGGTCTAGTGTAGAGTTAGGTAAAGTGTGTTTCTTTACTGTGTACATTTGTAACTTATAATCTGACGGTCACGATATGTAGTGATCTGAAGGTTCACTCTCTCCTTAGTATTACCGACACTTGATCAGTGGCTTAACACCCGATTGGTCCATGATCTCTATTTAAAGATCACGGAGGGTCATTTTTTTGGTAACCGTTTATGAGAGAAACATATGTAAATTTTCTTTTTTATATTAATAAATTGCCTGAAGTGGTCGCATTGGCTCAGGTCGTGGATTATTTCCCTCTTCGAGGGTTTTAACCATGTGATATACTGGTGTACTAATTTGTGATCTATTTGTGAGCGGTGACATTTGGTGTTTGATCTAAGGAACTTACCCTGTAAATTCCTACATGGTATCAGAGCCATTTTGAGGTCTGAATTCGTTGTTGATCCAAATCTGAAGCCAGTTTGACTGCATGCGACTGTTATTTTCCAGATCTAATATTTCTTAAAACTTTCAAGTCAGGAGAACTTCTTTTTTGTGTCCAAAGCCTCTATTACAGTGAGGAACCCCTTTCGTTTCATGCGAAAAGGTTTCTAGTTGCCCGAGTTATGTCATTTTAGATCTAAACGTATAAGAATTTTTTTTTGCAGTTTATTAATCGTTCTATTTATTTCGGTTCCCTATGTTTATTTCAGTTTACAGTTTTTTATTTTCTGGATCTATACCCTCTTCTCTGTGTATGCTCTTTTCTCTATGTTGTATGCGATCTCAGCAAATAAAAAAACTATAATAGGAAGACAGATTTTTTTTTTCTACATATGCTCTTTCCCCCGCATCTTTTTTCAATCTCGGGAAATCAGAAATAGTGAAAAAAGGATAGTTGTCAGTAAGGTTTACCGAAAATCTAACATTCTGCCGTAAGGGTTGCATTTTGTTTTTGTGTGCTCGGATTTTGTGTTTTTTTGTAGGAAAACACACACACATCGAAGAGTGAAGAAAAAACCTTCCTCCTTTCAAACAATTACAAAATCCTTTTACTAGCTCACTTGGTGTAAAGTTAGTTTATGAGAATAGAGGTCTTGGGTTCAAGTCTCTCTCTCAAGTATCTTTTTGTTAAAAAAAAATTTGTTAAGTCACTTTTTCTCATAAATCCCTTTGGCAAGTTGTCAATTTTAAAAAGAGGTTTTTTTTCAAAAGCACATGTAAAGTAACATTGCAAAAGTGACTCTCACTTATTTATAAAAGTGGGTCACATAAAGCAATTTTTTTTCTAAAGTAAGCTTATTGTATTAAGTTTGAAAAGGGGGGCGGGGAGGGAGGGGATTTTTTTTATAGTATAACTTCATCATCAACTTTTAACCTTTCACGTAACTATTTGGCATCTACAACGCATTTGTTTCAAAAAGGCATAACGTCTTCATCCAGAAGTTGTTTTCTTTTAACCAGCCTAATTTTTCGAGATCTTTCCATTGGAGAAATTAGTTCAACCCTTTTTAGATTCATTTTAAAAAAAAAATGGAAAGTGCATGTCGGGTTATTCTTAACATCACCAATTATTTCCAATGGCTATCCTACATGTTAGACTTACTTAGAAGTAAAGGGCTTTATAGAATAGCCTCATGACAAGAAACTAAACCTACCAATGGAGATAAAGCCGCTAAATGGGAAAATAAACAAGATCAAGCACGAGGGTTGATAGGAATGTCCATTGCTCAATATCTTCGATTTCATATCCAAGAAATTGACACCCTTGATGCAACTATGAAAAATCTAAATATTGTTTTTGGCATTCAAAATGAAATCAGGGCCCACCAGCTTGAAAATGAGTTGCTTACTTTGGACCCCAATAATTTCTCCTCTATTGAAGGTTTTTTGTCCAAATTCAAGACCCTTAGACTTCTTTTAGAAGGTTGTAAGGTCAAAAAGGAAGATGGTAGCCTTATTTATTCCATTCTTGCTAAGCTTGGACCCGTGTACTCTGTATTTTTTTCCACCTTCCATTCCACTAGAGAAGCCCTCATTTCTCAAGGAACAGCCTACAAGTCCCCCTATTTTGATACATTTTGCGAATATTTGATAAGAGAACAAGAAAAAATCTTACACCTTGGTCTTATCAATACTAGAAATGCTTATAAAAAAGCCTTAGCAACCCAACAACAACCATATCAAAAGAATCCCAAGAAGCAATATCGTAAAAAGTATGTTCCTAAACCAAACAAGGATCTTAAGCAATTTCAGCCGCAAACTAAAAAAGCAACTCACCAAATTGATAAGGAAAATAAAAACAAAGGGAATAAAATAGATAAACATTGCAACTTTTGTAATCGTGATTTCCATGTAGAGTCCAAATGCTTTAAGAATATGGAAGCCTTGGAAGCAACAATGAAGAAGCGCCACATCAATTTGGAGAACTCTGTAACTTCATCTTCAGGAATGGAAATTTCTGCTTGTGGTTGTCAAGCATCTAGTTATGCATTAAATGTATCTTCTTCTTCTCATTCTCATGAGTGGCTCATTGATTCTAGAGATTCTTACCACATGGCCAAAATTAAATCCATGTTTTCTTCTTTAAATGACTGTAACGCCAAACATATTTATGTTGGTGATGATAGATCTCTTAGTGTTGTAGGATCTGGCACCATTCATCTAGATAATGGTCAGTTTAATGATGTACTATGTATTCCAACCTTTTCATGCAACCTTCTATCTGTTTATCAGATAACTCATTCAGGTGAAGGGAAAACGGTAGAATTCTCACCTCATGATGTTTTAATCAAGGACCTCAAAGATCTTAGACATATTTTAGCTAATGCCATTGTTGATGATTCCATAAGGTTGTATAAGTTTGACAACTTTTGGTCATCATGTCTTCCCTCCATTTTTGTTGCTCATAATGATAAAGTGAGAAAACTTTGGCATGAGCGATTTGGTCACTTAAGATATCGCTATTTTCAAACTCTATGTAAAGAAAATATGGTGACAGGTCTTCCTATGGTATCTTGTTGAGATGGTGTTTGCATTGGATGTGTACTCGGAAAACATCATCGAGATAGATTTGACAAACGTGCCTCTTGGCACGCTTCAGCTCCTTTGCAACGTGTGCACGGTGATTTATCTGGTCCACTTCCTATTTTTTCTTTCTCTGGTTGCAAGTACTTCTTAAATTTCATTTATGATTTTTCTAGACGCACTTAGGTATACTTCTTAAAACTCAAGAGTGAATTTTTTAACATGTTCTTGGCCTTTAAGGCCTTTTATGAGAAACAATCTGGACATCAAATTCTTAATTTAAGATCAGACAATGGAGGAGAATATGTTAATAAAAAATTTATCAACTTTTGCACTTTGCATGGCATTCAATTGCAACATACATTTCCATATACTCCACAAAAAAATGGTGTCGTTGAAAGGAAGAATCACACCTTAAAATTAAATGGCTAATTGTATGCGTCAATCTAAAGGACTTAGTCTCAATATTTGGGAAGAAGAAATTAACTGTGCAAATTACATAGTAAATCGTACTCCTACTAAGGTTTTAAGGAATATAACTCAAGAAGAAGCTTGGAGCTCAATCAAACTATATTTAAGTAACTTTCATGTTTTTGGAAGTGATGCTTAGACCCATATTCCAGATGTGAAACATAAAGCCTTAGAACCTAAGAGTGAAAAATGCATTTTTGTTGGATATTATGAAGATGTCAAAGGATATAGACTTATTCAACCAAAATCCAAAAATATAATCATTAGAAGAGATGTAAAATTTGATGAAAATATATCGGCCTGTGAGCCTAGTTCGGCGGGTGTGCCACCTTTGGCCTACGACCCTGATTCAACATATGTGCCACCTCTCTCTATCTCTTCTATTTTTTATACCATTCCTTCTAGTTCAAATGATGATAGCCAGGATGAAAATCCTCCTCCACCTCTTGAAGATATTCCTTCAACTCCACAGCTTCCAAGATGGGTCTGCTCTACTTGGAATGCAGCATGTTCTCTTGTAGGTGACCCTGTAGATCGACAATGTACATGTTCTCAATTCAAAAGAGCCTCTTCCTTATTGGCTCAAGTTCCAAAAAATCTTGATCTAGACACCTTTGAATAAGCTTCAGGTCATCAAAATTGGGATGAATCTATGAATGAAGAATATTGTTCCTTATTGGTAAATGATACTTGGGATCTTGTTCCTCTTCCAAAAGGAAGAAAACTTGTCAGATGCAAATGGGTTTACAAAGCAAAGTTTGGATCAGATGGAAAAGTGGATAGACAAAAAGATTGTCTTGTTTCTAAAGGATTTTCATAAGTTTAAGGCATTGACTATACTAAAACCTTCTCCCCTACTGCCAAAATGAATTCTATCTACCTTTTTCTTTCCCTTGCTACCTCCTTTAAATGGGAAGTCCATCAGATGGATGTTAAATCTGTCTTCTTACATGGATATTTACATGAAGAATTATACATGGAACAACCCCCTGGCTTTATCAAAAACAACTATAGCCTTGTTTTTTGCTTTAGGAAGTCGCTCTATGGTCTCAAACAAGCTCCTCGGGCTTGGTATGCTAAAATGGATAGATTTCTAGTAGATAATGGCTTTTCTAGGTGTCATTCTGACAACATTGTCTACACCAAGAAAGTGGGTAAGTCCTTCACCATCCTTGTTCTTTATGTTGATGATATTATCCTTACGGGTATTGATCTAAACCATATAAACCATGTGAAGTCTAGCCTCAAAGATAAATTTGAAATGACAGACTTAGGGCACTTGTATTATTTCCTTGGTCTTCAAGTCTTGCAATCCAAAGAAGGTATTACCCTTTCTCAGTCCAAGTATGCTTGTGATCTTCTACGCCACTTTCACATGGAAGACGGTAAGCCAGCTCCTTCTCTCTTTTAGTCTAGTGTCAAGCTTTCAGTCACTTGTACTACCCCTGAAGTTGAAGCTACCTTATACCGTCAACTTGTTGGTAAAATTTTGTATCTAACCCATACCCATCCTAACCTTTCCTTTGTCATTGGTATTGTTTCTTGATTTATGCACCAACCTCATTAAATTCACTGGAAAACAGCTAAAATAATAATTCAATAAATTTGAGGTATATTTCAGTTCGGGATTCATTACAGTGCAGGAGCATCTCCATTGTTGATTGGTTTCACTAATTCTGATTAGGTTGGTGACCCTGATGATCGAAAGTCCACTGCAAGATATGTATTCACTCTTGGTTCAGGACCTATTACTTGGTATTATAAGAAAAAAAGTGCCATCTCTCTTTCTTCGGAAAAAGTAGAGTATCGTGGTGCAGTTGAAGCCAGCAAGAAAGCCATGTGGCTTCGTCAGATCCTGTCTGAATTTGGTCTTCGTCAGTAGCATCCAACTACACTTTGGTGTGATAATCAGAGTGCCATTCAACTATGCAAAGATCCAATTCAGCATCAGCATATGAAACACATTGAGCTTCGTATACACTTCATCAGAAAGCTCATTCATGGTCGTGTTCTTTAAGTATAGTATTGTTCAACCAATGATCAAGTTGTCTATATCTTTACAAAGGCTCTCACAAAAGAGAAGTTTACCAAAATTCGATCTATTCTTGGAGTTCAGGAAAGTTATCATTAAGGGGGGATAGGCTCTAATGCCTCCTTCCTTCTCCTATTGTGTCACCTTTGTAAATCCTTCAATCCTATCCCAATTTGTTCTTAAGCAGAGATGTTAGGATATTTTGACACATAGGAAATAGTCTCATTTTGTGTCACCTTTGTAAATCCTTCAATCCTATCCCAAGTTGTTCTTAAGGGGAGATGTTAGGATATTCTGACACATAAAAAATAGTTAAGTATAACTTGGTCTCGTGTAGATTTAGGTAAAGTGTGTTTCTTTACTATGTAAATTTGTAACTTATAATTCGACAGTGACGATATGTAGTGATCTGACAGTTCACTCTCTCCTCGGTATTTCCGACACTTGATTCATGGATTAACACTTGATTGGTCTATGATCTCTATTTAAAGAGCATGGAGGGTCATTTTTCTGGTAACCGTTCATGAGAGAAACATATGTAAATTTTCTTTTTTATATTAATAAATTGCTTGAAGTGGTTGCTTTGGCTCAAGTCATGGATTGTTTCTCTCTTTGAGGGTTTTAACCATGTGTTATATTGGTGTACTAATTTGTGATATTTTTGTGAGTGGTGACCTTTGTTGTTTGATCTAAGGAACTTACCCTGTAAATTCCTACATAGACGGGTTAGGAATCTTTGCCAAACAAAGCATTTTGGGCTTAGGTATTACAGAAATGAGGTTTGGGATTCAGTGGAAAATTTCTTTCATGCATTCAATATTACTATTATCCCTAGAAATGAGAACATTCATGTAGACTCATTAGTTTCTTTTGCAAGCTCTTTCAATATCCTAGACCAAATACAAGTCAAATATCAAATCCAAGTCAAATATAGGCCATCTATTCCTGACAATCTAAAATACTAGAAAATATTTGAAGATGATGAACAACTTAAATCTTTTCTACAGGTCATTGATGAATTCTATGTTTTGCAAATTGAACAAGCTCAATCAGACATGAATGAACTTACTAAAGAAAATTAAAACTATGAGTTAAATTCAAAAATGGTTGACCATAATATCATCAACTGTCAAACAATTTTATTCCTAAAGGCCTAGCCCCTTTAGAAAAGTTATTTGACCAAAATGATGTCCCTAGAAATCCACTTTAAATTTCACCTGAGGAGGATATTTAAGACTCTAACATTGGGACAGACGAAGACATTAAGAACATTAAAATTTGTGCATCTCTACCTTCAGAAGTTAAAACTGAATATCTGAAACTTCTTAAAAACTATAAGAATGTTTTTTATTTGTCTTATGTTGAATTGAAAACTTATGATACATCTCTCATAGAAAATAAAATTCCACTAAAACCTGAAGCAAAACCTTACAAACAAAAACTAAGAAGAATTAATCCAGTCTTTATTCCTACTATAGAGAAAGAACTTAAGAAGTTACTTGATTCCCATATCATTTTTCCCTTAAGATACTCAGATTGGGTAGCTAATTTAGTTCCTCTTAGAAATAATAATGGGGAAATCAGACTTTTTGTAGACTTAAGGAACCTAAATAAGTCATCCCTAAAAGACAACTACCCATTACCCGAGATGGACCAGTTGCTCTAAAAAGTTTCGAGTGTTAATATACTTTCCATGCTTGATGGTTTTTTCGGGTATAAAAAATAATGGTGAGTCCAGAAGATAGAGAGAAGGCTACTTTTACCACTCCTTGGGGCACATTCATTGTAATATTCCTTTTTTTGGTGTCACCTATGACAAGGCTAGAATGGACTTCTAGAGTTAGAAGCAGACCAGTCACAGGTACAATTTGGTGTCATCAGTGGGCCCAGGGGCTTTCTGGAGGAGTTTTGAGGAGTTTCTATGTGGTTGGGTGGCATTCGCTTGATATATTCCATCATCCGAGTAGTTTGGCTTTCGTTCCGGTGCATTCTGACAACTTTCAGAAATTTGAGTTATTTTTGGGCTTAACTCAACTGATTACGCTTAAGGTGGCATTCCAGGAGGAATACATGATGGAAAACTTTAGTGTAATAGCTCATTGGAACCGAGACGAGGATACCTATATGGTGGGATGGTTGGACACGGGTTTTAGTGACCAAAGGAGACATGGTAGCCGATTTACTCTTTTCTACATTAAAAATGAATATTTTAATAAGAGGGAAAAGTGCACCATGAATAAAATAATGCTCTAGAAGGCTCTAAGAGATCTATAAAATAAAGGGAGGAGGCCATTGAGGGATATCTTTGGATCATACCATTTTATTGTATGAGGGGTGTGAGACGTGGTTCTCTACTTCAGCTGTAGCCCCAAGACGGAAACCCTCGGGTGATTTGTGAGTGTTAGACGAAAACCCAACTCTCTTGAGGAGACTTCCCTCAGAAGTTTAACAGAGCTTTAGGGATTGGTGTGAGGATCATTCAGATCTTCAACTTGTGCTTCACCATCTTCAGTGGGTTCAATGACAGTTGTTGCCAGAGGGAGAGTGCAACAGTTCATTTTTTAGGCCAGCACAGTGCAGCAACTCATCTTGGTGGCCAGTTCTCCATCTCAGCTATTTCCTTGGATCAAATGTGTTTGTAACCCCATTTATTATCTATAATAAAATTTTGAGATTCTTACTATTTTATGTGTTGATAAATTGCAGTGCTTATGTGTTTATTTTACATGGCAATCTTTTGTTGAGTAAATAGTGATTTTACGGCATATTGTGGAGATTAGTTATTTTTATGCATTTTTAATTAAAATATCCCATCCGGGATATTACAGTGGCATCAAAGCTTCAATCTTGGATCAGCCTGCGGGTTTCCAGTTCTCAGTTGGAGCTATTTTGGTTAGAAGGGCCTACGCAGTCATTGGAGGAGGCTCATTTGTGGGAGCTGCATTGGTGGGATTTTAGATCTGGGGTGTTGGGAAATATATAGGATTGCATATAAGGAGTTTGACTGGGATTTTGGAGAGCAGTGAATGACAGTAGCAGCTGCAGTGCCAGAAAACGAAATTGGAAGAGGGCCAAACTATAAAGGGTCATATTTTTAAGGTTGGAATTAGAAGAAACCCTTTCTAGGTTTTTCTGGGTTTTGGGCAAGGATCACCTTCCCAAATTCCTAGAATTTTCTGACTAGTTTTCAGTGGGTAAATCATATGCCGAAGTCAGGAATCAATGTAGTCTTGGAACAACAGTGCAGTTTCTGGAGGAGCTTTCTATTGGAGTGGTTATATTTTCTTTCACTCATCACCTGGTTCTTGTAGCTTGCCTTGTGCAAGTCCATCTAAACCACTGTTACTTCCATATATTTTGTTGAAACAATGAAGTTTTTAAAACAACTCCTAAATCAACATAGCAGTGCTTCAGTGGGTTGTGATCTAAACCAAAGACCAAAAATATTAAACAATGCAGAAGTTATTTCCTTGAAACAAAACAACAGACCCTTCTCCAAGGAGTTACATAATTTGCTCCAACAAAGGCACCTGAGGAATTTACAAAAGGAGAGAGAAGTGGTAAATTGTCTTTATGCACTTGGGATGGACTTAAAGAGCGGAAGATCAGAAAATGACTTTCCCATGTTGGAGAAACTATAATCTTGCCTTCTAAAGGTAGAGAAATATGATTGGAGTTTAAATTGGGCTTTGGAGCCATCTATGCTTGCATTGGTACAAGCTAGATTCTTGGAACATCCAAGTGAGAGATTCAAGCTTATAGCTGCCTCTTGTTTCAATGATATTTTGAGGATAACCGCACCCTTCCCTCCCTACAATGATGACATTATGAAAATAATTTTCAGACTAATAGCAGGAACCTTTCGGGATTTGGACAACTATGCAGGCTCTACATTTGGGAGGAAGCTTAAGGTTTTTAGAAGTCATGGCCATGACCCGGACTTATGAGATCATGTTTGACTTTGAGTGTGAAGGCTTGATTCTGCAGATGTTCCAATGCTTCTTCAGCATTAGGAGACATCATTCTGACACATTCATAGCACACATGCAGTCCATCCTGTCGTCATGTCTGGGAGTTCGTGAGGCCATTTGTTGGGAGTTGCACACTAGGTTGCTGAGCATTTGGAGGAGAGAGCAGTTGGTCTCACCTGCTACTTATGAACTAGCCCAAGGGTTAGTTGAGCAGAACATTGAGATTTTCAGGAGACAGTTGACCAGGGAGGATTTGTTCCAGTTTGGTGGATCAGGCAGCAGAAATGAGTTGAGGAGGAAGGGACTTTGATTCATTTTCAAAGAACCTTAGGAGCCTGATCACTCATGTTTGAGAGATGCAGATGAGGTGGTAGAGGTAGAGCAGGTATACGTTCCTTCTATATGCCAGGATGAGGACTCTTCTTCTGATGAGTCCATAGGATCAATTGAGGATGCTTATAGGGAGAGAGAGTATTCATGCAGAGATGATGACCATAGGTCGGAGCTGTATTCCAATGTGTAGGCTGAGCAGTCAAGGGACTCTACAGGAGATACTCTAGGTGATGAGTCACTTGTGACGATTCAGCGAGAGCAGGATATGATGGAGCCTGAGCCAGCAGAGGAGGATACTATGCACATCATGCATGATAGTCCTTTGAGGGAGAGCCAGATGGAGGCTTTGAGTCTATGAGGCTAACCTTGGGGTTAGCCACTAAGGAGGAGAAGTAAGATGCACAGACACTAAGCACTTTGACAGCAGTTACAAAACCATATCCTCTAGAGATGTTGAAGGTTGATGGGATAGTTCTACAGGGGGCTAGGGGACAGCAGGAGCATTACATTCCGATGAGAGGGATGAGCTATTGGAGATGGTGGAGCATCCATCTTTGGGCCGACACATTGATAAGGTGCAGATAGATGTACATGCAGTCGGCAGAGCTGCAGTAATTTCGGTGAGTAGCACTCTCTAGGAGTACATCGATGAGGCTTGCAACATATCTTGCCCACTTTGACCCATTATAGAGAGAGGGGCTTCCTTCTACCGACAGCTTTCGTTGGAAAATAGGGCAGAGCAGTGTGAGTTGATTACGAGCTGGCAACAACACTCCAGGCGTGTTCCATGTGTAGTGGTTGCTACATTGTATTCTTCTTCCAGGATGGATTGGCGGGAGATCATGAGTTGGTACCCTCTTTATGGTACAATATTCTTCGTAGGGAGCACAGCGGAGCAAGGGCCCTTAGATATGACAAATGATACAAATTCCAGTTGGCAGTGGGGCACAAATCGACATTTCTTCAGCATCCCATCCCAGTTTCAGGAGAGCAAGATCAGCATTGGATTTAGTCAGGGGTTGGATAGGAGAGAGGTGATGAGTTGGTACAAAGTTGGTGGGGCAACTTACACCATCATAGATACAGCGCAGCAGGAGATGTGGTCTTCACCTCTTAGAGAATCAGTTATAGCCAGAGGCAGTGCGCAGTCCAAGTCGTGGGACTTGGGCGATGATTAGCCATCATGGCATGGAGATCTGGGAGGATTGTTTGATGACAGGTATAGTGAGAGTTCAATTAGGGGTCCCGGCATTGAGGGGTCTATTCCGGGTGGCTTGACATAGGCACATAGTAGCACTAAGAGGTTTGTATGGGATCTGGGCATTAGGTCTCAGTTGCATCCGGCTAACAGAGTGGCCCACATATTTGGATTGGTTGAGGGCAAGCAATATTGGGGTGGAAGGTCTGTAATATTCCTTTTTTTTGTGTCACCTATGACAGGGCTAGGATGGACTTCCAGAGTTAGAAGCAGACCAGTCACAGGTACAATATGGTGTCATCAGCGGGCCCAGGGGATTTTTGGAGGAGTTTTGAGGAGTTTCTATGCGTTCGGGTGGCATTCACTTGATATATTCCATCATCCAAGTAGTTTGGCTTTCGTTCCAGTGCATTTCGATAACTTTTAGAAATTTGAGTTATTTCTGGGCTTAACTCAGCTGATTATGCTCAAGGTGGCATTCTGAGAGGAATACATGATGGAACACCTTATTGTAATAGCTCATTGGAACCGGGATAAGTATACATATATGGTGGGATGGTTGGACATGGGTTTCAGTGACCAAAGGATACATGGTAGCTGATTTACTCTTTTCTACATTAAAAATGAATATTTTAATAAGAGGGAAAAGTGCACCATGAATAAAATAATAATAAAATAATGCTCTAGAAGGCTCTAAGAGATCTATAAAATAAAGGGAGGAGGCAATTGAGGGATATCTTTGGATCATATCATTTTATTGTATGAAGGGTGTGAGACGTGGTTCTCTACTTCAGCCGTAGCCCCGGGATGAAAACCCTCGGGTGATTTATGAGTGTTGGACGAAAACCCAACTCTCTTGAGGAGACTTCACTCAGAAGTTTCGCAGAGCTTTATGGATTGGTGTGAGGATCATCCAGATATTCAACTTGTGCTTCATCATCTTCAGTGGGTTCAATGACAGCTGTTGCCAGAGGGAGAGTGCAGTAGTTCATTTTTGAGGCCAGTGCAGTGCAGCAGCTCATCTTGGTGGCTAGTTCTCTGTCTCAACTCTTTCTTTCGGTCAGATGTATTTGTAACCCAATTTATTATCTATAATAAAATGTTGAGATTCTTCCTATTTGATGTGTTGATAGATTGCAATGCTTATGTGTTTATTTTACATGGAAATATTTTGTTGAGTAAATAGTGATTTTACGGCATATTGTGGAGATTAGTTATTTTTCTGCATTTTTAATTAAAATATCCCATTCGGGATATTACATTCATGTATGCCAGAATTCCATTTGGATTAACAAATTTTGGAGCAACATTTCAAAGAGCTATGGACTTAGATTTTGTGGGTAATAAAAACAAGTTTTTTGTTATATATCTTGATGATATTATTGTCTTTTCTAACTCAGAACAAAAACATTTAAAACACTTGATGAAATTTTTTGATAGGTGTAGAAAATTCGAGATATCTCTCAACCCCAATAAATATGTGTTTGCTATCAAACAAGGAAAGTTGTTTGGTCACATCATTTCAAAGGAAGGAGTGTTGATTGATCCTAAAAGAGTATCAGTAATTCAATCACTTTCATTTCCAAGGAATAAGGACATCCAAGCTTTTCTTGGAAAAAATAACTTCTTGAGGAGATTCATTCCTAACTATGCTGAAATAGTTAAAGATATCACTGATATGCTTTAAAATAACCATGAATTTAAATGGACTATCCCTGTTAGATATGATTTTAATCAGATTAAAAAGGCCATCTCTAAAGCACCAACTTTAGCTAGCCCCAATTATTTTGAGCCATTTAGCATATTAACCTTTACCTCTGAAACTACTTTAGCTGCTATCCTTTTACAGAAAAATGAAGATGGTGATGATCAACCTATAGCCTTTTTCAGTAAATTCATGAGAGATGCAAAACTTAAGTATGACATTATTGAAAAGCAAGCTTACTCTCTAGTTCAGGCCTTAAAATATTTCAGAATTTACATCCTCCACTCAACCATTATTGCTTATGTTCCTAACAGTGTTTTAAAAAAATTTCTCACTCAACCAGACATTGATGAGAGAAGAGGAAGATGGATCACCCAAATCCTCGAGTTTGATCTCAGTATCAAAACCACTAAGTTAGTAAAAGGTCAAGGTTTAGCCAAATTTTTAGCTGAATCCGATTGCAAAGTCTTAGGAATAAATTTTGTTTTTGAAGTTTCAGAGAAGAATACACAAGAACCTTCTTCCAATTCTCATGGGTAGAATCCAAAAGAACCTTCCTTAAATGCATAAGGGGAGAATCCACAAGAACCTTCCCAGGATTCTGAAGGGAATAACACACAAGAACCTTCATCTTCAAACCAAATTTTCCATGTTCATATTGATGAAAATTTTCTACTATCAGATTGGTATTAAGATATTGTACATTTTTTGATCAACTTTGAGTGTCCTAGTCAATTTTCAAGAAATCAATGTAAGACACTCAAGTTAAAATCTGTAAAGTATTGTATCATAACTGAAAAGTTGTAATGGAAGGATCCTCTCAACATCCTTTTATTTTGCTTGACAGAAAGTGAAACAGAAGGAATCATTTAGCAGTTTCATGCAGGGTTATGTGGAGGAAACTATGCCTAGAGAGCCACAGGATACAAAATACTAAGGGCATGATTCTATTGGCCTACTATGTTTCCACAAGTAGGATAAAATGTTAGAATTTTCCTTCCATGTTAGATGTTTACTGGAAAGAAAAAACTTGCAGACCTTCCACTAGTTCCAGTGTTAGTTTCAGCACCCTTCTTACGGTGGGGATTGGATTTTATAGGAGAAATTCATCCAGCATCAAGTAATCAGCACAGATGGATTTTAACTGTCGCAAAATACTTGATCAAATGGGTGTATGCAATTCCAATCAGAAATTCCACAAATATTGTAGTGATTTAATTCATTGAAGAAAACATTTTGTCCATATTTGGATGTCCTCAATAGATAGTAATTGATAATACAATAACATTTAGTAGTTTAAAAATGATTGAGTTCTATCAGAAGTATCAAATTTTACTACAACATTCTACTCACTATCCACAAGTAAATGGTCTTGCAGAGTCATCAAACAAGAGCCTGGTCAAGGTAATTAAAAATACTTTACAAGATCATAAGATGTAATATTCCCAAAAATTAGATTTTTATCTAAATTGAATATTATAGTTGATTTTATCCTAGATAGGTAAATAAAGGGGTAAGAAGGAAGAATAACACTCCTCATGTGAAAGGAGGAATAATAAAGCAGTTGATTCGAGCACCACATGGTGTGAACAGGATTGGATCATGTTTGATCTAGTCATTTTGACCAAGCCCACATGCACTGTCTAGATACAATGTATCTCCTTGATGGACTGCGCAGTTTTAGATAAGGATCACTTGCATGAGTTGGGAGGCACATGTGGATGGGACCCATTGTGGAGAGGAGCACTTGCTATATATGAAGAGGAGGATATCCATTGTCATTCATGCTTGATTATTATTTTCTTTGGTATGTTGAGACTATGCTCCTCTTGCTGTTTAGCAAGGGTGTAGTGCTGCATAGCACAAGGGTGTTCCCAGTCAGGAATCCCTACCTCGTCCTCAAGGAAGGAGAGGTTCTAGAGCTACATTTCCTCATTCTGGCATTTGGCCAAAGCTACCTCCTTCAGTCACAGTGTTATTCCTGGAGCAGGATAACTTTGTGCTGCAGGGTGCAGCAACAGAGGATCTCTTGAGTCAATCCTTGGATTGTTTTCCAGTGGAGGGCTTGGCTATATATTGGAGGATTAGAGAGGAGGTCTCCCTAGCTTATTTTCATATCATTGGAATCATTCCAACCACACATATTCTCTCACAGCGCAGTCTCCAGCTAGATCTACGTTATTTTGCAGGCAGTTGTTGGGAGGGTCATTTGAGCTCATCAAGAGGGGTTGCTTCTGAGTAAAGGGATCAACATTTTGATTAGATACACTATCAGAGGAGGGAATCATCATTTTAGATCTACTACAGCATCATTTCATATTTTGATTCAGTTGCAGTGACAAGCTAATTGTCACATTGTACATTCTCCGGCATTTCTAGCAATCTCTCCTAGATTGGCTAGAAATAATGTATTGGAGCCCATTATTCTTTTCTTGGGAATTTATTTGTATATTTCAGCCATATTCCATGTATTCACATCTACATCAGCATCTACACTTATATATACTGCACAGTCACTGCTCTCCGACATTTTGTATAACTGTAGCGTCTCATGTATTTCATGTTCTAGCCATTGGAGATTGATTCCCATTGCTTGAGTGGCTTGTCCCTCAAGATATTTATGTATGTTTTTTCTGATATATTAATGAACATTATGGCTGAATTATATTCCTCTATTGACATGTTCGTATTTGCAGAATTTAATGATTATGTTCATATATTGTTGTAGCTCACTCTTTGAGCGCTTTTCTGAGATACTGAGTGGTGGGAGATCTGTTTAACCTACCTTGAGGGATTTATTTGAGCTCTAGTCCTGGAAGTGTAATATATGATGTGATAACTAAGGGATACAAGTCCCCTTCCATCTTATTTTTCATTATCCTCCTTATACAGCATCCCTTTGGACCATATTGCAGAAATTCCTAAAAAAGGGATATTACAGTGGTATCAGAGCATCAATATTGGCTCAGCCTATGCATCCAAGATAATATGCCATTAGAAAGAGAAGCTCCTCACATAGAATATGATTTTTACAAAGGAAACAAGAAAAGAGGAATGACAGAAGAGGATATCTCCCTGCTTCTTTTCCAAACTATGGAAGTTATTATAGAAGATCTCAAGGAGATAGAAAGGGAGAATTGCATAAAGTTTCTGAGAGGGTTTCAAGATGAAGCAAGCCCTAGCTATTATCATGATGGGTGTGGGAATCCAGCCATGCATGCATATCCATAGTGCATTTCATTTCCCACTTGCACTGCAGGGAGAATGGAGGAAAAAGAGAGGCCATTGGAGGAGCAGCATTGCAACTCAAAGGTATGGCTCATGGTTGGTGGTTTGAAATTTTTTTTCATATTATCATGAAAATGTAAAATCATATGATGAATTCACTAATGGATTGGTGAGGGAATTTGATATAAATCACTTTGAAACATCATGTATCAAAACCTCAAACACTTTGCATGCATTGGAGGGAACCATGAAACAAACTCCATTCCATATTTCTGAAGGGGATGAAAACATGTATAATGGCTTGCTAAGGACACGATCCCCATTTTTTGAAGGACCCTCTTCCATTTATGAAGACATGGAGGTACTTCGTTCAATAGATGACCAAGATCTAGGGTCTCCCCTTGATGATGAGGTATTCTCAATTATTAATGGGGAGGATGAGCATAAGAGATCTAAAATCGTTGTCCCTTTGGGAGGAGATCCATCACCACATGGAGGTGAGAAGGGAGTCATTTCTTCCACTAGAGGATCCCTTGTATCTTTACAAGGAGTCCCAAATAATTCAACATGTGGGAACCAAGGCACAATTCCGGAGCCATATGTAGCAGTTTTTGGGGATTGTGAGATGGAGGAGGAAGAGAAGGATCAACATCAGGGGATGATACACCCTTATCTATTCTGGGGAGTTTTTGCACAAGAGAATGAGGTTGTACTGCGCAGTGAAGAGAGCGAAAAATCAGTCCACTCACATATATAGTCCACTTCTGAACTAGATGTCTCACTATATGGAGGAATTCCACCTGGGAGGCCCCCTGATCTAGAGTTGATGAGGGACATATTGTCATTTAGTTCACCACTCTTGGATTCTGAAGAGGTGAAGACTTTGGAGGATTCCAGCACAGTGCAAAGAGTTTGGGATAGACTCAAGGAGGAGGGAGACACTCTCTTATTTTCAGCATCACCCACTCTCATTTCCCATACTACGCTGACAGAGATTGCTGCAGGGATGGAGGATAGCATCTTCATGATGCAAGATGACTACTCCACAGATTTGGAGGGATAGAGGATACTTCCTTTGAGGAAGGACTCTTTCATACATGGGAGTGGATGGAGGCCACTCATGCCTACTTTGGTCGAGCTTGGGAGATCCCTTTTGGATGACAGCCTCTCATGGGAGGCCAACTTCCAAAGGTCACCATTACTATTGGAGCATGAGCAGCTGCATGATGGGAATGGCAGCATTTTGAAGGATAAATTTGGCATGGGGGATGTCAAAGTAGCGGGCAGCAGTGTGAGGGGAGCTTCACATGCTAGATCACCAGCGATGTCTCTAAGGATGATTGATCCATATAGGAGATCTCAGCTCTTGGTAGAGTACTCCAAGGATCTTGCTGCATGCATGATTCTTGATGACCCGAGTGGAGAGGACAGATACATGGTGGATGATATGGTCATCTATTGTTATGGAAAAATCTTCTTGAATAGGGCTTCTAGTCTCAAGGAGAAACTACTACATGCAGCTTATGAGGACTTCCTAGTTGTGCACCTTGATGCATATCTTGTTGTGTTAGGGGAGTTCACTTGGGAGGGCATCCAACAAGACATATATCATCATATGGAGATATGCATATCCCGGATGGTGATTGAGAGGATAGCACAGCCACCTTCCTACTCATTGGGAGTGAGGGAGCTTTTTCAGTTGATCCATTTCAGCTCAAGGCCTTAAGTACATAGTAGAGAAGCTATAATTTCACATTGTGCTTTGTACTTCTTTACTTTATATGAGCAGCATATTTTACCAAGGAGGTGTTAGCCATCAGTAAATTTTGCCATAAGAAAATGATGGCTAAAACAGTCCTTGAGACTTCAAGAGATCATTTTCATAGAAAATCATTCATTATTGAAGGTTGTTGTTCTCTAATTGTTGTTCCTTAACTATTGTGCCTTAAAAAGAGTGTATTTCCCTCCAAAAATCCAACAAGAAATCTGTTGTTCCCTTCAAAATTGTTTCCTAAACAACCCCTTTTCATCATTTCATTCACTCATTGTGACCCTTTTTTGCCCTCATTTTCCTCTGAAAAATCTCCTTTTCTCTTTTCCATTTACCCTCCATTCCCCTAAAAAAACCTTCAAAATCCCTTTTTTTAACCTCTAAATCCTTTTAATGGTTTAAAACCCTTCCTTTTTCACTCTATCAGAACTGGAAAAACCCCAAAAAATCCATTGAAAACACAAAAAACCCACTTATTTTGTTTTTTGTTAAAACATAGAGGCCTTAAGCCCTTTGGGTTTGAGCCCTAGCCCCTTCCACCATATAACCTATGCCTGTGACCAAGCGCTAGCCCCATCGCATCGGGCATTCTCATCGCATCGCCATTTCCACTAAAAGCCTGCATTTTATTTATAAACCTTCCCCCACCAATGCGATAAGCTCTCCCCTCCTCCACCCTTGGTCATCTTTCCCCTCCACATGACCATTGCCCAGCGCTAAGTCCTTAACCCCCTAGCCCTTATTTTCTTCACCCCCGGTTATGTGTTCTCACATAAAACCGTGCCTTTTTCCTAACCCCTTAAAGCCCATGCATTTCCCTTCCTCCCTTTTCCTCTTTTCCCTCATCCCCGCCTTGCCACTTTACAAAGTAATCCCAACCGTTGATCTTTAAAAATCAACATCTATCAGGCCTCTTTTCCCATCCTTTGTTCGCCTGCCCCCTACCTATTCCTCCATCCTCTGCATCAAATCCACATTGTAGATCTTATAGATCTAACGGTTCTCATCAAACCCGACAACCCAACTCCGTCGAGGCCTACCATCCACTACATAAAGCGCCCATCCAATCACACGCTGCCACCTATCTTCCACTAGAGCTCCCGCCCGCGCACCTTTCCTATCATGCCTGATCTGCATTGTCATATCTCTCCCCCCTCATCCGACGGTTGTCATCGCATATCGCGCAATTTCGTTGTTCGAAGTTTAACATTCCAAAGTCACGCGATACCGGCGGTATTAAAAAGGCCACATGGCGCGATACAATTGGATCGCGTTCGATTCATCGAAAACCACTTACCACTTAAATTGAATGCCAAAACCATTTGCGGTATTTCCAAACCCGCTTTTGTCCATTTCGAGCCAAAGTCATTTTTAAACTAGGTTTTTGCGTGTTTTCTCCACAAAGCCTCCTCCACCTGCATTTTTTCTCCTCACTGCACTTTCCACTTTCACCCAAACTCTATAAATCAGCTTAGCCAACGCAAGCAGGGTTTTATTAATGTTTTGTTTGTCTTATGCAGGTTTGATGGCGTTTTAAAGGTAAAAACCCTTCCCACTGTCTATGAAGGGGCAGGGTCAAATATCACCACATGTTGAAGACCAAAACACAAATAAAAAGAGTTTATAGGCTTTGTTTCACGTTTAATCAGTGCTTTATGAGCATTGTTTATACTATCAAACCCTCATCGCACCCAAAAGAAACCCTGCATACAACAAAACAAAGAAGAATCACTGAAGTAAGATTAAAAGCCAAAGGAACAGACAATAAAGGCTGAAGATTTAAATATTGCAGAAGTTCCGATGCAAAATATCGAAGGTTGAAAAGTTCAATCCTATGGTTTCAAAGTTAAAACATGTTTAAAAGTAAAAATAATCAGCAAAGGGCCAAAGACTACTTAATCATACAAATAAAGGACTTAAGCAGTGTTCAAAGTGCCAGATCAGCACAAATAAGTGAACGAGCCTCCAAATGCCACATCATAGAGGCTATAAATCCTCAAAATACCACCTGCCAGCTGATTTCATCTAAAAGAGTGCATATTAATTGCACAGTCAGGGATATTTTAAAAGGCAGCTCAACATTAACTTCCAACCTACCAAAAACCCTCAAAGTCAACAAAAGTGACTAAAGGTGATGAAACTTAATGTAAAATTGATTAAAACAGAGATGAGCTTTCGAAATATTCTCCCTTAGGCCTCCCAAAGGTCAATAAACCATTACTATGTATTAATTGAGCAAATGAACCCTTATTACACTCCACCTCCTCATTCTTCTATAAATACTTATGTAGAAGACAGTATAGAGGTTGGTCTTTTAATACTCTTTAATTGTAAATATCTTTTTAGGCTGTTGAAGCTATGTATTGTAATAGAAGAAAGATAGGTTGAGAAAAGAAGTTTGAAGCTATAAAGACCCACTCGACTTGAAGATTGTAACTAGTTTCAACATCAAATACACAAACTTATTTATGGGATCCTGGTCTATGTCAATGGTGATGTGTTTCACACTGTAATTGTTATTTTCTTTATGTTTTCATTCTGTCCACTTTTCTCTGATAAAGAACATCAAATATAGATTAGGATTTACTTCTAAAGTACCCTAAATATCACTGATAAATATTTATCCTTTATGTTTTATGTTGATTGTTAATTTGAAGGTAATTCAATAGAGTATAACTAGTGAAGTGTTGGTAAGCCCATACTACCTAAGTACAACTTGAGATTTTTTCTTTAAAATGTTCTTGAGAAGTCTACTAATTAAAGTTGAGCTAGAGAAGTTTATGGTTAGCCATGTCCTCTAGTTTCTCCTCCAACAGTTTCTTTGAAAAGTTCCCTTAAGAGTATGTTGAAAGCAGGCTAGTTTAAAAGTACTTACCTGATCTTAGACTACTTTTTATGTTTATCATGAATGTTTTCCTTTGAGAATATGCTGAAAGCAGGCTAAGTTAAAAGTATTTACTTGATCTTAAGCTATTCTTTGTTTTTAATGTTTTCTCTTGAAATTACATCGAAAGCAGGCTAGTTTCAAAGTACTTACCTGATCTTAGATTACTTTTGTGTTTTTCCATTAAGTGCATGTCAAAATCAAGCTAGTTTAAAAGTACTTACTTGATCTTAGACTGTTCTTTGTTTCTTCATGTGTTTTACTTCCTTCACTTCATTTCTTACGGTTTCATTCCATAGAATCAACTTAAAGAGATCCTTTGACATAGATGACTTGCCCCATGGACCACTCTTGAACATTGTTGTTCAATTAAACCCTCTTATGACTCCATAGCCCAATGGATTGATGTTGCCTCTTGCTTGTCTTATCAGCTGAACCCTTTTCAACCTACTTATACCTTTACCCCTCATAAGACTTCCTTCATTTGATGAGGTTCATCCCAACCAAAACAAACAAAACCCTTGTGCCTTATAACTAGCCTAATATCATATCATAAGCCTTCAAGATCATATCTTTGAAAACATATCTATAGAGAGATCCCTCTCTGAATCTAAGATGGCTAGATCCTCAGATTCCAAAGTGGTTTTGATGTAGGCTCTGTAGAGTTTGTACTTTCCAATCTTGCAAACTACGGAGGCCTAACATACTGGCAACCATACTGGGGAGCTTCTGAGTAAAATCATTAAAACTAAACACTATTTATTCAGTGCAGAATGAATAGCTTTATTCAAGCACTACCAAGCATATTGATGATCATTATAGGACTTGTCTGAATCAGTGGAAATCTAAGTACTTCTTACGATTCTAACAAACCCTTATCAAACCTTAGAGAAATCAGCTAGTTAGCCACAGAGTAAACTCTGTTTGTCTCATCATTGTAGCTAAGTGTTGAAATAGATACAGGACACTCTCATAACCCACAAGACTATAAAAAACTCAGAAAACACAAAAACATTTCAAATTGGTATTCAAACCTATTAGTGGTGGTGGACCATAAAACATTTTACCTTCTAAAAACTAAAAATTTCCACCTGGTGACTCCACAATCCTAAATAGACCTAAATACTCCACTGGGAAACCCTTTTCTATCATAAAATCATACAAACTCAGCTTAGGAAACTTTGATGATTAATTTTTCTTGTTAAAAGATCAGTTAGCCTACTAAATATTGTCATACTTGGTTAAACTTTTCTTATTATTTGGTCTGAAAACATAGCATAGTGGCTTATAGAAGAGTTAATACTAGAGCCTATCCTAACCCAAACCCTCTTGAGATAGTTGATAATCCAGAAAGTATACTTAGGAAGTCTCCTAAGTCTAAAACTTCAATTGTTGTCAGACCAGTCCATAGAGCTAATTATGTCCCTGAAAACCTCTTAGCTCTACAAAATACACAAGTTGACTTAAGAAACCCATCCAAAACTAGGTCACTTGATGATATAGATCAAATATACTTTGAGTCTTCACACTCACCCCTTCATAGTGGTGAACATCCTGGTAGTAGAGAAACCACTCCACCTGGCCTTCATTTCATTCATAAATTTGGTTTCTCTCATCCTAGATCTACTCAACAATCTTTTGCTAGTCCATCCACTTCTGTTACCCATACTCCCACTATTCAAAGTGCTCCATTCCATCAACCACCTCCTATCTTACATCCTCCACCTGTTAACCCCCCATTTTTTCCACAACCTCCTATCATGGCAACATGGTATGCTCCTCTAGTCCTTCCTTTACCTTTATTCAATCTGCCACAGGACTATCAGTCCAATATTCCATTATATGATGCTAGTGGTGCTACTAATGCTTCACAACATGTGGAAAAGATGAATGACTATTTTGATAGAAATGAGATTGATGATGAAACTATCAAACTCAGATTGTTTGCTCAAAGTCTAGGGGGAGAAGCAAGAAAGTGGTTCAAAGGCTTAACCCCTCATAGTATAAATGACCTTCAAGCTCTCCATCAATCATTCCCAAAAAAATGGGAAGTCAGAAAAAACCCTCTCCAAATTCTTTCAGACTATAACAACCTCAAAAGAAACACTAGGGAAAGTGTTCAAAATTATTGCACTAGGTTCAATAGTGTTTATAATGCACTACCCCTAGACTTGAAACCCCCTCAAGGCTTAGCTTTGGCCAAATTTCCTAAAGGATTTGATCCTGAAATGGCTTATCAGTTAAGAGAAAGAGATCCCTTGAATTTGGAAGACATGCAGAAAGGAGCTCTTGTTGTGGAAGTAAACCTGATTGAGAAAAGAGCTAGGATGAGGAATGAAAAGAAAGTAACATTTAGGGAGGAAACTGCACCTTCCACATCTAGTTCAAAAATGGAGAGAATGATGGAGGAAATGATGAAGAAAATGAGCATACTTGAGAGAGCACAATCTAGGGAAAATCAATCAGCTCCCCAAAACATAAATCAGTCTCAAAATCAGAATCAAAACTTTAGGAGAAATCAACCTCCAAATAGACAAAGAGAGGATGATCAATAGATCAGACCTCCTTTCCAAGAAAACTATTTGAATGAGTATGAAGAAACCAATGAAAAAACAGAGGAAGATAACATACATGCTAGGATTAAGCAATGAGGATTCTAATTTCCTCCATGAAAGAAAACAAGGTCTATATACACCTTATGATGACAGAAGAACAGAAACTGATTATTATGAACAATACTCTGAAAATTCCATCATAGGATCACCTAAACAATATGACCTGAGAAGTAAAAAGAATCAATAAACTCCTAGGAGTAAAACCTCTGATAAATCTGCTACAAAAACCCCGAAAATGCTTCCAAAAAGATAGCAGAAACTCACAAAACAGTGGCTGTAAATTCTGATTTAAACAAAGGAAAAAACACCCAAGCCAATGAAAAATAGAGTGTTAACCCCAGTAGCACTAGAAACTAAGCTAATGCTCCTGAAAAAACTATTTTAAAAGCTGTAAATAATAGAAATTAGTAAACTGATTTTGCTGATGAGTCAGTGAACAAGAAGGTTGGATTAAACATTTTAAAAAACCAGATTCCTTTCAGCCTAGAGAATGAAATTTCTAAAATCAAAATCTTTGTCCCACTCACTAAGCTAGTCACTCAAAAAGTATATAGAGGTCAGATTTTGAAATCTTTGAACATAGAATATGTTCATGACACAGTTTACTTAAATGATGATACCCCAGAGCTCATATTTGGGCCTAAAATTGAATGAAAATTTCAAGAAGGAACCACCCCTCCATTCTACATCAGCTTAAACATTCATGACAATATTTTGCACAATGCCATGCTTGATTCAGGAGCATCACAGAACCTCATTCCCAAGGTGATAATGGAAAGATCAGGCTTAGATTTTACTAGACCCTACAAAGACTTATATTCCTTTGATTCAAGTAGGGTGAGATTCCTAGGCCTATTAAAGGATCTGTGTGTTAACTTAGCCCAAATACCAGCCGAGAACTTAGTAATGGACATTGTAGTGGCTGATATACCCCCCAAATATGGCATGCTACTTTCAAGGTCATGGGGTGCTAAGTTGCAAGGCACTATGAAAATGGATATGACCTATGCCACCATCCCTGTCTTCAGCCAACCTAAAGGACTCTATAGGGAAACACACATGAAATACATGGTAAGCAGCCAAGAAAGACCAGAGAACTCTCCTCTTTATTCCATACACACCAACCTTGACTCTTTTATTCTTTATAATGATGATATCCCTAATGAGCAATATTTATTCAATAACACACTAGCCAATGCTGTAATCACTTCACCTGCAAAAATAGTTATAGCCATTAATAAAGAGGAAAACAAAAAGGAAATTAAAAAAAAAATGTTGATCTAGAAATTTACAGAAAACAAGTTAAAGGTTTTGAAGTTCAAAAAATTCATAAGCATAACACAGATCATAAAAATCAAAGATTAAAACCTCAAAACATTGAAAAACTTGAGGAACAAAACTCAGAAAAACGTAGTGCAAACCCTTGTACAAAACAGAATAATGAAAAAGACATAGAGGACAGCAATAAAAAAAATGAAAAATATGAAAACAGTCCTCTTTGGAACATGAATTTTGATGTGTCTTGCACTAAAAATGATGCAAGAGCAGGCATATGGTTACACAACATTCAAAACAATCATGCTGAGGGGCATTCCTACAAGTTAAATTTTCAATGCACAAACAACATAGCAGAGTATGAGGCTCTTCTTTTAGGCCTTCATTTATTGAAAAAATTAGGGGCCAAAAGAATAAAATTCCATGGAGATTCAGAGTTGATAATTAGGCAAATAAATGGGGATTACAATGCTAAACATCCCAGACTTAGAGCCTATAGAGATGATGCCATGGATTTGTTAAAAAATTTTGATGAGTTCCAACTAACTTTTGTCCCAAGAAACCAAAATGTCCTTGCCAATGGATTAGCCTTTGCTGCTAGAACTTGTCTAACACCTTATGAAACCAAGCAATGCATCACCCAAGTCAAATTTAGACCAGCTGTCCCAGATAATGAAATATATTGGAAGGTTTTTGATGGAGATAAACAAATAGAAGACTTCCTACAGTCCAAAATTGAATTTGAACCAACACACCCAGATTCAGATTTTGATGAAGACTGTCCTACTGAAGAAAACACACTTACTGAAGAAGAAATGTCTCCAGAGATTGCAAAAATAAATTTGTTAACACATAAACCCAAATATATGATAGAAAATAGCACAGATTTGGAAAATGAAGACTTAGAGGTGCTACAATCCAAAGATCAAAGCTTGCTAAAAGGGTTGGTCCCCTTAGAAGAACTATTTGACTCGAATGATGTGGCCAAGAAGCCAAAACTATAACCCATAGAATCTGAAGTAGAAGAATGCAACATAGGCAGTAAAGAAAAGCCCAAAATGATTAAATTGTCCAAAACAATGCCAACTCACATTAAACTGAAATACATTTAGCTTTTTAAAGAATTTTCTGATGTGTTTGCATGGAGCTATGAAGATCTGAAATCATATGATACATAAATAATTCAGCATAAAATACCCCTTAAAGAAGAAAGCCAAAAACCTTTTAAACAGAAATTGCGCAGAATCAACCCTATTCAATTACCTCTGGTAGAGAAAGAAATTAGGAAAATGTATGATGCTAGAATTATAGTCCATGTTAGATACTTAGAGTGGGTGTCTAATCTTGTATCAGTTAGAAAGAAAACAGGAAAAATAAGGCTTTGCATTGATTTTAGAAACTTAAACAAAGCCTCACTTAAGGACAACTATCATTTGCCCAAAATGGATCATATCTTACAAGGGGTAGTTGGTTCTAAAAGAATTTCTTTGCTAGATGGCTTCTCTGGTTACAATCAAATTCTGGTACATCCTGATGATCAACTCAAAACAGTGTTTACTACACCTTGAGGTACTTTCATGTATTTGAAAATGCCCTTTGGTTTAATGAATGTTGGTGCCACATTCCAGAGAGCCATGGACATTTCATTTTCATAAGAAATAGGTTACTTCATAGTGATTTACTTAGATGACATCACTGTCTATTCTAAAACATATGAAGAAAACCTAATACACTTGAGAAAAATCTTTGAGAAATGCAAGAAATTTGGGTTATCTTTAAATCCAAAGAAAACATTGTTTGGTCTCCAAGAAGGAAAAATTCTTGGACATATCATATCAGAAGAAGGAATAAGGATAGACCCAAAAAGGATTGATGGTATATTGCAAATCAACCATCCCAGAAACATCAAGGAACTTCAATATTTCATTGGAAAGATTAATTTCTTGAGAAGGTTCATACCCAATCTAGTTGAACTCCTTAAAAACATAACAAGCATGCTTAAAAAGGAAGAAGGAGTTAAATGGACCCTAGAAGCAAAGAAATCATTTGAACTGGTAAAACAAGCACTCACTAAAACACCAGTTCTTATCAGTCCTGATTTTTCAAAATATTTCTTCATTTTTTCATTTGCATCAGAACACACAGTAGTTGTTGTCCTATTACAGAAGAATTTGAATGGACAAGAGCAGCCCATTGCATTTTTCAGCAAGGCATTAAGAGATGCACCTCTGAATTATAACATAATGGAAAAACAAGCCTTTTCCTTATTCAAAGCCTTAAAGGACTTCAGAGTTTATATTTTACACTCTCACATAATAGCATTTGTGCCTCATTTAGTTGTAAAAGAAATATTGACCCAAGATCCAGATGGAAAAAGACAAAAGTGGATTGCTATAATTTTAGAGTATGACCTAGAAATCAAAACCCACTAATCTCATAAAAGGTCAAGGACTAGAAAAACTTATGGCTAAATCCAACTTTCAAGCCCTTCATATAAACATGTTTAATGCATTAGATGAACAAGAGGAGTTTTTAGCTCCAATTATTGAAGATCATTTTCTAAATTCATCTTGGTATGATGATATTTTGTATGTTTTGCTCAATCTTAATGCCCCTCCTGATTTGTCAAAAACAAAGGCAAGATTCTTAAAGTTAAAAGCAGTAAGTTACTGCATTTTAGATAAATGTTTATATTGGAAAAACGTTAGTGGATTATTTCTTAAATGTTTGCCTGATAATGATGCAGAAAAGATCAAGCATGAGTTTCATGAAGGAGAATGTGGATGCCACCTCTATTGGAAGTCAACTACTAACAAAATATTTAGATCTAGTTATTACTAGCCCACCCTCTTTCAAGATGTTCATAAAATGATTATTGCCTATCATAAATTCCAAATCTTTGAAGGCAAAAGAAAATTGCTTCCCTTACCTCTGAAACCAATCATTGTTGAAGTTCCTTTTCAGCAGTGGGGTCTAGAGTTCATTGGGGAAAGCCATCCTCCCTCATGTGCCCAACATAGATGGATCCTCATAGCAACAGACTATTTTACCAAGTGGATAAAATCCATCCCATCTAGGAATGCCACAGACTCAATCATCATTTCATTCCTTGAAAATCATATATTATCTAGATTTAGTTGTCCTAGAAAGATCATAATTGATAATGCTGTTGCCTTTGGATCTAAGAAGATGGTAGAATTATGTCATAAGTATCAGATCATATTGGGTCATTCCACGGCTTATTACCCTCAAGGTAATGGGCTGGCAAAGTCCTCAAATAAAAGTTTGGTGAACATTATTAAAAATTTATTGGAAGACAACAAGAAATCATGGCACAATAAGCTAATACATTCTTTATGGGCAGAAAGACTGACAATTAAAAAATCAATTGGGATGTCCCCCTACCAGCTAGTTTATGGAACTGATGCAATATTTCCAACCAGTTTGGGAGTTCCAATGATGAATCTGATCCAGGAAGTGCATTCTGAAGATGATGATGTAACAAGAAGGATAAACGAGACAATACATCTACAACAAACCAGGGAGGAAGTATACATCAGAGCATAGCAACTACAAGAAAACATCAAGAAGTTGTCTGAAAAAAAAACCAAGGAAAGTGATTTCAAGATTGGTGATAAAGTTTTGAAATGGGATTCAAGAAGGGAAGATAAGGGAAAACATGGAAAATTTGATAACTTATGGAAAGGCCCTTATCTTATCCAATCCGTTATTGGAAACAATGCATTTTTTCTGCAAGATTTGGATGGAGCTTAATACTTTGGAGGCCCTGTCAATGGCAGGGTTCTCAAACATTACTTCTATTGACTGAAATTTTTAGTTTCAAAGCTTTTGTTCATTGTATATAACACTTCTTTGAATTTGAAAAAATAAAAATTAAAAAACAATAAAAATAGAAAAAGAGGGCAGACATAAAAACAAAGGTACAACCCCATACCAAAAAAGAGAAAAAATCTGAAAGTGTGCAAGCTCAAATGCCACTACCAAAAGCACTGTTATTTTAGTCATACATCCTAATCATGACTAAAATAGATTTCAATTTTCTGTTGATAAGTTAGTGAAGAAGATTTTCCAAAATGTTTAATCTTGGCTTATCAGTGGAATAGATTAGGATAAAAAAAATAAAAACAGAGGTTCAAACAAGCTCAAGCCCTGAACATATAAATTTTAATGAGTAATTGGTTCTAATCTACTCAAAATCTAAACCAAGAAAAAAAGATAACAGCTCAAAAATATCAAAATCGGAGCTGCAAAAAGAATGAAGGATGATTTTTTATTTTGAGATCTTAAGCCTTCACAGTTTTGTTTCAAATTTCTGCAAATAAAGTCTATGTGCAGCTAGTTTTTATCCGATAGTCCCACAGCAGATAAAACTATCTAATCCTGATTTGACTGTGTTTTAAATTTCTGTTTTAGAAGATAGAGAATAAAATCTTCCAGACAGTCTAATCCTGGCAGATAGTAGCTTAGGTAGAGAATTTATGAGTTCAACAGTCTAATATGAACTCATGGAAGAAATAAGAGGAGATTTAGATTAGTTTTTCCTGCTTTCAAAAAAATAATAAAATGTTGATGTTTAAGGTCTGCAAGTCCAAATGCACCTTTTGAAGAAAAAATGATAGGAAGTAGGCTGTGTAGGTAGAATGATTGGGAGAATTCGTTTGCTGATATGAAATGTTGATCATCTTTTCTAAAGCAGCATGATCAGAGAAGAAAGGTTATCAATGGATAAAGGCACAGGTCTGCATCCAAGAGATCAAAATCTAAATTTCTTGACACCTCCAAGGAGCTGTCATCCCCGAGTGGAGCCACTGTTAGCCATCAGTAAATTTTGTCATAAGCAAATGATGGCTAAAACAGTCCTTGAGCCTTCAAGAGATCATTTTCATAGAAAATCATTCATTCTTGAAGGTTTTTTTTCCCTAATTATTGTTCCTTAACTACTGTGCCTTAAAAACAGTGTTGTTCCCTCCAAAAATCCAACAAGAAATTTGTTGTTCCCTTCAAAATTGTTTCCTAAACAGCCCCTTTTCATCATTTCATTCACTCATTGTGACCCTTTTTTACCCTCCATTTTCCTCTGAAAAAAATCCTTTTCTCTTTTCCATTTACCCTCCATTCCCCTCAAAAAACCTTCAAAATCCCTTTTTTAAACCTATAAATCCTTTTAATGGTTTAAAATCCTTCCTTTTTCACTCTATCGGAACTGGAAAAACCCCAAAAAATCCATTGAAAACACAAAAAACCCACTTATTTTGTTATTTGTTAAAACACACAGGCCTTAAGCCCTTTGGGTTTGAGCCCCAGCCCCTTCCACCATATAACCTATGCCCGCAACCAAGTGCTAGCCCCATCGCATCGGGCATTCTCATTGCATCGCCATTTCCACTAAAATCCTACATTTTATTTATAAACCTTCCCCCACCAATGCGATAAGCTCTCCCCTCCTCTGCCCCTGGTCATCTTTCCCCTCCACATGACCATTGCCTAGTGCTAAGTCCTTAACCCCCTAGCCCTTCTTTTCTCTGCCCCCGATTCTGTGTTCTCACATAAAACCGTGCCTTTTTCCTAACCCCTTAAAGCCCATGCATTTCCCTTCCTCCCTTTTCCTCTTTTCCCTCATCCCCGCCTTGCCACTTTACAAAGTAATCCCAACCGTTGATCTTTAAAAATCAACATCTATCAGGCCTCTTTTCCCATCCTTTGTTCGCCTGCCCCCTACCTATTCCTCCATCCTCTGCATCAAATCCACATTGTAGATCTTATAGATCTAACGGTTCTCATCAAACCCGACAACCCAACTCCGTCGAGGCCTACCATCCACTACATAAAGCGCCCATCCAATCACACGCTGCCACCTATCTTCCACTAGAGCTCCCGCCCGCGCACCTTTCCTATCATGCCTGATCTGCATTGTCATATCTCTCCCCCCTCATCCGACGGTTGTCATCGCATATCGCGCAATTTCGTTGTTCGAAGTTTAACATTCCAAAGTCACGCGATACCGGCGGTATTAAAAAGGCCACGCAACGTGATACAATTGGATCATGTTTTATTCATCGAAAACCACTTACCACTTGAATCGAACGCGAAAACCATTCACGGTATTTCCAAACCCGCTTTTGTCCATTTCGCACCAAAGTCATTTTTAAACCAGGTTTTTGCGTGTTTTCTCCACAGAGCCTCCTCCGCCTGCATTTTTTCTCCTCACTTATCTTTCTGCTTCCGCCCGACCTCTATAAAGCAGCTTGGCCAACGCAAGCAGGATTTTATTAATGTTTTATTTGTCTTATGCAATTTTGATGGCGTTTTAAAGGTAAAAACCCTTCCCATTGTCTATGAAGGGGCAGGGTCAAACATCACCACCTGTTGAAGACAAAAACATGAAGAAAAAGAGCTTCCAGGCTTCATTTCACAGTTAATCAGTTCTTTATGAGCACTGTTTATACTATCAAACCCTCAGCGCACCCAAAAGAAACCCTACATACAACAAAACAAAGAAGAATCAGTGAAGTAAGGTTAAAATCCAAAGGAACAGATAGTAAAGGCTGAAGATGTAAAGATTGAAGAAGTTCCGGTGCAAAATATCGAAGGTTGAAAAGTTCAATCCTATGGTTTCAAAGTTAAAACATGTTTAAAAGTAAAAATAATCAGCAAAGGGCCAAAGACTACTTAATCATACAGATAAAGGGCTTAAGCAATGTTCAAAGTGCCAGATCAACAAAAATCAGTGAAGGAGCCTCCAAATGCCACATCATAAACGCTATAACTCCAAAAAATACTACTTGCCAGTTGATTTCATCTAAAAGAGTGCATATTAATTGCACAGTCAGGGATATTTTTAAAAGGCAGCTCAACATTAACTTCCAACCTACCAAAAACCCTCAAAATCAACAAAAGTGACTAAAGGTGATGAAACTTAATGTAAAATTGATTAAAATAGAGATGACCATTCGAAATCTTCTCCCTTAGGCCTCAGAAAGGTCAATAAGCCATTACTCTATATTAATTGAGCAAATGAACCCTTCTTACACTCCACCTCCTCATTCTTCTATAAATACTTCTGTAGAAGACAGTATAGAGGTTGGTCTTTGAATACACTTTAATTGTAAATAGCTTTTGAGGTTGTTGAAGCTCTGTATTGTAATAGAAGAAAGATAGGCTAAGAAGAGAATTTTGAAGCTATAAAGACCCACTAGGCTTTGTTAAGAATTTACCGCAGGAATAATAAACAATTTACTAAGAGAAATAAACATAAAGAACCCAGCAACAAATCACATAAACATAAACACATGTTTATCCGAGAAAACCCCAAATCTGGGGAAAAACCCAACCAATGAAATTTCATTAAACATTGGCCAAAACCCTGTCCAATCCGGCCAAGTGAGCCTTCAACGCTCACCTCCAGGCCTACCTTACAATGAAGTATTCTCAGCCTCTTATAGGCTACATTACATGCAATACCATGGGCCAAAACCATGGGTGCACAAAACCATGTGCCCCAAAACCACTACTATTTACCCTAGTCAACTTTGACTCTATCCCGAGTCAAGTTTACCTAACAATTCCCCCCTTAAACTTGACTTGGGGATTATTGACTAAATCCAGCCAAACCTGCTAGATGAGACAACCCCACTCACTCTAGCTCTTCCCCCCTCAAATTTTTACCCAGGGTAATTGTAAAATTGACATCCCCCCTATCACCTAGGTCTAATCCAGACTTTACCAGTGATTACCCATGGGTACGCATGCCATACCATGTCTTACAGCAGTATGCCCATTTACATGTAATAAATTAACTTCATTATAATATTTTTTTTGTTTCTGTTAGTCATCAGTATTTTTCACTTATTGGTGATGACTAATTGTAACAGCCAAGTTTTCTAGCAGCTGATCAAAAAAAAATTCAAATTTTCCAGCTGGAAAACACCCATAAACTTTTTTTTGTCTTCTTACCTTTCAGTCTGCCCATGACGAGATGAAACCTCATTATCAATTCCTACCTAGCCTCAGCCGTACTAGTCTACCCATCAACTCTAAAGAAACAATCCAAATCTGTCCAAAAAGTCTCCCCTAAGTTAGGAAGTGGCACTTTAGGAATTTCTCCCTTGGCAAACTATCCTAAAGCCAAAGAACCTCCATCTTCTATAGACCAGTCATAACAGACCTTCCCATTCTGAAAATAAAGTTGGTTACAGCCCTAGGTCGCGCCACTAATACACCCTCAAGTCTCAGCAATACATGGACCATAAGTCAAACTAATTCTAGGTGTTTTTACAGTGTTTTAAATGGATCTTTCAAGTACATAGGCATACCAGCATCCCAGAAGACAATACTTGGCTCCACATGAAAATACAGTTGCTTCTCAATGTGATCTTGAGCCTGGGATGCAGCTGCAGAGCATAGATTTTTTCATTAAGCTCTTGCGATCACAGTCAAAGCCTGATAGGATAGTGAAAGGGAAAATAACACTGTCAAAAGACTGATGATATGACATGACTGAAAAACCTCCTTCATCCATAAGCAGAGGGTTTGAAGACTGAAGAACCTCCTTCATTTCACAAGCAGAGGGTTAAGAGCGCCTCCTTCATCTATAAGCAGAGGGCAAATGGACAAAGTCTATTTTTAAGCTTTTCGCTAACTGTAAGGACAAACTTAGGTTACAGTGAGACAGTAACTAATGTTTTCTGAAGTAAAATGATGATTAAAGGCAGAGGCAAAGAAGTGGGTTTTAAAAATAATTTGCATATGTTCACTATTATTTGAGTTAAAATGTGAAGCTAACAGGTTCATCATCATTGAAGAAAGATTGTGAAAGCAGATAGTCAAAAGAGTCAAAGGGTCTTGGTCCCAAACGAACCTCTGCCATCATGAGCAAGGGAAACCACTAAGAGTGATGACTGCTTTTCAAAAGGTACTATCCTTCCTATTCATAAAAAACTTTCTTTCAAAATTACTCATCATACTGGACAGGAGGCAATTTGAGCTTGGTTTTTCCAAAAAGGCATTGCAAATAGATACACAAGGTCATAAAGGTGCCAGAAGAATTATGGTATGTATTTCAAGGTCAGAAAAACACACTCAAAACAAATAGAGCATGCCACTGTCAAAAAGGAAGGCTCGTTCTTTATGGAAATGTGTCAAAGGTGATAATGAAGCCCAGGTGATCACAACTGAGTTTCACCTCACAATCAAAGAGAAGCATCATTTAAAGGCACATCTATAATCCTTCAATTGCTCAGAGTAGAATTTTCTTCACCAATGCAGACATCATAAAAGAAATACAATGTTTCATTTCTAAAATGAGAAGCAGTGAAATTTTTTGCCACTGTGCTTTTGTTTGAGTGAAAAAGAGTCTTAGCTATGTTTTCAAAAAGATAGGAGCTTCATGTTTTGGCTTTAAAGCAAAGGCCTTTGAACGTTCTCAAAACCATCATTAAACACACCAAAGGGTTTTGATCTTTTTCAAATACGAGGGTTACTGACCGTTGCCCCTGCCTATTATGCATTTCAAAACGAAAAACAAACTCCCCTTTGCTGGACAATTGAGTCGAGGAACGAGTTTTTGAGCAAAATCCACAGTTTTTCGGGCTTGGTGACTGTGTGGCGTGCCTGTAGCGTTGCGCGGCACTTTCAGGCATACTTTTTCCACAAGACTACACTACCGCGCGGCGTGCCTGTAGCGGTGCGCCTGTAAGCGCTGGTCCCGTCAGCCCGACAGTGACCCGATAGCCTCCGTTTGCGCGGCGTTTTCCACAGAAAACGTGTCGCGCACACTTTGAATGGTCCAAACGCCCTCAACAAGTCTAGAATCTGGTCAAAAATCCCCAAACAGCGCCATCATCTTTTTCAAAGGTATTTTTTGTGCCTCCTTGCTCTTTTCAAAATGGTTAAGTGGTGGAAAAAGGGATGAAACTCACGGTGTGAATCATAGTTTTGAGTTGTTTAAAGAGAGATGTGTTTTTGTTTAAACCTCGATACTTGCTGTGGTTATGTTTGCTAGAGGTGGAACAGTGAGAATGGTGCGTTTCTATTGATGTAAAAAGCCCAATAGTTTCCCTCAAAACAATGATGAAAGGTAGAGGCACTGTTTAAAAGAAGAAAAACAGTATTAGAACAAATGAAACAGGGAGTCTAATTTCAGCTACAATGATCATTATATGAGTGCTCTTTTATTCTAGAAGTCCTCCTTGTGGTGAAGAACAGAGTCAGGGCTGCCAAATTTGTCCATAAACAAACTTTAGTGTATAAAACTGTAAATTTCCATTTGGAGGTTTTGTCAAAATCTGTGTGAGGAATAGTGAATACAAGAGCAGTGTATTGATTGTGAGGAGTTTTTTCTGTTTGATTGCTACAAAGTTGTATGTTCTCACACCAAAAACGCAAAAAGTTGGGTAACCTTACCCAAACACAGTGACCCTTTGACTGTGTGTATCTTTTGTTGACTGTGTACTTGTTTTTAAAAATTGTTTGTTGATTTGCATACCAAGAGAAAGGGCAGTGTTTTGGGAGGAAAAGAGACCTAATATCACAGAAGCATCTCACACAGCATTTGAAACCAAATTTGCCTTGATCAAACAGTGATTGATAGAGAAGGCAGAGTTTTGTTTAAAGAACACATTCTTGAAAACCTTTTGAGCCAGTTTGGTTTTGCAGAGAGCATCTATAACAAGATGCCTCCCAGGAAAGATAGTAGGAGTGGATTGCATAAGAGGTATGAGCCTATTTCCACCAAAGAAGTGAATGCACACCCGTCAGTCTTGTTCAATTTCCATGAGGTCGAGTGCTTATATTTTTGTCAAAGGGTGCAAGAGGTGAATATTTTTTCTCCTTTAACACACCTTTGCGCTTTAAGGTTTCAAGATAAGCATTTTTAGTTGGCAGGCCTTGATTTCAAATTCTCCCCAAGATCCATCTCCAAGGCTACTAAAATCCCCTATATTGGTGAGAAATGGTTTAAACAAAGCCATTTGGACTCAGATGATTACAAGCCCTTCCTAAAGCCTGAGCACAGAGAATCATGTCCTTCTATTTTTCCTTTCTCATATCTTTTAGCCAGCTACACCCCTGTCATGAAGATTATCATGAAGTAATTCACTTGTGAGGGAAGATTCTCCCGAATTTATGCATATCACATTCGGCTGCTCATGCATTTCACTAGAGCTAGATTGCTAAATCTTCCTTTCTTCTTACACAAGAGCATTGAGAAAATGGCCTCCACTATCCAGAAGAAGCCTCTGTCACAGCAAATAGCCTGTCTCTTCCATCACTCTCTCATCAAATTCATCATTCTTCATCAACTTGAAAAGAGAGAGGTCTCTTGGGATGTTTTCATCACTCATCCGGATTTCTCCACTGTCCCTCCAGTCCATACATCCCCTACATCTCCTACTCATCGTCCCTCGCCTTCTTCTAGCAAACCTACTCCTAAAAGGCTCAAGTTTACTACAGAACAAACAAAGGAACATGAAGAAGGAAAAGGAAGTGACCAGCAAGAGGAGGAAGGACATGAGCAAGAGGAAGAAGGTGCTGAACAGCAGCATGACAGTGATGAGGGTGAAAAACAGCATGACAGTGATGAGGGTGAAAAACAGCATGACAGTGATGAGGGTGAATAGTAAACTCACGATGAGGCTGAACAACAGCCTTATGATGACACACAGAAACATCACAGTGGTGATGAACAGCAGCAAGGGGAGGAGGAAGAAAATGTTGAACAACAGCATGAAGATAATGAGCAAGGACAGGAAAGGGATGAACAGGGGAAGCCTTGTGAGACAGAGCAGCAAGGGCGGCATGATAGTGATGGAGAGGGCAGCCAAAAGGTGATACACAGAAGCCTCCTCAAGAAGAACAACAAACTCAAAAGGAAGAGAAGCAAGGTGACAAAGGTAAAGGGGCCATGCCCTCTTCTCCTAAAAAGGCCAAGCCCCGGACAGCAAAGAAGAGAGTGCCTAGAGTGGTCACTCCAAATGTGACAAGGGCTCTCCGAAGTAAAGGAAAATTTCCAAAGAAGCCCATCATTGATTTTCCTAGGAGGAAGAGCACTAGAATAGCCACCCAAAGCAAAGGGAAGGGTAAGGAAGAAGGCAATCATAAACAAGAGAGTGCATTTGATATCATCCCAGTCCAAAGCGATGATAGTGATAATGAGGCCCGAATTCTAGAAAAACTCTTGATCCATAGAGAAGGCCAAAATGATTCTTTGAAGGATGATCTTCATAGGGCAAGGAATTTCAATCATTTTCTGCAAATCCAAAATAGGAAAATGAGTGTCCATATCGTTGTTTATGAGACACGGACGACTAAGTACAAAAAGGAGGCCTCCAAAGCCCAAGCAAGGTTGGAAGAACTCATGGGTGAGTTTGATGAAAGTGAAGGAGAAGATCAACCTAGGTGAAAGAGGCCTAGAACTATGGGGCTTAAAAAGGCCCTTGAGAAGCAAAAAGAAGAGGAAAATTCCCTTCTCCAATCTACCCCTCTCACTGCATTGTTTGAATAGGAGATAGAGAACAATAAGGAGGCATGGCTTAAGAGAGTCAATGACCACTTGGAAAGGAAATTGGAGAAGGAAAACAGGGATTTAGACCTTCAAAGGAGAATGACGAGGCATTACAAAAAGTTAAATCAATTTGCTCGGCGCAAGTTGAAGGCTGCTCAAGAAAAGCTCAAGGAGGCTAAAGGGAAGCGCCTGGCGCGAAAAGTGAGGAAAGACATATCAAGACTTCAGATTTTGGCCTCTGCTTCACAACATTTTGCTGAGAACCCTTGAGGGTCATGCTCACCAATTTTGGGCGTTTTTCGACATATTTTGGTTTTTTTGGGCATTTTTGGGTTTTTGGTCAAAACTCATAAGCTTCGCCATTTCAGTTTGGGAGATCAAAAAAGGAGGAGAATGGTATCATTGGATGCCATAATTTTAGGAGCACACACTCAACTATTTTCAGGACATTTGAAGATCATTTTCTCCCCTGAAATGGCGAAAAATGCCCGCTTTTTCTACACTTTGCCCGGTCTATCAGCAAACCTTATTTTTTGGTTTTTTACACATAGGCCTATTTTTGGAGGACTTCCAAGCATAATATTGAGAAAATTCCAATTTCTCCAGAAATTAGACACTTAGAGCTTTCCAACAAGCTATCATGAGCCTCGTTTCGACATCGGGAAGGCTGCCAAAAGTTGCCGGCAAGTCAGGGTACCTTTTGCTGATGTAATTTTTGAGTATTTTTGTAAAAATTGAACCTTTAAAAACTGTTTTTTCCTCATGTGCGTTTAGCTATTTTTTCACATGAGAAGTTATGAAAAGTCAAATTATTTTCCTCTTTTAGCATGTTTTAGATATTTTATGAGATATTTTGTGCCTTGGGCTTTGCAAAGCCTCAAGGACAAGTTTAGATATTTTGAATAGGCCAATGAGAATGCAAATTGAACTAAGAGGTTTTCCTCACTTGAGCCTATATATTCCAAAGGCTTTCATTGTAAACAAGGCAGAACTTGATGACAGAAGCAATATATGGTCATATAAGCTTTGGAAGAAATACTTGTCTCATGCTCTTGGATAGTCTCTTGGATGTTCTTGGATGATGAAAGAGGATTGTTGTTGGATTCCATGACTTGGTAGAATGGTATAGTGTCTCTTTCTTTGTTTTGTTTTCTAGTTTTCATTCATGAATATGTGCTTCTTGCTTGCTATAGATCAGTAGAGAACAAATTTGAGAAATGCCCTTGGAGGCACCTCAAATTTCTTGTTTCTTCATAGCTTCCATGTTTTCTTCTTCCTTAGTCAGATTAAAGAATTCTTGATTGCTCTTTAATAACTTAAGGATATTGTTGCTTATTTAATTCATGGTTTTATGCATGCTAAGTATGATTTATGGTACGCCCTGCTTACTCATGGCTAGCCATAGCTCCATCCATGAAATTTCTCTGACTGATTAGATTGCCATTTGTTGAACCAAGGAGGTCTTGTTCCGATCTTTCCCTTTGCCTAAGACTATGAAATCTTTTTTTCAAAGTGCCCAATAACTTGAAGTACTGTGTTTAGGCATTTCGGCATAGTGATTTGAGTTGTTTGTCTCTCTTAAGTGTATTTTCCTAAATTCTGGTAGTCATTTCCCAAAGTTAGAGAGTTATATATCTCTATGCATGGCTTGAATGTTTATTTCTATGTATTTATTAGCTTATAGTTACATTTCTCATGATTAATGGTTTGCCCTACCATGTTTATGTCAGCTATTAAACTAGTTATGCTTGAAATCCTTTGTTGTTTCCAAACTTGATATCTATTTTATTCCATTTTGCCCAAAGATCCTTTCTACCTCGAATCAAATCGGCCCTTCAACAGCCTTGTATCACCATCTGATATCTTTCTTGACCTTTTCGACCCCATAGTCCAATTGATCTGACATATTTTTACCTATCTTATATCTTTGATCAGTTTCATCCCTCACAACCTAAAAAACCAAAACCAAAAACCTACTTCATAACTAGCCTAAAATCAGAACACAATAAGAAAACACACAGATATCCCTTACACATATAGAAAGAGCCCTCTCTGAGTCCAGGAAGGCTAGGTCCTTGGGCTCCAAAGATTGGTTTGATGTTACACTGTCATTTGGCTTGCCAATCAGCCAAATCACGGGACCCTAACATAATGGCTATCACGGTGGGACTCTGAGTGATAAACAAACTTAGTTTCCCTAAAATCTTTAGAGACCTTTGAGAATACTATCTAGCTGACTTATCCCACCACTCACTAACATAATGGCGATCACGGTGGGACTAACTGAATACATAATAGTCTAGAAAACTCTTGTAGATTCATTAGTTTTCAAAACTTAAACAGGAAAGAAGTCCATAAAACCATTTAGAGTAAACTCTTTTTGTTCTCGCCGTGCTAGAAAAGTGATGAAACAGGTTTAGAATACTTTAATAAACCATAGGCTACACATAAAAACTCATAAAAACCCCAAAAAATTCCCATATTGGTTTTTCCCTAGTTACTGGTGGTGGACCATAGCTACATTTTTTCAAAAACAACCAAGTTCCACCTGGAGACTCCACTAGCCTCCAGTAGGCCTAAAAACTCCATAAAAGACCAAAAATTCATAGACCATACCTTTCTGCTAACTCATCCTTCCAAAAACTTAAACTTAGGGTGGAAACTCTGTAACCAGTGACAAAATAAGTATAACTTAGCGATTCAGAAAACCTCACCTAAACAAAAGAGATAAGCAGAAGCCTTATTGCCAAGAGAACCACTAGCTTGTCCATACAGCCTAGCAAACTGTTGAAACCAAGTGAATCACTCTTCTTTGCAAGTTTCCATCTCGAAGTTTCTATAAAAAATTTTCCCAAAGCATCTTTGATAGTGTTGGTGGTGGACCATAGTTCTCATAAATATCCACCTGGTGACTCCACTAGTTCATCCTTTTAGTTTTGACCATCCTTCACATTAGTAAAACCTTAGAGAATCCATCCATCCAAAACATTCACAAATATCATCCTCTCTAAACTCTAGACCTAAAATCTGGCTTCACAAAGAATCCACACCAGATCTCATCCAGACCCAAATCTCCCTATCATAGTAGATGACCCATACAAGATTTTGTGGCAAGCTTCTGAAACTAGAAATTTAGCTACCGATATGTCCATCCGTAAAGCAAGATCAGTACCTAAACATATCACTACCCTACCGGATTCCTCCTTTGACTTAAAATCAGCAAAAACCCTTTTTAGAAGCAAGTCACAAAGTAAGATAGAATTTGACGATCTTGAGCCCCTAGATCTACCACAGAGTCCTAGTAGAGAAGCCTCACCTACCACACCTCCCGACTTTCAGCTTCTCCATCACTTTGGCTCCTACCATCCCAGATCTGCTCAAAATCAGATCACTAGCCCAAATACATCCACCACACCTATCCAAACCACTACTGTTCAAACCACTTCAGCTCATCCCACAAGCCCTCATTTTGCACATCACCCATTAGCTCCTGTCATGGCAGCCTGGTACGCACCCTTGGTGTTGCCACAACCTTTGGCTCCCTTACAATATGACTATCAATCCAAAATCCCACACTTTACTGGAGTTGAGACTACCACAGCTCAACAACATGTAGATAGGATTAGTGATGCCTTTGAATACATGGAATTAGAAGACGAGACCATTAGAATGAGAATGTTCGCCTAAAGCTTGGGCGGGGAACCCAAAAAATGGTTTAAGAGCTTAACTCCAAACAGCATCCACAACCTCCCAGAACTCTACCAAATCTTCATAAACAAGTGGAAAATTCGAAAGAACCCCATTCAAATCCTATCAGAATATAACAATCTAAAACGGGAAAATGGGGAAAGTGTACAGGGATATTGCACTAGGTTCAACAGTGTATATAACGCCCTCCCACCTCACTTCAAACCCCCACTTAGTTCAGCCTTGGAAAAGTTCCCCGAGGGTTTTGACCCAGACATGACTTATAATCTAAGAGACAAGCACCCCCTTACCTTAGAGGAAATGCAAAAAGTAGCCATAAGGGTAGAAGCCAACTTAGCAAAAAAAGATCTAGGACTAGATCAGAAAGGAAAGTCACCTACTGGGATGAGGTCTCCACTTCATCCCCTTCCATAGATCATAGAATAGATGATTTAGTCAGGTCCATGGCCAAAATGTGGGAAACGATAAGTGAGAAGACCCCTCTTAGGAACAACTAGCCAATCCCTCCAAACAGAAACCGGAACCAAAATTTTAGGAGGGAACAACCTCAAAACAAACCAAGGGAAAATGACCAGCAAATTAGGCCACCATTTAATGAAAATTATGTGGAAGAAGATGATAGGGATACAGAACCCATTGATGAAAATCATTTGAACCTCATAGGGTCTGATAACGAGAGTGAAGTATACCTCACGGAAGAAGAACAGGCATTCTTCTCTCCAAATCAGGATGAAACCAACTATGAAGATCCCGAGGATCTTGCCATAGATTTTCAGAATGCCATAATAGAATCTCATAGGCAGTATGACCTTAGAAGCAGAAAAAATCAAGACAACTCCAAGAAAGGTAGCTCAGACACTGCTAAAACCCATGATACCATCCTTAAGAAAGAAGTGAACAACAACAAAATCATGGTCGGGAAAAATGACCAAAACAAAGATAGAGTTACCCAAACTAGTCCTGACTCAGATGCTCCTAGTACTTCCACAAAGATTCCCAAGGTCACTATGGCAAACAAAATCCCGAACACAGCCAGCAAACTCAGAACATAGAGAAGGTCATGGCTGAAAAAGCTGAAACAAACATGTCTAAACTACAACTACCTTTTATTTTTAGGGCGAAATCGCCAAAATAAAGATCACCATGCCTCTTACCAAGCTCATCGCCCAAGGCCCTTATAAATCAAAAGTGTTAAAGGTCCTGAATCTAGGGAATGATGCGAACACCCTTAATCTAGCTGATGACACTCCTGAAGTGTTGTTTGGTCTTAAAATAGAAGAGAAATTCCAAGAAGGAACCACTCTTCCCTTTTACATCAATCTGAATATCCATGACCAAATCCTTCACAATGCCATGCTAGACTCTGACACCTCGCATAATCTTAAGCCGAAGGTTGTAATGGAAATATTAGGCCTAGAAATTACAAGACCATACAAAGACTTATATTCTTTTGATTCTAGTAGAGTCAAATGTCTAGGCTTAATCAAGGATCTGTGTTTTAGTTTGGCCAAAATACCCGCAAAACATATGATCATGGACATAGTGGTGGCAGACATTCCCCCCAAGTACGGAATGCTTCTATCCAGATCTTGGGGAGCCAAGCTCCAAGGGAATATTCAACTTGATATGTCTTACGCCACTATTCCTGTGTTTGACCAAACAAGAATACTCTATTGAGAGTCACACATAAAATACATGATCAGTAGCTAAGAGAGGCCAGATAACATTCCAATGTATTCCTTGCATTCCGACTTGAACTCTTTTATTCTGCATACTGATGAGGACATTGAAGAACAGTCAGAAGAAACTGAAACAAACTTAGACCCACCACATCAGCTGCCCCTACTTCTCTATGATGAATTAGACACTCAAAACTACCATGATCGTGAACAGCTATGTTTTGAGGAAATTAAGTATGTTCCTTCTGAAATAGGAATAGAGAAATAAGCACAAACCATTATGTACTATCAAGTGAATTGCTCGAACCTTAGTCAAACATCAGCAGTAACATCAGGAAACTTTTTCAGAATAAAGGCATTAGAGGACTTACATATCACAAACCTTTTCGGAACTCAGGAGCAGGGAAGCTTAATGTTTTTATCATACCTCAAAGATTTACCATCACATAACTCTTCCACTGCAAGTGAAACCTTGACTGTAGCCATAACAGCTCAAAATCCAGAAAAAGTACCTAATAAACTCCTTATGAGCAAACATGATAATTGCAGTCCAAATATACCTGAGTTACTTGAACTGGCTAATATCCTGTCATTCCATCAAAGACTTACAACTGCTAGAATTGGAAAACTCATGCAGAATACTACCTCATGTAGAGAAAACAATGAGAAACACTATGCCACTACCATTACTCCAAGAAACAACTTCGACAAAAGGAAATACAAAAATCTGAACCAATCAGTAATAATCAAAGATAAAATAGCTGGTCATAGGGTATGTTTTGATTTTAGAAACGCTAATGCACATCCCTATAACAAAATCTTTATCCTTCCTACCCAAGACCATGATATAGCGATGATAAGTGCTTTTAATCATATGCCTTTGCAAGATGATGTTTCAGGTTATAGCCAAATGATTCCCTTGCAAAGTAGATAGCTCAAAGATTTTTTTCAGTATGCTGGAAGTAGTTCCAGTTTCAGACGAAGAATTGCAAAACCACCGGATATCAAAAATATGCTCCTGAAAGCCATGTTTCCAGTCCTGGACTTCTGCATTTTAACATACCTTGATGATGTCATTATTTATTTAAAAAATGACAAAGAATATATGCATTACTTAAAGAAGGTGTACCGTAAAGGAAGGAGTGGAAATCAGAGGTACAAAGAGGTACAGCGGGAAGATACGGGTTTGTTCAGAGATTCATGCATGAACCCTTATGTCATGTTTACAAGAGAAAACTTTCCCAATTTTTCTTTTCAAGAACTAGATGGGCCAAGAATGGTAGGATATCCTTACGAGGATAACATGCTTAAGTTTCGCCATTTCCAAGATTTCTGAGTTTAAGGCATTTTCAATCATTGTATATACCACTGTTTGAAAAACAGATAAAACAGAAAAGTCAAAAACAATAGAAAAATAGAAAAGAGGGCAGTTGAAAAATAGAAAAGGCCCCATGTTCCAAAAAATAGTCATTCAGAAAGCGCGCAAGTCTAAATGACGCTACTAGTACTCAAATGTCTTGTTCAGTTATCTAGCCTAATCATAGCTGAACATGTTTAAATTTATTTGCTGATAATTTAGTGAGTGAAAAATATGGTCAACATTGTGTAAGCTTGACTTATCAAAGAAAGTATATTAGGAACAGATATTGGTTCCACACACCCAAAACAGAACCAAAGAGGGAAGCGGGGATGAAAAACAAATTGTGCATCTTAGCCCTGTTTTTCCTAGTTTCCATTTTATGCAAAATAATATTTCTGTGCAGCTTGTCTTTCATGCCACAAATACATGAAAAATCAGACTATCTAACCCTGATTTGATCATTTTAAATTTCATGTTTTAGATTAGAGAACAAAATCTTGTCAGACAGCTTAACCTTGACAGTTGATCTAGCGTAGGTAGAGTAATGAAGGATTTCATCAGTTTAATCTGAACTCCCGGCAGATATAAGTGTAGAATTAGATAGGTTCATTTTCCAAAAAGAAAAAATATATATTTTCAAAAGGGTTGCTAGTCCAAATGCACTCAAAGGAAGAAAAAATGTTAGGAAAGATAGTGGGGTAGGTAGAAATATCATTGATTCTAATCATGCTGTCATTTTTCAGAAGTAGCATCAAAGAGGAATGAAATTTGCGCCAATGGGTAAGGCACTGGTCTTCATAAGCCAAAGATCTAAAATTCTGGACACCTCCTAAAAAGGAGCTGCCCTCCCCAAATGGAGCCACTGTTAGTCATCGGTATTTTTTCACTTATTGGTGATGAATAATTGTAACAGCAAAGTTGTCTAGCAGCTGATCAAAAAATTTGTCAAATTTGCCAGCTGGAAAACACCCATAAACTTTTTTTTGCCTTCTTACCTTTCAGTCCGCCCATGACGAGATGAAACCTCATTATCAAGTCCTACCTAGCCTCAGTCGTACTAGTCTGCCCATCAAATCTAAAGAAACAATCCAAATATGTCCAAAAAGTCTCCCCTAAGTTAGGAAGTGGCACTTTAGGCATTTCTCCCTTGGAAAACTATCCTAAAGCCAAAGAACATCCATCTGCTATAGGCCAATCATAACAAACCTTCCCATTCTGCAAATAAATTTGGTTACAGCCCTAGGTCGTGCCACTAATACACCCTCAAGTCTCAGCAATACATGGACCATAAGTCAAACTGATTCTAGGTGTTTTTACAGTGTTTTAAATGGGCCTTTCAAGTACAGAGGCATACCAGCATCCTAGAAGAAAATACTTGGCTCCACATGAGAACACGGCTGCTTCTCAATGTGATCCTGAGCCTGGGATGCAGCTGCAGAGAAGAGAGTTTTTCATTAAGCTCTTGTGATCACAGTCAAAGCCTGAAAGGACAGTGAAAGGGAAAATAACATTGTCAAAAGGCTGATGATATGACATGACTGAAAAACCTCCTTCATCCATAAGAAGAGGGTTTGAAGACTGAAGAACCTCCTTCATTTCACAAGCAGAGGGTTAAGAGCACCTCCTTCATCTATAAGCAGAGGGAAAATGGACAAAGTCTGTTTTTAAGCTTTTCGCTAACTGTAAGGACAAACTTAGGTTACAGTGAGATAGTAACTAAGGTTTTCTGAAGTAAAATGATGATTAAAGGCAAAGGTAAAGCAGTGGGTTTTAAAAATAATTTGCGTAGGTTCACTATTATTTGAGTTAAAATGTGAAGCTAATAGGTTCATCATCATTGAAGAAAGATTGTGAAAGCAGATAGTCAAAAGAGTCAAAGGGTCTTGGTCCCAAACTGACCTCTGCCATCATGAGCAAGGGAAACCACTAAGAGTGATGACTGCTTTTCAAAAGGTACTATCCTTCCTATTCATAAAAAACTTTCTTTCAAAATTACTCAACATACTAGACAGGAGGCGATTTGAGCTTGGTTTTTCCAAAAAGGCATTGCAAATAGATACACATGGTCATAAAGGTGCCAGAAGAATTATGGTATGTATTTCAAGGTCAGAAAAACACACTCAAAACAAATAGAGCATGCCACTGTCAAAAAGGAAGGCATGTTCTTTATGGAAATGTGGCCAAGGTGATAATGAAGCCCAGGTGATCACAACTGAGTTTCACCTCACAATCAAAGAGAAGCATCATTTAAAGGCACATCTATAATCCTTCATATTGCTCAGAGCAGAATTTTCTTTGCCAGTGCAGACATCAGAAAAGAAAGACAATGTTTCATTTCTAAAATGAGAAGCAGTGAAATTTTTTTCCACTATGCTTTTGTTTGAGCGAAAAAGAGTCTTAGCTATGTTTTCAAAAAGATAGGAGCTTCATGTTTTGGCTTTAAAACAAAGGCCTTTGAACGTTTTCAAAACCATCATTAAACACACCAAAGGGTTTTGATCTTTTTCAAATACGAGGGTTAGTGACCGTTTCCCCTGCCTATTATGCATTTCAAAACGAAAAACAAACTCCCCTTTGCTGGTCAACTAAGTCGAGGAATGCGTTTTTGAGAAAAATCCACAGTTTTTCGGGCTTGGTGACTGCGCGGCGCGCCTGTAGCGTTGCGCGGCGCATTCAGGCAAACTTTTTCCACAGGACTACACTATCGCGCGGCACGCCTGTAAGCGCTGGTCCCATCGGCCCGACAGCCTCCGTTTGCGTGGTGTTTTCCACAGCAAACGTGCCGCGCACACTTTGAATGGTCCAAACGCCCTCAACAAGCCTGGAAGCTGGTCCAAAATCCCCAAACAACGCCATCATCGTTTTCAAAGGTATTTTATGTGCCTCCTTTCTCTTTTCAAAATGGTTAAGTGGTGGAAAAAGGGATGAAACTCACGATGTGAATCACAGTTTTGAGTCGTTTAAAGAGAGATGTGCTTTTGTTTAAAACTTGAGACTTGATGTGGTTATGTTTGCTAGAGGTGAAACAGTGAGAATGGTGTGTTTCTATTGACGTAAAAACCCCAATAACTTCCCTCAAAACAATGATGAAAGGTAGAGGCACTGTTTAAAAGCAGAAAAACAGTATTAGAACAAATGAAACAGGGAGTCTAATTTCAGCTACAATGATCATTATATGAGTGCTCTTTTATTCTAGAAGTCCTCCTTGTGGTGAAGAACAGAGTCAGGGCTGCCAAATTTGTCCATAAACAAATTTTAGTGTATAAAGCTGTAAATTTCCATTTGGAGGTTTTGTCAAAATCTGTGTGAGGAATAGTGAATACAAGAGCAGTGTATTGATTGTGAGGAGTTTTTGCTGTTTGATTGCTACAAAGCTGTATGTTCTCACACCAAAAACACAAAAATCTGGGTAACCTTACCCAAACACAGTGACCCTTTTACTGTGTGTATCTTTTGTTGACTGTGTACTTGTTTTTAAAAATTGTTTGTTGATTGGCATACCAAGAGAAAGGGCAGTGTTTTGGGAGGAAAAGAGACCTAATATCACAGAAGCATCTCACACAGCATTTGAAACCAAATTTGCCTTGATCAAACAGTGATTGATAGAGAAGGCAGAGTTTCGTTTAAAGAACACATTCTTGAAAACCTTTTGAGACATTTTGGTTTTGCAAAGAGCATCTATAACAAGATTCCTCCCAGGCAGGATAGTAGGAGTGGATTGCATAAGAGGTATGAGCCTATTTCCACCGAAGAAGTGAATGCACACCCATCAGTCTTGTTCAATTTCCATGAGGTCGGGTGCTTAGATTTTTTTCAAAGGGTGCAAGAGGTGAAGATTTTTTCTCCTTTAACACACCTTTTCACTTTAAGGTTTTAAGAATTTTCAGTTGGCAGGCCTTGATTTCAAATTCTCCCCAAGATCCATCTCCAAGGCTACTAAAATTCCCTATATTGGTGAGAAATGGTTTAAACAAAGCCATTTGGACTCAGATGATTACAAGCCCTTCCTAAATCCTGAGCACAGAGAATCATGTCCTTCTATTTTTCCTTTCTCATATCTTTTAGCCAGCTACACCGCTCTCATGAAGATTATCATGAAGTACTTCACTTGTGAGGGAAGATTCTCTCGAATTTATGCATATCACATTCGACTACTCATGCATTTCACTAGAGCCAGATTGTTAAATCTTCCTTTCTTCTTACACAAGAGCATTGAGAAAATGGCCTCCACTATCCAGAAGAAGCCTCCATCACAGCAAATATCATGTCTCTTCCATCACTCTCTCATCAAAATCATCATTCTTCATCAGCTTGAAAAGAGAGAGGTCTCTTGGGATGTTTTCATCACTCATCCGGATTTCTCCACTGTCCCTCCAGTCCATACATCCCCTACATCTCCTACTCATCGTCCCTCGCCTTCTTCTAGCAGACCTACTCCTAAAAGGCTCAAGTTTACTACAGAACGAACAAAGGAACATGAAGAAGGAAAATGAAGTGACCAGCAAGAGGAGGAAGGACATGAGCAAGAAGAAGAAAGTGTTGAACAGCAGCATGACAGTGATGAGGGTGAACAGCAGCATGACACTGATGAGGGTGAACAGTAGACTCATGATGAGGCTGAACAACAACCTTATGATGACACACATCAACATCACAGTGGTGATGAACAGCATCAAGGGGAGGAGGAAGAAAATGCTGAACAACAGCATGAAGATAATGAACAAGGATAGGAAAGGGATGAACAGGGGCAACCTTGTGAGACAGAGCAACAAGGGAAGCATGATAGTGATGGAGAGGGCAGCCAAAAGATGATACACAACAACCTCCTCAAGAAGAACAGCAGCCTCCTCAAGAAGAACAGCAAACTCAAAAGGAATAGAAGCAAGGTGACAAAGGTAAAGGGGCCATGCCCTCTTCTCCTAAAAAGGCCAAGCCCCGGACAGCAAAGAAGAGAGTGCCTAGAGTGGTCACTCCAAATGTGACAAGGGCTCTCCGAAGTAAAGGAAAATTTCCAAAGAAGCCCATCATTGATTTTCCTAGGAGGAAGAGCACTAGAATAGCCACCCAAAGCAAAGGGAAGGGTAAAGAAGAAGGCAGTCATAAACAAGAGTGCATTTGATATCATCCCAATCCAAATAGATGATAGTGATAATGAGGCCCGGATTCTAGAAAACCTCTTGATCCATAGAGAAGGCAAAATTGATTCTATGAAGGATGATCTTCATAGGGCAAGGAATTTCAATCATCTTCTGCAAATCCAAAATGGGC